>OX403618.1:73242809-74442809 GCA_948107695.1 Meliscaeva auricollis | reverse complement strand
TAGTCTAGATTTCGTGCAAATAGTACGAAATCTAATCGAAATCTGCTATAGATTTCCCATACATTTTTAATTTTCAAAAATATGTTTGTAATCTAAATTACGACAAAATCTCCTTCAAAATTTAATTTACTTAATTTTGTTAGCGGTGACATATTTATAACACATTGTTCAATTTTGTATAACAGTTATAGCATCTTTTAGCAGCGAGACAAAAGGGAAATGTCAAACCAAAATCTTTGAGACAAATCGAAGGTGATAAATCTAAAAACCGGTGCTTTTTTTTTATTGTATTTTTTCGTATTTTGGTACATTTTTTTTACTTAAAACTCTTAGTTTGTTTTCAACAACACTTATATTTAAAAATTTCTGTCGTTATTATGATATTTAAGCAATCAAGTAAACAATGTTGAGTAAATCCTTGCATATTTCTAATTGAACGACGAATTCTTGTCAGCAGTTTTACTCATTTATTTTCATTATAATGTTAAAAGATAATAAAAAAAATTGATTTATTATTTTAATAGCATCAATTTAAGACTATAAACTTGAAAATCCATTTCGAAGTTTTTCAGTTGCAGGCATTTCAATGCAACACGGTTAGAAAATCGTTTATTTTGCTATTTTGAATTAAAGGTATTCTTTTTGTATTTTTTTTTGTTTTTTTTTTTTTTTTTAATCATGTTAGTATAAAAATATTATTGAACAAACAATTTGTTTGTGATTCTCATAGACTAGAGTCACTAAAATACAAAGTTTTGAATATTAATACAGGGCTGTCATCTCAAAAAGTAGTAGCAAACTTCGTTTCATTAATTTGTTTTAGTCTTCAAATGCATAAAAAAAGCAGTACTGTCAATAAGAGTGATCAAACATTTTACAAGGTCAAATGTTCTACAGTCAATTCATTGTGGGTTGTCACGTTTGGTGCAGGATTTTTTTTCGATAAATAAATATCCCAAAACTATAAGAAAAAAATATGGCGGTTGCATTAAGAATCTTACATTTCGACTGATATCCGAGATGTCTCTTCAAATATAACATGCTTATTATTTTTCTTTCTATTTTACTCTCATTACACATATTAAGCAACAATTTTCTGTTTGAATAAGTTCGCTTATTAAAACAAAAAAAAAAAAAAAACAAACCTCACTGGAAAAACTTCGCTAACCAAAAGTTTTGAATTCCAAAAACACTGCAATCTGCAATCATCATGAGATCTACCATGCATACAAAAGTAAAAGATTATGGAAAAAATGAAAACGATGTTAAGTTTTGGGAAGACATAAAGTTTTTCTTGTGCATTAATGTCCTTCAAAAAAGTATCATCGTTCATGTGTTGTATATATAGTTAAAAGGAAGGATTTTTTTTCCAGTATTATGCATTCTGTTCTCATATTTATATATTTTTTATAATGATTTTTGTGTGTAAGTTGAGAACAGCAAGAGTATATATACCTTTACAGCTACCATGAAATTTATGTACTCACACAACAAAGCTGCAAGCCTTGTATGGAATTTAAATATAAAAAAATTGGTATCTGTGTCTATATAATTTCAAGTATTGTATCATTCATGTAGAATTGTTTGTTGATTTACATTAACGTTTTCATTTTAATTTAGTTTGTATTAAAATAAATTTAAAAATGAATTTAAGCAATTTATTTTTTTGTATTAAAATAAATTTAAAAATGAATTTAAGCATAAAAAAAAGATTTTACTGAAAGTGCATTTTGTAAAAAAATATATTTCGCAGTAATTTTGAAAACCACCAACTGCTTCTACTTTATTCAGTGGGACCTGACTGTAAACGGGTAAGTGGATTAGCTGTTGACAACCCAAATAAACAAAATGCACCTAAAGGGGTTCGAAAATAAAAGAAGAACCGAGTAACTCAAAAAGTCACATTAGCAGATGCTATTAAAGAGAGCACACCCCTATGTGGCATAGAAGACCCATTTAGAAAAGGGCAGTTGAAATTTTGTAACTAATTTATTTTTTTAGAAAATTTAATTTTTTTTGAATAGTGCCCTTCATAAGATAAGACTTAGTTTTGGAGATAAATAAAAAAAAATGTGTGTGTATACATGTACGTGCGCCAGAAGTTATACTTGCTTATCAAATATCATTATAATATTTTTCCTATAGTTTTTACAGATATTTAAAATTATTTAACAAAAAAAAGTTCTAGAAGTGAAATTTTTTCAAAGAAGCATAAACTATTTTTTTTTGCATTTTTACTATTTAAATCTTAATTTTGATATTGATAGTTAAAAGCTATTTTGTTTACGTGAATATATGTTTTGTATATTTTGAATTTTTTAATAGGTTTGTGAGAGATCGAGTTTATACTATTTTTGATATTATTCAATGATATTGCGAAGCTTTTTAGTGTCTTATTTAAACAAGTTATGTATCAAAATAATTGTTGACATTGTAAGTGTAATTCTGTAGAAATTTAAAATTATTTAAGTAGACATAGTCAGATGTTATGAATGGAATAATTGGTCAAAGGAGCATAAAAAGTGCATTTTGTTTGATGTTTTTTTCTATAATATCTCATTTACAGTCTTTGTTTTTAATTTAATCAATTAACATTGTACAGCATTGCTTAAGAGAACAGAAACATTTTAAAATTGAGCTTAAAATATTATGAAAATTATAAAATTTGTAATTTTAACGCATTCATTAAAATCATATTTTCACTTATCGATCTTTGTGGCACTGTTTAATAAATAATTGCCTAATATTTTTATGCAGAATTATAGACCAACATTTTATCTCAAAGAATCTGTATGGGAGGGGGATCTATTCCCCCCCCCCCTCGGTTAGCCAAGAGGGGCAATTTCCTAATAAATTGACTTCATTTGGAAAAAAAATTTACTGACTTATACTGACTTTATTTTTACTGTTATTCATTAAAAAAAATGTTTAAAAATCTAATTTCTTCACAAATTTCAACACATAAATCTAAAAGTCATTTTGACAAAGTATTTTTTCCTCTACTCCATGATTTTTAAAATCAATTAGACCACCTACATAAACTTTTAAAAAGCGTATTTGTTTTTTAAAGCTAAAAATATCGTTACTGAGCATTTTGAATATAATCCGTATTCTACGCCTAATGTTTTTTTTTTATATTATCTTTGAATGTGCATCATTTGTTTTTTCATAAAACATCAATTTTACCCACACCAACATCATTTTTAAAGTAATTTTTAACTTGAAAAGTTAATTTTTTACATTTTTTTTTTGTTAACCAAAACTCATTATCATTTTAATTTATCTATTTAATAAATTTTATTGCATAATTCTTACCCTTATACTTTTCGAGATGTTCAAGAAGTTTGTTTTGTCTCTTACCCCATTTTACCCTTACTTCCCGGTGGAAGTTTCTCTTTCTCTTTCTCTACTTATAGTGTCTGTGTGGAACAAAAAACCATTAATATTGGACTGAAAATGTCTATGTTAATAACACATCTGGTTAAATATTTTTATAAACGCCAGTAATGAAGTATATCTTCAAAACTGAAAAGCGACCACTGTTGGCTTTTTTCTCTGAAATCCACTAATTGATTAAAAATAATTTTTCGGTTGAAGCATACTTTCGTGGCAAGGAATTATATTTACCAATAAAAACTCTATAGCTCAGGTCTATTAAATAGATTAGGGCATATTTATGTATAAGCTAATTTTACTGTACCGAAAATAACTACTCGACATATTCTATATTTTAAAAGAATCTAATTAAATATTAAAACTACTTTTTTTTTCATTTCGTTCTGATGAATTTCATTTATAAATAACAAATCCATATAATAAACTTTAATGTAATAATGGCGCATTTAATAAAACACACATTTTGTAATGCTTATTTCCGTTAAATTATGAGTTTTATCATTTAATTACAAAAAAATCATCATAAATCCTTCACATTTTACCTCTATAATTTGAAATAAAATGAATACAATCAAAAATGAATGCATACTACATAATATTATGAAGCCCCTCAAACCTCAAATTTTTCACCTAATGCATCTAATAACTGTCAAAACGTACATAAATTCGCAATCAAACTCGCCCCAAAAACTTAATTAAACTTTAGTTTTATTGTGTTGTTATCATTTTTAGAATCCTTGTTTGTTTTTGTTTTTGTTTTTGTTCCAGTTCCAGCTGCTGCATGTTTATTGGTCTAAAACCACAACTGCACATAATCATATTCCCGACCCGACCCGGCCCCTCTCTTTCACACTGTGCTGCAAGGCCCTTTTCAATATTTGATAGGTATAGAATTTAGCAGATGCACATATCACATCAGGCTGCCCGCATCCGCAATTATCTCGTTATCGTCGCTTTAACACAAAATAACGAGCATCTCTGGGCTAAGTGAAACGTAAACGCATTGTTATGTAAATTGATATCGCATTTGGCTTGATTAGTTGATATTCCACATTAATTTCTATCCGCATCCTATCAAATCTGACCAATACCAACTGACCGACCCCCCCCCCCCCAACAAAGCCCCAATCCAAGACCCGACCCCATCCGACCAAAGCCAACCAAAATCCAACCCACCAACACAACCCACCAACTATAAACGCCGCATGCTAACGACCAAACTTTATTGATTGATTGTGATTGATTAGCGGGAATTCATATTCCATTAATTAATTGCCTACTCAACAAAACAAACACTCACACACACACAATTTATTCTGCTACTGTAATTTATTAATATTTATTATCCAACAACTAGATACGTTATACGTACTCGTGCGGCGCGCACTTTGTTGATCGTAATTGTTTCGGATTTTAAAGTTGTCAGCAACTGCTGTCGCGTTGACAGATCAATACAGTAATTTAAGTGTCATTAGATTGACGTGATATTTTCGATTGTGTTGGTGGTGGTGGTGGCCTTACAATAATAGTGTGGGCGAACAAAGAAAGAAAATATAAAAAAATAAAAATGAAAATGGCGGAAGAAAGTACTGCTATTTGCGGTGAGATATTGGAGCGAATTATCGGAGATTGCTTGAATGGAGCAGAAGAAGCGAATCACAATGATCTGATGGCGTCATCAATACGATTCGTATCGGATTGTTATTTCACAACTGTCACAAATCTTGTCAACATGCTGTATCTTCCGTTAGACGTGGAGCCTTTAGGGAATACAATGGAAACAGATTTCATGAGCTGCTTCCGGCATTTGGAGCCCCTGCCAAAGCCTACACTTGACGACTGAAATTGAATGGTGGCTGAATTAATGGTGGATGAGAGTGGGACTGGGGTGTTGAATCCAGGATCCAGGAAACATGTCTGTATCTTCATTATGTATGTACATCTATTTATATGTAGAATGTTTGGATTTGTATAGGCGTTTGAAATCAATAATAATAAATGTTAACACGCATAACACTTTAACAGTGCTTTTTCTTATTTTTTTTACTTTTTTTATTTTAAGTTTTTTTTTTGTCGTTTTTACTTGGCAGCGCTTTATTTTTTTTTTACAGTATATTCTCGAAGGATTATCTAAAGGTGTGTGACATGGAAGTGAAGAAAAAGAAAAAAAAGGCAAGATATTGAACAAATTTATGCAGAATATTCGTGAGCGTGAGTATAAAAAAAATAAAGGTAGGTACATACCTAAGTCTTATGCTAATACGAATTGAAAGGTTTGGACTAATCCAATACAACAGGTGCAAATTATAGCTGTTTCATTGGTGAAAGTAACTTATCTGCTACCTATTCGTTAAACGTTTAATCGATTAAATTCGGTTTAAATTTAAGTTAAATTGAAACTAATTTCGAATTTAAGTTCAAAAATAGGAAAGCTTTTATGCACGACTGAGTCACACGTACTTGCTCTTATAAAGAAAAATATAAAATTCAATACTAAAAGGACTGAAATAACTTTTGTGGGGATCCAAATTAAGTATGCCAGTTGATTATTTTATTTAGAAAGATGAATTTTTAGAAAAAAAGATATTAGAGCGTTAGAGCGCTTTTTTTAAAAAAATATTTTGTATTCATACAAATTCTCAAACAATGTTCTAAAACATGACATTTTTAAGCAAATATTAATTGACAACTAAAACCAAATATTCAAAAAAATATAGCGACTCGTTTTGGCAAAATTGATTTTTCCAAAAAAAAAAAAAATGCAAGTTTTCTTAATTAAATCCAAATTTTTAGAATCATCCACATTAAAAATTTCATCAAAATTGGTTAAATCATTTATAAGAAAGTCAAAATCAAAAATACGGTTCTGTGAGAGGTACCGATCCTAATATTTTTTTAAAAATATGTCTTTCCTTTTGAAAGTAACATCATGCTAACAAAAATGTAGACAAGTAAGTGAGACCCAGTCGTCCATTTTATCGTCGTTTTTACAAAAACTGGTAAAATTGAATTCAAAAATAGTGAATTTTTGTTCAAAGAGACGCTGTTATACGTCTTAGACGTTAATATTATATAATAATTCAAAAATGGGATGGCAATTTATAAAAAAGTAGGTAGGTACTAAAGAAAAAAGTTGTTTGTTTTTTTATTTAAATTCACCTATGCAAGTCAAATAAAATTTCATACTTTATTTTAAGGTTAAATTAATTTAAGAAGCTATTTTATGGATTTTAAAATCGAATTTAGTCTTTTTTCTCCGCTTTTCTAAAATTGCATCTACAAATGTTTAATTAAAATTCTTAGCATTTTATTTCCTCTTCTTTCTTCGTTTCCATCGGTAAGTTTATTTCATTTAGAACTCACCTAATACTTTCTGACTTTCATTATATGCTTTATAGCATAGAAACAAATAAAAAATGAAAAAAAAAAAATATCCAGCAAAATTAACAACTATAACAACCAGTTTGAAGAAAATCGCTTCAGCGGCTATAGGCATTTCCACTTCTATTCGTAATATAAATGTGGGATTATTGTCTCGAAATCGGTTTATCTTAATTTCTTCTATAGAAGGTAACTTATACTTACATTCTTAAATCTCAAATAAAATGTCAGTAAGCAGAAATACTACAGACAAGCAGACGAATTATAAAAAGAAATGCAAAATCTGAAAAGAAAACAAACTCTGGAAACCCAAGGTCTCAACAAAAGCCTTCAACTTGAATACAAAAATATCCAAGCAGAAACTCTAAAACAACAAAAGTCGTGGTAAGTCAATAGTAGGTACTCCCACCTACTTTCTTAGGTATACACGGGTTGTTCAGCAATACTATACCGTTGCAATGTTTTTCAATACCTACCTTTGAAAAAGCACGGACTACTGATGGAATAGTTTTCTAATTAACTTCGGTTTGCTTCATTTCTATTATAAAGGAAAAACAGTTCATCTGATGGTGAATCTATTAACATCGATTCTTGAAATGTTGAACAAATGACATCAAAACAAAAATATATATTATACAGATGAATTCTGCAAACTGATGAAAGAACGAAAATATAAAAGTTCGAGGAGAAATTTCTACGTTGGTGGAACAAATAGTTAAATTTTTCTCGTTAGAAAGTTGTTAGCGACGTGTACTTTGCAGTGGTTTGTTTGTATTCAATTCTTTGTTACAATCATTTAAAGTTGAAGTAAACAAGCGTTCTTTATTTTATCCCATTTTTTTTTTCAAAATCAATGAAATAATAGTTCAGTTGTTCAACCACATTCCGATATTTCAGGATATATTGATCAGGGGGAAATAAGCATAGCTGGTATTTTAGGTTTATGTGATGTGTATTCGTGAGAAGAATATATTGCTTAGCGCAACCTAATTAAAGACCTTCTATTGCAATTCACGACAGGTGTGCGTACATTTTTTGACTTTAAGTTTTTTTTTTTTTTGAAAATTATTTACTTTGGAGACACACAACCTCGTACTACCCAAAATCCTATAGTGATCTTAAGCACGGGAGCAGCATTTCCCCAAACATATTTTGCACATAATTCGAGTTTTTTTAAGTCGGTCTTTACTCACTGTATTTGAAATAAACTTTAAAATATTGTTTGTGAAAATTATATAAAGATGTTTTCAAAAATTAATAATTTTGAAAATATTATTATTAAAAATTGAAATAAGGTTTTTGAATATTTAATAAATTAATTTTCAAAAATTCGTTCAAAGTGTAGAAAATTTCTTTATTTAATTTTTAAAAACCATATTTTAATTTTTCTAAATAATATTTTTAAATATAAATTAAATGAATTTTGTTCTTTAAAATTTAATAAAAACATTTTCAAAAATTGAAAAATTAGAATATAATTTTTAAGTAAATATTGAGGTAATTTTCAAAAATTGGAGTGCAATTGAAATTTAATGACACTCATTAAAAATTAAATGCACGACTGGGTTGCACTTACTTGCTCTTAGGGTCAAAGTTTCTTATATAAAGATTTAAAAAGTAAATATTTTTTTAAGAAATACAAAAAAATTAAATAAACTAAGCATGCCATTTGATTTGATTAAAAAAGATACATTTTTAGACAAAAAAAAAAAAAAATCGTTCAAGCCGTTTTTAAAAACAAATTAATTTTGTATATATAAAAATTCTGAAAGCTTGTTTAAAAATAAAGTTTGTATGCTATTTTCAAGATAATATTATTGCACATCTAAAACCAAAATTTCAAAAAAATACGTTGACCTATTTTCGAAAAAAATTATTTTTCAAAAAAATATTTTACAAGGTTTTTAAAAAATCCAAAACTTATTTCTTTGAAAATCAAATGAGTTTATAGTTTTTTTAAATTAAAATTTGTTTGGTCATTTAAGTGAATGTCAAAAATGAAGAAAACGGTTCTATGGGAGGTACCGTTAGTAGAATTTTTACAAACATATCACAAAAATTTTAATCAAAATCGTTAGAGCCGTTTTTGAAAAAAGTTAACTTTTCCTTTGGTTATATGGTAGGTACTCGTACCGTTAGTTTTAGTTCTAAAAAAAAATAATTTCAATTTCCCCTCTAGGGACTTCCATAACATCATAAACCACCAAATTTGAAAAAATCGCTTCAGCGGCTTAGGCTGTAGTTCGAGGTATACACAGACAAACAGACAGACAGACATACAGACAGACAGACAGAATTACGAGACCCACTTTGTTCGCATTCCCTATCATCGTAATGCAATGCCTGGTTGTTATCTCGAGTTCCATTTTTTTACGAATCCTAAACTTGCCCTATAGTACCTATATCGCAAGTAATAAGCTATACAACTGTTGATTTCTGAACTACCTTTTGACCCACATAAGTCCACAGTCTATGGGTCAGGGTGTTTTTGATTTTGACCCACTTGGGTTTGTCAGAAGTCCACGATGGATTTGTGGACTTCTTACTCATCCAAGAGGGTCAGACTTATGACCTAGCGCCTTAGTGTACAGTGGGTCTAAAATGTATGGGCTCCATCCCTCCATCAAACTGTTTTTCTTTTTAAAATAATCAGCTTTTGTGAAAATAATTGCAAGCATTTCTACAGAGTACACATTGAAAAGTAGATTTCCATTAGTTTTTCTTATTAGTTCTGCTTGCCAATTTGTCTTTGTTAAAAAAATTTCAATACACCTTACAATATACTGGAGCATATACACTGAAAAAAGATCAAAAACATACAAAAGAAGTCCCGGAATAGCTGGAAAAGGTTGCAGCTAATATTGTTTGATTATTTTCTATCGGCTGCTGCTCTTCTGCTAAGGTGCTTGGTGTAGTTGATATGGGCTTTGTTTATACCGTAAAACACTCCAAGGTGCTCAGTCATCAAAAACAACTTCACTCACTTCCCATTTCTATTTTTTTACTGAGTATATGTGTTGTGTGAGTCGTATATTGTTGTTTAGTCTTTTCTTCGATGGAATATTGTCTGAAGAACTTCAAAATAAAAACACACAAAGGTCCTCATCCCATCCCTGGATAAAGGTGCATCAGGCAAGCAGACAAAAACAAAACAAAAAAAAAAAAAAACTCCACGGGGATTATTTTTGGATGTTAGCCAAGTTTCGACGAAAAATAAACATTATCTTAGCTCTTATTGAAGGTGTACGCCTCTGTTTCAAAAAGAAGTCAAAAACGACGACTATGGCTATACCCACGACGATGGCGACGAGTGAAGTTCCTTTACCCAGAATTTATATAGACATCGATGTGGATGCACTGCACAAACACATCACCCACTTCAAAGTCTTTTTGTTTACCCCACTCTGCCATGCAAGTCTGCTTGCTGTTCGATAATTCTATCCTCAGAAATCAGCGCACAGGAAACAATACTCCAAGAGAATATCCCCATGAGTGGAATGGTTTTTTTTTCGATGTTGTTGTTGTAAGTCTCTCTAGTGGGGTTATTTTGAGGTAGATTACTGGCATTCGCTGGAAATATGCTCTGCTCAGGTCGTTATCCTATTGCTATCCTAGAGTTTTGTTTTCTATATATTCTGGTAGGTACGTATCCTTTTTTTTATGTTTTTGTTTGGCTTTTCTGTTTTTCAAAGCACCTGAGGTAATTTGTTTTTTTAAATTTATTGACTTGGGGGCAGCTTTATTGGAACTTAATTCCTATTTCACCTGGGAGTTTGTTTTCAGCGAAAAAATACTTTTTGAAAAATAGAGAGGTCATTTCGGGCATTTTTTTGTTTGTTTGTTGTATTCTTTATATAGGGTAAGGTACCTATACCATAGACACTTCTGTATCCTAGTTAACTATAATATATGTTGGCTGCGAAAAGAGGAAGCATATCGAGGAGATGAATTATCTTCTCAGAACTAAAACGTACGAGTATAACAAGCGATTTTAAAATGAATGAGAAAGTTTTTTGTTTTTATTTATAAAAGATTTATTACTCAATACTTGTGATCTCTTCATTGATCTCAATCCCGGGGATGGCCCGGGAGGCCCATCTGATGGTAGCTACCGTGAGATTAAGCACAGCTAAAGTTCGAAGATCCAAAGCAAACACCCGAATACCCATTAGTACGAGGGGACCATATCTCTCTCAAGGACTGAGAACATTCAGCACTTCAGCTGTAATAAACCTACCTCCATGAAAAACCAATGATATGCCACAGAACCCTGGGCAAAGATCAACGAAAGAAGACAACTTAAAGCTCGTATCACAGCTACTCAAAGAGCAGAGAGAAATGAGCTGGAGCTTACATTTCACATGAAGATTAGAGAAGTAACTACTTCATCGCGCTGAAGATGCAGAAGAAGTCGCAAATCGGTTTGACAGCAGAACATCTTAACATAGGATCACTAGGGTGCCCACAGGTGTACAAAATTCTAAAAACCTTCCGGTGAAAGATGTTGATGATGGTACTCTTCTCAATTTGAATGAGAATCAGCGCCAAAGGTTGAAGGAACACTTTGCTTCGATCTTAAACCATTTCTTCACTACAAATGCGCACCTGATACCTCAAGTCTCTTCCGTAGCAACAAATGTCTGGATACGCATCGTACCTCTCAGTAGAGAAGTGATAATTACCGCGATTTAAACATTGAAGAAAAACAAGGCGGTAGGACTCGACGTTATTCTCGCAGAGCGCTAACCAGCAGTTCCAACGACATATAGTGAGCTACTGCTTCCATTCATAGGGTAGGATTGCAACTCAAAGAACTTTACCGATAAGAGTGGAAAAAGTGAATGATTGTCAAGCTTCCGATGAAAGGAGATTTCATGCAGCGTGGAACTCTGGAGAAGGATTTGAGTTTTGCTTGCGGCTACTAAAAAAACCGTAAATTTTTTTTTGTTCAATGCTGAATCAGTGCTTCTTTATGGCAGAAGAAACACTTGGGGCAGGATAGTAAAAACAGAATCTGCAGAGCTAGGGAAGAGTTAAAGAAAGTTAAGGAATATTTCAGAAACCTTACACAATAGTGCGTAAGAGTAGTGGAGAACCTATGCCTCTTAAGAGGATCACAACGGTTTAAAATTGTTTGAGGACCGAAGTTAGTAAGTAAGTAGGCTATATAGCAACCAAAGTTCAACAATTGGAACATTCTGATGATTGTTGCTGGTTACCACTATCGCAGTCTGTAATCAATTTTCCAGTTAAGATAGGAAGACTCTAAACCCACCTCTCCTCTTCTTTCCGAAGTGGACGAACTTTTTGAGCATTTCTCTGTACAAAAAAGTCCTTTATGATGGTAATTATCATTCATTCGGTAGGCTGCGAACTGTCTTTGTTTTTAGTTTTGTTATCCAAATTCTGCTTGAAAAATTAGGATTTTTTGAGATTGAGGGTAAGATTCTTCATTTAACACATTCAGTCCCCATCAGAGTAGTTAAACCCCTTCAACAATGGGTTTTCCAATGTAAACTGGATAACTTTGGATTTAATTTGTGTACGCACCCTTTCACTAATCATCAAACTGTTGTTGTCAATTTATTCAGTAATCTCAAAATTTTTATCATGGTAAAGTACACGATTGAGTAACTTCTGCAATTGACCAACGGTTGTCGGTGACCGTGATTTTAAGAGTAGTTATTCTCGACCTAGCAGAGTAGACAAGCAATTACAAGATTAGTGCACAAATTTGAGTCTACATATTCGTTATGTGATGTTGCCTTGCCATTGAGATAACGGGTTGGTCGAAGTGTCGAAAATATCGCTGCCGTTCAGGCGTCCGTAAAAAACGATTAAAAACAGTCAATTCCACGACGACGTTCTCAAAAATTTGGCATCGCTCAGACAACATTTTGGTGTATTTTGCGCAAGTTTACATCCATACAAGATCAAGCTGACTCAAGAATTGAAGCCGATATGCCGTTTAAGGCGACGTACGTTCTCCAATTGGGCTCTAAAGAAGATGCATCAAGATGATGAATTTCATCGCAAAATAATGGTCTAGTCAATAAGCAAAATATGCGTTATTGGTCTGGTGAAAGTCCACATTTGCTATATTTGATGAACGTTTTATCTCAAGAAATGAAATAGCATATCGGCCGTCGCTTTCGTGTGATTTAACGCCTCTAGACTATTTTCTTTGGGGCTACGTTAAGTCATTGGCTTACGCCAACAAGCCGACGACGCACGTTGGAAGAACTCAGAGCCAACATTGAACGCGAAATAGTGTTGCCGAGTTATCGAAAAACTGGGTCCACCCAATCGACCGCTGCAAACGTGCCCCCGGTGGTCATATGAACAAAGTCGAGCTCCATTAATAAATGTTTTGATTGTACATCAAGCCGATAATAACATTTTTGAATGGTTTGCGTTTTATTTCAAAAGAAAGTTGTCAAATCCTTATTGGAAAACTCTTTACAAAAAATAATTGTATCCTTCAGAACAAGTTTGAAATGCTATCATTAATAATATTTGGATTAGGTAATTGAATTACTAAATATTGTGCTTCATTTTGACAGCTTAACCTTGAATATCAAAACATAATTCTCAAAGAAACAGCCTTTTACATCAACTATAATAGAAATGGGTCACTACGGCGTATGTGGAACATTTTTCTATTGAAAAACGAATTCTTTCGCTAATTTTTTTTTTTAAACAACGGACCTTTTGATAATTTTTCAAAAGTATATTATGATTGGTTATTTAAAAATCGTTCATATGACGTGTTAAAAGCTTAGAGATCGCAGATTCCTACATCAAAAATGAAAATCAGTAAAAAGAATTTGATAGAACTTTTTTTGGTCTAGTGCACTGTCAACATTGCAGAAAAAACATTTCACTAAGTTATTTAAATGAAAGTAAATTTTGAATTCAAAAGTATTGATTGGGTCTAAAGCTACTAGTAAATATTTACGAGTTTTCGTTAAAAGCGCGACACAGAAACACTTTTATTTATTAATTTCATAATATAATGCTGAGCCTTTTGCTAGAGAAGATATTGCTGTCTATTCAATCGTAAGAAAAACATCTTTCATCGAATGCCAAGCACGTATCTGCAATCCCATTTAATGCAGCATAGAAATTCATGCTATTTCTTCGAGGAGTTTGTGTAATTTTTTTTTTTGATATCTGCTTTTTTTTTTTTTTTTTATTCTTCATTTCAATCTCAGCTGGATTTTCAGTTTGTACAAATCGTCTCAATATAGATGCGAATGTCATTCACTCAAAAGAATCTTCTTAGCAATGGCATCCATCCATCCTTCTTGTTATGATTCGCTCCTTTGAAAATGATGATGATGATGATGATGGTGTAATTTTTGAAATGGCATAGGTCGGAAAAAGGTATGGATGATTGGAAATGAAAGTAAATTTAACCTTTAACAGCAAAAAAAACGACCTTAGTACTGCCACTGCGCTGTTGAAAATGGATGTAAGTATCTTCTTTTAAAGTAATGGAAATTATTTTCCCAAGTTTACTTACAAAATTTATTCCTCAGACCCTTGTGATGTCTGTTCGTTTTTGGGGTTTATACAGGAGGCTTTGAAAATACCGTCGTAAAATTATATATCGTCCCAAGCCGTTGTAAATCAATGCGAAGCGGTTTCTTCCATCCATATTGTCTGTTATTACAGTTGGAGTGAGCACCTATCTAACATGTGCCAATAATGTCCATTTCCGATATTAAGCCAGGACAAAGGATATGCAACCAATCAATCTATGACAAAACCAAAATTATAATTGAATCAACCTACGCACATTTGTATCAAGTTAATGATCTAATCAGGTCTCCAGCAACACATAAAAGGGAGACACACACACACACAACTAGTGTGCCGCGCATAAATTTTAGCCGCAAATGCCTTTGGGGCTCACCGGGCTCGGCTGATTGTGAAACAAACCATGGCGACTCATATTAATTAATGCTAAGTTGTTCACCTTGATTTGATGGTCGTGGAAGTAGCGTAGCAACTGGCGGGTAATATGGTGACAACTGCGGTACCTACCCTACCATCCAAGTAATTGAGAAATGACTTTATGTGTTCATAAATTCACTCACTATAATACCACGAGCAGAGGTACTCACACTCACAAGGATATAATAATAATAATTGAAGGAGATTCCATTACTCAGCTGGCTGGTCAATTCTTAATAAAGTCCATGAGGAATTACTTAATTAAGTTCGTCCTGAGCGGGATACTGAGTTACTTTAACAGTATGCCATGCCGGTGTATGAACATCGGAGATCTTATAAATATACAATCATGCTTATACCTAATACATACTCCAGTGTAGTCAGTAGACTTGGGATTACACGTTGAAGGTTATTTTCTGGAAGACAAATAATTCATGGACTGTGGATTCCAACACGTTTTGTCGTATACACATTGGTGCAGGTTACAAAATAATAAAGAAGACATTAAAGGGGTAGGTATGTGAGGGAAAATCAATTATTGAAATGCGAACCTGGAGAAGAATAAAATGATAAAACGTGAGTGTCCAAGGTCAAGTATGACAAAGGTTTGCAAGTCATAAATGTAGTCTACTAATAACTCTATAATAAGTAACCAATAACTCTATAGTAGTAAAAAAAAATTTTAAAAAATCGAGATTTTCGAATTTTAAAAATTCTTAAGGAATTCGTTTTTGGAAAACTTTTCTTGTTAGCTACTAGTGCAAGTTTAGGATTCGTAAAAAAATTAAAATCGAGATAACAATCAGACATGAATTTACGATGATAGAGAATGAAAAAAAAAGAGGTTCTCGCAATTGTGTCTGTCTGTCGGTCTGTGAGCTACTGCCTAAAGCCCAGAACCGATTTCCTTCAAATTTTGTGGTTAAGAGTTTTTGGTGATTTCCCAGAAAAGTTGAATTTTCTCAAAAACGGCTCCAACCGGTTTTTGATATAAAAAAATTGTATTTACTTTTGTTCGTAACGTCGTACTGTAAATGAAGGAAATATTTTTAGAAATGTTAATAAACGGTAACTACCATAGAACCGTTTTTTTTATTTTTGAGTTTCTCTTAAACGACTCAACCAAATTTGATATTTTTTGAAGTTATACTTCTTTACCGGCATTTATAAAAATATTTAACCAGTAATAACACATAGGCTTTTTCAGCCCACTATTACTGGTTTTTTTTTCACACAGACCCTATAAGTAGGTTTTTGTTTTTTTTATTTTGCATTTTGTGTGCAAGACAATAAATTTATTATATTACAGAAGTCGGCCATTGTTATTGATAATTTGACTGATTCTTTTTCTACACTATAAGTGATAGAAAAAAACTAAATTACCAAAAGATAGGTGGCATAAAAATAGGGGAAAATGAGGTACAAGACAAATAAACTTTGAAATAAATTTAATTGAATGCACAAATTGAAATAATGATGAGTTACACTCAAGAACAAAATTCTTAAAAAAATAACTTTTCAAGTTAAAAATTATTTTCCAATATTAAATATTTTTGTAGACCTTTGAAAATGATGTTGGAGTGGGTGAGAATGATGTTTTACTGAAAAAATCCATTATGTTTTTTTTAGCTTTAAATAACACATACGTTTTTGAAAGTTTATGTGGGTAGCTTAATTGATTTTAAAAATCATAGTATAACGGGAAAAATATTTTGTTAAAACGACTTTTAGATTTATGTGTTGTCTATAAACATGTAAAGAAATTAGATTTTTTAACATTTTTTGCAATGAATTACAGTAAAAACAAGATTTTTCAGTAAAAACTTTTTGTCCGTTTCCAACTGTATTTATTTTAATTTTTTTTTTTAATTTTTACATTTTCAAACTTGAAAGTTTTTTTACGCGGCTCTTAGTGCCTATTTACTTAAAACTCATAAAATTATGATTCAAGTTGGTTGAGCATCACGATTAAATTACCATTAATTTGATTTATCACACAAAACTGTACAAGTGTACATATGGTACACAAGCTTCACAAACTTTCAAAAAAAAGTTTCATCAAAATTCAACAAAATTAAAAAAAAGACTTATTTAGAGGTTCAGTTCGATACTATATATTATTTAAGCTGACTAAAATCGATTTGGGGTGTTTCAAAATTTTTGGAGGGTTATTGTATAAATAAAAAAGTACAAGAAGGTTTTGTTTTCAATGGCAGAATTTCGAACCTTACCTTAGTTTAGCTAATCCTCAATTTTTGGCGTTTTCAGATTGCAATTATATTGATTCTAACGAAAGTTATCGTGTTCACAAATTTCCAACCCCAATGAAACCGTCACTGACGACAACGGCATACGCACATAAAAATGTCTCGAAAACGTGTTTTTCTATTCGTTTCATGATGATTCATGATGAAATCGACTAATTCTGAAAAATAAAAAATGTTTATAAAAATCGCTATACTAATCGTTCATTCCACATTCAATGCACAAAAATTATCATTTTCTTTGCAATGTTCTTCATTTTTCTGGAATACAACGATAAAAAACGAGCCTATTTTAAAAGGTGGTGCAAATATGATTACGTTTTTTTTAGTAAAACAGAAAGATGTAAAAAAACCTTTTGTAGTGAAGAAATTTCTTGATGACTATAAGGAGACTGTAAAAGTCAACAACAGAAAGTAGTATCCGCAATTACAATCATCCATCCTTGGATTTTGTGATAAAATGGCATTGGTGAGTTATGTTTCAAAACCAAACAAGCAAGTGGTTTTTCTATATCTACTCAACATTACTGTGAGAAAGCCACTTCCAGTTGTCAGAATAAACAACTGGTAATGATAATACCAATACCGCACCAAAGATGGAGTCGAAGTATTTTACCAAACGATGCATTTGTTTTTGCACACCTCAAACTAATCGCTGGCCGATATGGTTGTATTTGCTGGACGTGGAAGCCATAGTAACCGTCATCATTTTTCGAAACTTCAGTCCATACCTAGAAGAAACAACAATCTGAGGGCCCAGCACGTAACTTGGAAAAGTTGAGTCCAAAGTCGAAACAATCGAACATTGGCAGCATCTAACTTCAATTATTGCTCTGTTTTGCGTGAAAAACACCCGATTCTATCGACTCTCAATGGTTTTAAACTACTTGTTTGACCCCCTGCATAGTGGTTCATAGTAAGAAAGACTGCTTTAGATGTCCTCCGCATTGTTGGAAGAATTGGGCCATTCATACGAACAGTCCCCGAGAAGCTTACTTGTAAAAGGGTCAAATGTCCTTTGTCCAAGAGCAGAACACAAGCAGAACCCTCTGCAATTGCTGCATTGGCCACACAACTCCCTCCAACTTGAAGTTAAATAAAATTATTTATTATTAAATATCATTTAAACACAATAAATAAAGACAATTAAATATTGTTCACTGTGAGTATCAATCCCCAAAGGTGAACAAAAAACAATTGAAACAAAAAATTTGAGTATTCAAACATACCCTGGGGTCCAAATGGAGACCCCACGATGTAAAGGAGGGTTAAAGTATATCATTATCTCCTTAATACAATTAGTATCTCCATAAAATATCAATTGAAATGCTTACCAAAGCTAAACCGAAATAATCCGATTAAACAAATATTTTCCATAAAGATAAGATGGCCATCTTTGGCATTTAATCCATTTATCGCCTCTATAGATACTCGCCTAATGGCATTATATTTTCCTTAATCTTATAAATGCGATTTACCTGCCACACTAATAGCAAAGCAGCAAATCCAATTAGGAAATTAAACAAGAAAAACCACACATTTCAGCAACACTTCTTGTTAAGCAATAGAATATAATGCCACTATTAGGTTAGACTTGCTGATGGCGGAGTATAGCATAAACAGCTGAATTGTTAATCCCTAAATTTTCCATTTGATAGCATCAACCACATACCACGCTTTACCATCACCATGCCACCGCCATCGCGTGCCTCTACGCTATACCTACCGCTTAGTGTCACAATATATTTTAGGTTAAAAACAATTTCGAAACCTTTAACCGCAAAATTCATTCATTTTTGTTTGAAGTGTGTGCGATCACAATAATTGCGTGTTTTCAAAATGAAAAGAGCAATTTTCTTGTCTCGGGCATTTTGTTTTGAATTCAATTGCGGAGTTTATGGCCAAAACTATAAATTTTTGTTGTATTCAAAATGAACACTAGAGTTGCATTCCTGAGTTTTAGTTTTAATGTTTTTGTTTCGAAGTTGTGCGTAGTTGTGGATTTTCGTCGGTAGAGGGGGCAGTATTGTCAGGCTTGACTTCACAGCACTTAAATTCCGAATGAAACGTCTTTCCATTTTAATACTTAAGGCTTTTATTGTGTTGGAGTTTGCAGTATCAGTATCATAATACTTCGAGGAATCTGTCATTGAAGTGCTAATTTATGATTAAGTATTCAAACAGTCAGAAAACAAAACAGCTTAGTGTAGTTCATTCAAAACCTTTAGTGTGGTTACTGGTTACCTGTGTTGGTTTATTGTTTTAGTTGAGATTTGAGAAACAACAACAGGCTTTCGATATGAATGTGAGATAAGATGGAGGGATGTCTATGCCCATGCCCTAACGGAGGGAAAAGATGACCCAACCAGGGATTAATTCTACAGCTTTTTCTAGATACGCATGATTAGTACCCGAGAAGTAGAGCATCTTTTGCTCGACTTTACTTTCGGAAAATAAAACCTACAAGACAGCACCTTGGAGAACGGGCTTAAGCTCATCAAGTTTATGGGGACAGTGAAATTTTATCATATCAAACAGTTGATTCAAATAAATTAATAAATACTGCGTGGTACCAGCCCACGAAGAACTAAGGTCTAGCAGCCGTTCCTCTCCACAATTTCCCGTGTCCGTGTAGTTTTAGCTGGAAATGAAGTGACCTACAATTTTCTGCTGGTTCCGAACAGCTAACTGACTTCCATTTTTCTTGACAATCAAAAATCTTAGAGGATTTGTCAATTCTTCGGAAATGGCAGTACCCCTAGCAAAAAAATCAAGCTGCCATAGACTTGGAATCGAACACAGAGTACAGGCGGCGAGATAATCCATCGCACTAACCATTAATTACTTCAACGGGATATGGTAATGGTCACACACCTCAATATTTCCAAGGGGATTTGTTGCGATAGACGCCAGTTTTCCAGTATTTTGAATGTCCATACCTTCCGAGGAGATAAAATAGAATCGAATCTTCAATTGATAGTATCTTAAGTCCCACATAACGAAGATTGTGTCGAAAAGCTTTTATGGCAAGAGACCACCAGAACTTTTGTAAGTTGCGTTTCCATTAATCTCTCGGAAAGCATATCACAAGTACTAACAGATCATGAGAGTTGCCACCAATAACATCTTTTGTTTCACGAGTTTAACAAAACGAAAGCAATAATGGTTAGATTAAAAATGCAAGACGGACCTATGAGTCGATGTTGCAGATTAGTACCAGAACTGCTAAAAACATAACCTTTGAGCTTTAGGTTACAGAAAAAGAAGGAGCAAGGATCGCGTGTGTTACACGTTGTTATGGCCGAGATAATATTTGAAAGATCAACAAAACAGTAAGAAGGTATTTCAGAATCAACCAACAAACAGTACAAATCGAGAAACGAAATGAAAAGACTTTGAAGATTATTAAAATGACTTTCTTCCACAAGTGGTAAGTGGTCTTTTGTCAGCACAAGATTTTTTTTCCCCGGTAAAAGCTATTGATTGCCAATAAAAACTGAAGATTACTGGCGAAAGCCGTTGATGCCAGCGAATGCTGTTGATTTCCAGTGAAACTGTTAATTGACGGCAAAAGCCTTGGATGCCAGCAAAATCTGTTGATTAATAGTTAAAACTATTGATTGCTGGTGAAAAACATTGATGCTAGCCAAAGTTTTTGATGAACAGTGAAAACTACTGAATCACGGTGAAAGTCATAGATGTCAGCAAAAGCTGTTGATTGCCAGAGAAAACTTTAGAATGCCAGTTTAAGACGTTGACGCCTGCAAAAACTGTTGATTGCAATTGCAAACTGTTGATTGTTGGCGAAAGCTGTTGATACCAGTAAAAGATCTTAATTGCTAGTGAAAACTGTTGATTGCCGGTGATAACCGTTTATGCCAGTGAAAGCTTTTGATTACCAGTGATAACGCCGTGAATACTCGCGAAAACAGTCTTTAGAAAAACTTTGTTGGATTTTATTGAAAGTTGCCTGTTATAAAGTTAACGGGGATAAAATAGACAGAACCATCAGATGTCAACATCCCTTTCAAACATGGCCGCTTGTTCTCCACCAAGTCCGCGAGAACATCCAAAACAAAGAGGCAAAGGATGATGCGTATTGTTAAAAAGCCTATTCAACCCCTTATTTATAAAAAAAAATAAAAATGTGTAGTACAAATTTTCAATTTTCTTATATATTAAATATTTTCGCGTAAAATACAATTCTTTGGACTTGAAATAAGGACCATATTTGTAAATTTGAAGACGTTAGAAGAAAACTTAATTCATGACACCAATTGACGATGCGTCTAGAACCTTCAAAAAGTATTATTACCTCCAAACACACAGATATCTTTTAAATTGCTCATCAATCTCAAAATAAAACTAAAAAAAAAAAACCAAAAAAATATAATGAACACGCACCCAGCTACAACATACATTTCTGATGCAGTGATTGTGATGAAAAGTGTCCTGGGACTCATCAAACAGACGACACTGTCCGCAATTTTCAGAAGCCATGTATTTTCGATGGCGATAAAATCTGCCAATATCCGGTTGAACATAAAAATATCTTTATTTTTGTTGTGTGTGTCTGTTTTTTTTTTTTTTATTTTATTTTTCTTGTTGGTCTCTTATTTTTATCAGTGAGGACCGATCGCATCAATGAATGTGTCACATGGAATGTTGTTAAATTTCCGTTTAAAATGAATGCGAACATGTGTTTCCGCTTGCAAAGTTTAATGTTATTTTTGTCATATCAGTCGTTGTTATTTCGTTGTGTGCCGATTATTTTTATTTTGATTCAGTTTTTTTTTTTTTTTATTTTATTTTCATTTTAAATCAAATAAATAAAAAAACAAACAAAACCGTAAAAATGTGGAAATGAAGTCCATCGTATTTTTGTTCATTTATCTGTTTTTATAGTCAATCAATGTGAAGACCTTCAATCTGCAAATTTTCAACGAAGAAGAGTTATTTTTTTTTTGTTGTTTTATATTATTTGATATGTCCCATGTCCAATCTCAAAAGACTCAGATGGTATAATTTAACCAATAATTGTTAATAGGTTGTAACGTTCGTGATGTGAAAAGCGGTTTAGGCACGAAAACCATAAAATTTTTGCTTAAAGCATTTGGCGTAATCAGTTTGCGTATGTTCTCTAATAATTTGTTTTTTCTTATTAATAAATATTATCATAAAAATTGCGTAGTACCCCATGGCGTAATAGTTATGGTGATGAAACTTTTATGCCGGAGGTCAGGGTTGAATTGCCAGCAAATGCCAATAAATTTTGTCAGCACTTCTGGCTTTTGCGAAGGATTGGCGAAGAAAACTAACGGTACTGGCCAGGTATGAAAACTAAAGAAAAGTGCATTTTTGAAGATATTTACGGGCATTAATAAAAATATTTAACCATTAATAACACATAGATTTTTTCAGCCCCTTACCACTGGTTTTTTCGCACAGAAACAGAAACAACACACAGAAGTCACAAAAGTCGGCCATTGTTATTGATAATCTGACTGATTTATATTCTACATTATAAGTAATAGAAAAAAACTTAACACACCAAAAGGTTATTTGCAAGAAAAAAATTCTTAAAAAAACACTTTTTAAGTTAATAATTACTTTATAAAATCAAATATTGTTCAGACCTTTCAAAATCATGATGGTGTGGGTTAATTAAATGTTTAATTCAAAAACTAATTATGAACACTGACAGAAAATAAAAAAAAAATTGCATTTGGATTTTATTCTAAATGCTTCAAACGGTTTTTTTGAGCTTTAAAAAACACATCAGTTTTTGAAAGATTGTGGGTTTAATTGATTTTAAAAATCAGGCAATATCGAGAAATATATTTTGTCAAAACCACTTTTAGATTTATGCATTGTCTATACGTGTGAAGAAATTAAATTCTTAAACATTTTTTTCAATGAATAATAGTTAAAACAAGATTTTTCGGTTCAAGTTTTTTGACAATTTCTAGGGGTATTTTTGTTTTACCTTTTTTATTTTTACATTTTTAAGCTTGAAATTGAAACAGCCAATTTAGTTTGAGTTGCAGGATTTTAACAAATTAAAAATATTCTATTAGATAAAATGTTGGACTATAATTTGCATACAAATCTTGGACAGTTATTTTATTAAACATTTGCACAGAGGCTGGTTAGTGAAAATATCTTTTAATGAATGCGTTAAAATTACAAAATTTAATGAAATATTTGATTGTTTCGAATATATTCTTAGCTCAATTTGAAGACATATTTGTTTTCTTAAATTGATTTTTTTTGTATTGATTAAATTAAAAACAAAGACTGTAAATGATAAATCACAGAAATAACATCAAACAAAATGCACTTTTTATGCTCCTTTGACCAATTGTACCATTCATAACATCTGACTATGTCTCCTTAAATAATTTTAAATTTCTATAAAACTACACCTTAAATGTCAGCAATTAGAAGTAGATGTAGAAGAAGTAAGCTAATAACCTAGGGACCTGTATTTCATCAAAGAACAAAAGCTATATCAATCATATTTAATACATCAACTTCATCTAAAATATCAATAGGAGCTCCTGATTGCACCTTGCGATGTACAAGAAAAAAAAACAAGACATGTACTGGCCCGAAACAGGTTCATTTCAGAGAGTTAAACTTTTTGTATGGAAAAGACTTGAACATTTTTTTTAAAGAAATACCGTGTAAACATACAAAAGTGTAGGTACTTTCATATGCAAATGGAATGACATTTTCAAAAACAACACAAACAAAACTCGAAATCAAAATCACTAAATTCTCTCACTTTGCGGTCTCGCCAAATATGACTGCCACCGCATGCATTGGTGCAATTTTCTGCAACAGCTTGGTTGTGGGGTATGAGGCATTCAGTTGAGTTTTCTAGGGAATTATATTGCTCCAACGGAGTATGTAGTTACAGTGCCTTAAACCTAGTTACCTACTTATGAGTGGTTTCATTCCGGAACTTTTAAGCCGCACGCCACATTTACCGTCGTCGTCGTGTGGCCCTCGGCAGCATCATCATCGTACCGAACTACCATCGTTCAACATTGTCGTTCTCGTAGTATGGCTTCAACTTGAGCGTTGAGCGTGGCGTCGTCGTCATCGGCAGGTGTGTACAATGCAAAGAGTTGTTCGCAGTGCAGTATAACGGTACACATATAAAGATGTAGGGAGGGAGTCCTTGCCAAAGGATTCCAATTAAAAGTTCACATAATTGCTTTTATGCACAATCGCATTTGGTACACTTAACATGCAAATAACATTCGCTGCAGATGTTACCTCAGTTGTGCTTCAAGAAGTCGGGCTGTGTCATAACAAAACACCAATATGTCTCAGTGTCTCAGCCCCAAGGAAGGTCCTGCATATTTGCTCTCTCGTGGAACACTTAGAGGTCCCGCAATCACGTCACACTGAGCATATACTCGCAGTGCTTGGATTCCAGAGTTTGCGAAATGCAACACGAAACGAAACAATCGACTCTATCCACACAACATGTCACATGGAGTAGGGTACTGGATGGCAAAGAGGTGGGGGGCTGTGGTAAAATTTGCATTTATTCGCATTATTGTCTAACGGAAGGTGTCTTTGCATTCCTGTCTATGCTCTCTGACGGCAAAAGGATTATAATGGAATCTTCTTAGGGATTTGCAATTCCGCAATTGTTATGACAGCTGATGTTCCGCATCATCATGATTGTTGTCATTGACATCATTCTTAGCTTTCCTGGAAACGAGAATGCATTGTATTGGGTTTGTTGGAATGTTATGGGTATACCTATTGTTGCAACAAGGATATATTATTGTCACACGGGTCGGTGTGGTGGTGCGGTGTTGTTCTAAGTTGTACGTCCTTATCACTGCCCAACACGGCATCATCCATTGCATCCTCGTCACTTTGCTTCTTCCACATTATCATAGCATCGCATCGTCATTTTCGTCGTGGGGTTGCTTGCAAATACCATGGTGGTCCTGGCGGAATTAATAACGGTAGATTAATAATCTCTGAAATGTCTCCATGGAAAATTGTTCTTGCCATTCATTTTTCTTGTACCTACTTTTATTATTCTAACTGTTTTTCATAATCAAATGCTTCGACAAGAACAATGACACTCATTGTTTTGAGTCTTATGAGATGGAATGAGATTTAATTGAAATCATAAAACTCACGTTGCTTGATGAATAGTGACAGGTTTCAAAGAGCAAAGACCCTTAAAGTCTGCTTCGACTAGAGCCTATGAATGAGATAGTTGATCAAATCTCATAAAAAGTTTTTCATTACAAATTATCTCATTTCGTTTGACAGCTCATTTGCTGTCTTCTATGTCTGACTCTTCTTTCTTACGCACCTCGTCTTATCAGCAAGGCAGTTTGTTTCCTTCTATCCTATACAACACAAATTTGTGACCCATCCGCAATGCAGAAATAGGTGTGTGTCATGGATAATCCGAGCAAATTAATCGTAGTATCAGTTTAGTAGCTTTTCAGCCTGCATCACTGAAACCGAAGAAGCTGTTAGTACTGCCTGAGTAAACGATAATTTTCATTTAAACGACCACAGTCATAATGGCTGCAAAATGCTTCCTTAAAAGATACAGAAAAATCTTTACTCCTTCAGATCTGGCTACAATCTAGAAGGCTTACATACGCCCAAAGTTAGAGTATAATTCCCATGATTGGCAACTCGTAAAATGTGCGAAATACGCACGTTAAACTTGCGTTAAACGCTCGTAATACGCTTGTTAACCGAGTAACGGTTAAGGTTTTTTATTTACCCAGTGCTTAATTACTATTTATCCAAGCCTCAAAAAAACAACGATTAAACTTAATTGAGCATCACCATCAAATTACTCTTAATTTGATGACATTAATTCGGGTCAGCTACAAGCTTCAAAAAGACCATTTAAAATTCTTCGAATGCAAACTAAACCAAATTACAGGTCGATTAAATATCAATTATGAAAAACATTAATCAACTTCTTAAAAAAAGACATAATACTTCTTTGAAAAAAATTCCGTTCTTGAACTTTTCACTACATTTCTTAAATAACTTTACATAAGCAAGAAAAAACTTTACAAAAATAAATAATGGATAGGAAGTATAACTTCTGGCGCGCGTACATGAGTACACAGCCACACACCTTTTTTTGCATGGACTTATACCACTTTTCATTTATAACGACTCAATTATTACCGAAAAGTAGGCACGTGTTTTCTGTTAAATCAAAGGACTATCTCGAGAGTCACCTTAATTCTCAAGTATCATCCACTAATGTTTTGAAAATTTTGCATGACCTTGGCCAGATCCTTCTTCTTCCTTTTTTTTTTTGTGTAATTTGAAAACCCATCAACTAAACATTTAGAAAATCATAATTCACGATGACACTCTCTTGTGCGTATTATATAAAGGAGCAATATAGGTATTCATGAATTGATGCAATTCAATTTGAATACATCATTTCATGGAAAATCCCTTAATGATATGCCAATTATGGACTTGAAATCATTCAACTGTCATATGCACTCGCAATTATAATTGAATCAAACTGACATTCATTCTAAGCCACCCATATTCAACCAACCAGCCATACAAAATTTTGCATTCATGTATACATATGGGAGAAGAGAAAAACAGTATATAGTATAGTGATAGTGATAGTGTGTGATCGAAATGAATATATCCTTAATTGTAAAAGAGAAAGAATATACATTTGTGTCCCTGATATGCGAATAGAGAGAGAGAGAGAGATGTGTGACTGTGAAACTTAAAAAAAAAGTGTAGCAAAATGAAAAAAAAAAACACATCTCCACTCTGCATGTTTCCAAAGGCACCATTCAGGATTTTATGGGTTGGTGGACAGACACACACACTCATATTTTGACACACATCCTGATGATGCCATCCCTAATCAATTTTTCACATCAAAATGATTTATTAATTGCCGCCCACTTGATGTTGGCTCGCTTTACAATAATTTAGCACATCAGGTGCAATGCTGTACCAACTGGTTTGACTGAAATAACGATTTGTTAATATTTTAAGATTATTTAATTTGATATAACATAGAAACTACTTAAATAGCAAAGTTTGTTATCATTTTTTAGTCAAAGTAAAAGTATGAATCAGATAGATATCTTCAATTTTATAAAATACATTTATCTTCATAGGCTCAGGGGATAACTAATATCTTTTGAATAGATCCATGAAGCTTGAATGCTTCACAAATTTTTGAAAACTCAAAAACACTTGATTTCAATGAGTCTGATGTTGCTGTTTGTGCTGATAGTTTTGATTTTTATGGTGAGATTAATCAACAAGACTAGGTCAATAGTACTTTTTCTCTTAGAGCAAATAATTATAATGAAAATACAACTACCATTTGTATGGTATGGAAAAACCACCCATATCCGAGACTAGTAGTTGGTTCTTCATGCTTCTCCTTTGATATTTCCAAGGATAAGAGGTTCTGGATCGTGTTAACCACGCTCATCAACCAGACTGGAAATATTGACGCTACTGTTGGTTCCATCATTACAATTCTTTCACTACTGTTTCTTCTGTTCGAATTGTCTTTTTGGGAACACTCCCTCATTGGCGGGTAAAATTACTTTACCTGGACACGTCAATTAGGGAGAAACATGCCTAATATTTCAGCTAAAATTAAATACTTCAACCTTAAAAATCCGATAAAAAAAACAAAAAAGTTACAAAATTTATAATCATCTCGAATCCATTTGAGCCAACGGTACCGTTCTCCACTGATGGCTGGTCGCGTCCGACGAGCAAACCACAAAATTTTGTTGAATCTTTTGTTTTTACTGTTATTCATTGAAAAAAATGTTTAAAAATCCAATTTTTCACACTTTTATAGACAACACATAAATCTAAAAATCATTTTGACAAAATATTCTTCCCGTTCTTCCCTGATTTTTAAAATCAATTAAGCCACCCACAGTAACTTTCAAAAACGTATTTGTTTTTTTAAGCTCAAAAAAACCGTTATGAAGCATTTTAAATATAATCCGTAGTTTTTGTTTATTATCTTTCAATGTGCATAATCAGTGTTCTTAAGAAATTATCAACTTTATCCATAATAATATCATTTTCAAATGTGTAAAAAAAAATATTTGATATTGGAAAATAATTTTTAACTTGAAAAGTTGAATTTTTAGATTTTTTTTTGATAAAAACTCATCATTATTTCAATTTATCTATTCAATTAAATTTATTTCATAATTCTAACCTTTATACTTTTCGAGATGTACAAATAGTTGTTTTTGTCTTTTGCCCCATTTTACCATAAGTTGCCGGTAGAATTTCCGTCGTATCATAACCTTAGATTATACCACCTAATATAAATGTGTTGATACTTTTTTTTTACTTATAGTGTCTCTGTGAAAAAACCAGTAATAATGGGCTGAAAAAGTCTATGTGTTATTATTGGTTTAATATTTTTATAATCGCCGGTAAAAAAGAAACTTGGACTGAAAAATCTTGCTTTTAATGTTATTCATTGGAAAAATTAAAAAAACATTTTTTTAACAATTTTTCCAATGAATAATATTAAAACAATCCTGATTTTTAAAATCAATTAAACCGGCAAAGAAGTAAAACTCCAAAAAGATGTAACGGTTGTGACTTTCTAATGTCACACCCCTTACCTGCATCTTATTCGAACACATTCTCAGGCTGTATTAGAGCTGTAATAATTTATTCAATATTGAAAACAATTAAAAAACTAAATATATTAGGTGTAGAAGTGCCCAAATACTTTATTGACTGAATAGTACATTAAAAAGATAATAGTATAAGACAATGGAAATACAAAATTGACAAACGATTGAACTTGTCGTTTTCTAGCTTGCAGTTCGTAGCTAAAAAAGCATTTACATGTGATCACGTGTGCCCTATAAACTAATAATAAATTGTACGACACGATCCTGAAAATTTCTACTGACATGTTTATAAATCAACATTAAATGATTACTTCAGACAGATTTGTCTAATATAATTGTTGTTTGAAATTATGTATGGACAATCGGACCAATTTCAAGGTTGTCAAATCCTGAATTACTTCGAAAAATCTAAACATTCTGCAATCTCATATTTTAAACATTTGTTTTTTAAGTTTTTCCTCAGTTTATAATCTACAAATTGATAAGTTTCAATATCAAAGCATAATTTCGCTTAAAAATATTTTACCTACGCTGTTTTTCTGAGAAGAAATTTGCTGTATGGGTATTATTGCAATAATTTTTTTTTTGTTTTAATTTTTAATATTTAGGTAGTAGTTGTTGCCTTCATTTACTACTATGCTAATAAAATAAAGGATAATGCAAATTATAAAAAAAAAAAATATTTCACAAGAATTCACCTATCCATATCCATCTCATTTATTTTAATATTTTTTATGAAAAAACAAAAAAAATAACAAATAAAATACAAAACAAAAAAAATTCACACAGGTATGCAGCGGATATTAAATTTCGTCCTTTGAATTTTGTATGCAAATTAAATTTTACATCGAAGTATTGCGATTGTTGAATAAACAATGAAAACATAAAAAAAATTGGCTATCATAACATGATGCCAATAATACTTGGAAGGGAATTTATTTATTTTTTTTTTTTAAATAAAAAAACAAGAGAATATGTTTTCAGAGTTATATCATGTTACATCACATTTACCATCACCTAGTATGGATGGTGTGAAAAAATGAGTATTTGATAGAATTTATTTGCACTGTGAGTATTGTTGTTTGGTTGCTAGGATATAAGATTTTGTCTTTCGCTTCATTGTATGGTTCAGTAAAAATTTCAATTAAGATATATTGTTTGAATTTTGTATGTTGCGATAATTCAAAAGGATCAGTGAAATCGATGATAATTACCGAAGAAATCGATGCTACTTACCGTAGAAATCCTATTGTTAATAGAAAAAACTTACGATTCCTACCATCCAAATTCGTGATACTTATTATTCCGTTGTTGATACCAGAACACAGCTTAACCCATAGATTTGTGTAGCTTCTGTGATACCTACTGTGATACTTACTTAAGCCAATTATACTTGTAGAACAAAACATCATTGTTATTGGAAAAAATGATACCTGCTTATTGAAGAACTCAGTTGTTGTAGTTACTGAAGAAAATGGGTGTTATTTACTTCTGAAATCCGTGATAATTACTAGGGAAATCCATGATTATAACAAAAAAAAAAAAATACCTAAGTGTTGATAATAAAAAAAAATACATAACATTCATTGCAACTATTCATGATGAATACAAGAGAAATTTGTTATGAATACGATATATGTACTTACAGAACAAATTTGTGATACTTTACAGAAAAATCCGTGATATTAACCTCAAATTTTTGTGTAGCTAGCAAATAAATCTGTCACACTCTACAAACAAAAGATATGTATTTACAGGAGAAATCTGTGATACAAACCTTATATATCACTAATTCTTATATTTCAATTTCGTTTAATTACCGGAGAAATTTGTGATACCTACCCTGAAAATACATGATTTTTACTTGAAGAATAGTAAATACTTACCGAAGCATACTGTGATATTTACAGAATATATCAGCAGATTTTAGTTTTAAAATTTGTGTATTTGTCAAAGAGATCTGTGATAAGTACTTACTGCAACAAATACTTTGCAAGTGCAAACCATCAAATTCTTACCGAAAATATCCAGAATACTTATCTTAGAACAAAGAGTGTATGTTAAAAAAACCTGTGATACCATAGATATCGAAAGTAATCGATGAAAAATACTTTATTACTTATTTTGGAAATCCATGGTATTGGCGCGGTAATTTTTTAATGTTTATGGGAATAATCAGTCATATTTGCTATATCTGCTCGATCAAAATGTTATACTTGCGTTAAGAAAAGGTGATATTTAACATAGATATTGGTGGTCATTACATAAGAAATTTGTGTATTTATTGAGCAAATCTGTGATACTTACTGCAAACGATGATACAAACCGATGCAATCTGTGATACTTTTACAAAAGAACCGAGCAAAAATTAGAAGAAGAATTCTGTGATAATTATCGTGATACTTCGTGATATTTAACATGGTGTGTTACTTTGAGGGGAAAGCTGTAAGTCAGCCGCGAGCCAGACCTAATTTTTTGGTAAAACACACAACACTATGCCTACATCATACTCCCTTTTCACAAGTATTCTTACTCACATTTTTCTTCAATTTTTGTTGTATTTTTTTCTTAATTGCAATCAAATTAAGGCTCCATTCATATCAAAACTCAAAATGGACATTAATATCACAACTTAATCCTTTAAGCTTATTCGTTTGGTTAATTGCTTATATCCGTTATCACACAATTACATCTCTTTATTTGGGTTCAATTTTATTATAAATGTCACATAAAAGCACTTCCATAATATATAAGCTACGATATGGATGGTCCTTAAAAGGCTTCATTTCCAATTAGCCCGATAAGAATTACACAATATATACACTCCCTTGAAAATAATACTCCATACTCTGTCAATTAGTATTAAATACCTCCGATTAACTGCAAAATCACCACTTAAATTAGAATTATATGAGGCATAAATAATCGTGTCCAATGTCACACACACACACACACACTCTTGGGCAATTTACTGAATGGCCGCACTCACATAAATAACGTGGTTATAATAGAGATGTGCCCAAACGGTTTTCTGAGAAATTATAACATTACATTTAGTTTCTACACGCTTAAGCCACAACTCGTGTGCGGGAACAACAAAACTGATTTCGAGGAACTGCAAAACAAGGACATTACCTGGAAATATTAACAAATTAACAAAAAGGATTTCAAGCCTATTGAACAATGGCAAGTCCCAAGAAACCTTGTCGGAGTATTTATGAAGCCCTTGGCTTGTTGAACAGAGTCCTCTATATTCTTTGTTTGCAACGATTCTTAAAATTGGGTGACTCCTTCCGAGAGAACAAACTAATGTACATCTACAGCGTTCCGGCTCCAATAGCTATTGCTTTTGGCCTCGTTATGGGAACTTTTACCATACGCACCAGTCCCAAGTACACCAAATATTTCGCAGACATGGACAACATTTTGATGTTTATAATTTTCATGAACATTACCTTGGCGTTTCTGTCATTTCTGTACAATGTCAGTTCATTGCAAGGCAAAAACGCCAAGCATCTTCATATTTTCAAACACTTGGAACAGCTCGATGCAAAACTGGTACATGAGTTTCAGGCTAAAATGTGCTACGAAAAAATCGCTCGCAAGATATCAATTGTTATCTATGTGTTCTTAATTTATGGCAATATAGTGAATGTCATAATTTGTAGTTCCTGGTCACAGGGAAATCCCAAGACAGTGTACCTCATCACCTTCTGTCATACGTTCATTTTAAGTGGCATGCATTTGATCGTGTATTGCTTCATGACGGTGGCCGATTTGGTGCGGATAAGATTTCGTTTGTTGCAGAAACTGCTGGATCCAGGGTATTTGCGGAAGCACTACCCCAATGAAGATGTGCGTGTTTCGAAACTTAGCAGGGCAATTAAGATTTATCGAGAGCTGTATGATGTGATTGATGAACTGAACCGTGTTTACGGATCTTGCTTGTTATCCTGTTTGGCACATGACTTTACGCTAGCCACCAGTTTGCTATTTTTGATGTTTGGGCGAGCCGCCACATTGGATGAGGTGAATTTTAAGCATTTGTTATTTGTGTTTTTGATGCTGCTGCCGGCTGCGTATAAGATGTTCATGATGCCGATATATTGTACGATGTCGTTGAATGAGGTGAGTGATTACTTCCGCATCATCATAATCACCCACCACGGAAGGAATGTGTGATGGGAATGAATTTCTTCCTTTTTATTCCTTTTTTTTGCATCTTTCTTTCAATTCAATTCAATTTCGATGTGTGTTGTTTTGTAGGGACAAAAGTGTATGAGAACAATAAAATTGATGGATGATGCTTTTCCCGGAAATGGACGAATACGACGAATTGTTACTGATGCTCTCTGGTGGAACAGTCATAACAAGGACCGAAAATATAAAATAGGATTCATGATAACGGCTAATATAAGTTTCATTACAATAGTGAGTGTTTTTTTTTTCTGAGAAATCTATCAATGTTGACACTTTGCTTTTGTTATATTGCAGATGACCTCGGCTGTAATGAATTATGTTGCCATTTTAATACAATTTCAAATACAAGAAAAAAGTGTTTCAAATAACTAAGAAATGATTAAGAGCTTCAAATTAAGTATGCCATTTGATTTCATTGAGAGAAATGAGTTTTTAGAAGAAAAATAGTCCAAGCTCATTTGAGCGTTTTTTTATTTAATATATTTTTTTGTGTGTATAAAAATGTTCAAACTGCATGTTTACGTCAATCTGCTCCACATGGGAAATTATTCCACTTTCAGTAGGAATACCTACCACTTTTCAAAGTGGTATAAATTCCCACTCAAAGTGATCATCATTTTCAAAGGTATAAAAAAATATTTGATTTTATAAAAGAATTTTTAACTTGAAAATTTGATTTTTAGAATTTTTTTCTTAACCAAAACACATTATAATTTCAATCCATCTATTCAATAAAATATATTTTATAATTCTTACCCTTATACTTTTCTAGATTTTAAACAAAATTCATTTTGTCTTTTATCCCATTTTATACTATTTTCCTGATGAAATTTTAAGAAATCCTGTTTCATCGGAATCTAACATTATATCACATATCTTTTGGTTTAGAAAATGAATCTCTACTTATAGTGTCGTCTGTGTTAAGAATACCAGTTATAATGGGCTGAAAAAGTCTATGTGTTATTACTGGCTAAAATATTTTTATAAACGCCGGTAAAGAAGTATAACTTCAAAAATTCGGAAGAGTAGTTTACTTGCTGGTATTTCAAAAAGAACTGTAGAAAAAGTTTATTTTTTCTGTACTAGCAATCCCTTTAGCGTATTGGTTAGTGAGATGAAGGATGGTATATGGTGCATCAGGTATTGATTCACACGTGTAAAGATTGAATGTAGAGCTGCTGCGTTGCTTTGAAAGAAAGATTTGTCAAGTAATGTTCTGTCCAGGGAGGAAACAACTGAAAATATAAAGGACTGGCACTTGTGTAATTGCTTATAGCCAGTACAGTTCATTCTGCCTGAAATTCTCTTAGGCACAGGTTGTTGCATCTACTTTCATTTTATGTCTTAATCACAAAAATTGAAATAGAATTACCACAGATTGAGTTATTATTTAAAACTGTAAACGAAATGGGTCACTGTGGCGTATGCGTAATCTTTTTTTTTTTTTTGATTGAAAATGTTTATGAGTCCAATTAATTTTCTGCGGCTTTCTACGCAATCTTTTAAATACTGATGTTGTTAAAATGACTTTTTAGAGACGTGGAGGGTGAGAATAATAATGATGGACATCTTAGGTTCGATCAGAAACTTAAACTGTTTATCAAGTTGGGGGAAAGTCTTAGACCATAGGACTTAGGAACAAAATTAAACAGTCTGAAAGTTTGAATTTGTAAGCAATGACTATGATAACATTCGACAGGAAATTCACTGAAGCGACATACAAGCAGACCAACGAAGAATTTAGAATTAAATACAAAACTCCGCCACTTTCATTGCTATGGGTAGCATATGGATAGCATTTTTATTGATCAAAGTACCTATACTCGTTTTTACTATAAGAACTTTACTTTTTAAATCCGAGGAGGTACATTTAACGTTTCTTTACCAAATTTATAAGAAACTGCAGTCCTAAATTAAAATAATAATTGCATCTGTGTTCTTTAAAAAATAATAATAAATTTTAAAAGTCTAATTTATAAGAGTCCTTGTGGTAATAACACACAAATTAAATGTGCGGCAAGATACACACACTTTATACTCAAATCCATTGTTCACCTTATGTGCCATAAAGAAAGAAAAAAAAAACTGCCATACTATAAATCTAACATATATACTTTTACTCTTTTACTTTACAAACGAAAATAAAGTGCCATACTTTGAGCTATAAACTTCAAGAAACCACAAGGGAATGGAAAACATCATAAAATGAACATAAATATTTTGTATCCTTTTTGGTTTGTTTTTTTTTTTTTTCCAAAGAGCAAGAGCAGAAAGATTCATGATTATTTATTTCTTTTACTGACTGCGTTCGCTTTTCGTCTATCAAACGCAATAATTGGGATAATTCAGTGTCATGTGTATCCTTTTTTATTTTTTTTTCTTCCAAGAGTATGTACTTTGATTTTATCTTCATAAAAGCAGAGCCAATCAAGTATTCGAATACAGTGGTGATTAAAAGTTTTAGTAATATTTCAATATGTCAGTAAATAGTTATACATTCCAAATTAACCCTAACCCAACCTTTTCTTATTCCTACAACGTCCATATTATTTTGATTTACTAGTGATGCATTGTTACTATTTTGTATTCATTAAATTGACATTTGGGGTAAAATATTATTATACCAAAATTTAATAAGAATTGGTTCAAATAATAGAAAAAGAAATCGAGCAAAGAGTAAGCATTAAAGTTACAATTTCAAGTCTTTCTTTGAATTATGGCAAAACCAATGATTCTAGAATAATTTTTCATTTTGTTTTTTTTTTCCGAAGACTCAGTAGATTTTTTTAAGAAATTAGTAAAAGTCTTTAATAGAAAAAAATTTAAAATCCCCGGGTTCAAGGAAATTCAGTTCAGTTCAGTTGAGAGACTCTGATTGGTCAAATGTCACAAAAAATCTGAAAAAAATAAATTTTTTGTGACAGTTGACCAATCAGAGCGTCTCAACTGAACTGAAGTGAATGTTCTTGAAACCGGGGATTGAATGTTTGCAGGATTGTTCATACAAAAGTGTAATTTTTGGATTGATATAAAAGTTTGGTATAGCAACATGAAAAGTACAAAATTGTTTTATTACAACTCGCTAAAATTTTAAATTAACATAACTTTTGCAATTTTTCAATTTTAATTTTTAAAATTTATCGTGTTTACAAATTTCTAACGCCAACGATAATGACACGGTGCAGAGTGGGGCAAACCGGGTAAAAAACTCCAATTTAATCATTGCTTTTCGCCATGTTTTGTCACCAAAGCATGTGTAAGCTTAAAAAAAAGCTCCGCTGAGCTCTGGTCCAAAACTGCTTTTTATTAAAACTGCTGAACAAAGTCATTAAAACAAGGAATTAAGGAGCGACTTTTCAAAACGGAATAAAATCAGTTTTCGCTGTTTTTTTTTTTAAGATTATGCGCTTAAAGTTTCTTAAGGGAAACTTATAGGATTTTTTGTATGTTTCAGAGTTTTATTTATTCCTATGCTCAATATACGAACCTACTCTTAAAAAAATTGGAGATGGTTAGAAATGACCTTAAAATATGTCATTTTTCGAGAGAAAAACTTTTTTTTTTGTTTTAATATTTAGTGGTCATAACCTCGATTTTATCAAAAAAGGCAAGTTGTTCATATTTGAATTGTTTAATTTTCTAAATTTGTTTTTTTTTTTTAAGATTTTGGTGTCAAAATATTTTTAGCCAAATAGTAAGACAAATTCTATTATCAAAAAAAAAATTTCTTAAACTGCAAAAAACTTGTATTTTTTTTTTTGATAAAATCTTAAATATTAAAAAAATAATCTCTTTGAACGAAAGGTCTGTTATGTTTTCCACATTCTAATGCTCAATTAAGTCGGTTCAAATAAATTTAAAACAAAACCCAATCATGTAATTCAGAGTCTGATAATAAGTGATGATCTGAAATCAGGTGGAAGATATAATAAATTATATAATTTTACAATTTAGTTTCAATTCTATTGTGTTTCCTTTCATTCTCGAGAATTAAAGGTATTCTCCCTTTTTTGTTAGTTTGTTCCCATTACTTTCTCTGAAAATAACATTAGAATAATCAACCCTAACGGCTAGATGAATTTCTTTTTAAGTAGCTGAAAATTTAAACTGTGTGTTACTCCGACATCAAGTCTGAAAATTTCATATAGATCGTAGTTAAAATTTTATCGAAGTAAGAGAACGTCTGGACAATAAAAGTGAAAAAATAAAGTTTAAACGCTAAAAAAAATCATTGTTTAATTTCTCTTGCTAATGATTATTTATTATCATTCCTGAAAATTTCAACAAAATCGGTACAGTGGCTTAGATTTTATGAAGTTTTTCCAGCTCTTCCATATAAGACGCCCCACTGTGCACTTGTGCAGTGCACGAACGGGAAAATGTCTCAAAAACATGTGTTCTTTGCGATTTATGACGTTTTATGATGAAATTGACTAAAGAAAAAATATGAATTATGTATGTACATTAGTATCCTAAACTTTTCCGTTTTTTTGGAATTAAGTTTTCTGGTTTTTTGACACTTCCATTATTTTGAAAATCAGAACCATTGTGCATTGGAACATTAAAAAATGCAATCATTGATATTTTTGGAAGGTTTTTGTATGAAAAGTGGAAGAAGAATTGTTCAAAATGTCTGAATTTCAAACTTTTTTTGGCAAAACAAAAGTTAGAGTGTTTAAAAATTTCCAACGCCAACGACGCCAAAAACGACTACGGCGCATGCACATAAAAATGTCTCGAAAACGTATTTTCTATACGTTTCATGGTGTTTCACGATGAAATAGACTAATTCAGAAAAAAAAGGTTTGTGCCAATGGTTATACTTATCTGTACGTGTACGGAAAAGTAAAAATGTTTGTGAAAAACGGAAAATTTCCTTTAAGAGTAAGAACAAATAAATAGCAATCGGTTTATGTTGCATTTTTCTAGTAGATTTATAGTAATCAGTAATTATCGATAATTTTTGGGAAGCAGGTATTACTGTAGTACTGATTTCCTATAGAAGTATTTCACGAAAAATTCACAAGAAAATTTGATAATTTTAAACACCACTGTTATACATTTGAAATATAGGTTACTTATACAGAAAGCAAATATTTGCACAAAGGCTCTTTCATATTATCGAAATCAAAACACACAAAGTTTATAGTATATGATTGCTGCGTAAAGTTTATTACTTTCCCTTATTTTTATGGACCTATTTAAGTTTTTTTTTTTTTTGCAAAACTCAAGAAGATCGATGTATGAATGAGTTAGCATGAGGGAATAGCTAGAAATGTTGATACACTCATTAAAATGTTCAAAAATGAATTCGTTATTCGCATATGTAGGGAGTAACACTTCGGACCATAAAACTATGGAGTAGGTACTAACAAAAGTATGATTTTAATGGGGGATATACTGATTTTGCATTTTGTTTAACATTTGACATTATTTGCGGGAGCAAACAAAATTTCGAACGGAAATTTGCTCTGCCTTTGAAGGGAAATTTTTTAGTGACGAATTTTATTGAATTGTATCCAATTAACATACTTAAATGAATACTGGAAAAAGTTGTTGATTTTGCCAAAAACTAAGAAAAAAAAACAATATTTCAACTATCTATTGTTTCCATTAGAGAAATCTAAAATTTGAAAAGGTGTCTTTTGTTCATGAATCAAAGGGAGATATTGTGTCAAAAAATGTGTATGAAATTCAAAAATCAACCTAAATTCTTTTTAGTACAAGTACATATAAAAATACACTTAGTGTACTCATTTAATAAAACAATAATAAGTAGAAAGTAAATAACCTACATTTACGTAAGTAGGTACATAACATACCTCTACTAGTTTATTCTTGTTGACATAAATATCTCACAGAAGCTTACACACACACATATTAATTTAGCCCTTAAGCTGAACTGAACATTTCCGTTCCCAAATGGGCCCCACTCAAAAGCTGTTTTCTGTCTTTTCATAAACCTAAGCTGATTACTCAATGTTAAAACAAACAGAAACCAATTAGCGAGTTAATAATGCAATGCATTGTTCTGTCCTCGAATTGTGTACTCATGCATTCAGGAATGCGTGGCTTGTTCTTTTGTACATATTTTTATGAATGTTTGAGAAAATAGCCTTCTACTTTCTCATCATACTACGTACAGCTAGCTATACGGCACCACGACCTTTTACGATCTACAAACATGCTGTACTCGTTGGTAGAGGTATACCTACTGTAACTGTTAGTTTATTCTTTCCAAGCACTTTTCTCATATATATGTGTGTGTGTGTGCAGGTACAAATAAATGTCATTTAATTTTTCCTTCTTTTTTTTTTGTCGCAAGGCCGGGGCTAAAGGAATTTCCTGCTTTTTGTTAACATGTTTCCATGGAATGCAAACAAAAGGAAAAACGGTCCTACCTCTGTTCTTACACTTCTCGGTAGGATTCATAAAGTAAGTTAATTGCAATCGGTTGCCGTTGCCGGTGTTTTGTGTGCGCCACTGGATGGGATATGGGAGTTCTGGTAAAAGGGGTGTTGTTCTGAGAAATATCTGGCTTTTTAATGCTTTGAAGAGAAATTTCGTATAATTTGAAAAAAAAAAAAAATTCAAAATATTTTGTTCGCATTCAAAAGAAAAGTAAATACGATAAACTTATAATAATGGATTTTTAGCTCACAAGGATTTATTATTACAAAATATTTAAGGCTTACATGCTAAATTTACACTTAAAGTCTGCGGAAAAAAGGCTTTGTTAATATGCACCTACAAGGAAATGTAAATTTTACTCTGAAACATGGCAAATTTTACTTTAATCAACTTAGTAACTTATGCAGCATATTCTTGGAAATTCACTTTTGCAACAATTTTATGAACTGTACGTAGTAATATTGCAACTGTATCAATGTCCCACCTCTCTTTCGAATTGTGATTTTTATTTCATGACAATATTGTCGAATAAGAAATTATAGGAATACAAAAAAAAAAAAGGACATTCACAAAATAAACCGAATGATTAGTTTTGTGGAATAAACTTAGTCTTCTAAAAAACAAATTCCCCGAAGACAATTCTTCAATGACCTGAAAAAGAACACAAACAAAAACCTGTTGAAGTTCTTGTAACGCTACCAAAATGGCTTCAATGTTGTAAGGCTTCATCGAAATATACATGAAATGGAGCCAAATGCTCCTACAGGCCTGTTAGAAAATAGAAACCTCCTGTAGGGGTAACATTTCCTTATAAAGAACCACAACCCGACATCTGAATTAGTTCTTCAATGACTTCCATTATTCCTTCCATTATTATCAAGCTGCTTATAGCTTGTTGAAATGACAGAAGCATGGGTGGGCTTAAAAGGGTTGCCATATAACTTCTATACTTAAGTTAAAAACTTAAAAAAATGTATTGCAAAAAAAAAACTCAACAATTCACAAAGCTGAAAATTGGCATAAATATGGTGTAAGAAAAATAAAATGCACGACTGGGTCGCACGTACTTGCTCTTGAAGATAAAGTTACTATTTATGCTAAGCCCTTTTAATTAAAATTTTGTAAATGCAGTTTTCAAAAAAAAAAAAAATTAAAACAGCTTCTTAAATGAATTTAACCTCAAAACAAAATACGCAATTTGATTTCTTCTATAATGATACATTTTTAGAAAAAAAAATTTTGAAAATCGTTAGAGCCGTTTTCAAAAAAAACTATTTTTTCTATTTAAAATTTTGCAAGGACTTTTATAAAAAAAAATTGGTACGCCATTTTTAAGATATTATTTATCAACATCTTAAAACTAAATTTTGAAAAAAAAATATTGAATAGTTTTCGAAAAAATGATTTTAAAAAAAAAAAATTTCAAACTTTTGTTAAAAATCCAAAAAAATAATTTTCGAAATTTCTTTTTACTAAATATTACTACGGCAACTTGAAAGCATCCATTTAAAAAACATGACTGAAATTGATTGAGTCATGAAGGAGAAAATCAGAATTAAAAAAACGGTTCTCTGGCAGGTACCGTTAGTAACGGTTTTTGAAAAAAAATGGTTCTCATTTAAAGATAGACCTTACCCAAAGAAATAACCTTGATTTTTTTAATCAAAATCGTAGGCACCGTTTTTGAGAAAAATGAGTTTTTCTAAAACCGGTATATGACAGGTACCGTTATTTTTGATAAAAAAAAAATATATTTCAAAAAAGGTCTGGGATAGTCTCCAAAAAACGCCACATACCAAGTTTGAAGTAAATTGACCCATCCGTTTAGGCTGTGGTCTCAGATACATACAGACAGACAGACAGACAGAATTGTCAGACCCACTTTTTTCTCATTCTCTATCACAAAGTAAAAACCTAAAACGAAAGAAGAACGTTGTCGTTTTTTCCAATAATGTATTTTTTCGTTACCAGTGTGCATCTCGTAAAATACGATACAGGAAGAACTTCACGCTACAACCAAAAAACAATAAAAAGTAATATGTGTCTATTTACCACAATAAAACAATTTATTATTGACTGCATTAAGCCACTCGTATTTTCTGTCCTCCTTCATAAATTCATTTTCTTTTACATCCACCGATTTATTTTACCAGCCTTTCCGACAGAAATAAAAAAAAAAAAAAAAATTTACCTTCAGGTACAAAAAAAAAATTAGCAATTCCTGTGATGTTAAAATTTCATTAAAAATTAATTCCGAAAAGGACATCCACTGCTATTTTATATGTGAATGCAAAAAAGAACAAAGGATAACAATTAACAAACTCATTAAAAAAATTCGGGTCAGTGAACAGAGATTCTTGTTTTACATTGTTTCCATCATAAGTTCACAGAAGAGCTCGCTCGCTTTATGAAAGCAACACAGCAAGGAATGGGAGAGAATATTTAAATGCCGGTTGAATCCTTTGAACAAAAAATACAATAATTACAGTGTTATAGATTACAACAATTTTCTATTAAGCAAAATTCTTACAATGCTGGTTTACATTACAGGGGAAGGTCCTTCACTTGCTCCCTTGAATGCTGCAAAATTTAAATTTAAGAAAATTGTAACTGGGCCATTAAATGGCCCGCCTTGGATGATTCTTTTTATTCATCACCAAACTATCAAAAGATATCAACGAACAGAGGAAATATACATCCTTCTTCCTTTTTGAGGACAATTTGAAATTCTTATAGCAAGAAGCAATTCATATTTAACAAAATTCTAACAAACAACAATAAAATTTTCTCTAAAACTGTAATTGCATCCGAAGAGTAGGGCTCTGGCTTGGGCATGGGGCACCCGCACCCACACCCACACCCACACCACCACCAACACCGGCACGAGGCACTATAAACTACATTCAACGAAGAGAGCGCGATGGATTCACCAGAGATCCTAACAGATCCAGAACAGGAAGATGTCATTTCAAATTTATTTCGCCATTAGTTTGCTGAATTGCCGAGGAAATTATTATTTGTGTGCATACAGGGCGAGATAAGCTGCTCTCCTCTCGTGCTGCTTTAGTATAACAGTATAGTATAGTTGTTACACTTCTGGATGCTTTATGTAGCTAGAGAGAAAGCTATACAAGATGAGAAGCATATTTGCTGAAACAGGAAGATGAGTAACTAATGGTTTCTCATTTATCATGGAATTTTCGTTTGCATTTTGGAATAGGAGCGGATACGACAGGATACAGAGAGAGAGAGGGCATAACGAGGGACGAGTAATACAAAAGCCGATAGAGTAAAGGAGGACATTCACATTAGTCATTAATCGTTGTTTGATTGTTTTGTTACAAAAACTTGTTCGTTTCCCAAAATGCTTTTTTGTTCGACTTTTATTCAAATATGTTGTAGATAGACAAAAATAAAATGTTGTGTATGCAGATGTCCATGTAAGATGCGACAAAAAAGATAGGACATGGTGTGTCATGACAAGCAAACAATTTTTGTGGAGGGTATTATAGTTTATGTTTTATAATTTTTTCTAAACAAACGTTACTTTCCGACGGTACTCCCCATAAAATAGGTTTTCTAGTGCAAACAATTAATGGAACAAGAAGGTTTCCCGAAATTTTTAATTGATTTTCGATGAAGTTAGAAATGGTCGTATGGAAATAAACTGAAATGCATTTTAAATTATTATGTTTTTCAGTTTTGAAATATGTCAGAAATACGAAAGAACGAACATTTTCAAAAATCTTTGTTTTAAGTGTCAACAGTGTTATAAATACCTAATTTTCAGTAACCAAATTTATTTAGCATATTTGTTTGTTTTCTCTAGGACTTGTCTTCAGTCAGATATCTGTTTTGAAATAAAAAAATGATAGTCACTTACCACTTTACTGTCAGTATTTTTTGATACGTTATCGTACGTCACTGTATAGCCAGTAAAACTCGTCATTGAATCTTTTTCTCCACATTCCTTGATACACACAGGACCAAAAATAATCCAAATAATCTTTCTCTCAAATCGCTTAAGCAGCTTTGAATATGAATCTGCCAAAGCCCATGTTTCTGCGCCGTACAGGAGCACTGGGATGACTAAGACCTTGTAGGGATACAATTTTTCTTTGGCTTTTACTTAAATGTTCTCTGAGTCCGAAGTAAGAGAGATTGATAAGAGTGATCATCCGTTTGATATCCCTGCTGATGTCACTAGTGGTGGTGATAGTGGATCCGAGGTAGACCAATTCTGCTTCGAAGTTAAAACTATCCATAGTGACATAGTGACACTAACGTTCGATTCTATTTTTACCACTGGCAAATTCACCCATCATACAGTTTACAAAGTCCTTTCGCAAGATCAAACTATTCAAAAGTATTCTTATCGACTTTGACGGGCTGAAACAATTTTTCCTAAGCACTAGAGACGAGTTTGCCGGGAATGTCGAGATACAACATACAATCGGTTGTATCCATGCCGACTTTAAAATCGATAAAGAGATGGTGTTTATCCATCTGAAATTTTAAGTTAATTTTCCAAATTCTGGTGTAGGCTGAGCATTTGGTTGACGCATGATTGATTTGTGTGGCCTAAAATTACACTGATAGGGGACTATTAGATTGTTCACAAAAGATTTTAAGAGATCACACAATATAGGTGACTCCTTACTTTTATCCATACTTTATTTATTTTTGGTTGAGGGAATTGTTGTCTTTTATTATCCTGGTTAAATGGGTTATAAGCAGAATGTTGGCTTCCTTTGCTATTTAGCAGAAAAATGTTCCTTTCAGATCCTCAGCAACTATTGTGTATCTGCTACGACCGTATTCCCCATCTCCACTCAACTCGGAAGGCTTCTGTTCTGGCCTTTTATAGCCTTGAGTAGATCTCTAGGGTTAATATTCGATTTTTTTTTTTGATTTCTTGAACATCTCTCCTGGTTCTAGAACCTTCAATATAGAAGACCACCCGATCTCTTCTTGCTTCTTTTTTTTTGATAAGTCTTCCTCTCTTCTTTTTTGCCCTTAGAGCTTTCGGTATGAGGATTACTTTTGGGACACTTAGGGGAAATTTGACACCTCTTCAGTCACTCGGATACCAGGACACTTCTTTTTAAAAATAATCAGTTTTCAACTGAACGTCACCGTCGTCGTTGCGATTTAATAAAAAAATTCTTTGGTACACTTTTTTCCTACACCTTTTTTGGACACTTATTGGAAAATTTTCAGGGATAATGCTGTTCTCTCAGCCCCTCCAGCCGGCATTCTTCGTCAAATCAGAAATTTCTAATAAAAACCTAGCACTTCAGTGGTGGGACACCCCAATGGCTTGTTTACAGTGCAGTCAGAATAAGTTTTGGTAATTTTAGTTTCGCGACATCAAATTCTTTTCCAGCATCTGCTTGGCGTTGTGGCATCAATGATATGCCAATTTGTACTCGAGATACTACCAAGTATTGGTACAATGCGAGTCAATGTATGCTTCCCGGTACGATCGGACATCCAAGGTATTAGAAGCACATCTAGCGTCTATTGCGATTTGACTAATTTGGTTGACGGTATTATGATCAAAAGACTACCAAGTCCTCTTGTTTTGACGTGAGGAAATTGTATTATTTAAATGCGTTGGTATGCATATTCGAAAATGGGCTCTTATTAATTGATTACCGTTCAAGATGTCCAGATTTTAAGACTTAGCATTCGAATTGAAAAAGTATTGGTTATTGTAAGCTATTCTTCTAGCATCCTAAACCAAGGCGGCTGTTTGTCAACCAAGGCTTTAAGCTATAACAAAGAGTCAGAGTAAAGTCTTAAAGTTAGCTTAGTAATACATAGTTTCTTAGGTACACAATGTTACTCAAACGTCAAACCTAAGTTGATAAATCTTATTCCATTTTATCTCGGAACCGGGCAAAACCGATCCGAATTGGATAATTGCTTTTTCAAATGTTGATATTCAAAAATACTCCACTGATATACTCAAAACGGAATTTCTTATATTCTCCGTCAAATTTTAAAAAGTAAATACCTACAAAATTTTCTGTGTTAACTAAACCTACCAAAAAAAGTTCTCTGACTTCAATAAAATGCGTTCCATCAAATTCAAGTTGATTTTATATCATCAAGAAATTAGTCAATCTTTTAATGGACTATAATAATAACTTGTGATTTGTGCCATTAAAGACTGAACTTTCTCCTTTAAAACCAAAGTCTAGTTCTATTTCGAGATCATAAAAAAACCCTTCATGGGAATGTCTTTGCTATTAGATGAGAGTCTGTGCAAACTTTTTATAAGTGCAATAAAAATATTCCCTCCATGTCGAAATTCAACCCTATAGTCATTTAAGTATCTGGCGACAACGAGTCAAAGGCTCTGTTTCAAGTCCTTACCGTACGTTATTTTAGCAAACATTAAATTATTAATGACTCATTGTGTGTCTTCTTAAAACCAAACCCCATGGCATGTAGTTTATCTGAGACTCCATGAGACTTCTTCGTCTCTTTTGTAAACTATGGCTTATGTGTGACGAAGGACTATTGTGTTCTCTCATTAAAACTTACTTTTATATAACAGTTTTGCTACTCCATGATGACTTGCCTGGCCCTGGCACTTGTACACCATGCGGCCAAGTGTCACTTTTACAACGAATTGTTTTCACATTTAGCTCGAAATGATGGCTCTTCAAATTTGGCCAAAGTAAAAGGATCAACATTTTCCACTTGGGAATTCACAGCTAACGAAATGGATGAATAAAAGAGAGGGACTCCATCATCAAACATCACATTCCCATAAAGCTGCACTTATATTTTCTTGCCTCTTCTCTGTTCTCTGTTTTCTATATAAAACCTAAGTACTTTGAGAAAAGGATGATTGAATAGCACCTTTATGAGCATTCATGACGGAACATGGACAGAGAGATAGCGTGGATTCATCATCGTCGTCAGATGAAGTCGTTGAGGAGTTGACATCACATCGTCATTGCTTTCGTCATTTCAGCCAGGCCAACCATCATAATCATCATCATCATCATCATCAGCTATAGGTTCGGTGCTTATTTCCTAGTTTATAAAATAGTTTACAGGCGGAAGTTGAAGATGAATAAGGACATCATTATGGAGTAGTTCTTGCAGTACCTTTACATGTACAATCAGGAGAGCTCCTATATACCTACACTCTTATATCCATACATTCTTGTACTTTGAAGGAGTTCATCTAGAAGTATCAGCCCAGTGAAGAGATAAGCATCGTGTTTTCAGCATCAAACAGGAACATCCTTTATACTTTCTATTCCTTTCAATTTGAATTCAAAGAGCAGCAGTTGTAGTGTATGCGAGAGTATATACTAGCTTAAATGAAAAGAAAAGAATGTTGTTTGCCTTTTTTACATCAAAAATATCAAAAAAGAAAAAAAAGTTGAACAGACACTCTTTTGAAAGGATGAGAAATATTTGCTGTTTCTTGAAGAAAAGTGCACGATTAGATTGCAAGTAGAGGTACTCTTCCTAGTCGTGCGTGTTGATCTTTCGTAAAGTTCTTCAAAATGAATAAAAAAAAAAAAAAGAATGTTGCTATACCAATTTCAAAAGAATACCTTATTTATGAAGACAATTTTGTTTCTATTTATTCTTCTTAAGTGATTCAAATTGACCTTTTCAAAGAAGAGAGAGAAATGATATTGATGCAATAATTTAAATTGCATCGTATTATGATTTTATTAGTGATTTTTTTTTTTGTATGGGAGGTAAAAATAAGAATTAGAACTTTTCTTGTTGGAAGGACATTCATCATATTTAATTGTTATGAAACATACTCTCCGTCAGTAGTATTCTTTTGAAAGATTACTGTTTATTTCACACTCTCTTCTTTATCATCATTTTAAGTCCATCTGGAGCAAAGGACAATAACTTTGGATTCCTTCCATCTGTCTCGGATCGTTGTTGTTAGATGAATTTTAAGTCCAATGTGGAGTCAGACAGGGTTGCATACTATCGCCAATACTATTTTTATTAGTGATGTAAGCAAAGTGGTACGCACAGCTTTATTGAATTCTAGCAGCTTATTGAATTCTATAGACGACGCGACGTATGTTTATTCTTCTATAGGATCATGGATGTCCAAATGCAATCGTGGGGCTGAAAATTAATACGGCAAAAACAAAAATGATCAGCCTCGCAAGTATTCAAATCAATATTTCTGAACAACTGGTAGAGAAAACAGAAGACTTTCAATATCTTGGAAGTTTTGTCGGTTTCTTTCGAGACATCATAATGATTTTCTGGCCAAATAGTATATAAAATAATAGAGTTTATAGGAGAACAGGTCAAGAATCCATAGACAGTACTATACGCAGAAGATGATGTGGCTTTGTCATATACGCTTCGAAAATGCAACGATTGCCAAGCGATGCAAATAAACCTACTTACACAGGAAGGTATAGGTTCGGATCGGCCAAGAAACACATGGCGAGGGGAACAGTTGGAAGCAACTTAAACATATTTTCAGAAACCGTACAAGATGACGCGCAGGGAATCACAATGGACTCAAGAAGGTCTGAGGACCGTAGTAAGTATGTTTTGGAAGATCTCAAAAAACTTACACAGTTTTTGAACGGGAGATTGACAATATTGTTGATAGAAGTGACAAATCTTCCACCGGTGATTCTGCGACCAAAGTTTATATAAACCGATTTATTGGTGCCACAGATTGGAATAATAATATTGAGATTCCCTTTTCGTTTGATAGCATATTTTTCCTTTTGTTTTTATTACCAGCCAACTCTATTAATGTCGCGATATGACATGGGCACGCTATCATACAAAATACATATTTATATTTTGTGGCACGTTTAGCACACAAAGAACTAAGACCTTGTGACTGAAACTCTCAAACATTTCCTGTATGCGTGTAGTTTAGTAGCCAGAGTACTGGGTTCAATTTCCAGCCATTCCACCTTGACAACGCTTAGGAGGCTTATTCCTCTGTAGTTGCCCAAAAGTCTGCTTTTTTGTGAATGAAGCCCCACTATGCTGAGGTTTTTTTCATCTTCGGATCAGTTTTTACAGATAAGTAAGTGCATATACCATCTCTCTACCAAACCATCTTCTGCTTTGAACAACTTGGTTGGGAAGCCGTCCGCACAATTGCTAGCCGTACTTGATCGATTAGGTAAACGGAATTGTTGGTCATCGTCATCCAGGGTAAATGGAATAATAGCCAAATATTCGCTATCTTCCATTAAAAGTTTGAATGAATGCTATTTTCACTGCTTAGCAGTCAAGAGATATGTATCTTCAAAATACTCAGCACATCAACAGTACAGTGTTTCTTCTACCATATTCCCCCTCACATCTCACCAGACTTTCGTTCTGACCTTGTAGCCTTGCGCTCATTTTCTTACCCTTTGGAAGAATTGTCATAACATTTTCAGCTGGGGTAGCCCTGAGCCTAAAAAGATTCGACCGCCCGGTTCTTGTGTTCCATCTCCTTTTCTACTTGAGAAACCGGCCATTCATCTCTTTTTTTCAGCGGCTGTAGGTTTTGTTTGCAGTATTGGTTGGTAGGCCTCGATCCTTCTGTCCTTTTTCGATAACATTTCACCCCTTCGCATAGTCTATCATCCCAATTCTATTATTGACCGTTTTGTCGAACGTTTTGCAGACTGCGTTTTCCCAGTTCAATAGAAGTCTCAAGAATAATCTTCACTTCGTAGTTCGGGCACTCATAAAACACAGTTGCTCGAGGAGATCGTAGAACTCGACAACGGTTGGGACATCCTTCGCTTAGTGGGGGGCGAGACCATAGATCAGCGTCACGTTCTTAAATGTTACCTTGATACGGATTCTGATTAGGTGCTTGCTTCCTTTGCTTCTTTTGCTTCAAGATATCAGTCTGACTGGAAATGCAGACATCACCGTTGATTCCACCTGGGAAATTTCTCCGCTACCGAATTAATTAAAGGAGAAGTGGCTTATTGGTAACAATCCCCTTCCCCCCTCCTCGTCTCTTGTTTGCTGCCCCAACAACCTTCCAGAAAGGATGAACCATCTTCAGCTGAGGTACTAGGCATCCAATGTTCAACAGGGAGGTGTGAGTACGAGTTGGCGGATTGTGAGAAAAACTTGTGGTACTCGTGGTTGCGCATAGCTAAATCCTTTCAACATCATCAAACAAAGTTTTGATTTCATTAATTTTTGAAAATATTACCTACCTTGCCAAGTTGAAGAAGTTTTTTTCTTTTTTTAATTCATTGACAGATCTGTCACTTGCCATCTCTGCACCCAAACCTTCTAAAAATCCTTGCTAAAATTATTACATTTCATAAATTTTCCTTAATTCCGTTTATATTTTGCTTTTAACGACTGAAAAATAATCTCAAAGGAAATACCAAAGAAAATACAATAAGTGATTGTTATTAATATTTAAATAGCATACCCAGCTAGATATTACTTTGTATTCTTAGTACATCAATCATCTCGAAAACCAGACCCAAAATCATCTGAAAAATCCTCCCTAAATTATATTGTTCACCTTTCTACCTACAAACTTACTTCTATAAATTTTATAAAATTACAAGGAGGAATTTTCTTAACCTTAAGATGAGCTTAAAACAGCATTTCACAACTCGTTATGGCGATATGGCAATGGCGGTGCTCCCAGAGAATCCTATATTCATTATTTACCTTTTTATGTACGTTTTCATGGTGAATTTAATGCTTTTCGTTCGTCCTTTTGCTAGAAGCATATCCGCCCTCCATTTGGACTGGTTCGGCCCATCTATAGTGGTGCCAGGATAAAATTTATATTATTTCTTCCTTCTCTCAATGCTCCAATATAATTAATTCGCATTAATGACTCTGCAATTTCTTTAAGGCACTCTCTCTCTCTCTCTTTCTTTCTCTCTTTTGTTATAGACTCACCGTTACCGTCAGGGGACACCTTCATCGTCATCATCATGGTCGTCATCATCGGCTAAAATCCATTAAAATGTGGCCATTGTAACGGCTACCGGTATGTATGTCCTCTTAATCGGCCCGGTAATTAGCAATCAAATTAATGAAACTGTTTCGTCTAAGCCTTTTGTATATGTGTATAATGTGTGTGTGTGTGTGTATTGCTGCATTAGTTTAGAGTTGAATTGTAAACTCTCAATTAGGCTTCTGTGCGCCTCCTTTTCACATACAAATACCTACTCCTTTAGATCAGCCTTCTCTCGTTCGACCATCACGGGTCAACGGTGGTGGAGCCACATGAAAGCGCACACCGGATGGCCCTTTGCCTATATCCGAGGCACATAAATCTGGAATTTATACACATTTAGCTGCTCCATCGAAAGGATGTGCGGAGGTGCGCACTGACCGCCTGCGATCACCCTTAGTGCAGTTAATTAATTACTGATAGAGGACGTCCGCCAGGGAATTTAATTTAATGAATTGTTCACTCCATGAATAGATAGCTCCAATGTGGGTGGGTTGTGGGCAGTGATTTTGGGATTACATTGGAAATGATTTAGGCAGGTAAAACTATGGGTATTATAGTTGGGTTTTCCCTATATGATGCCTATGGTGTGTGATGGCGAAGGATTTAATTTAGTTAGAATGTTATGCATAAGCATGATAATAAATTTAATTTAACATTAGTCTGCACATTCTTCGTTTTGAATGTTTATTCTTCATCCTAGAGTTCTTTGTTCAAATCAAAGTAACATAATACTCTTCAAGTGTTGTTTCAACTTTGTTTATATTTCAAGTGGGGACCGAAACGTCTCATCAATTAATCCACAGTAATCAAAGACAGAAGGTTTATGCATAGCACATCATTTCTTATCTTGCTTGAGCATCCAATATGAATCTCATATTCGATGCATTTTGTTTATCTATATATATATGTATGTAAGTATAAGAATAAATCTGTGGTTGATATTTCCACATTCAATTTTTGTAAGTTAGTCTTAAGTAAAACTCGAACCAATAAAGATACCTTCTTTATTTAATATAAAACTAGAACGCAAACAATCTTTTATTTCGCGGCATAACAAAAATTGGTGGCAGCGGTGGGATTTTAAATTAAATATTTAAAAACACAATAAAAAAAAAAAAAAAACATTATTTAGCTCATACGCGAAACTCCACTCTAAATTCCTCTGAGTGAGTTAATAAATCGTGAAAAGAACTAAAAATATTTCGTCGAAATACAACCCTAAAATCTTTGGGTGTATCAATAAATCGATAATAGAAATAAAAGAACTAAAAACATGTCAGTCGAAATACAACCCTAAAACCTTTGGGTGTATCAATAAATCGATAAAAGAAATAAAAGTTACTAGTTGTGTTCGGAAGTTTTAAATAAAGTCCCATTAAAAAAAAAAAAATAATATACATTTGTACTCCCATCATCCTATTAGACTGTACCTACAACTAAAATAATTCAGTGATTAGGATCATCATCATTTCCATCATTTTGATCATTTCGAGAGAACTTTAAAGGAAAACCAGCCATAAAACAGGAGAGCATGACACCAAGAAAAACAACGATGAAAATTTTAATGTAAGTTATTTAAGTATACAAAATGTTAAAATAAGTGAAAAAAAAAAATGTCAGAACAGGAGAAAAGAGATTTAACTAAAGAAGAAATAGAGCAGGAAAATAAAAATAAAAGTGTATTACAATTAAGAAAAAATCAAAAATATTTGGTCAATAAAGCCATAAAAATCAAACAGGTTATTTTAGAGGCACAAAACGAAACACATAACGCCTTGTTCAATATAAAAAACGAATAAACTCTAAAAAAAAAAAAGAAAAAAAAACGAAAATTAATAAAATTTATAAAAATGGCAAAGTCAGGATCTGAATTTGAATTTAGCGAGGAATTACTTGGTAGGGAATTTACTTGCATAACTAAAGAAAGTGGAAATATATTATCCTTCACTTTAACTCAGATTTTGGAAAATAATAAAATAAGCCAAAACGAAATCGAAGAAGAATACATGGTATTCTATAAAAATAATATTTATAGAAGACAGTTATTTTTTCACGTAATAGAAGATCAAGAAAATTTAAATAAAGAAAAAACACCATCCTTAGTGGAAGATGCAATTGAGAAAATTAGAGATATGGAAATTAAAGAAACGGGAGCTATTCCTAAAAGAAAGAATATAAAAGAAATATTATTAGAAGATGAGGAAAAAGAAAGATCAAGGAACCAGTTAGGAAATAATAACAAGCAGGCAAGAAGTTATAACATGACCAACGAGGAAAATTATTTGATAAACCCAAATAATTTCCCGATCAATAAACGGTTAGAAACAGATAATAGGAATTATTTGAATACTTCAAATAATCTCTCGACCAACCCAACTCCAATAAATAATATTAATTTAAGTGACCTTATAAAAATTATCCCGAATTTTAATAGTGAAGCTACGAAAGCACACAATTTTATACAAAATTGCGAAAATGCAATGAAGTTAGCATCTCCGTCACAAAGAGTGTTACTTCTTGCGGTAATAAAAAGCAAAATTTCTGGTAACGCTGAAATTCTTTTAATGAACAAAAGAATAAATACTTGGGAAGAGTTAAAATATGAACTGAATAGAGTTTTCAGAGAAACTCATTCTAGCTTGCAACTTCATTTAGAAATGACGAAACTTCGTCAAAATTTAAATGAAACCGTAATTCAATTCACACAAAGATGTGAAACTTTAACGAGAAGAAGGATTCAAAGCCTCTTTACTGAAAAGTCAGAAGACCCAACTTATGACGGTCAAATGTTGGGCATTGAAAGAGATATGCTTAACGCATTTATTGCGGGTTTACAAAGAGAGATTGGAACTTTTGTGAATACACAGCGTCCAAAAACCCTCTCCGAAGCAAGTCAATTAGCTATGGAGGAAGAAATCAGATTAGGGTATTATAATGTTAAACCCAAAGAATTTAACACTAAAGAGTACACAGATAGGCATTTAATTAAAATTAACCATACTTCGGTTAAATGTTATAGCTGTGGTCGATTGGGTCATATGTCCAGAGAGTGCTTTAGAAACAAAAATTATAATCAAAAAAGCAACAAATCTTACCAGAATAATAGGGATTTCAATAAATATCAAAATCCAAAACAAAAACAAGATTATAGTAAGGGAAATCCATTTCAAAGCAAAGAAACTAGTAAAAATCAAAATTTTCGAAAACCCGAATAGTTAATGAGGCAACTATTTCGGCGATTATGTCAGGAAGTCCTCATATAGTAATGATTTATAAAAATAAACCATATAACATGTTAATCGATACTGGAGCAGCAGTATCCTTGTTGAAACAGAATTGTATTTTCGAAAAAGATTTACGTTCAGATATAAGTCTAACTTTAAGAGGAATAGGTAAAAGTAGCAGATACAGTATGGGCACTGCTACTATAGGAATTGAATTTACCAGAGGTATTTTAAATGAGTTTAGTTTTCACATAATTCCCATAGATGTGATTAATTACTACGATGGAATCATAGGTAGTGACTTCTTACAATTTTTTAAATACATAATCAATTGTAGAGAACAAACACTCACTAATGAAAATGAGTGTATAAAGTTATTATATAAAGATGAAAACAATATGAAAGAATACTCAAACTGCATAGACCAACAGATTAAAGGATGTAACTCTTTAAGTGCGTCTATAACGTCACTGAATTCTGATAGTATCAAAGATAATAGTGAAGCATTAGTTATTTCAAACACCAAAAGCCAACAGATTGAAGAAAATTATACTAAAGGTGTATTTTATAATGAGGAAAAAGAATCAGAAAAATTTAAGCAAATATGGAGTCAAGTAAGGATTGAACATTTAAAAGAAAAAGAACAAATAGATTCTTTAAAAGGAATAATAAGGGAATATGAAGATATTTTTAGTTTAGAAGGTGAAAGTCTATCTGAAACTAATGCCATAAAACATAGTATTCGTACTATTAACGATATACCTATTAATGCAAAAACGTACAGATATCCTAAAGTACATGAAGCAGAGGTTGATAAACAAATCAAGAAACTTTTAGATGAAAATATTATAAGACATAGTATTTCACCTTGGTCAAATCCATTATGGGTAGTTCCCAAAAAGTTGGATGCCAGTAAAATTCCAAAATGGAGGATGGTGATAGACTTTCGTAAGTTGAACGAAATCACTGTCTCGGACAATTACCCTATTCCCAACATACAGGACATTTTAGATAAGCTAGGAAATGCGAAATTCTTTACAACCTTAGATTTGAAGTCTGGGTTTCATCAAATTCCACTTGATGAAGATAGTATTGAGAAAACTGCATTTTCTACACCTTATGGACATTTTGAATTTCTTCGGATGCCATTCGGTCTTAAGAATGCTCCAGCTTGTTTTCAGAGGTTAATGAATAACGTTCTTGATGGGTTACAGGGAAAAGACTGTTTTGTTTATATGGATGATATTGTTGTCTTTGGAGAAACAATAGAACAACATTCTGAAAGACTTAGAGTAATATTTGATAGACTCAAGAAAAGTAATTTGAAGATTCAAATTGATAAAACTGAATTTTTTAAACAGGAAGTAGATTACCTGGGATATAATATAACGAGTAACGGAGTTGCACCGAATTTAAAAAAGGTCGAAGCAATAAATAATTTACAAAGTCCAAAAAATGCTAAAAGTATAAAATCATTTATGGGTATGATAGGTTACTATAGAAAATTCATTAAAGGATTTAGCACAATAGCTTCACCATTATATAAATTATTGAAGAAAAATTCAGTTTGGAAATGGGACAACGAACAGCAAATCGCGTTTGATAAATTGAAATGTGAATTGAAAAATTTCACAATGCTACAATATCCAGATTTTGAAAAACCTTTTATCGTAACTACAGATGCCAGCAATAATGGCATAGGGGCAGTATTGTCTCAAGAAAAAGAAAATAAGGACTTACCAATTCATTTCATTAGCAGAAATCTAAATCAAGCAGAAAGTAGATATAGTACAACGGAAAAAGAATGCTTAGCTATTTTATGGGCGATTCAACATTTCAGGCCTTATTTATATGGGCAGAAGTTTAAAATAAAAACTGACCATCGTCCTTTGACATGGTTATTCAACGTTAAAGATCCAGGAAGTCGTCTTATTAGATGGAGGTTAAAATTAGAAGAATATGATTATTCAATACAATACAAGAAAGGTGTTGATAATGTTGTTGCCGACGAACTAAGTAGAAATGTATATATAGTTCAAGACGAAAAAAATACGTACCCAGTAATGACTAGGGAAGACGAAAAAACTAAAGAGTTAATTGAAGAAATCTTTGGTGATGATTCCTCAGACGAAGAAAATGAAGACGTTCTAAGACAAATATATGAAGAAGAATATGGGTTAGAAGAACCATGCACGAGTAAAGTGGTTAAGGAAAAACTGAATAAGAATTTATTACGTGAAAAGGAAATATCTGATAATCAAGAAGTAGAAGTAAATGTCAACAGACATAATAATAATCAAGTAATTGAAAGAAACGTAAATGAAGAGAATATAAACGAAAATTTTTTAGAAGATATACAAATTATAAATGATTTAGAAGTAAGAAAACAAATTATAAGAGAAAACCATGAAAGTTTTTTGGGAGGTCATGGAGGACAAAAGGTAACAATAGCAAAAATAAGAGATAGATTCAATTGGGAAGGATTAAATAAAGATGTAATTGATTACATAACTAAATGTGTACAATGCCAAAAACAGAAAATTAATAGGCATCCCGGGAAAAACCCCATGAAAATAACGTCTACTGCTAATTACGCATTAGAAAAAGTAGACATGGATCTTACTGGTCCATATAAGGAAGGGAACAAAACTTTATTCAGCTTAACAATTCAAGACGACTTAAGTAAATATATAAAATTTATCCCAATAGAGAATAAAAGAAGTGAAACTGTAGCCAGAGCGTTTATAGATCATTGGATATTGTATTTCGGAATTCCAAAAATAATTCTAACCGACAACGGAGGAGAATTCATTAATGAGGTAATGAATGATCTGTGTAAAATGTTTAAAATAAAGCACTTGCGAACGAGTAGTGCTTACCCTCAAAGCAATGGATCTGCTGAAAGAGCACATGCCAGACTAGGAGAATATTTAAGAACAATGATAAAAGATAGAACTAAACCGGAATATGCAAAATTATTTCAATACGCTTCATTTTGTTATAATACTTCAAAGCATAATAGTACAGGTTTCACACCTTACGAAATTGTATTTGGTAGGAAAGCAAACCCACCTAGTGATTTCGGAACTCTTAAATATAAAACAAATACAGATTACACTCAAGAACTTCAATTAAAATTATGTAGAATCCAAAAACAAGTAAAAGAAACACAGCTTCAAAATAAATTAAAATCAAAACAAAGGTACGACCAAAATTTAGGTAGGAAAATTAAAGATTTTGAAGTTAAGGATTTAATTTTAGTAGAGAATGACAAAAGGGATAAGTTTGGAGAAAAATTCTCTGGACCCTTTAAAATACTTAGAATTATAGGAGACTCCGTAGTCATAAAAAGAAATAACCAATTTATTAAATATAATAAAAGCAAAATAAAACATTTTAAAAACTGACAAGTTTTATTTGCAGATTTTTGTTCATTTTAAATGGCGTATTCAGTAATATATGGGAGAACTTTCCCTCAAATGGCATCTACTTCAAAAATATTGGAGAATTGAGACAACAAAGTGGAAAAATCTCTATAGTAAACAATATTAACCTTCGTGAAGTGGCAGATCAAATAGATGTAGTAACTAACTTTGTGGCCAATGTAAATGATAACTGTTTTATTGAAATTCCAGAATGCGTAGATTTTATAAGGAAAACTAAAATACAGATTGCAAGCTTAAGAAAAGATTTTAACACTATTTACCATTTACTTGGGGTAGATACAAGTTATAAAAGGTATAAAAGAGGTTTATTAAACATAGTAGGGTCAGGTCTTAAAGTTCTATTCGGAACTTTAGATAGCGAAGACGCTAAACATTATGAAGATGCTATTATAATAACCAAAGAAAACAGTGAATATATACATAAGAGTCAGCAAGAAGAAATAAGAGTTTTAGATGGGTTAAACAAACAGAATATGGTTTTAAAGAATGCATATTATGAATTGGGAAACTTAACAAACACTTTAAGTAAAACATTAGAGGTAATTTCGAACAAAATTAATAAAGATAGGAAGTATTTTGCATTAAAAGAATATTTTACAGAGTTTAAACTTAGAATTTATTTTTTAATAAATCAAACTGAAACGACAATCAATCAAATAACGGAAGCAATTCTGTTCCTGCAGGATAATGTTATCCACCCGATTATAATCGAACCGAAACATTTCATACAATTATTGAAAGAAAGTGATAAAGAAAACGTAATGCTATTCACACCAAGTTTAGAATCATATAGTCATATAATGAAGGAAATAAATCCAAACGCCTATTTAAAGAAGGATAGATTTGTTATAATTTTATCAGTTCCATTACTAGAGAGTTCAAAATCAGAAGTTTATGAGATGATTAATTTACCATATGGGAAACCAAAAGGAAATTTTTATATTTTAGAACAGAAACATAAATATTTTATAATCAAAGAAAATAAAGAAGAATATATCCTAAGTAATAATATTTTAAAGGATTGTAAGAAAATTGATAAATATTTTGTTTGTAATCAATTAGAATTCAAAAATAGTGTTCTAGATAAAGATTGTGAATTGGCTATTTTTATGAATAGAATAAATAGTAATTGTAATTTAAAACAAGTTTCCAATCATATCGAAATTTTTCATAAACTCGCAGAAAATAAATATTTATTTGCCTTAAGCGAAGAAACAAAATATAAATGTAATTGTTCAAAAAGCAAATATAATGAAGAAGGATTCATAAATCATATTGGAATTATAAATTTAAAAAATGATTGTACCTTCGAAACAATAGAAACAAGACTTAAAACTGCCAATCAAGAAATTACAATGGAAAATAAAGATGTATATCGTCCAGTACCCGAGGACTGTTGTATTAATGTAAAACTAAAAGAATTAGATTATGAAAATATCAATTTACCAAAACTAAAGCTTAAAAATTTAAATGAATTACAAGATTTTACAATTGAAATAAAAAATCAAGAAAGTTATATATCTAAAAAATTGAAAGACATACCACCTCATACTCAAGGTGTTTTATTTGGAATGAGCGGGATAATAATAATTGTAACAGTAATTTACTGTTTTCTAAAATGTATTAAGGGAAGTGGTATTACCATCTTTCACAATTGTTTTAATAAAAAGAATAAACAACCTGTAATTGAAAGAGAAAAAATTGTACATTACTATGATAATAGAAAAAATAAAACTGTAATAAGAAGACCAAATTCAAATGTATTCAAAGTAAATGATTTTGAAGTTGAAGAAAATTAATTGTTAAAAAAAAAAAAAAATATAATTTTCATTTTAAGAGGGGAGGTGTTATGCATAAGCATGATAATAAATTTAATTTAACATTAGTCTGCACATTCTTCGTTTTGAATGTTTATTCTTCATCCTAGAGTTCTTTGTTCAAATCAAAGTAACATAATACTCTTCAAGTGTTGTTTCAACTTTGTTTATATTTCAAGTGGGGACCGAAACGTCTCATCAATTAATCCACAGTAATCAAAGACAGAAGGTTTATGCATAGCACATCATTTCTTATCTTGCTTGAGCATCCAATATGAATCTCATATTCGATGCATTTTGTTTATCTATATATATATGTATGTAAGTATAAGAATAAATCTGTGGTTGATATTTCCACATTCAATTTTTGTAAGTTAGTCTTAAGTAAAACTCGAACCAATAAAGATACCTTCTTTATTTAATATAAAACTAGAACGCAAACAATCTTTTATTTCGCGGCATAACAAGAATGGCTAATTTTTTGGATTTAAGTAATTTTTTCATATTAAGAGTGTCGGAGACATTTAATATAAAAATGAAGTTTAAGGAGACCGTTATTATTGAATCGGGCTAGTGACAAAGAATTTGAGGAAAAAATAAGCAATAAACATTTATAAATATATTATAAAGTATCGTCTGGAATTTATTTTTTAGTAAATTATTCAAGATTTTAATTTTCTGAATCTAAAAGATTTTCAGAAAATTTCTATCACGTACAGTCTTTTTTACTTGCGATATGGGTACTATATATCAAGTTATGCATTCGTACAAAAAAAAAGTTGAGATAACAATCAAACATGACATTACGATGATAGAGAATGAGAAAAAAGTGGGTCCGACAATTCTGTCTGTCTGTCTGTATGTATCAGAGACCACAGCTTAAACGGATGGATCGATTTACTTCAAACTTGGTATGTAGCGTTTTTTGGAGAATAATCCCAGACATTTTTTTGAATTTTTTTTGACCCCAAATAACGGTACCTGTCATATACCGGTTTTAGAAAAACTCAATTTTCTCAAAAACGGTGCCTACGATTTTGATTAAAAAAATCGTGGTCAGTTTTTTTAAATAAGGTCTATCTTTAAATGGAAACCATTTTCTTTAAAAACCGTTATTAACGGTACCTGCCATAGAACCGTTTTTTTTTAATTCTGTTTTTATCCTTCATGACTCAATCAATTTCAACCATTTTTTTTACATGAATGCTTTTAAGTTGCCGTAGTAATATTTAGTAAAAAGAAATTTCGAAAATTATTTTTTTGGAAAAATCATTTTTTCGAAAACGATTCAATATTTTTTTTTTCAAATTTTAGTTTTTAGATGTTGGTAAATAATATCTTAAGGGTACCAATTTTTATATATAAAAGTCCTTGCAAAATTTTATATAGAAAAAATAGTTTTTTTTAGAAAACGGCTGTAACGATTTTCAATTTTTTTTTTCTAAAAATGTATCGTAATAGAAGAAATCAAATTGCGTACTTTGTTTTGAGGTTAAATTCATTTAAGAAGCTGTTTTAGTCATTTGAAACGGTTAAATAAAAATCACCATAAATTTCAAAATCCGTAGTTATTGTAAATCCACTAAGAAAAACTGTAGTTTGAAGGACATTTGAATTTTTATAAGTACTCTTGATAATAAGAAGGTTGATTATGATGTAAAAAGAGCATTTATCACAAGAAAATCAATAAAAAAAAAACTTTTTTTCTATTTTTCAAAAAGGAAGAATCCAGAAGTCGTACAAGAACTTGATTAAGACATAAATTACTTGTAATTTTAGAGAAAACTGATCACATTTTCAAACTATACGCTAAAAACATTAAAAATCAAGTATTTTAAAAGTTTTTTTTTGCGATTTCTCATGTTTTCCGTGATAAAATTCTATGGACAAAAGAAATGAAGTAAGCCATTAAAAATTATTTCTTCAGAAATTTTCACAGCTAAATACACTTTGACTGAACTACAGAGAATATTTCGGACAAATAAAGAATTTCAATTTGCAATATCTTTGCGTAGAGAACGTAAAAAAATTTAAAATGATTTAGAAAGGTGAAATGCAGTTCTTTCACATCTAATTAACAGTTTTTTTGTAACAAAGTATTTACGAGTGAAGAAATTCTACGCAAAATGTACCAAAAAAAACGGGATTTAGACATGTTTATACTCTACATCTTAAAAACGTGAGTTGTGAAACGTAGTTTTGACTTCAGATTCGGATTCAGCGTGTCAAAATCTTTTAGAAAAGTATATTTTGGTTTGAAGGTGATTTTTGTTGTAGACCAGTGTATTTTCGATAGCTCGAATATTTTTCAAACACCGTTTGAGAGTGTCTGTCGCTCTCAATAATCGAGACGATAGTGATTGAATAACGTAGAGCAAATTAACGACGTTTTCTCCCTAAGATAAGAATTAACGCCTCTCTCTCCCCAAAATAGCATTCAAACTGTCACTTTAGTTGCTCACAGAATATCCATTTTAGTAGCTAAAACACTTTTATTCAAAAAACTTCTTGTTAATACTGGAAATAAAGTTTAAAATTATAATTTCTCATGAAAAAATGTTATTTCCGTCAGTTAGAATCTTGTCTGCCATCGAACGGTGGTAAACATTTTACTCATACATCCAATTTCATTATTGTTAATATTTGTATTTTTTAATACAAACAATATTAATTTGCAAGGATAAAGCGAGTACAATTTCCTTGAATATATGGAAACCTTAGGCGATATAGGCCCCCCGCACGAAAGAAAAATCAGTAAAAAAAAATATTGTTTCTGGTCCTTGATGTCTGGGTAGCCTTCCTTTCCTGTGTTACTGCTAAGCCTTGTATTAGAAAACAAACGAAAAACGGAACTCAAATAAACAAACGAACATTCTAAAAAAAAAAAAACCTTTTCATGTTGCTAAGACATTTAATTATTTGTTCCCTCGAAAAAAACAACTGTTATATTGAATTTATGAAAAATTCATTCATTTCTGTGCTGTTATTTTGCACGTAAATATTTGAAGTACGTTAAAATTGCCTTCGAAAATGGCATAAGGCAGAAATTTATATGTATTTCTACTATACACTCTCTCGCATTTGAAGCAAACATAAATCAGTTCCGTAAATTGGCAAACAATTAGCAAGAAAAAATTCAAACGTTCTTCTGTGTATTTGTAATCTCTTTCGAAAGAAGGTACGTAGGTAGTAGTGAGGGCATTCTCTATGGGCCTGAAATCAGATGGGTTAATCGGGTTCCGTAATACTCATAACAACAACAAGGTTTTTTTTAGAATAACACGCAATGGGTTTTAGCAAACGCATAGGAATTTCCAATTGCGTCCATTTGAACTGGATTCAAGGATTAAGCAAGGCCGAACGTATATTAATGAATTTGTGTGGGAATTTGTAAATGTATAAATGCCAGCCAATATTCTAGCACATATCGTGCAGCAGACCGAGTATTATTATATTGATGGTTCGCATTCACATTGTTGGACCAGACCATGGTAAGTGTAGGCTAAATGGGTTGGAATGTTTATTAATTTAAGATTTTGGTTTAGCACATTTTCCATCAGTAAAATATGCGGATTTTACATGCGAAATAATATGAATTATGGAGGAAGGGACTCGCCCACATGAAAGTACCTACAACTGCGTTACAATATGTTGCGGGTAGGTGTAGTCCCTTTTGCATAAGTAGATAAAGAAGGGTTTTAAAGAGCAAAGGTTAGCTCACAAAACTTCCTTCATCTCTTTGCGCTTCCCTGTTTCGTCCATTATTTCTCTCATTATTTTCCCTATTGACTTTCCTTTATCTCAACCTGACCTACATCTTTCTATTTTATGTTTTCACGTCTCTTCTTCACCCTCACGTACTCTGCACAATCTTTCTTCTTCTCACCTCCAGTATCATCTTTCTCTCACCTCATTTCCTAGCCTGACTCTTGCTATTCTCCTTGTTCTTTCCATCTTCTTCCCGCTTTCAAATATTGCGGGATCCCCTCTGCAATTAGTTCCTAATACCACCTGTAATATCTTGAGTCTTTTATGAACTTCCGTCTTCCCTCCTACTGTTCTCTTCTTCCTTCCCTTTCCTATCTCTCGTATCCGTTCATACTGTCTTCTCTTCCTTTCCATCCTTTCATTTGCGGATTTTACATGCGAAATAATATGAATTATGGAGGAAGGGACTCGTCCACATGAAAGTACCTACAACTGCGTTACAATATGTTGAGGGTAGGTGTAGTCCCTTTTGCATAAGTAGATAAAGAAGGGTTTTAAAGAGCAAAGGTTAGCTCACAAAACTTCTTTCATCGCTTTGCGCTTCCCTGTTTCGTCCATTATTTCTCTCATTATTTTCCCTATTGACTTTCCTTTATCTCAACCTGACCTACAACTTTCTATTTTATGTTTTCACGTCTCTTCTTCACCCTCACGTACTCTGCACAATCTTTCTTCTTCTCGCCTCCAGTATCATCTATCTCTCACCTCATTCCCTAGCCTGACTCTTGATATTCTCCTTGTTCTTTCCATCTTGAATTACGCTTTCAAATATTGCGGGATCCCCTTTGCACCTAATACCACCTTTTATATCTTGAGTCTTTTATGAACTCCCGTCTTTCCTTCTAGTGTTCTCTTCTTCCTTCCATTTCCTATTGCTCGTATCCGTTCATACTGTCTTCTCTTCCTTTCCATCCTTTCATTTCTTCTCTCTTTTGTTTCTATCATGATATCGTGATCTTCTCGCCCTTCCATCTTTGTGTCTTCTTTTATATCGTCAAAGCATACCCTTGCTATTTCTCTTCTTTTTCCACCTGCTTACTTCTCTTCATACTTTCGTGGCCTTTTTCCTGTTCTTATCATTAACTTATTGTTTTCTCTTTCAACTCGTATTCTGGAGTTTGCCGCATACTTCATCGATCGGAAAAAGCTGAAATAAATCGGTTATCGACTAATTTTACGAAATTCAGTTTTTTTTTGTTGTAGTTTTGGGGGTCCATTGCTCCATGTTCGCACTTAGCATTTAAAAGACTTCCAGAATTTTACTAAGAGGCCTAAATGTATGGTAAAAAAAGCGAAAATTAATCGTTACCACTCACATGATGAAGACAGCTTAAATTAATCGTTACAAAATGCAGTTATTTTGTTTTTGGGAATTTAAGGGTCCCTAGCCACCACACGCAACTATCCTCACCCAACCCAGCACTTGCAGACATCCAAAAATGTACTCTTTTAATTTTTGGTCGCCTGGTGAAAATCTGCACTTCTGATGTCCAATTAGCAGTGTCTCCACGTTTTCAGTTCTTCTCTTTAGACTTTGGAGAAGATTCGATCAGAAACAGTTCTAGCGGTCGCTTGAGATAAGACTTTGTCGACGTAGGTACAATTTTTCTTCAGTATCTAATCTTACTACCAGCTATTGATCCAAGTGTTTTTCTCGAAATGTTACAATATCTTTAATACCCGGATAATGTCTTGCTTTAATCGCAACGTGGTAAATTTAGTTGAACGACCAGTTTATTGTACTGAAGACCTCCAATTCTGCCTTTGCAACCCATTTCTGACAGATTCATAAAGTTAGGACGTGAACTGAGAGTCATGTGGTCCAATTCGAAACCATACCGATGATCAGAAAAAGAAGCTAGCTAATTTTATTTCAACAAAGAAGCAACAAAATTTGACTTTCTTAATGAATAAGGCCCACCAACACATTCTTTCAGACCTTGAAGTCTTTGAGCAAGTTAAAAGTACACGAAAATAATAACCCTCAAATCGTAAATTTCATTTTCTCCTTGCCTGGTGGTTACACATTAAAAATCATTTAATTTCCCAAGTGCTGAAATCAGTAAATTGGAAAATGCAATTAGAAAAAAATCTATTTCTCCCCCGTTGCTCATCAATTTATGGCTGGTAACCTTTTTCTCACGACTTTTCTTTCTCGTGTTGCTGTGATCGAAATACCAAGTCTGTAGGTTGGTATTGTCTGTTAAAAAAAAAAAAACACTGCTGTTTCTCTTGTTTTCATTTCTCGTGTTCATCGTTTAAGCTCCACTGGATTTCTTATTATTATTTTCTCTTCATCAGTTGGTTAGGTAGTCGTAGTAGAGAGGAAATGTGGTGTTAGACAATTTTGCGCTTATTTACACAATACTCATCATCATCATCATCATCATCATCAGTCTCCCCCGCACACAGAAAATTAAATTATTTTCAGTATTTAATTGAAAATTTATGAACTGCTCTTGAAATTAAATGCTGATGCTGCATAGAGACAAAAGTTAAGATATGGTATAGATTTTGATTAAATTGTAACTTTTTTTATTGAATGGAGAGAATCTGAGTGTTCTTCTGAAAAAAAAAAAATACCACAAAACCTACACAAACACATTTTTTGATGTTTGACTTGTCACTAGAATTGAGTGAGTTCATTTAAAATGTATCACTGTAAAACGGGTATTCACTAAAAATGTAGGTACCTTTTGCACACAAGCCATAAATTCAATTCAGTTGGTACATAACACAGCTTGGATAAATACATAATATTGTATGACCTGTGACCTCTCTGCAACAATTATGTCCAAAAATGTACCCAAATTACATTATATCCAAGATGGATGCGTTTTTTCCAAGATGACAGCCAAACCCAAAGCTGGAAATTTTCAGAATGTTAAAAATTTTGTCCATTTGCACAGAACAAAATCGAGTTTAACAGTTTTTAGACCATAATCGCTTTTTCCCAAACTGTCTCTCGGCTTATGAAAACTTTAAAAATAAAATCCACGACTGGGTCGCACGTACTTGCTCTTGAAGATAAAATTACTATTTATGCTAAGCCCTTTTAATTAAAAAAATATAAATGCAGTTTAAGAAAAAAACGATTATAAAAGCATAAAATTCAATTTTCAAATGACTTAAACAGCTTCTTAAATGAATTTAACCTCAAAACTCGCAACTTGATTTTTTCTATAATGATACATTTTTAGAAAAAAAAATTTGAAAATCGTTGGAGCCGTTTTGTAAAAAAACTATTTTTTCCATATAAAATTTTGGAAGGACTTTTATTAAAAAAAAATTGGTACGCCATTTTTAAGATATTATTTATCAACATCTGAAAACTAAGTTTTGAAAAAAAAAAAATGGTTGATAGTTTGCGAAAAAAGGATTTTTCAAATAAAAAATTTCAAACTTTTTAAAAAATCCAAAAAAATAATTTTCGAAATTTTTTTTACTAAATATTATTATGGCAACTTCATGTAAAAAAATGGTTTAAATTGATTGAGTCATGAACGAGAAAATCAGGGGTGGAATCGTGTTAGCTGATTTTGTATGGTTGACAGTCAAATTCAAGAAAATTTGCCTGTGTAAGCTGATAGTCAAAAGTGACTGTCATATTTTTTTGACTTTTTAAGCTGACACCTATTTAGGTGTCAATTTCATATGAAATTGCAATATTTTGTCCGACAGAGAAAAATCGGCCACTAAAAAAATAATATTTCTAAATGATTTTTATCCAAGAATAATTTCTTATTAAAAAAAAGAAGAAAAAAACTTACAAAATAAAAATAAAAAAGTAAGGTCATAGCCGAGAATTGAACCTGCGCGTCCAGGTTAGCTGTCAAGCAACTTAACTCTGGGCTACTGAAATATAATTGGCGATAATTTAGGTATAAATGCTTGATTCGATTTTTTGTGTATTTTTCAAAGTGATGCCAATTATTCAAACATTTTTGATGATCACCTTGCGCAGACCGAAAATTTCATTTGATCACTTTTGATTTTCACAAATGTGACAATCAACAATCACCTTATAGCCGATTCCACCACAGATTTAAAAAAAACGGTTCTATGCCAGGTACCGTTAATAACGGTATTTGAAAAAAATGATTCCATGATTTTTTAAACAAAATCGTAGGAACCATTTTTCAGAAAAATGAGTTTTTCTAAAACCGGTATGTACCGTTATTTTTTGTAAAAAAAATATATTCCAAAAAAGATCTGGGATAGTTTCCAAAAAACGCCACATACCAAGTTTGAAGTAAATCGACCCATCCGTTTAGGCTGTGGCTTCTGATACGTACAGACAGCGAACGGACAGACAGACAGAATTGTCAGACCCCCTTTTTTTTCTCATTCTCTATCATAGTAATATCATGTTTGATTGTTATCTCAAATTTTTTTTTGTTTTAATGCATAACTTGATGTACAGGGTGATTCAGAAGTAATGTGCCAAAAAGGTAGGGCATTTATGTTAGGTCGAGATAAAAAAAAGATCGTATGGGAGGGGAGATCTATTCCCCCCGCTTAGCCGGGAGGGGCAATTTTCTAAAAAAAATTGACTTAAAAATCAAGGGTTACATCTACAATAACGTGTCGTAGCCACCAAAAAGCCAAAAACCTCTTCTTTTATATGATTTTTGAAAATCCTTCCACGTAAAAAACAAAAAAAAAGGGTTTTTCTTAGAAAAAAGTAGTGTTGGTGTTATTTTTATTTCTCAAAAACGACAAGACATTTTTGCATCCGGTTTTCCGTTTTTGTTTAAAAACAAATAAGAACATCAAATTAAAAAAAACTAAATTAGTACTTAATTACATAAAATTTTGAGAAAAATTAATTCAAAATTTTATTTTTCATTTCCTTTTCCAAAATTTTGACTTTGAAAATTAATTTTTCAAAAACTATTTCAAAAACAGTTTTTTCAAAAATCATATAAAAGAAGAGGTTTTTGGCTTTTTGGTGGGTACAACACATTATTGTAGGTGTAACCGTTGATTTTTAATAAATTTTATTCAATTTTTTTTAGAAAATTGACCCTCCCGGCTAAACGGACCTATAATCTATCTCGACCTAATCTACACGCTTTTACTTTTTGGCACATTACTCCTGAATCACCCTGTATAGTACCTATATCGCAAGTAAAAACTTTAAACAAATATATGCCATCAACCAGTGGAGTTGCAGTGAACAAGGCAAGCATGTTTGTTTACCATGCAAACAGAGAAAAGTAAAAGCTAAACTAAATGAAAACTGCAAACAAAAAAGATTGTCATGGAACGCAAATATTAAACAAACAAAAGAAATCGTTTTTAAATAAAGTTAATCTGTGTCCGAGCTCCGAGATCGGTGTTGATGTTGGGTAGGTGTGCACTGCAGCTCAATGCAAGGCAAACTGTTTTGCTTTCAAATTTGGTTTCTAAAGTCACTTTGAAAATGTAAAAGAGTTAAGAGAAAGAAGAGTGTATATAAACAATGTTGCCAAGAAAGAAATCATTGTCCTTTTTTGAAAAAAATAATATGTTTTTAACACTATAACACTTGCTATAGAAGAATTTTAAGTGTTACTGAAAATTATGAGAGAAAATGAGTATTGAACATTTGTCCGCAAAGAAATGTTAATACAAACACCTAAAGCTAAATTTTTTTATGTGTTTCGCGTTTATATTAGATACGTGTCCTAAAAAAGATATTTAATGAAACAACTCAGTCGGCAACAAGGCAGTAGCCATTACCAAATTGTTCTTGTACCTCATTACAAAAACATGAACAGTCACATTTATAAAAAAATGTAAACTAAAATATAAATAGAATTTTCTATGTACCTAAGTCCATTTTACTTTTCATCATCATCATCATTGGCCAGACAAAACGAAACGATAACCGTCTCGAATTTTTATTCAAAAAGTGAGACTAAATATCCTAGAGTCGGAAAGTTTTCTCGTTAAACGAACAAACATAGAAATATTACCTAAGGCTTTTCTCGGGTTTGGTAGATATCCCTATTCCGAGTAGAAAACTTTCAAAATCAACTAAAACTATAAGCTTTGACTACTTCTAAATGGAATGATGGAAAATTTGTGTAAGAGTTTCTCTGTAGCTGCAAGTATACAGTCATTTACTGAAAACGTAACCACTACGATGTCAACGTCGGACGACGAGACTGAGGTTAATTTTTAATCAAAGTCCAATTTTGGTCATTGCACTAAGCAAATAGGTTGCAAAAACTGTTTAACTTAAATTAAAATAAATTTGTAAAGGAAATTTGTCAGGGAAAGTAATGAAGTCTTAAACTGTGTTGACGCAAGTACTGGAAGTTTTCGGTGATATTTTATCCATTATTTTGGTTGCATAGAAGGGCGAAGGAATTGGTCTTTGCTTCAGATCTGGTAATTCCGATTTTAACCGAGATATTTATGATGTTCGCTGAATAAATTAAACAAACTTTTGTCAAAGTTGTAACATAGCGTCTATATTTTGTTTAAGCTTTTTGAAAATAAAATTTTAGACCCCGAGTTGTTATTATTTTCTTGTCTCGGTTCTGATCGAAGGTGCAGTAAAATGAAACTGGTAATGAAAACTTACCAAAAAGGACAAAAAGGACAGTGAAAAATTGCAGAATTCAAAAGCTTCCGAAAAGACAAAACTAAGAACAAGCAAAAATTGGTAAAAAAAAACTCTCTCCAAACAATTTTGAAGTACTCATCCCTGAACTTCTGATATTGAGCGAGGCTACCACCATCAAATTGAAGGTATAGGAACAGAAGAGATTCTTCCAATATTCTCAGCAAGTACCACAAATTTCCGATATATTCGTTAGAAGTTCTTACCGAAACACTTTGACTCATCATCAACCTGAGCTATAGGCCTATCTTCTATCAAAGTAGCGACATGAGCCCAACATGAGACCTCGAGGACAACCTTAACTTTCTTCCATTACACAGAAACTCAAGAAACGGGAAATTTACAGGGTAATCAGCTGCTAACATCTAGAAATTTCTATTACTTACATTAGGGGATCCATCACCGAGAATTCAGTCATCAGTAAGTACCAGACATTCAGTAACTTCAGTGTACCAACATACCATGTTCTGCAATTCAACACGGCAATGTTTCAAAATAATCTGCTCAAGTAGCAAATCATTACTAGATCTGGATTATGGTGATCCGGAAAAATGCACTAACTTCATTCCCATCTTCATGCTAAATATACTCATCAAAAATATCAGCTCAATTCGGAAAGAACTCATTCTCAAGAGTTTTAAGAATTTCATGCCTGACATGCAGTTGGATTTTCGAAAAAGTCACTCGACACTGCTTCCGTTGCTGAAATTTCAGTTCAAGTCACGCCAGCGCTCCAAAGCCATCGCGCGTTTATCATCTCACTCTTGGGTGCTTCTTAGACGTCGAGAAAGCGTTTGATAAATGCAGTGTTTTGGATAATTCTTCTACGGCTTGATGACATAACGCAATCTTCAGACGATTTACTAACGTATGCATCACTGATATCGCAATCGCCGGCCTTAGTTGTCAACAAAATCGAGGCTCACATTACATGAATTTCAAACTAATAATAGTGTACCTACAGTTGGTACCTATAGTGCTTTTGAAGACCTCTTACCAAAGGTCCTCACACTTCGTTTAGCAGCAAACTGAAGAAATCTGGTATTGCAGAATATCAGATAGATCAATAATAGCAGTAGCAAATAACGTGAAGTACCTTTTTTCAGGAACTCTTCAATACCTTGGGGTTTTTTTTAAATCTGTTTCTTGGTTTTTTATGATTAAAGCAGCGTCTTCCAGCTCCCTGTAGTGACGAAAACTGCTAGACAAGTGTTGATGATAGCAATACCATAAGTTGGTATCACCTGTTTCTCCAAATGGCAATAAAACCATTTATGCCATTGGATTGAAACCAAAACTTATTTTTCCCCGTTATTATTTTGTTAGTATCGTGGTCAGAGCAGGACAAAAAAAAAACTCCAATACTTTACTAGACAGCATTACCACCGTACACAACCTTTACTGACAATTATGAAACTCGGTAGTGGAGGACTTCTGCCAAAGGTCTGTTGACCGGGAGATAGGTACACGAGGACCAGGATACTTATCACAATCTATGTCACTGTCTAGAACTATGTTATCTGGAAAAGAAATCCCTCGGACGATATTTCTTCAATGATTTTCATTTATCAAAGATTTCAATTGTCTTGAAAATTATCAGGCTCTTTCGATCAAACAATAAAAAGAATGGAAATTGCCTTTTCAACTATTAGTCAAAAGTCTTGATAAAAGGGTTCAGACTCAAAACTAATCTAACCAATCATAATGCTATCAAACTCACCTGCTACGCATTGCATGGAGCTGCATCCTCGTGCAAGTCTATCCCTGCCTTAAGACAGACTAAAAGCTCTGAATTTCTGCTCTGACATTTATTATTTCAAAACTAACATTATTCCGCTCAAATAGTCCTGGGACCATAAGAAACTTCTTCGCGTGGTGTGGGCGGGGGGGGGGGGGGCAAAAATATACAACAGCTGATTAAGCCATAAGACATAAAGATTTACCAGATCAATTAACTTCTGTGCTCCATTCTACCAGAGGGCCGTATTACTGTTTTACGAAAACTATTATAGTTCTTAATGTTTCTTGTTCCACCAGAGGCCATAATTATAATGTTCAGCTAATTTCTAAGACTCAAATTCTCTTCTTTTATTTGCAACAAAAAATGACTACACGAATAGAGAGTCCAAATCATGTACAAAAATATGACATAATTCTTACAAAACCCATACACTTGTACGCAGTCATCCGAATAATTTGTGCTCTGAACAAAATTCCCTTCAGGGCTTGTGGGGGGAGGGGGTAGTTATTACTTTGACCTTGACATTCAAAATCCTCTAATCCTTCACAATATAATCACCTTCATTGCTGTAATTTTCCTGTTCTGTGAAGCTTATACGTGCTCCTAGAGTAGATATAGAAAAAATGGCAACTGTCGCACATGAATAAACGGTTTTCCTCAACATCAGGGACCTTTTTTATCTTAAAAAAAAAAAAAAAAAAAAAAAAAAGTGTGCTTGTGCATATATTTGTAAAATGCTCTACAAGAATAAATCCTTTTTAATGTTGAGTTTTTCCTTTTCTTAGATCCATCATTCTAGCGCATGTCCTTGACTTTCTACCTGTCATGTCCTTAATTTTCTTCATTTCGTTCCACTGCTCAAGCCAAACACTATCATTAGGTGGAACATATACCTTGCCTATACATATTATAGAAGGGTTCGGATAAAAAGTTTCTTCTTTTTTTTTTATAAATAGATGGCGGTATGAAGCTGGAAGTGTGTATGTGTTGTGTATATTTTAGATGGTTAAATCGGAAAGCTAAACACAACCCGCTTCAGACTTTAGCCGCGCGAAAAAGTAGATTTATCATCATACCCATTGAAGATGTATGTTTAACCAGCAGTACATCCATGGATGCGAATGGCTGGAGGGTCGTTCTTCTTCTTCATATAACAGGGCATACCTATACACATTATGTGTATGTACTTAGTCAAAGCCAACACACTTCACATTTCTTACACACTCAAGTGGCTGCTGGTACACTTAGTTTGAATTGCTTGCAAATTCTATCTTTAATAGACGCTCCAGAGAGCCTTCTTAAGGATTCTTATTATGTTTTTTTTTTTTTTTATTATTTTAAATAAAAAAGAAAGGTAGATAGATGTGTATGTGGTGGTATACACTCTTGAAGGTGTACATGATTTTTATTTTTCCGCCTCTTTAGGTCCTTCGTTGGCGGAGAATTACATCAAATAACACTCTGGCAAGAGCGTGTGTGTGTCCATATTACAAGAAAAGTGCAAGCACTTTTAGTAAAAACAAAAAAATAATGTTGGATTTTTTCATGGCTGGATCGAAGAGAATAGTCATTATAGCATTTTGGGCCTTCTGAGATTTCAATTCCTAAGTTTTTGCAAATCACACCTACCTAAGAAGATGAGAAATGTTTACCGTAGCGTGAGACGTGACAAGCGTAACTATATCAACTCATTAGCTGAAGAAGCAGAAGAGGCAGCATTGTGGAGTCAGACAGGGTTGCATACTGTCGCCAATACTTTTCCTGTTAGTGATAAGTGATGTGCTGCGTGCAGCCCTGTTAAACGAAAATGGTGGAATTCAATGGAGTGTGACATCCCAACTAAAACATCTGGACTACGCGGACGACGTATGCTTACTCTCTCATAGGATCATGGATCTCCATCAAATGACAACATGGGTGGAGCGAGAAGCAGAAATCGTGGGGCTGAAAATTAGCACGGCAAAAACAAAAATGAACAGCCTTGGAAGTAACTCATCCGTTGAAGTTAATATTTCTGGACAACCGGTAGAGAAAGTAGAAGACTTTCAATATCTTGTGAGTTTTGTCTCTACCAAAGGTGGAACCGAACAAAATGACGACAGCTGTATCAAAAAGGCAAAGGCTGCTTTCGGAATGCTGTCCAAAATATGGAGAAACAACGCTTTAAGCTTAAAGACCAAGCTGAGACTGTTCCGCTCCAATGTTGAATCCGTGCTTCTGTATGGGTGCAGCACTTGGAAAATCTTAGCAACTGTCATAAGCAAGCTGCAATCGTTCGTGAATAGGTGTCTACGAAACATCTTAAGGATTTTTTGGCCCAACCATATTTCTAATGAAGAACTTTATAGAAGAACGGGTCAAGAATTCATTGACAGTACTATTCGCAGACGTAAGTGGCAGTGGATTGGTCATACGCTTCGAAAAGGCAACGACTGCATTGCTGGCCAAGCGATGAAATGGAACCCACTCACACAGGCAAGTAGAGGGTCGGGTCGGCCGAGAAGCACATGGCTCAGGACAGTGGAAAGTGATCCTGCACAGTTGGGGAAGAGTTGGAGAGAACTTCGTTATATTTCCAGAAACAGTACACGATGGCGCGTATTAGTAGTGGAGGCCCTATGCCCCTTAAGGGGATCACAACGGACTTTTTAAGGTCTGAGAACCTAAGTTAGTAAGTAAGTACACCTACCTATTTGCAAGTAAGATTTTTTTAAATTATTATAAACGAAGAAAAGAATTACGGGTTCTCGTATTTTCGATTCTTTTATTATTTTTTTTTTAATATTGAGTATACAATAATATTCTGTTTCTTGAATCGACTCTCCTGGACTGAATTTTTCTCAGCGGCCTGATATTATTATTTATTAGATTAAAAGCAAACACTACGATTTGAAAAAAAATCTAATTTCTTAATAATTCTAAAAGCAAATCATTTTTCATTCCAAACGATAGAGCAGATAAGATAGCCTCCTTACAAGAAAGAGGGATAATTCCTTAAAGGCCATATACAGTTTATTAGGGTTTTAAATGGGCAAATTTTGACATGATTATGTACTTCCTTTATAAGTTTGTTTATATTATTCAATTTGACACCTAAATAAAATGACTTTGACAATTACCAAAATTCCCCAATAAATAGTTAACACCCAAAAAAAATCAAATATAAGGTCAGTGTAAGGGATACAAAAAACACCCTTTTACTCATGAGAAGCATGTGCTCTTTTGTTACTTATATTGGATTATTTTTATTTATTTAAAGAGTGTTTTGGCACTACTAAAACCCATTCACCCACAAACTTGAATGAACTCTTCTGGTCCTGAATTCTCTTCAGCTTAATAAATCCTCACATCCCAATTACTTTTGCTCTCTCTCTCTTGAAATGCAGTTTTAAAAAGCCAATAGGGGGATTTTAGGGGATTTTGGTCCAGCTATAGAAGCTGACATTCTGCATCCATACCAATATAAAAAAATTGTAAATTAATTTTTGTTTTCCCATCTTTCCAGGTCTACTGATGGCTTTTCGCAATGTTAGGCCAAAAAATGGAAAAACAAAATTTCAAATTATTTTCCTCCAGTGGTGCTTAGTACGTATACGCCGCCGTAGTGCACACAATTTCCTTTTAATTGTTTATACATCTCGTATTCCTTTTATAATCCTTCTGAATTTCAAAATGCTTTTTCTTTTACTAAAATACTTAGCACTCAGGTGACTTTTTTTATTTTCGTTTATATGAATTTCCTATGTTTGCGAAAAGCCAGGTAAAACGTAGAAAAGAATATAAAAACTAAAAAAAAAGACAGAACATGTAAGACACCAAAAAAGTTGTCCTAAAATCAAAAGAAATGAATACTAAAAAATAAATCCTTGTTGATTTTTGCATTAGCAGGTATGTCTTGCAGGCAAACGGCTCAATTTAAAACGCATTGGAGTCTCCCTCTTGCAATAAGTAGGCTTTTTGCTCTATTGCTGGAATGAACATTTATCTTTGCTGTTATAATTATTTTGAAAATGTATGTTTTTTTGAGTGCATCTTATAGACAGAATGCCGCATGTTAACCGTCTTGGACCAAACGTTCTTATTATGAGAAGAAACTTGTCAAAGATTGCAAAGTTTAGTTCTTCTTCTTGAATAACGAATGTTAGGATCTATCTTTAAGTACCTACTAGTGATTTTATGCTTTCACTCACACCTGTGGGCTCTTGGGCCATGTTTTTTTTCACAATTGCAATTGCTTGAAGCAAACTCTCAAGTTGACCAACTTGGCAGTTGACCTCAACTCAAGAATTTAAACTCAAGGAAAAATTTCTATTTTTTTAATAATTTGTTTATCAACTCGCCAGTTGAAAATCTAAAGTAGGACAACTTTTGATTTCAAAAATTAATAAAACAACAACTGTCGTTTTTTTTTAAATCAAAGGAGAATAAATTTGAGACAGTCAAATTGAATTTTTTTCAAGTTTTCTGTGATCTTAAGAAAATAATTAAAAAATTAGTAGCTAAGCAAATAAAAATGTAAGACTTATTATTGAAAACTAAATAAATCAGAGTGTTCCACAAAACGCTATAAAAATAGAGTGAGCGCATCATTTATCAACCAACGTCATTAAATTTGGCTTTAAAAGATGACGGACACAACAAATAATGAAGTCACGGTCGGGTCATCTCACTTTTCTAATCCAATGTCTTCTGTCAATTACATTGATTATTAAGTAGCATCATCTTCGGTTTTAGTGTCCGTAAAATAATTTCTCCGAAGCAATAAAACTTATTTTTTATTTTTTTTGTTATAAACGAAACGGAACAACTTATAAAACTGATGTCTTATGTAAATATTTTGTAGAGAATAAAATAATATCTGTGTGTCAACTCTAAAGTTTGCTCTTCCAACTTCAACTTGGGAGTTGAAAATCAAGAGTTAACAAACGTAAGCTTGAACAAGAAACAAATTTAAAAGTTGAAAATAAAAATCTTCGATTTATGTTCAACTTTAAGTGAAAATACCCGCTATAGTCTATTAGGTTCATTTCTCCAAAACTACCGTCCAATAAAAAACATGCAAAATATATTGATGCTCCTGAAATTTTTGCTGTTCTTTATGAATCTTTTATGCACTAACCTTTCAGAGACAGTCCTCTTATTCATGAAATGGTTAAAAATATTAAATTTGGTATTTTTTTCGGGTTGCAAGGCTTGGTGCATCCAAAGTTTCTTATACATTCAAAGAATCTGGATGGAAATTTTTACTCTTTGTGAAATCGGGGAAACAAGTCGGTAGAAAAAATTGGTCAAAATAGACCATATTACCAGTTTATTTTATTTTTTGGCGATCAATTCAACGTAGATAACCCATTTTGTTAATATCAATGCACAGCTTTTTTCTCCAAGCTTCAAATAATAGCAATCAGAATAATTCCATTAGAAATAGGAAGAAATACCTGATGAGGATGCATGGTCTTAAAAATTCTCATTTTTATTTTATATGTGTAATTTTGCAATTATTAGGGCTTGCAAAGCCCTAGCGTTACTCAGAATTTTCAATTCAAGGCCCTAAGTTAAAAACACCCCTCTGTACACATCCACACCTGGTTATGGCGGTTCATCCCTTCCCTTGGACAAATATTGAAGCCTGGTTTCTGAATTGATAGATATGTCAGGCTATTAGCTTCCTTCTGTAATTTTTCTGGCGACAAAATAAAACAATTTTCCACAAAAAAAAATAAATATAAATTTAAATAATGTAAGGCTTTTGCAGGTACATGGTGTACCTGTACATGATGTCTACCTTGTATACAAATCCCATACCACAATATCAAAAGGAGCGTAAAATAATAATAATTATTAAAGGAAAGGAAGAACCACCAGCTATACCAGCATAGCATTGTACTGTTCGAGTGCTATTGTTTTGTTGTGGTGCTGGCGCTGGCGCTGGCGCTAGCGCTACATTCTGCAATGATTAATTAGTACAAATATAAGGAGGCAAGTCAGAGGGGGCATTAATCGGAAGAGTAAATGCCTGGCAAATGCTTACAACAATGCTCGACATGATGATGATCCGTGTATTTTGTTGTCCCCGTTTTTGTACGATTTTTTAAGTGCCACATCACGAAATGCAATTACAATCTTAACACACAGCTGGCTGAGAGAGAGAAAGACACGGTTTATACCAACATATACATAAACGATGGAACTCTGCAACAACAAAACGGTATATGCATGTACAAGGACGACGATTGCGAATGAGACTACGACAGCGAAACGACACGATTTCAGTTTCCATAAGGATATGCTGGGGCTGCTCTGGCTCTATAGCTGCTGTTTTTCCAAAGGATTCCAAAGGATTACAAGGGATTTGCAACGAGAAACAAGAAAAGTTTTTTTTAACCTCTTCCTCCCCCTCCCCCTTTCAGGTTTGATGTGGTTGCTTCATCTTCTTGGATGTTTTTTTTTTTTTGGTTCGTGTCGCATTGTTGTGGGAGATTCATTAATTACACGTAATTGTTGTTGTTGTTGTTGTTGTTGCACAACATTTTTGTTTACTGCTGACTGCATTTTTATTTTTCCTTATGTTGAAAGTTTTTCTGCAGAAATTTAAAATCAAAACAAGACAACAAAAAAAATTAAATAAATTGACACGAAAGATATAAAAGAGTTTGTGATGGAACCAGATTTTCTATGAAATTGAAAATTAATTAAAAGGTAAATTAAATGTTTCTAACAGTAAGAGGATTTTAATTTTTTTTGTTTGTTGTTGTTGTTGATACAAATATGTAAAATATTAACTGTTTCACTTACACTTTGATTTTTTTTTCGTTTGTTTTAGTTATTACAAAACAACAGTAAAAATAATAATCGTTTCTATAGAAAAACAAAAACAAAAAAAAACATAATAATCGGATTTATCAGAATATCTGATTATGTATAATCTCTCTCTAAAAAAAAACTTTCGTGTAAGCTTGTGTAATATTTTAATTTTTGTTATATTGCACGAGGTCGTGAGGTCTTGTTTAAATTATTCAAAACTTTTTAATAGCTATGTTAATGTAGCGATTGATTTTTTACATTCTACGACTGGTGAACATAATTTTCAATAGCTAAAAGGTCAACAAACTGTACAAATTGAATTAAAAAGGGCAATGCTTTATTTTCTTAAGAACGTGTTGTTGTTTTGACCGCGTTAAGTTTGGATAATAACTTTTGAAAAAAAAGGTGTGTGTACTCATGTACGTGCGCCATAAGTTTGATTTCCTATCATTATTTTTTTGTGTATAGTTTTTTTTGAGGTGTAAAAGTATTTACTTGCTAAAAGTTCTAGAAGGTACATCTTTCGGTAGATACTTACTTACTTACTTAGGCCTCAGACCTTAAAAAGTCCGTTGTGATCCCCTTAAGGGGCATAGGGCCTCCACTACTCCTACACGCCATCGTGTACGGTTTCTAGAAATATAACGTAGTTCTCTCCAACTCTTCCCCAGCTGTGCAGATTCACTTTCGACTGTCCTGCGCCATGTGCTTCTCGGCCGACCCGACCCTCTACCTGCCTGTATGAGTGGGTTCCATTTCATCGCTTGGCCAGCAATGCAGTCGTTGCCTTTTCGAAGCGTATGACCAATCCACTGCCACTTACGTCTGCGAATAGTACTGTCAATGAATTCTTGACCCGTTCTTCTATAAAGTTCTTCATTAGATATACGGTTGGGCAAAAAAAATCCTTAAGATGTTTCGTAGACACCTATTCACGAACGATTGCAGCTTGCTTGTGACAGTTGCTAAGATTTTTCAAGTGCTGCACCCATACAGAAGCACGGATTCAATATTGGAGCGGAACAGTCTCAGCTTGGTCTTTAAGCTTATAGCGTTGTTTCTCCATATTTTAGACCATATTTTGGACAGCATTCCGAAAGCAGCCTTTGCCTTTTTGGTACGGCTGTCGTCATTTTGTTCGGTTCCGCCTTTGGTAGAGACAAAACTCACAAGATATTGAAAGTCTTCTACTTTCTCTACCGGTTGTCCAGAAATATTGACTTGAACGGATGATTTACTTCCGAGGCTGATCATTTTTGTTTTTGCCGTGTTAATTTTTTCCTTGTGGACCTATCCAACTTAAGTAAAAAATTGTATTTATTTTTATTTTTACTGAGATTTTAATCTTTCTATTGATACCTCAACGTGATAAGGATATTTTGAGTTTTTTTAACAGATTTGTGAGAAATTGTATATCAAAATAATTGTTGACATTTTATAAGAAAATTTAAATTATTGAAGCAGACAAAGTTAGATGTTATGAGTGGTAAAATTGGTCAAAGGAGCATTTTGCTCGATGTTTTTTTCTGTAATATATCATTTACAGTCTTTGTTTTGAATTAAATCAATAAATTTTGTATGGCAGTGTTTAAGAGAACAGTCACATCTTGAAATTGAGCTAAAATTGTATTCAAAATTATCAATTTTTTTTACTAAATTTTGTAATTTTAACGCATTCATGAAAAACATATTTTCACTTACCGTCCTCTGTGGCAATGTTTAGTAAAATTAGTGTCCAATATTTGTATGCAGAATTAAAGACCAACATTTTATCTAATAGAATCTGTTCAGTTTGTTAAGATCCTGCAAGTTACAGATTTTAATATCCAATGAAATCAACTTTTTATGTGTTTTTTTTTTCTTCAAATTTTCTCTCTAAATTCTGTAAATATACATTTTTATGCTTAAAAATATTTATTGCCTATCAAAAACACTTGAACCAACAATATTGTAGAACGTGGTTTTATGAAATTCAAACAAATTCATACCATATTGCAAAAAGAATAAGAAAACAAAAATTGATTTTGCTCTTAATCACCTTTTAGTCATTATTTATATATGTAATTGTATAAAAAAATTTACACTATGTTGTAGCCTAATATTTCAGCTAAATTTAATAACCTCAATTTTAAAAACCCGACAAATACAACAAGGTTACAAATTTTATAAGCGAACCATCTCGAATCCATTTATGAGCCAGAGCAGCGGTACCGTTCTCCACTGGTGGCTGGTCAAGTCCGACGATCAAATCAGACAATTTTGTTGAATTTCGGTAAAACTCTTTTGAAGTTTGTGAAGCTATTACAGTATGTACAGTTATGTGTGATTAGAAATTAAAGGAAATTTGATCCTGATGCTCAATAAAGTTGAATCATAGTTTTATGAGGCTTATGATAATAGTAATTAAGCACCGCGTAAGCAAAACTCTTTGCACCGTTATGTTGGCTCACAGACTACAGAAAATTGTGAAAGTTTATACAAAAATGCATTTATCTAATATCTAATGGCTGCGTAAATTTCAAGTTTAAAAATATAAAAACAAAAAAGATAAAAATAAAATTAGGTTGGAAACGGTCAAAAAACTTCTTCTAAAAAATCTTGTTTTTACTGTTATTCATTGAAAAAAATAGTTAAAAATCTTATTTTTTCACATGATTATAGACAACACATAAGTCTGAAAGCTTTTTTGTCAAAATATTTTTTCCGTTATTCCCTGATTTTTAAAATCAATTAAACCACTCACATAAGCTTTCAAAAACGTATTTGTTTTTTAAAGCTAAAAAAAAACCGTTATGGAGCATTTTATATGAAATCCGTATTGGACGCCTAATTTTTTTTTTATTATCTTTCAATCTGCATAATTATTCTTGCAAGAAATTATTAGCTTTATCCAGAATAACATCATTTTCAAATGTCTAAAAAAATATTTGATATTGGAAAATAATTTTTAACTTGAAAAGTTGAATTTTTAGAATTTTGTTCTTGATGAAAACTCATCATAATTTCAATTTATCTACTTAATTAAATTTGTTTAGTAGTTCTAGCCCTTATACTTTTCGAGATGTACAAAAAGTTTTTTTTTTCTTTTGCCCCATTTTACCCTAACTCAAAATGCTCCATATCGGTTTTCTGAGCTTTAAAGAAACAAATACGTTTTTGAAAGAGTATGTGGGTAGTTTAATTTATTTAAAAATGATGGAAAACGGTAAAATTATTTTGTCCAAACGACTTTTAAGCATATCTGTTGTCTATAAATTTGTGAAGAAAAATGGTAAATACATTTTTGTACAAACTTTCACAATTTTCAGTAGTCTGCGAGCCAAGATAATGGTGAAAAGAGTGTTATTTTACGCAGTGCTTAACTACTAGTAACTCAAGCCCAAAGAACTAAGACCAGCTTGGTGCGCTAATTCGGTCATTTAGACCGATCTATCTGGAGAGTCTTGTTGGCTGAGTTGAGGCTGTGATGCACCACCCTTGATTATAAGTAAGTAGGCAAGTTATAGTTTAATTCTAATAAATCCAAAAAATAATAATGCAACCTTACGCTACAAAAATTTAACAATTCAAAGATTATCTAGTTTAAAAGTGAAAATACTTTTATATAACTTCCTGAATATTTCTTAAAAAGTTTTTGTCTCATCAGTCTTCCAAACTAAACCGAGCTCAACCAACGCAACGTATACCAACCAACTGAACCGACATTCTCACAAGACTATTCAATTAATTCAAAACCCCAAAAAGTCATTTGAAAATGCAAACAAAAGGCATTTTTACAGTCAGTTTAGAAAATAGTCGCAGATGAAAATTCTCTTGATGTGCATCATTAAACACTCTCATTCACTCATAGCACCCATAGTCACCCACTAAACTGCCACTTCCATCTGCCTAATGATGTTTGCCTGCATTTGAGTGCCAAACATTAAAGGTAGGATTCCATCCATGAAGTGCTTCTATATAATAAACAAATACAACAAAAATAACAACAATAATAATGTGTACTTTTATTCTCATTTCGAAATAGAAAGGTCATCAGGTCTGAAGCGATATAATATGGAAATGAAAACGAGTAGGCACTACACCACACCCCTCCTGTTATCCATAGACAAACAAAATCTTTACTTTTAAATTCATTTCTAATTCGGTCAGGATATTTTCCAGGAATTGTTTTGGTTTAGTAGTTCCAGTTGTTATGGGTTTAGAAGTTGGAAACCCCCAAGTTAGAATATGTTTGTATGTTATGGAAAATCTATGCTAACATCACATTCCTACCACACATGCATGGTGGCGCTGCTGTTGGCTTCAGTTCTAAATCCAACACAAATTAAAACAAAGCAAACCCGACCAACAAACTTGGCTTTGTATCGCTTGTGGCTTACTTGCTTTCGATGTCCTCGTTTTGAAAAGTTTATATAAAAATAGAATGCAGGTATACTCGGTATATTCGTATAGGTTGTTAGTTAGGGGATAGAAACACCACAGCGTTTTCCTGCTAAGTTAAATAGATGCGTTGTAAACAAATACCTGCGGAAAAAACAACATTTATTCGTAACATAATTTATATAAATCAAAGATAAACCCTGCCCTGAAAAAAACAACAACGAACAAAACTTTGGTATGCAAAAGTCGTATAATGTCCATTGAACTTAAATAAAATAGGTTCATGACTGATTCGAAAGTTATTGGTCTTGTGGGGTCATTGACCTGCGTTTTTTAATAGTAGAGTGTCGATGAATGTCCTACAATTACTTCGAGCTTGATTAAGTTTTAGACTTTTGTTTTTTCGAGGACCTTGTTACCAAACTTTACTTAACTAATCTTTGACATTCCTAAGTAGTGCAAATTCTTCTACGATATTTTTTCACCATGTACTTCTCGGCTGATCCACTCCAATTCCATTATTTATATTGCATTGCTCGGCTTGCAATCCAATCGTTAGTATTTCTATGAAGTTCATTATTATATACTTAGGATTTTTCATAGTTACGAACACTAGCAGCTTTCTTGTGGCAGTGGGTGTGACTGTCAATGGGCTATAATTGCAGCCGTAACAAAGTACGGATTCAGTACGGAAACAGTCGTTGCTAGTTTTCTGAGTCAAAATGTATTGCATTCCGAAAGCATACTTTGTGACACAATGAACTCACGAAGAATTAAAACCTAGTGAGCAGGAATGAAGGGAACCGGGAACCTATAATTGTCTGCCGGTTCCAAGCACTTCTTGTGACAAGCAGTACTCTTGGAGGGTTGGCCAGTTTCTCGCAAGAGACAAAAAATCAAAAAAAATCAAGGTGCCATAGGCTGGAAATTGAACAAGACCTCCGGCGTTATAGTCCATTGCACTTACCATTTCAAGAGGTGCTACCATTATTAGGTATTAGCAATTAATTTATCTGAAATGGTCCTCATGTGTATGGAAGGTGTTAACGTCCAGCGCAGAAACGTGGCTGTTTATCTTTGCATCATCATCAAATCTTCTTTCTTCAGCGGCTTGAGTTTATTTTCTTCTTCCACCACTCCTGAGGGAAGTATTTGGAGTTCCATGATTTCTCTATGATTGGATGCAGTAGTTCGCTAAATATCGATGACACTGGTTGCAAGAGCTCTATAGAAATATACCGTCGATTTCTACCGCCTTGTTTTGATCTTCAGTGTTTCAATCGCGGAATTGATTCGTTCTCTACTGGCAGGTAAGGTGCGTATGCAGGCGTTATTTCTTACCTCCGACGATTAATCAGGTATTGAATGCCCATTGCTGGCGAATAAAACTGGTTCAAACCGAAGTGAAGTGTTTATCTTACCTTCTGAACTCGGCTCGGTGATTTTATTTAGATCTCCAATGCTGTCGGACTTATTTCCAGCTTCTGTCTGTTATTTCTTGAGAAATAAAGTAGATCTCTTTGTTGGCGGTGTTTGCTTGTGATTGCTAAGATGGTGATCTCGTGTCATCCCTCTTCCTAATGTCTGGGTCAATACTTCTTAAACGTCGGTAAAACGCAAAATGGACAACTAACTTGTGGGTTGCTTATTTTTAGCCACGTCTTGTAAACATGAAACCACCAATAACAAGACGGTTAGCGTTTAGAAAATCTACATCACGTTAAACGAAAGCCTCATCCGAATGCATTTTTGGTAATTATAACCGAATGCACGCTTTCAGGTGCTTTTTAAAAAACAGGACAGTGTTGTGGATTTGGGGATTTATATTTACTTGAGCTCAAGAATTGTTTTTAACTTAATCCTTTTAGGCACAATATTGGTGTGTAAAATTAAGTTTTGGATTACTTGGAATCGCAAAATTGATCCTGGTTATCAGTGCCTACCCGACTTCTGCAACACAAAATTGCCAGAAGAAGGAATAGAATGGTCACTGATCAGCGTTTTATACTGTTTTCAAAAAGCCTTAATCCGTTTCCTGTAGTGATAAAGTGCTTGTGCTGTTCAAAGGCTGTCATTCTAAATCCTGGTCGCGTCGCCTCGTTCTTGGTCATTCCATACAAAATATGTGCAGGAACTCTTAAAGTCTTTATTTGAAGAAGTCGTGTTTTTATTTTTTAGATACGCAATGTGCTCGTAGTATAAATAAAATGAGAGATCAACCGTCTAAGTATTCGAAACTGGAGGCAGGAAGTTTTTAACCTAGTTGCTGAAGAAGTTAGTTGATCACGGCCCATGTTCTTGTTCATCCTTAACATTTTGAAGTATGTTTGAGTGTAAAATACTTAACTTTTTAGTCCCTTTGACCCAATATGTACGTACATCTGAAATTTATACACATGTCACTGGTGTTCACACTTGCAATTCAGCAAACAAAAAATTGCAACCACCTGGATGCTTGTGCCAATTCCAATAAATCTACTATTTTAACTACATCATTGAACTTCAGCCAATACACGAACAGAACATGTCTTTCACAGATTTGTTCAGACATACTCGCATACATGTTCCACTCATCCGTTTTCGAGAACACCATGTGAAAATTGTGTATTTTCAGTTCCAATGAAAATTCAGATATTAATCATCCATAATCGATGTCGTTACCACCATCATGGGTACTCTACGCTGATACAAACAGCCAGACAAGAGACAAGCAGTATCGTTTTAAAACATTTTAATTCTCATTCTCTAGGGAAAAACCACAAATAGGATTTAAGGCTTGATCATGTTTTTTTTTTTTTAAATGTGAAAAAGAGCAACACAAAGAAGACATTTTTATAACGACAGATTTTTAAAAATTTACAGCACAAAGTTTTTAATAGCATTTTGAGTTGAGGAGAAAAGTTCGCTATGCAGGTGTGACAAAGGCATTATAACTTAAAGTTGTAAACTTGGAAAAATGGGAAAGACTGTCAAGCTGCGCTGTGAAGATATTGCAGCAGTATAAGTCCCTCATTGTACAATATTTTAAAGTTTTTAAACTGAAACCAATAAAGTTATAGGAGAGACATGCAAAACAACATGAATAGAAGCTTTTTTCTTCTTTCTCAGCAAATAATTTTACAATGAAATTTATTTTGAACACAAACTACATCGGCACTGAAAATATTTAATTGATTGTAGGCCTTGTAAGTCTTTCAGCTTTATCCCTTAGAAAAATCAGATACAATAGTAAATACCATTCTTTAAGAAAAAACCTATAGCGTATGCTTTGTTAAAAAAAAAAAATAATTGTGTTGTGTTAAACTCAGTAGAATATATCGAAGCATTCAATATAATTCGGTGGAATTTCAATTATTGAAAAGTTTTCAACGTAAAAAAAATGGTTTTAAAAAAGGCTTCGAGTCCACAAGAAAGAGGAAAAGTGCAAGTTTTTAAAGAGTCAGGACTGCCTAACCGTAAAATGGCAGAAAAAACTTGAAAGAAGCCATTGGATTATAAGCAGTTTTTTGAAGAACGTCTCCGGGTACGGGTGAAACCTACAATGCCACGTCAGCCACCGATAGAAGAGCAATCCTCAGAACTGCTTCTAATTTACATGATACTGGTGCAAAAATTAAGATAAAATCAGGTGTAACAGCTAGTTTTTCCACCGTGAAACGTATAATATGGAGAGTTGATCATTTGCGGAGATGCAAACCGCAAAAAAAAACACCACTATCACCTAACCGCAAGAGGCAGGTCTACTTTTAAGTCACAACCATATGATGTTAAAAACGAGTGGTATCGGGTTGCTTTTTCGGATGAAAAAAAAAATCAAAAAATCAACATGCAAGGCCCCGATGGTTATAATTTTTATTATCACAATTCCAGAAAGGACAAGCACCAATTGAATCGTTTTCACGTTGAATTTGAAACAACGTTAGGATTTTTGTTTTATGAATAAATCAACATCTTTAGATATTCGATTTCGAAACTAATTAAAAAAAAATTAAGAAAGGTTAATTATAGAGTTTTTGGGAAAAAAAACACACATCTTTAAAAAATACAAATCTTAAGACCTCAATTTCTGGAACAATGTTTCAAATAATTTTATAACAAAACATCAAATCTAAAAAAATTGGATTGTGAAAAATTTTGGTTCTTTGCTCATAACTTTGAAAGTATATACGGATAGAGGTCCGAATTCGTAACTTTTTAAAGAAAATCTTTTATTAATTTTGAACATCTTTAAAAATTTCAATTTTCGAACAAAATGTCCAAACCAAAGTTTGTTGTTAAATATTTTTATTTATTTTTTTTTATTGAAAAAATTAATTTTCAAAATTACAATTAAATAAAATGCACGACTGGGTCGCACGTACTTGCTCTTATAGATAAAGTTATTATACATGCTAAGCCTCTATAATTAAAAATTTGTAAATGCAGTTTTAGAAAAAAAAATGAAAAAAGCATAAAATTCGATTTTCAAATGACTAAAACAGCTTCTTTAATGAATTTTAACTCAAAACGAAGTATGCAATCTGTTTTCTTCTACAATGATTCATTTTTAGAAAAAAAAAAAATTGAAAATCTTTAGAGTCGTTTATAAAAAAAAAATATTTTTTCTATATAAAATTTAGCAAGGACTTTTATAAAAAAAAATTGGTACGTCATTTTTAAGATATTATTTATCAACATCTAAAAACAAAATTTTGAAAAAAAATATTGAGTAGTTTTCGAAATATGAAATGATTTTTCAAAAAAAAAATTTAAATTTTTTTTTTAAATCAAAAAAAAATAATTTTCCAATTTTTTTTACTAAATATTATTACGGCAACTTAAAAGTGCTCATGTAAAAAAAATGGTTGAAATTGATTAAGTCATGAAGGAGAAAATCAGAATTTAAAAAGACGGTTCTGTGGCAGGTACCGTTAATAACTGTTTTTTTAAAAAAAGGGTTTCCATTTAAAGATAGACCTTATATAAAAAACTGACCGTGATTTTTTTAATCAAAATCGTATTCACCGTTTTTGAGAAAAATGAGTTTTTCGAAAACCGGTATATGACAGGTACCGTTATTTGGGGTCCAAAAAAAAAGTTCAAAAAAACGTCTGGGGATATTCTCCAAAAAACGCCACATACCAAGTTTGAAGTAAATCGACTCATCCGTTCAGGCTGTGGTCTCTGATACATACAGACAGACAGACAGACAGAATTGTCGGACCTACTTCTTTCTTATTCTCTATCATCGTAATGTCATGTTTGATTGTTATCTCAACTTTTTTTTTTGTACGAATGCATAACTTGATATATGGTACCCATATCACAAGTAAAAATGAGGGGTTACTCCATGAAGCCATTTTTTTTTAATATTTTGTCTGCACGTTCAACATTCGTTCCAAATCAATATACTGAATAGTTTAACAAACAATTAAGTTAAAGCACTATACAATTGTTTAACTGGTCAATTTCTTAGTTTGGAACGTTTGTTGTCGTGTTGGTCAGCAATGTATGGATCGGACTTAAGAAGTTTCCGTTGCAGGTGTATTCTTGTCTCAGTTTATTGGGGTCTAAAGTGCCATAAAAAAAAACAAATACACTCGGCTTAATCCTACATTATTATGAATACAAATTAATAGCCTTTTAAAGAACAACACCTTCTTCAGATTTCCTTATCACGAGCTCTCTCAACACCTGAACTTGATGTAAAAGTTGAAAACAAAAAATTTAACCACACATCGCTTCTTAAAGTTCAAAAGAAAAATCTTTAGACCTCGAATAAATTAATTTATTTAATAACAAGCAAAAGAATACACTTTAAAGAGAAAGCAACAAACTAATCTCCGAAATGGCAAAAGATAAACTGGGTCAACCATGTTAATGCAGAACAAAAAAACAAAATAAATCCAAAAACACCCACACATGTCTACTCTCAACGATTTAATATATACAGAATCTTTTCAATATTTCATATTTTTTTGTTATTTTTTTCTTCGATACTTATGACTATCTCATTCTGAGTTTGTATCTTCTGCAAGAAAAAAAGAATCTATAGAATATTGACTTCAAACTAATTAATTATTCATTCCAGCTCAAATGAGCGACCTAAATCCGTTCAATATTTATCTTTTATTTTTTTTGTTTTTTGCCAAAGAAGAACTTTGAACATGTTCATAGATATTTATCTGTGGGATTTTTTTTCTTGTTGGCTTGTTGTAGGTATCCATCAGTCAAAGTTAAAAGTATCTTCTTCAACTTTTTAACTAAAAAAACTTCTCAAGGCTTAGTTAAGTTCAGTTCTTTGACGGCGAATGTACACCCAATCGGCTTTGCTCAACTGATGTGATTATAGTTTCTTCGGTTTATCTTCAACAAGAAAAATAGTGTATACTTTGCAATGGGAACGAAGTTTTTTTTAATATTTTGTTTTGGTGTACTTTTGCACGATGCCATCGGTAGGGAATATTATTTATATTTCTTCTTATTTTCTGAATTTATCAATCTAACTTCTGTTGTTTAACTTTAACTTTTTTTTTTTTTCAAGGAAACATGGCGCAGAGGAGTTATAATCCTCGGTTTAGAAATGTGAACAAGAAATATTTGAAAACAGATGAACTTGATGAGGGTGGATATATTGAGGGTGGAATTATGGAGGATATGTATCTTTTGGATACAAAAACCAACCAATTAACAAAAACTGATGTTATTGTGGTGTCTATGCCAGCAGAAACAACATTTTTGGAAAAAGAGTTAGTGGATCATCCCAAGCCAATGCATTTTAAACATTCGGCTCAACGGAAGACTCATAAGAAACCAATCCATTCAGCGCTGCCTGAAGGTGATTCCATGATAATTCATCAAAATATGCCAAATAATGTGTCTCCTATTGTATTGCAATTGCTTGGATGGACGGGAAATCCACCACAACCGATTATTTTGCCTCCAATGCCTACAAAAAATCAGGTAATCCCCTTGTCAAAGCCTGACATGGAAAATATTGCAGTACCCATAGTTATCAAAGGGGACGTCAACATGGAAGAAATCAAACCTATGACATTGGCTCAAGATATCAAAAGAAAATCTCACAAGAAACCAACTAAAATTGTTGCAGCAACAACAGTGGAGAACAAAATCATGAATGAAGAACCATTGCCACAACAGAAGCCACTTTCTCAAGACAAAATGCCCAATAGTGCTTCGGAAATGAAGTTAGACTCCATTCCTGAGTTTGTACCAATCATGATTGCACCAAATAATCCTGTGCCAGAAATGGCTCAAAAAGAACCTTCCGAGACCAAAATCGACATTATTCAAAGTTCAAATCTTGAAGACATGAAAATTGACAGTGCAATGAAAGTTCCAGTGAAGACATCGACTAGCAATCAAGAAGCCACCGTCATTTCAGTTATGGTACCTCAGAACATGCCAGTGATGAAAGAATCGATGGAAACTTCTGTTCCCGAGATCCTCCCACTCTTAAATAAGAAGGAGCCGTCAGAGTCTAAAGTTGAAAATATGCCTTCCACAGAAATGAAGATCCAAGCTTCTGAAATGCTCCAAGAAGAAAAGAAGGAAGTCTCATCAGATTCTAAAGTTGAAAATATGCCCTCCACAGAAATGAAGGTTCAAGCTTCCGAAATGCTCCAAGAAGAAAAGAAGGAAGTTTCATCAGATTCGAAACTTGAAAATATGCCCTCCACAGAAATGAAGATCCAAGCTTCTGAAATGCTCCAAGAAGAAAAGAAGGAAGTCTCATCAGATTCTAAAGTTGAAGATATGCCCCATACAGAAATGAAGATCCAAGCTTCTGAGATGCTCCAAGAAAAGAAGAAGGAAGACTCATCAGATTCTAAAGTTAAAAATATGCCCTCTACAGAAATGAAGATTAAAGCTTCCGAAATGCTCCAAGAAGAAAAGAAGGAAGTTTTATCAAATTTGAAAGTTGAAAATATGCCCTCCACAGAAATGAAGATCGAAGCTTCTGAGATGATCCAAGAAAAGAAGAAAGAAGTTTCATCAGATTCGAAAGTTGAAAATATGCCCTCCACAGAAATGAAGATCCAAGTTTCTGAGATGCTCCAAGAAAAGAAGAAAGAAGTTTCACCAGATTCGAAAGTTGAAAATATACCCTCCACAGAAATGAAGATCCAAGCTTCTGAAATGCTTCAAGAAGACAAGAAGATAACGTCATTAGAGTCCAAATTTGAAATTTTGCCTTCTAAAGATATGAAGATCCAATCTTCTGAAGAAGACATAAACAAAGCAAGTTCTATTGAAAAAACTGAGGAAGTACATAAAATGGATGAAGTTATTAAAACAGCTCCTGCTGTATTGGAAGCTGCTTCTGTGAACTTTTCAATGAAGAATGAACCTAACCAAGTTGACAAATTACCATCGGAAGCAACATTAAAGGAAAATGTTATGATTGTAGGTGAAAAAGCACAAGCTGCTATTATGCCTGAAAATGAAGAAATGAAGATTTCTCTGGAACCTATACCAATGGAAGATGAAAAGAAATCCGAAGTTCCTGAACCAATGGCTGTTGTCTTAGAAACCATGAAGGAAACTATGCCAAAAGAAGCCACAATAAAAGCACCTCATCAAACTCCAGAATTAAGTACAAAAGTCCAAACACAATTAGTTGAAATTGTACAAAATCCAGCAGCTGTTGAGTTAAAAGAAGATAAAAAGGGTCCATGTGATAAATTGAATCATGATACTAAGCCAGTACAAGATCCTAAAGTAGTTGAAGCCACACTGATGGATGCAGCAGTTAAACCTGAGTCAAGTCACAAAGTCGAACAAAGTTTGTTGGAAAACCCATCGAAAGATCCACAACCAATGCCAATGGATGTGATGACAGGAAAACCTTCGACCAATCAAATGGACGTTCATCGCAAAAAGAACACAAAACCAAATCACAAACCATCAAGACCAAGTAGGAGACCGAAACCAAGACCAAGTAAGAGACCAAACGTATCAGTATCACCCAATGAATCAGTATCATCACCAACATCAACATCAACATCTTCAACAACAGAACAATTAGACGATGCTAGGATTTTTGGATCATCGACAGTACCAGATTTAGGCTATTAAATTCTAGGTTTGCAGGAGCATGATACCCTATTTTGTATTAAATAAAATAAATTATTGAGCTCTAGAAACTTGTTCTCAATAAAATTTAATGAAAGATGATTGTTTTTCATTTATTGGTGCATTTTTGTGTTTGTAAGTCAACTTGGTGAAAACTATATTGAACTTTACTTAAAACTTTAATAGGATACGTATAGAAAAGTGATCTTTGAACACACCTACTAAGGAAATAGTTTTAGTATTTTAGAAAGATGCAATATCTTAGCTGGAAGTAAAATTTAAGAGGAAATTTGTTCTTGAAGTGCAATCAGAACTTGATTCTTTCTACGGATTGTTTCCGTAAAGTGATGGGTTTCCCAAATATAATCACTAGTTTCCTCCATAAAATCACGGAATCGCGAAACCACAAGGGGGGGGGGGGAATTACAGCAAGAATTTGTCAGGTGGGGGAAATCGTATCGTTTCCACTAGGTTCATTAAATGTTCGTGTCTTTAATGCGGATTCCGTTATCGCTCCAGAAATACTGATGGGTGGCGTCATTCTAATATAAAACTTGGCCTATAGCTAGACTAAATGTGATTTTAGATTCTCCCGAAATATTTCAGTATAGTTCGTCCATCTATAGTCCAGGAGCTCCAATAATAACAAAAAACAATTTTTTATCTCAATACCTGTATTTCAGTAAAAATTTAAGCCCAATACAATCAATTTGAGATATACGGGAACACTTATGGCAAAAATTTGAATTCCTTCATAATCAATGCTTTTGGGAGTACTGAGCCAAATCGAGAGAAAAATATGTAAAATTTTCAACATTTCTGCAGTTTTTGGAGGAATTTTTGATTCAACACACTCAAGAACTGGCCGTATTCATAGACGCTGTCTTAGCCGTTACGAATTTTGTTTCTTCTCAGTTTATATTGGTCGTAGCTACAATATTCACCACTTAATTGCACATCGCTTTATTTATGTTCCCGCTTAACTGACCAACAACAAATTACGTTCGAAAATGTCATGCATAAGTATAACCCACCAATGGTTATTTGAACCCCGATTGATTGAATTATTCGCTTAATATTTTACGTGGAAATGGCTTAAAATGTTGTCGATTTTTACCAAATATTACTCCAAAAAAATATTGGTGCAAAAAGAAAAGTTTCAAAGTGCAAACAGGTGAAAAACCTTAGAATAAACAGATTTTTTCATTTCTTTTAACAAAATATTGTATTTTAACATGTGAATATTTAATTAGGAACCACTTACTAGCAATAACGGCACTTAACTTATCAACATTCGAGCCAATCAAGGACGCCAATTAGTTTGGAGAAATTTGTTTCAATTCTGTCCCTATTTGGTCCATCAGCTTAATAATTTGAAAGTTTCACCTTGCTAATCTCCCTGTGAAGAAGATTCTTTTCATTTTCTACACGATGTAGGTCAGAAGATTGCACTGGCCAGCCCCAAACATGAAGATTTTCCTCTTCTAAGAAGTAGACCAACAGCCGTCTGGTATGTTCTGAGTCATGATCGTTTTGGAATAAATTGTTTTTATGGATATTATACCCCAAATATTGATTCATATGGGTTGTTCCAGAATATCCCTACACAGAATAATGTGCTTACTTGAATTACTGAACCTCTTGTTGAAGGATGAGTGAAGCACTAGAAAAGTCTTAGTTTTTAAAAAAATCTGCAAATAACGTTGCTGCTTACTGAGTAGCAACTTTGTTTGGGTTCCTTGCCTGAAAACAATGATATAGATTTCTCAAAAACTAAAAGACATTTACGCATCTAGTTTTCAGTATTTGACTAAAACAAAAACGGTGTTTAACAATGTAAAATCTTTTAAATAATAGTTAAAACCGAAAAAAAAAACAATCTCATTTTTTGCAGAGTTTCAAGTTTGAAAATAAGTTGTTACCAAAATATCAGAACATTTTAGAAAATTTCCCCTCCTGCCTAAACAAGGGGATATAGACATCACACCCCATACAATTTTTTTCTTGTTTTGATCCTAGTAAAACGTTGTACTAGATTAATTTATGTTATGGAAAAAAAAAAAATATAAATAATGATAATTTTTTTATATTTCTTTATTTTTATGAAAACCTGTATCATTGAAACTTCTGAACCTACAGAGATGGTATTTGGCTCAAAAATCAAAGAACATTTTGTAGAGCTGAAACCCTAAAACATAGTTTTTAATCAAAAACTGGCCATTCAAAGCTACAAATTTTATTTACTGGAAAAAAGCGAAAACAAATCCCTTTTTTTACCAATTTTCCGTTTGGCACTCAAGGTCAAAAATTGGATTTAAGATCGGCTTAACATCATAAGCAACTCAGCAAAAAATCAAAACAACCGCATTTGACACGTAATGTATCTCCTTCCTACGAAACTACAAGGTCACTGAACTATTTCTTTAGTTATTTTGTTTTGTTCGAAATTTTTCTATTTTGTCATTAAATTTGTGCCGTAAGTTTCACTGATGAATATTTTACATTTTTATTGATCAACAAATGCAATTAAACGGATTTCGCTAAATTGAATAGATCGGGCAATTAAGCCGGGTATCAGTAGTTGAACCACCCGTTAATTGAATCATCGAAAAATCTGACAAAATCCGTCAGTCCAATTTTACGGAGTATTCTCGTACTTTATAATGTTTTTAGGAAACATAATATTCAGTTTTAGATTTTTAACATTTTATTTCGCGGGATTGATTTTCTTTAGTTAGTAAAGTAAAAGCATAGAGGGCGTCAAACTTTTCAAAAATCCTTCTTGTCATGTTGGTCTTTCGTCTTTTGTGAGTTTTAAGTATAAAAAGGGTTTAAATCAACATACAAACTCCTCTAATTGTTTTCATAAAGTAAAATACATTTTCTCTATAAATTGTATCTAGATCTTTGTATACAATTGAATTTAGGTATAATTTTCAAGATCTTCAATGCCATAGAACTAAAAACCCTAAAAACCCAAAATCATTATCTCAACATAAATTCGCTGAATGCTAATACCAACTGCCACCATTACACTTTATCATTCCCACATTATTAGTATCATGATTGCTGCCCATAAAACCAACCAAATAAATTCCAATTAAAATAAAAACCCGGCCAGTGTGCCGAATTCACAACCATAGTCAAGGCATTTAATTTCACCAATCCTGCCTGTCCTGCCTGCGTTTGTTTGTTCCGCAAATGTTGGGCCTTCCTCATCGGGAATCCCCCATACTAGGTAGCGGCCATCATCAGGGTGCGGCCGAATGTCCATCGAAATAAAAACAAAAAAAAAAGGAATATAATTTTTGGTTTCTCCTCTCGAATGAATTACTGACTCCCTGTCGACCTTCCCTGAGAAGTTGTTTTGTTTTCTCTGTTTTGTCTGAATTTATGGCCAAAAGTCGAAGAGGCTGTCCTGTCCAGAGAGGATAACAACACAGTCCGTTTTCTTGACTTGATTTAATCAATAAATTAAAGCTCCGGATACACTTCTTGCTTGTAACAAGGTGTAAAAGTTATTTTATTAATGAAAATGTGTGCACATATATTTACGACTATACGGCAGCCATCTTTACACCAACTTATAGCAGTAGCGGAACCTATATAGAAACAAGTTAAACACAACATCCAGATGCCCAAGTTTGGTTTTAATTCTGATTAAAATGATGTAGGGTACTAACACTGGCCGATCATTTATTCGTCTTGGTCTCCTGGGAATATAGACTTGTGGTGATGGGGGGTTTGAATGTGGACCGTTTTCAAAACCATTGGATGAAATTAAAGGAAACCCTATACACATTATATACTTAGTTTGAGTGTTGTTATTCTGTTTTGTGTTGCCCCCAGACGTGGGTACCTTCACGAAGACAACCGACCCGACAACGACGACGCCGACGACGACGACGGAAGCACTAAGTTTAATAGGATTACTTTATTGTAAGCAGGTGAGTACGAGTGTAAAATTAAGTTCAATTCCAAAAATGTTTTCATACAAAAGTTTAGAAATTTAAATTTTCACAGAAAATACACAAATATGACAAAAATAAGAACAACAAACTTAGTTATTTAATGTGAAATGCCTCAAGCATTTGGGATATTCACCCACTGGGATCAAAAGTTCTGATAAAATAAAATATTAAATACTTTATTCGAAGAATTTTATCAGAAATTTCCGGTTTGGTTTGTTAGAATTGCCTTTAAAATAAATTTTGTGTATTTCCAAGAAAACTCAATAACCTTAACATTGTACACCTACATTTAGAATTAAATGCAAATTGTATAAAAACATAATGTTTGAAAATTGAAAACGGAATTCGAAGAACTAGAACATAATGCAGTTTTTAAGGCTCACGTCCATATATTAAACAATGGCGTATGTAGAAGATAGGGTCACAATGTCATGTCATGACCAGTGGCGTATCCAGAAAAAAAATGTGGGGGGGGGGGCTCTAGTACCTAAGTCTCCTCTTAAAAATCAGTAAATTATGTATACATTCTGATGAAATTACCTAAATAGTATCATGATTATGGTATCTTGGGGGAGGGGGGGAACTTGAGCCCGAGATCGACTATACATTAGGGTGAAATGAAAAACAATTTCTTTTCATATTTTTTCTTTGATGAACAAAGGCAGAATGGGTGACATTTAGATCCTGAATAATTTAGAAAAAGTTTCAGAACGAAAAGTTTTAGAGAGACCACAAGTCACTTAAAAATTTCCCAAAGGTGTTTTAGTTTAATATTGGGATTTTTAACTACAGCCGTTTCTGTATTGTTTTATTTTTTTGTTTTTAATAAATAACTCAACATTATAGATTTATAAAACCAAAATATGTATACATGACCCAAATTTCTGTCAGAACTGAGGTCCTTATTTAATAAAAAAAAAACTGTTTTTACCCATTTTACTCGAATTTCGCTATTTCAGGATCTACTAAAAGTTATAGTTAAAATTAAAAATGGTATAAGCCCTGGTCAGAATTAAAAAAATTATTTCATTTTGAAACATTATCGGTTTTCGATTTACTGCAGTTTTTTAAAAGTCTGAAAAAATCCCTTCTTTTATCCAGCATTTTGCATCGTCCCAGAATTGACTTTTGTTGCAGATGCTTTAATAAAAAAAAATTGAATCTTAAATTTTGTCAAATCAGCAGTTATGGAGCACATTTACAAAGCAAAAAATAATATATTAATTTATCTCTGTTTTAACATAGGCCAATTTAAAGTGGATCTTGTTTTTGATATTTGAAATTTGAAAAATGGGGGTTAGAAACGGTCTTGTTTTCTAATATCGTAAATTTGTTTTTTTTTTGCTTTAAATCTATATTTTCCAATATATTTGGATGAAATTTTGGAACAATTTGGTTTGAATATTTGTGCATTTAGAGGATTTTTTTTTAGATTTGGGACTTAAAAAATATTTGAAAGAAATAGAATTTTAAACTTCCCTCAACACATGTATAACCTAATACCTTCATATTCGACCTCGAAGCTAATTTTTGAAAAAAAAAAAATTAGAAATACATTTTAAAACTATTATTAGTTTTCTGAAGAAAAAAAAATTAAAATGAAACAATTTGAGTTTTAATTTTTCTTAAACCGAGTTTTTAAGAGCTAGAACTTTGTCAAAAAAATTAGCTGTTAGAGTATTTGATAAAAAAATATATAAAAAACTTTACGACATTAATTCTGTAGAACAATATTAACAACACAATAAATTTTGGGTTTTTGACCATAACTTTCGAAATATTGAAGTTAGTGATTCAAAAATTAAAAACAACTTTTGCGTAAACTTTCAAAAAATCAATTTTCAAAAAAAGGGGGGCTAGATCAAAAACAGCTTTCAAATATAACATTTTAAAAAAATGGGGCTGACTTCACACACCCGTAAAGATTATTATTTTTCATAGTTGCATCCTGTAGAATAAGTTCCAAGGCAGAAGGTAAAAAGTTTCTGTCAATGGCCGTTTTCGGTGTTTGATCGTATCACATTATTACAATATAAGGAACATATTAAATTTTTTTAAAAAAGACTGCCCTAAATAAAACAACAACTCTTGATTTTTTTTCCAATATTTCAAAAACCATCTAGATAAATCTGCCAAAAGTCAGGCATATCCGTTGAAAAGATAAAAGAGATCAAATCATACTCTGATATGACAATAACACATAGAGTTCCAGATATATTACAATGCTGCAGACAAAATGTCCAGACTATCTCCTCTAAAGAGCCCACAAGGCACAAAAATATGAAGTCGACCAGCCTCTTCTGACAGATTAACTTAACGCATATGTTGATTAAACTCTGCAAGTCCAACGTACATACAAGTACACACATATTTTACTCCCTCCTTTCAAACAATCATTTCTCTCTCTCTTCCAATTCCAACTCCAAGTCAACTTCTGAATCCAACACGAATCCCTTATTCATGACTTAACAAAGAAAATTGTCCATTTTACTGCTTTCTTATAGGCCGCTCAAACACAATGGAGAATATTATTTTCCAGTCATTCGTTTCGTTGAAAATTAAAAATATTTAAAAAAAATGAAAAAAAAAAAATTATTCCAATTTCATTTCTTTCGTCTACGCTTTTCATAAAAATGTCAGCACCATTTTTCTTCATCTTGGGATTGGTTGGTTGTTTTTTTTTTTTTATTTTCTATTCTCTAATTTTTTTTTCTGCTTGTAATAAAAACTCCCAGAAAAAATAATAATAAAAGAAATATATAAACGTACCTATCTATATTTGTTACACAATGCAAATAAATATAATTTTTTTTTTTTTCTTGGAGAATTCATCAAGCGGAAATGTCGGAAAGACTGTTAGCCGAAATGAAGACTGATAACTTTTCGACTATTTTTTTATTTTTTGAATTTATGTAGTAAAGTTAAGGAGTTTTTGTGTGTACACAAAATGTGATAGGCTCGTGTGCTTATTTCCTCTGAATTTCAATTTCTTTTGGATTTGGATGTGTTGAAAAGTTTCATGACGATGATTTATGATCCTTTAAATGCATGACGAAACAACTATAGGGGATCTATTATAACTTAACAATAAATTTAAATAGGGCACACTGATTGAATTGAAAAACATTTTTTTAAAAATGTTGGGAGGCACAGGGTGGTAGGAATTGAAAAAAACATTGATGTAGATACCAATAAGACTTCTGACTTCAGGACGAAAATATACAATTCCGATACGGAAGTCATAAATAGTTGGGTTAGGTAAATAAAAGAGTCAAAATTGTAACTAAAAAAAAAATTGTAAATAAAAAAAAATGTTTTAATGCTTTAAGAACTTTAGCTTTTAAACTTTAACCCGAACTAGGGATGTCCATCTGGAGATTTTCATTACTCCATAAGTAATGAAAGATGTAGAATTGAAAAGTGATTCATCATTTTTGGTAATTTGTTTGACAGACCAGTATGACTGTTAGTGAAAGTCTCTACACTTTTCGAGACAATCGCACTCCATAACAGTTAACAATTTGTATTAGTCGAGTCAACGAATAAAAAAAATGATTCCACCTCAAAAAAATTCATCAGTTTTGAAGCTTGGCACACTTATTAAGGGATGCCTGGTGATGTTCCAAAAAAAAGTCCCCAAGAAGCCGACCTGAGCTCTAGCGGAAACTAGGAGAAACATGCAGTTTTTTTCAGTTTTTCACGTTTATCTCAAAAACGGTTTTTCGTATCTAAAAATATTGTTCTACAAAAAAAAATTGGTCCTATACATTTGTCGTATCTGTAACAGTTTAAAAAATAACTTTAGCGGAGATGAAGAGAAACATGTGTTTTTTTGGTTTATCGCTTTTATCGTGAAAACCATTGCTCGTACCAAAAAATAATCTTATAAAATAAAGCTTATTAAATTTTCTAATAAAAGATTGTAATTTTTGTTTTGTACCTGTATTAGTTTATAAAAAAAAACTATGCCAGCAGTTAAGGTAACCATGTGTTTTTGTTTCGGTTTTTCACTTTATCTCGAAAACGGCTTTTCGTATCAAAAAGTTTATTCTACAAAATTAAGTCTTATTAAATTTTATAAAAAAAAAAACTCGTACACATTTTTTCGTACTTGCAACTCTTTACAAAATAACGGCAGTGAAGAAAACATACGGCCGATATGAAGCTGTTCTATCCTGATCTTCACTTTTGGAACTAACCAAGAGTCTGGTTCACCAGGATTTGAGTTGTGCGTTGGGGTATCTTCCCTACCAAGGAAATAAAACTTGTTCCAAAAAAATAACAAGCCTCTAAAACGAATGATCTCAATTTTGACGCACCCAGTAAAGGCGGATGAATTTTTTTAAAATAAATTAAAAATAAAAACATAAGATTCAATTTTCAAGTGCCTAAAAAAGCTACTTAATTGCACTTGACCTCAAAACGAGGTATGCAATTAGATTTTTAGTTTTGAAAATGGATACAGCTGTTTTTTTTTTAAATACAAGTTTTGTATATATAAAATTTTCAAAGGAGGAAAAAAAAAACATTGAGTCAATTTCGAATATATAAACGATTTTAGGCAACAAACGAAACAAACCGCAAAGCGTTTTTTATATGAAAGCTCTTGTCGCTTTGTAGTTTTTTTAAATCCAAAAAACGATTTTTGAAAATTTTGTTAGCAAACTTTTAATCCGGTAGTTGCGATTTTTGCTGAGTTGTTTATGATGCACAGAAGTGAAAGAGTTGTCATGTTGACTATTTTGGTAGTCAATACGAAAATTAAATAGTCAGTTTTCAGCCAACAACCACGATAGTCAATATGACAATTTCTGATAGTCAATTTGACAATTTCTGATAGTCAATATGACAACCGAAATTGTTTCTACAACTCAGTAGTCAATATGACAACTTCGGTAGTCAATATGACAACTGCGGTAGTTAATTTTAAGATTGACTACCAAGTTTCCATATTGCCTACCGAATTGGCATATCAAAAAAATTTTCGTATTAACAATCGAAATGTTAGATTGAGTTTTTGTTTTGTTTTTTTTTGCGGTTTTTTTTTTTGCATTTTTACCAATGTTCGGCGCTTGACCTCGAAAAATTGGATTTAACATCGGCTTAACATCATAAACAACTCAAAACTCCCGGATATAACTTAAGGTCTGATGTATGTCTAGTTACCGTACTGCCTAAACTTTGGCAGTTGTCAAATGAAAAGAAATATTATAAACAAGTTCAATGATTACTAGTTGACATTGTTGAAAGTCTGCCTATTTGTGTTCGTTTAAGGGCTTAGTTTGTTCACAGCGGGTTAAGTTCTTTCCATAATTTTAAGGGGTTCTAGGTTTAACAACCAAAATCGGTTGATTAGCTTAATCCATGATTACCAACTCAAACTATGGATTCTCAAAAACAAAAATTAATTTAAGTTAACATTCAGATTTACAGTTTTCAATAAAATCAATGATTAAAAATGATCAAATGTGAGCAAATTGGCCCTAAATGTGAGCTATATTTCTCTTTGAAAGGTTATCTGCTAATCAATTTTGTTTTTTTTTTTTTTTGAATTCTCTTGAATTCCATCAGTTAGGTAAGTCTTCCTCTTTAACAGATTTAACTTAAATTTAGCTTTTGTATACTGTTGAGCATAATAGTGCTTTTGCTCGTAATTATAAAAACTTGCGCATGTAACCCCCAGGCAAAATGGTCTATACCATTAAAATATATATATATAAATGCCTATCTTTAAAAGAAACAATCTATTCCATCATCTTCACCATTGTAATGTATTTCATGAGATGTTCAATTTGAAAGCTTGGATATTCCATCAGTTAAATTTCTTGATGAAGATTACCTTAAAGACATACTCACGCACATGTAAGCATCTTCTGACCTTTTAATTTAATTATATTTTTGATCTTATTTCCTTTCCCCTAAATTTGTATACACAAATAAACCCAAAAGAGAGATTTTTTTTTCTTCCTAATGCCTAAACAATCTGTCACACATTGGTCATCTTCAATTGATTCCCCCAAAACAGTATAATGCTCAGCTCATACAGGCAACAGAGGTATACTTACGTTTACTTATAAATAGAAACCAAAATCAATACTCGCAACCATTCTTTGGTATTTCTATTATAGACACAAAAAGCCTTCTTAAGACCCAAACCCATATTTACAATCACTCAATTCAATTTCAACAAAAGAAAACAATAAAAAACCTAACAAGAAAATAGAAGAAGAAGAAAAAAAACAACAAAACAAAAATGGTAACATGAGTTCACTGCCCCATAAACTACCAAACATAAATACAAATCCCAGCAGATGAAATCTACTTAAGCAAAAACTCTTAACAATTTTTTTTTGTTGTTTCTCTTTTGGATGATGTATGTTTTCTGAACACACCCCTTTCCTCAAAAAAAAAAAAAAAAAAAATACTCTATACACAATAAAACACTCAATTTGTTCGGTGTTATTCCCAAGCCACACGAAGTTTTATTTTGAATAATTAAGCAGTTTGTCGTCAAATCAATGCATTCACCTCCTCCATGACACTCGATATCACATCACCACTACTTGTATCATCATCATCATCATCGTCATCAGCATCATCGTTATATTCGTCAGCTTCTGAAGGTGGTGGGTTTTTGGAGAGGGCGAAGTTTTTACGATTCCCTCCGTTGACGTCTTCTTTTTCGTCAGATTGCTCCCCATACTCATTTTCATCCTCGTTTTCTTCATCTGAATCCTCAGCATCATTTTCATCACTTTCCACAATCGACGATGCAAAAGCTGATATTAGATTACCATCATCGGGCTTGCTGGCAGCTGAAACTGAAGAATACGAAGCAGCAACAGCATCAGCAGCTTTTGGTGTTGAATTTGGAAAACGGATTCCTGATGTTGATGAGGATGATGGTTTCCCGAAAATCCTTCTTTCTGTTGTCGATGTTCTCATCGTTGTCGTTGTCGTCATCACCTTTGCTGGCTTTTGTCCCATCTTGACTTTTGTCCTATTGATTGGATTTTTATTGTTCGCTTTGCAACTTGTTGCATTGTCACACCCAACAGCAACACCAGGTGGCGTTGTCATTGGTTTGCCTGCACTAATTGGTCGATTTAGTATTTCCAATTGAAATTCACCTCTTACATCCTGATGCCGGTCAACAGGCTTCAATGAATTTATCTTCTGATTCTTCTTCTTGTTGTTGTTGTTCTTCTTCTTCTTCTTCTTCTTGGGTGTCGGTTTTGTTGTGGGCCCTCTGAAATGTTCTCGATAGTTTCCAGCAGCCAACAATGGTGATGGCTGTGTTTCAGAAAATCCATGGAATGGACGTTGTTGGAGAAGGAGTGAATGTGGGCCGTTCAGTGTGGATGTTCTTTTGGTATCTTTGTACCTGGATGATAGAATGTTCTTGGAAGCAGGAACATCTGTTGTTGATTGAGTTGTTGCTACATCAGTACCGACCAACTTCTCCAAATCCGCAATTCCCCATTCGATGTAAGGCTTCATGATAACGTGTTCCTGTTCATGGTCCGCATGAGGTGGAGGCAGTGACTCAAATCGATTACTATCATAACTATCATCGAGGAGGATTGGTAGCTCTTCTGGTTCTTCGTCCGAGTTGAACTCCTCAAATTTGGAAGCAGCAGTATTTCTTTGAATGTGATGGAAATTCTGAAACAGGTCATCATCGTTAATGTGATTCTGACCTATTGGACCATGATGTTCCTGATTCACAACTACTGCTGCTTTGGTTTTGATCTGCGAGGCACTGTTTATGTCATAACTGGACTGTTTGGATGTTGGAAATGATTGGCTTGCATCATTGATTTCAGTATTGGAGCTTTTGAACTCCTCAAAATCCCCAGAATTCGATTTATCTCCTTCCCCAAAAGTATTGTGCTGCTTCAGAAGCATTTCCATGAGTAATTTCATTACAGTTTCGTCATATTCCAATGCTCTATATTTTGAGCTAAAACTAGGTAGTTCATCACAATCATCACTTTCTGATGGTCGACATAGAGGGATTTCTAAAAAAAAATAGAATATTCACGTTGACTTTTGGGGACCAAAATTTATTCTGAAAATACTTACGTTTGGTGGGTTTACACAAAACTGCCAAAACAACACAAGCCACTAAAATTGCCAAACAACGTTCTTTCATGTTTGAGTTCTCACAATGAAATCCACTTCGGTCGGCGGCGGCGGTCAGTCAAATAAAACCATAACTTACCTGAAAATTCTTAAAAATACGATAAATCCATTTCCCCTTAGTTGAACACCATAACCAGCATCATCATCATCATCATAACCAAACTTTAGCTAAAGTTAATTATAAATTCATCAACGGCAGCGTCCGTCGTTGCCGTCGTGTATATTTGCCAAAAACTACCGTTCTTCATCACTGAGAACCGCTCATTTTGGCGTCAAACATAATAATTTTCATTTCTGAATTTGATTTAGAGTGTAAAATTGGAGTTTTATGGTAATCAAGTTGTTATAGCATCCAACTGTGAGCTTAAGGCCTTTTGTTCGATGACAGCCCCAAAACCTATTTAAGTTCTGTTTGTGTATAAATAAACGGGTTTTTCCGACTTAGGCACTGAATTAATTATAAAAAAAATATTTATTATAATTTTTTTTTTGCTTTTTTATTTTTGTTGGAAATGAGAAATAAATTTATTTAGATTTCGACAAATTTTTGTTGTGCCTTGGAGTTTTGCATAAAATGTTTGCTTTGAATTTTGTGTAGAAATAAATGAATGAGCGTTTTAATTGGAAATGATGAGTATGGATTTTATTGCCGTAGGTCAGTTGAGTGAAATGATTTAATTCATTTTTGTTTGGCAAATTTTATGAATTATTAATTTAATATAGCTGCGATTTTTGGACAATTAGTTATTTTCAATGGGAATGTTTGTGACAGTCACTGAACTTGATTTAAAGTTCCGTTTGTTTTATTCATATTCTTCAAGTTCAGTCACTTGGCATGACTGGATTAGTTGAAAGAACTTTTCCTAATCTAGATGCTTCAGAAGTATCTTCAATTTTTCAGTAGAAGTTCTTCCATGAACATCTTTTACTTATCCTCACTACTCGTGAGTCTTTAAGGATTCCAATCTGAGGATTCTTTTGTATATTTAGCTCGATTAAAGAGGATTGAAGATTGATGTGAGATCCTTAACTTTGTGTCAAGATCAACGTGCAGTCTTACAATGTGTGGAGAATCTAGATAGGTCCAAATTAGTCATTCAAGCCGTTCAGGAAGTGCTATGGAATGAAAAACCGATATAATGTACTTTGAGATGCGTAACGCAATGAGCAGAAAAAACGGTTGTTTTTCGATCTGACTTTTTCGATGAGGGGAATACTCAGCAAAGAAGTCAGAAAGGCTTCAAATATATAAATAACATCTCTTCGAAATATATAAATAACATCTCTTCGATTTTCTCGAAACAAGTATTCAATGCACCTGAAGTGCGAACTTTTAATATCCGTGGCGACTTTACTGCCAAGGGGACACCGGGGCGCCAACATTTTAGCTGACAGACGTCCCTTATTTTAGGGGACACTTTGTGGTAGAATCAAAAAATTGTAATCTCAGAAATTGTAGCTAATTTGTTGTTCAAAACAAAAATTTTGTGTTATTTAAATAATATTTATTTAATATTTCGCTAAAATTAGACTGAAGTTAGCAGACGAAAAATAGAATATGCATTTTTTTCTTTTCTTCTTCTTCTGATTTGTAGCGCAAAAAATTATTTTTAAGTTTCTCCATTGGTTTCAGCTATTGAAAATTGAAATAGAAAATGGTCCGTAAATTTTTTGGCAACAAATTTTGTTTTGAAAATCTAAAATTTCTGTGAGTAGGTATAAGAAATATTAAAAATTCAACTTTTTTGGAAATTTCTTATTTAGTGAAATCTTGACTAATAGCTTTTTCACACCAACAAGATTACGAAATCTAGTTGAACCGTTCATAAACTAGATTTTGTGTGACATTTTCCTTTGGCTCGCTGCTAAAAGGTGCTCTAACTGTTATACAAAAGCGAACAATTTGTTATAATTGAGTCTCCGCTAACATTTTGTAGGAGATTTCGATGAAATCTTGATTACTAAAAAGATTTTGAAATTGAAAACTGTTGGTCAGTTGTTAGTTAAGTGGTTTAGTGGGTATGTGTTAGTCGGTTAATTAACAGGTGCTTGTTGGATTGGTGAAATCGGTCGCTGGGTTGATTGGTCCATTGATCAGCGATTCGTTGGACCCTTGTGTCGATGAGTCAGTTGGTTGGGTAGTGCATGGTTTGATAGATCGGTGATCAATCGGTTGGTTGATCAAAAGGTCGAATGATAACATAAGTTCACTCGTGAGTACAGTAATTCCAACCAACGCTTCAACAACATTTTAGCTTTTTAATACAAATCAGTTTTGGTGGCCATGACCATAATACCAAAAGGATACAAATAAAAAAAAAAGTTATTATTTTCTAAGGAGAAACCATTCCGGAACAAGGCATTAATAACAATAACAGTAAAACAAATAAAATTATGGATTTTCTAAGCAAACATCTGCAAGCAGGTTTTATTTTTGACTACAAAAAGAACAAATAAAATGTTAGTCCCCAGAGCATATTTACGTACTCGCACTTTCCTTAATGATGGACTCATTATACCAATTGGTGAGGCCAATACAAATACATCAGAAATAAGTTAGAATGATTTTTCCTGCCAAGTGTTTATCGAAATATGTATACATTGTACATATTCGAAGGCAACATTTACTCATTGTCACAGTTGGACACATTTTGAAAAATGTTTAATTTTATTTACAGACACGTATTTGATTGGTATTTCAAGAAATAAAAAAAAAATAATGATAAAATGTAATTGTGTTGTCTTGCCATGTCTTTGACCGACTATAGATGGAGTGCTAACGGGGCTGATAACGAGAATTTTATTAGATATGCTGATTGACATTGACTCGCTGAAGGTGTCAAATACTTATTGTTCTTTTATCATCAACTCATAGTGAGAGCTTGTAGACCAGAGCAAGTAATTTTCTGAAAAAAATAAATTATTGGCCGAATATGGATGGTGGGGAAAATTATGTAAAATGGTATCCCAACAGATTGGGAGAAAGGGAGTGGGTGGGCGAAAAAGTGGAGTGGGGTTCGAAAATCGTGTTTTTTTTACAATTTCTATCTAAAGAGTACTTTGAAGCGAAAAAAGTTCAATGCAAGAGTTGTAATTGGTAAAAATATCTACAACTTCTGTTTACATAATTTTTCTATATAACTTCAAAAATATTGTGAAAGATGCCAAAAACTATTTTTTTTTTTGTTTTTTATTTGTATCTATCTTTTTCAAAAATAGTAAGATTTTGATGAAACTTAGTTCTAGAGTACATAAATAAAGAATGTATTTATACATTTTTGTGTGCTTTTGACGAATTTATTTTCAATCCAAAAAGGCGACGGAAAAACTTTTGATTTTTGAAAATTTTTACAAGGATACTTTTTGGTTAAATCCTTTTTTCTTAATATTATGTAAGAAAACAACACAGTAATTGTAAAAAACATTGTTAATAATTGACACATTTTTAGATCAATTTTTCCGTAAATGGCAGTGATATCATCCAGTGAAGAGTGTTAATAAAAGCTAAATTAAAATTTTCCAAAAGATTTTGACTGTCTTAACTTAAATCAACTATCAGAATCGGTCTGTCATGCCAAGTTTTTGAGTTATCGAATTTTGAACTTCCCAAAAACACTGTTTTTGTGATTTTTGTGTAAAGAACGATTCTACTTTAAGAAACAAGAACATGTTTTTTGCATTGTTTTTTAAACCTGAATAAATTGATTACACTTTAAACAAATTCAGACCAGTTCAAAGAGCTTCGAAAGTTTTGCCAAAAATTTTGTCTTGTTTCTGAAAATAAATTTTTTTTACCAAAAACATCACAAAAAGATTGTTTTTGTTGAGTTCTAAATTCGATATCTCAATAATTTAGCATGACAGAGCGATTTCAATAATAGCTTCGAGCTAAGACAGTCCAAATCTTGTGCAAAAGTTTTATCTTCTATGACCACTCTTCGTTGGCTTATATTACTTACGGAAAATCGATCTTAAAAAAGCGTTTTTTTTTTCAATTTTTTCTTACCTAGTCAATAAAAAAACCAAAAACTTATTTGATTGAAAACTAAGCTATTTTTTCAAAATAAATTCTTCAAAAACATAAAAATTAATATTTTGCTTAAAAAATAATTAAAAAATATTTATGTACGTTAAAATCAAATTTCTCAAAATCTAATTTTTTTTTGAAAAAGATAAAAGTAAAAAACAAAAACAAATATTTTTTTTTACATTTTTGACATATTTTTTTTAGGTTATATAGAAAAATTATGTGAGCAAAAGTTGTAGATCTTTTTACCACCTACAACTCTTGCATTGATTTTTTTCACTTCAAGGTCTTCTATAGATCGAAATCGTACAAAAAGAAAAGAAAAGACACAAATGGTCGAACTGCTAGTTTGAATTTTAAAACTATACGATGCAAGAGGTGCGTGAAGTTAGCACCGCCATAACAGAAATTCAAAAATATTAGTATGCAGGAATTTGTTGCTAATTTGTTTCTCCAATCAGCAATCTGTTGCTCCATGATTTGAGCTTGAAAATGCATTTTCAAGGTTGTAGGAACAAAAACTTACTTTTTCCAAGGAAAAGTTTTTGTTAAAACAAACTTATGGAGCTTTTAGTTTGAATTTGTTGCTCTTCAAAAATGTGGGTTTTAAATTTCTACTCCCACTCATTTACCCCAAAAAATCAAAAACAAATTTTTATGACGTAACTCAAATGCATTTGGATACTGGGTGATTGGGGTAACATAATAAGCAACCCAATTTTTTAAAATTGTGGAGTTCCTAAAAGTTATTGATCCAACTGCATATGCGTGACGTCATCAAAATTTGTTTCGGATTGTTGAGGGTTAAGGATTTGGAGTAGAAATAAGAAATGGATCTTATTGAGGAGCAACAAATTCAAGATAATCGCTCAGTCACTTTGTTTTCACAAAAACCTTTCCTTGACAAAGTTAACTTTTAATTAAAAAAAATAAAAAAAAAATGTATGTTCACTTTTTTGAGCAGGTGAGGAGTAGTTCTTTGATTTGGTACCAATCTTTTCACTATATATGATCATTTTTCAGCGACTTACTTATTTTTATGAAATTGTTTAAGTGCATTTCAAGTTCAAAACGTGACGCATAAAATTGGAGATTGGGGTAACAAATTAGAAACAAATTCCTGCATACTTACATTTTTGAATTTCTGTTATGGTTATGCTAACATCACTCACCTCAAGTTTAGAAGTACCTACATATATTGTAAAAGAAAAAAGTACTTATTTAACCAAAAAGCAACAAAACAAAAATAATTATCCATCACTTTCATTTTTGAACCGTAATAAAAACAAATTTTCCTGCGAAATAAGTATGAAAACTGTAAGCATTTCAAGTTTTAAACATTGAAATTTTAGGTTTTTCTAGTATCAAAATTGCTGTTATTTCGAGATTTCGAACATTGAACCACCTTTTGGATAACCGAAAGATTTCAATTTCAGATAAAATACAATTTTATTCGCTAAAATTTGTTCATTTATGAATTTTTTAGCTACAGCAGGTACCTCTTAAAAATTTGTAAAAGTTAATTTTTTTAATTTTCTAAAGAAAGTCATAAGAAAAAAAGACTTTTTAGCTTTTTTATTAGAAAATTACATTTGTTTGTAAAAATTTTCAAGTACGAAATGTTTTAATAGTTATAAAATCTAATATTAATAACAATTTTAAATAAAAGGGCAAGTATGTGCGACCCAGAGCGAACATTTTTAAAAAGTCTCTTTCCACTAGGTATACCTACTGTCCTTTTTTATTGGTAACATTTAAGGACATTGCCATACAAGACCTTTTGCATAATGGCGTTATCTCAAGATTTATTATATACTAGACCAATACCATCTACCCCAGAAGACAAAACTTTCCAAAAATTCTTTCTTTGATTTAATGAAAGAAACTTGAGGAACTCCCTTTTTTTTGGGTCATTAAATAACTCCCAAATGAATTGTTTTTATTTTGTATTGTATTTTTCTCTCAAAAAAAAAAAAAACGAAAAAAAAAAAAAAAACAATAATAACTGTCACAAGGGTGCAGTTGGCAGGTTTTTCGGATGCTTCATTAGTTACCGGAACTTGCAAAGAGTATGAGCGCATGAGTTCTTCAACAACAAGAAGAAAGAACCACATCAATTACAACAAAAGCTATAAATCAACTTTAATAGACCCGCTCTCGCTTGTGCACCATCAGTATATCAAAGACCCAGTCCTGAAAAGACGACATCAAATAGATAAAAAAAACAAAATAAAACTGAAATGGAAAGACCTCTCCGACAACCAAAGGACTCATATATAAATTTTCCCATTCTTCTACCTTCGAAATATAACGAAAATTAAGGTAACCTCAGACGAGACACACACATAAGCGAACTGATGTTCTTTTCTGAAGCATAGCCAAAAGATATGAATGTATACCTCGACAACACTCTGATATAGAAAGGACATAAAAAGTCCTTAAAATGTTCTGGACAGTAAAAAAAAACCGCTAAATTGTTGCGGTTTGTTCAGTACATACTTACACACAGTTTTCGGGTGATTTACAGCTTCATACATAGGCAAGAGAGATGGACTGCCCTTTTGTGGCGGCTGACATGGTCACCATCATTGTGTAACCCACTCACTATCTCTCTGGGCTTTATTCTTTCCTTATGCATTACCTGGTAACGGATAATGACCATACCATGATACACCAACGTAGACGGATTTTGTGGTTGGACATAAATTATACGGTGGGCTGAATTTATATCTGCTGACCTTTTGTTCCACTCATAAAACTGAACCCACATACGTTATTAAAATGTAGAATCGTTTATTGAACTTGTGTACGGGTAGACATTACTCCGGATGGAGGACTTCTTTTCCTTAAAACACACCAGAGTCGGGTTTAAAAGGAATGATTGTTGGAATTATGGCAATAAAATGCGAACAATTATTATCGACAAACAATGGAATTGAGATAAGGTTTTTTGTATAAATTGTCAAAAATCCTTTGTCATTAATTATTATAGTCTTACACTTGATGTACTTGAAAATACTTAAGGGCGTGATATGGTCTCAATTAGGCTGAGTTATGTCCAAGTTATCATCGTACATTTTACATAAATCAAGTACCACCGAGCAGTCAAAACTTGACTGCAGATACTGGTAACTCATAATAATGATAGAAAAATTGAATTGTTGTGGGGAAACTGCTTGTACCTTTCATTTATTAAGTAAGTCAAAAATGGGATAGCAATAGAATTCGTGTACTGATTCAATATTTGATCAGAAAATGCAAAATCATTCATCATGCACAAAAACTGAGAAAGCAATAAGGTTTGAAATCCATTCTACTTTTCCGTACACGTAGTGTAAAAGATAAGAAGGGATAGACAATTTGTTTTCAGAATTAACTATTTCATCATGAAACATCATAAATCGTAAAGAAACCACGTTTTTGAGACATTTCTATGTGCGTGAGCCGTCGTCGCCCAATGGGGATTCTGTTCCAAAAGCTGCCATTAATTCAAAAATGAAAATTGAAAATGTCTCTTAATTGTTTTAATTTTTTCGATAAAGTAATAGCCACTTTATTAGAAAAATGTAAATAATTTTTTTCTAGATATCTCTTATTCATCACAGTGGAGTTAAGTTGAAGCTTAATTTTTACTCTCTAAAGTCCCGCAGACTTAAAGTTTTATATTCCGAGTGAGTGCAAGTTATAATTTTTATTTTATTTAAACCTATGGGTTGCGTATTTTGTATTTCTGTAAAAAAAATCCTTCTACTTTTCTGCGTTTTGTGTTATATTTGGTTTTCTGTATGGTGCCTTTTAGAGAACTTTTTTTTTTTGTTAATTTGGAAGTTATTTAGAATTTTTTTTAATTTTAGGAGTTATTTAGGAGTTCAATAATAAAAATAAAGTTAATGTAGTTAAAATAAAATCGATCGTATGAAAAAAGCTTCTTAAAGTTTTTTTTTTTAAATTGAAAAAAGACATATTTCATTAAAGTGGGCGTTTTAGTGGGTGTGGCCTTTTTTTTGCTGTTTTTTTTAGACTTGGTCTCAGAAGTCATCGTGCAGTTGGCATCTGAGAAGTCATCGTGAAGCTATGTTGTGAGCTTTCAAGCACTAACGGCTGATTTGATACCACGTTTTAGGGCATTCTGCCCCACTGTGTGTCGGCTTTGGAATTTTGTAAACACGATAACTTTTGATAGAATCAAGATAATTGGAATCTCTAAACGCCAAAAGTTGAGGTTTTATCTAAACTTAAGTTAAGTTTGAAATTTAGTTATTTTGAATAAAACCTTCTTGTACTTTTTATACAAAAACCTTCTAAAAATTTCACTTTTGTATGGGGAGTACTATAAACTTGCATTTCTTTTAATTGTTGTAAAGAACGATGGTACTTTTTTTTTATAATAATGAAGTTATCCAAAAATTGGAATACTTAATTCTCAAAAGTTTTAGTAAAAATTAATGTTTTACACTTTTTTGCAAACAAAATTCTAACAACGGTACGGACAAGTTTGGCATTTCTAATGTAATTCGTATTTTTGTCTTACAAAAATATAATTTAGGTTGTATTTGAAGAAAGGAACTCCACGTGGCTCAGAAACAAAATTAAGAGAGCATCACGAGCATTGTGTGGTTGCATCTACTGAAGGTTGTACTGGGGGCGCGGCGGGGGAGGAGATATTTGAAAACTCTACCCAGTGGTGGAAATATTAATATACATGCAGTACTGAAGGCCTGGAAGAAACATTTATATAGACTGCTAAATGGCGAAGATAGCCAACATTTCGGTGTTATTTCATTAAACATTGTTATGTCATGGTTATGTCAACGTTCTGTCATGGTAGCTAGGGACAGAGATGGCTAGAGAGTTATGTTGGTGGAGGCCCTAGTGCATCCTGGATTGAAAATTTTGCAGAAAAAATAGTAAACAAAATAGAAAAGAAGATTGCTTTATTGAACTGTTTTACTTAGAAATCTTATTACAATGAGTGATTAACAAGATAATTCCAGTGAAAAACCTTCTTGTTTCAATGAAGCAAATCTTATTGACATTTAAGTAATATTTTCACATGTTTTTTTTGTTTAGTAGGCTGGCCTCTAACAGTCACGACAGTCTTATTTTTTTTAATAAGGTTTTTCCTCTCTACCTAAGTAGATATGTACTTACTTAGACTTGTATATGTATACAAAACTTTACATAAAATAAATCAATATCTAAATAATGACAAGCATTATTTGCCTATGAGCCCCTTTCTTCCACCTTCCCCATCATCAAAAAAAGAAAACACAAAATAAATCATTAATTCAAAATGGAATTTGAAATATTCCTTCAGCATTTCAGCCAGTTTAAAATGTCCTTCTCAAATTCTAAAATATTTCTTATCGATATTTCTGTGCAGAGTATTTATGTATTATTGAATGAATTCTATAGGCATAGACACAAGTAAAATATTTACTTTCAATAAACACAACAACAAAGTAATATTTCATAAAATCACAAAGGAATATTATCGTGATAAAAGATGACAAACATTCAATTTATCAACATTCAATGATATCCTTTTGCTGTTGTCATTGTCGTCATTATCTTTTCCATTATACCTTCTTTAGAGCTTACTTTAGTTGCAAAAAGTATAAATTCCGATAAAAATTAATTTTTGCACCTCAAACCAAAAGTATAATCTATTTTATCTTTATAGATAGTTGAAATATTTAAACCTGAAGTTATAGACGTGTAGGTACATTTATACTTTAATAACTTCAAAAATTGAATTCAAGCTACTCAATTAATTTTGTGAAATTAATTTTGTTTAAGACAGCTCTTTTTTATACATAACTACTAAAATGTTATATCTAAGATTGCGGTATGGTACCTTTATGACCCTGAATATTTGGAACTAAGGAAAATAGAAGACGGTGTTCCGCAAGGTAGAGTGCCATGACCTCTTGCATATACTATATTCAAGTGATATTTCGGGGGAAAGTAATGGTGACTTTTGCTGATGATACACACTATAATAGAATACAAGCTAATAGAAAATGCAAATGCTTAAATAGAAAGAGTTAAGGGTTAAACTTGCAATATAGTTAAGGCACTGGGACCTCAAATGCTAAGATGGGACTGTTGGAGGCGGCATACAAATAAATTACAGGTTTCTTCTCTTAGCTTTTATTGTGGGCCCCACTTCTATGACATTCTCCATCATCTAATGGTGGATTACTTTCTACTTCGGGACCTGCGATTCTGGATCCTTGTCCTTCAAAAAGTGGAGAGATTCTTCTTACACCACATTGATACTTTACTAACGCAAACACAACTCGAATTGTACTGAATTAGATTCGTTGTCTTATGAATCTTTCTTTTTATGAAAAATATCATATCAAGCATTAAAACTTTCTTGTTGTAATGAATCATTACAATACACAATATCGCAAGTATAAGAACAAATGGTTTTAACCATTCTATTTATGGGTCTTATCCAAGATGGCGGCTTTTTTTTTTGTTTCAAAATTGTGCCAAAACCCCAAACGGGTATAGATTATATAGATACTTTTTTGATATGAGTATAAAAGCAGAAACACAATCACGCTTTGCCGTCGATTTTGACAACTGCGAAAAGTTCAACTATAGGAAACCTGTGTAACCTCACACAATGACGCTTTTCTTACATACGCTTTTTTTGACAAACGTAAGAAAACGTAAGAAAACGTAATAAAGCCACCATCTGTCAAAAAAAAGTTCAACTTGGTTGAACTTTTGCGCGCTTTCTGACGTTTCTCATTCATAATTTCATTTGAATTTCAATTTTCAAAAAGTCTGTTTCTGTGTTTCTGTGTTTCTAATTTGTGTTTTAATTTGTAATCGGTGCTTTTTAATTTGTAAAATGGAAAATTTAAATGTGGTAAGAAAAATATATTAATTGGTAAATTTTAATAAATAAGCGGCACAGCTTAATTTGGCTATCTTAATAATTTTTTCCGCTTTTTCAATACTATTTTCCATTTTATTTATTTATTTTATTTTCCTCTTTTTAATTCTTTGAAATTTATTGAATGTTTTTTTTTTGACAACAGAGAGAATATTTCAATCAGCTGTTTGTCATTCTGACAGAACCGCGCTTTGAGGTTTTTTCAACGTAACGCAACGAAGCGTCTCCCTAAAGCGTGATTGTGTTTCAGCTTTAAATGAAGAACAATTTGCATCACTTAACTTATTTTTGAGCCTAACGGGCTAAGAGAGTAACAGAGAGCTTTAAAATACTGCAGTCAATTTGCAATGCAGTCAATTCAGTCGCAGTTTATTAACTGCAAAATAAGCAGCTAGCAGTCATTACTAAAATACTAACTGATGTACAGTTAATGAAAGCAGATAATTGACTAAAAGTTAATTAACTGCAAGTACTTTTTGACTGGTTTTAATCTTCTAATCAGTAGATAGTTTTTGTACTCTTGTGTTTTATATTGTAGTCAGTCGTACTGCAACACTTCAATGACAATTTCTTGTTAGAATAGAGAGCTCTGAAAGTAACTTTAAGTTAAAAGAATACAAAAAAACTTTCTACCGGCTAGAAGACTAAGACCAGTCAAAAAGTACTGCAGTTAATTAACTTTTAGTTAACTAACTACTGTAAATAACTGCTCAGTGGGTATAAGACTAAAGAAATTTAGTCTTTTTAGTCAATTAACTGCAGTACCGAAAAAACTGCAGATTTAACAACACTGGAATCATTTTTTCTTACTCAGCTCTTTTATCGGTTTTCTGTAAAAAAAAATGTTGACACACCAAAAGCAGTTGTTTAATTATATGCTTTACAATTTAAACTTTCATAATTATGTTTCATAAAATGAACAACAATCGAGTTATAAGATGAAAGTGCACTGTTTTGCATCTTTACTTCAAAATGGCGGATTGAATAACGGACTTTCTAGTTCGAAAGCTCATAAAGGTCAATTTAAGAAGCACATATGCAAAAAGTGGAACTATTTTAATTTTTGTACTGTAGGTACTACTTTTCTCGATTTTAATTTATAATTAAGGGCGGAATTCATAATCGGTACTCAAGTCGAGATTTTTTTCCACTCCCCATTTAAAATTTAACCTCTGAAGAAAGTCAAACCTGCTTCCATTTATCCAAATTAATTAAAATTAAAATAAGTTTTCATGCGTGGTATACCTTAGGTACAAAGTTAATACTTTAATTTCAATTATAATGTCATATTCTTCAATTCAAATTAAATATTTTGACAAGGGGACATTAAAATCATTCAAAATATTGATGAGATTTTTTGTATTTAAAATTCAAATACTATCACAAAATCAGTACCAACTCTTAACATCCTATTGACAATTGCCTTAAAATTCTATTTGTTCAATCAAAATACAAAAAAAAAAAAAAAACCGAGACTACTGCAACATTTCCCGCAACAATGATGATGACCAACGACATTTTGCACGCGCAATAAAAGATACAGAGTGTTATGAACTGCCAGAGGGCTTGGGTTTTAGTTTTAAGAGAACATTTAATACTGGAATGACAATTTCAATCACGTACTCGATATTAACGAGATTGCAAATAGAATAAATAACACAACTATGTTGCATGTACTTGCTCAAACTGTATGTATTCAAAAACAAAATACTCTTTAGGAGCAATAACACGTCATTGTTATGGATGATTATTTTCTTTACAGGGTGTTTTATGCGTAGTAAACAGTACCTTATGAGCACATTTCTAGTAAACAATTTTTCTCGTTCCATCCGTTTGCGGGAGGATGGAATAATAATTACATGAAATATAAAATTTTAAAAACAACATCATCATGTGACACAATTTTTAATCCAAAAAGCTAAAAATTCAAAATTAATTAAATAAAAAATATTGTTCTTCAAATTTTTTGTCATCAGCACTTGTTTTTTGTTGTTAAGGTTAACATCTTCAATCAATTAAAAAAAAAACTCATTTTTTTAAAGTAAACGATATTTTAAACACTTTTTTGTTTTGTGTAAACAAATAAAAAAACACCCTGTTCACCTTGTTAATAAATTTTTTTTACACGTTTCGTATTTATATTTCCTACGAAACCAATACTTCTCCTTAAAGAGTAGATAATATTTTTAAAATAAGATAAAAAAAAAACATGCACAAAATAGAACACGGATGTAAACGAACAAGAATGGTCGATTTTTTTTTTTAATTTTATATTTTTTTTTTCTTGCACCGCACACTCTACAATAATTTCTCCATCGGATCTACATTGTTTGACCGGAAATCGTGCTCAAATGCTAAATTCCGAACTTTGATGGTCACACACAAACTTGCACGGAACGGATGGTCCTTCTCTGCACACGCAATCGATATTTAATAGTGTATAGAGTTGTTGCATTATGGGATGGTGAAATTAAGTTATGTACCGTATTATTTTTTTCAGCTTGCAGATAGTATTAATTAAAAAAAAAGTATTGGGCGGGTATACCTTTATTAATTTAATTCACAAACACTTAATATAAATCTTATCGGCATTCAAAAAATAAATAAAACAATTAAAAGAAAAGAACGTTGGTACATACAGCTGCACCATTTCAATACTCAGTACATGAAAAGTGTATGGAAAGTACTAAAAAAAGTACTTTTAAGACTAAAAACTTAAAGAAATTGATTTTAACCTAAATATTTTTGGTGTTTTTGACTAGCTTTCAGTCTATATAAAATTAAAATGATTATCATATCAAAAAGTCATTTTGGAATGGTCGTCAGTTGCGCCAATTTAAGAAAGACCAATACTCAGTATATGAAAAGTGGTAAAAAAGTACTATAAAAGCTAATAACTCAAGGGAATCTAATTTAAACCCAAATGATTTTGGTATTTACAAGTAACTTGTAGTGAATATAAAATTAAAATAATTGACATATAAAAGGAAAGTGGGGGAATACTGGTCGTCAGCTGCTGTATTTTATGAAAGACAAACACTCAGTACTTTTTAGCATAAAGACTTAGGGAACACTGATTTTATCTAAAATATTGTTTGTGTTTTCGAGTAGCCTGGGTTGTGTTTATAATTAAAACAATCATTAAATAAAAAGGAACTGGTGGGATGATTGTCAGTTGGGCCGGTTTAAAAAGACCGACTCAATATGTGAAAAGTAGTAAAAAAAAGTACTTTTACCCTAAAAACTGATTTTTTACCCAAATATAATAAAAAAAATGGAAAACTTTTTTAACCGTTTTTGAAAAAAATTTATTTGTATACATAAAAATTCTCAAGTTTGATTGCCAATTTAAATTTTTCACTTACCCGTTAACAAGTTGCTTCGGTTACTCAAGTAAGCGCCCGGATTATTGCTCATTTTGTGTAGGGATATTTCAGAAACCATAGCAGGTTATTACAACACGATCATTACTCAGAAAACACCAGGCGGCTGGTAGGAAACTTCTTAGAAGAGGATTTTCTTAATTTTTTGGGGTGGCTAATGTAATCTTCTGACCTGCTTCGTGAAGAAAATGAATGGAAGCTTGTACACCGGGAGATTAGTAAGCTGAAACTTTCAAATAACTTAGCTAATGGAAGAAATAGGGAAAGAATATCACCAAATTTCTCCAAATTATTTCGTGTCTTGAATTGGCTTGAAGGTTAATATTGCTAGTAAATTGTTCCTAACTAAACATTTGTTCAAAAAAATGAAATTATCCGTTAATTTTTAAAGTTTTTTCACGTGTTTGCATTTGTTTTGCTGAGGTTCTAACTTATCTTTTGCACTAATTTTAATATTATACATTTTTTGGAGTAGGATACGATAAAAATTGACTCGGTTTAAATAAGTACGTTAAATTCCTAAAATGTATGCAAAGTTTCAAGTCAATACCAATGGAAATTGCTAAGTTCTGAACTAAGACAAGACCATACTATTTTGTTTGCATTTTTTTTTTGCTCGCTACTGTATATCATCGCAAGTAAAATGAATCATCAAAATCGGTTCACCAAGCCGAAAGTTCTGGGGTAACAAACTTACAAAAAAATACAGTCGAATTGAGAAACTTCTTCTTTTTAAAGTCAGTTTAAAATAATTACAGAAAAATAAATACTAGCAGATTTTTCTATTTTCTGAAAAAAAAAAATATATGTATATAAAGAGAGAGAGAGAGAGAGAGTGATTGGTATTGTTGAAAAGGTGTTCAATCCATTTCTTGTAGTGGCTCATGTTGTCTTCTACAAAGAGAATTCAATAAAAACTAAACATAGAGCACAACGCAAAATCTAAAATCAACCTTGTTTTCAAGATGGCCGCCATTTGAAGAGGGTGGGTATCAGGATTTTCATGTATAAAATGTTTGTAAATATTTGTATGATCATCTAAATAATTGGAATGAAAAATCAGATTCTCCCGAAAATTTAATAGCCAACTACTGCCTTTTGAATTCCAAAAACCATATAAAATCGCTAAACATATTGTGACTAAATAAACGTCACTTTCAATTTAAAAGACTAGTTGCTAATTTGTATGTTGAGTTAAGTATTGCAAAGATAACTGCAATGGCTTAGATTAGACCCGACTTTAGTTATTAAAGCCATCTCTCCAATATCATTTTCAACGTATGCCAGCTTTAACTTTAACTTTAATATATATTTTTTTTTTATTTATTAACATAAAAAAACAAAACCCCCCGAATATTAAAATCATTCAAATGTAAATAATTATTATTTAAAATATAATGATGATTGTCAACCCTCTATAGCTAAAAGCCATTGCTCTTTGATTTATAATTAGAGTTGGCTGTCTGTTAAAAATGTTTACTGTCAATTCACTGAAATAATTGAATTAATGAAAATACTCTTGTTAAATAAATGTCCCGTCCCTCAATGTAATTGACAGATTGCAAAAAGATACAAAATCAAGGTAGGGCATTGACCAGTATTTCATAATGTCTATACTCTTGCAACATCAATTTACCAGGTTACACCAAATATCCAATTAAAAACTTTAAATACAATTTAATTCAAACCAATATTGAAAATATGTATTTCGTTTAAACAAAAATAAACTATACCCTATAATTTATATTTTAAAAATAAAATAAAAATGTGGATTATGGGTACCTACCTGGCCTGGTGAGTAAGTTGAATATTCAATTTATTTATTTAAACAATTTATTAGTTAATTTAATAATTTAATATTTGAAATAATTTTATTAAAAAAATATATATATTTTTTTTACTAAAAATTCAATTTTATACAAAAATTAAATTGACTATCGTTAAATGTTCGTTGAATGTTCAAAACTGTAAAATAAATTGTTGCAACAAATTATTTATTTCAAGAATTTCGAAGAAAAATTTATTTTGGTGAATTTTTTCCCTCGTCTATTTTAAATAATTATTTCTCTTTCTGTAATTAAAATAAATTCTTTTATGAAATTGTTGAAATTATGCCCAAATGCTAAATAGTTACCGTAAGAAAATATTAAAATGAATGCATTAAATTTAGGTTATAAAAAATGCATAGCAAAATAGACAAACATAAATAAAAATAAAAATAATGAGCGTAAAATTGGCTGGATAAAAATAGGTGTTGTGTTGTTTTTTTTTTTTGAACTGTTTTCTAATAATTGAATCCAATTAAAATTGAAATATTATATTGAAGAAATGATATCATTTTTTTTTAAAATGTTAGCAACAAAAATAAATTGAATTATGTTTAACACTTTGAAACATAATATTTTTAACGATGATAGGTACCCAAAAACATGCGTGTACTTGTAAAAGTTTTATGTGTGTACCAGTACCACTGTTCCTACATTACACTGGTTTGCAAACACAAATTTTTTTTTGTCCTTGATATAATTTTTTGAAATTATACAAGATTTGACTTTTCTGAATCTAAATCTGGTTTCAGAAAAATTCTATCACGTAGGTGCAGTTTTTTTTATAATTGATTTTTTAAAAAAAGTGTTATTGTTTGGTAGAAAAGAGCTTTCTTAGATTTGGTTGACCGGGTGAAACTTTTAAACGGCTAAGCCGATTCGGCCAAAAATCAGATTTGCAATGCATACACACAATTTAAACGGTTATTTAAGAAAAAATCAGCATAAATTTCAAAATTTCTTAGTTATTGGAATGTACACTGAAAAAATCACCATAAATTTCGAAATTCCTTTGTTATTGAAATGTACACTGAAAAAAAAACTGTAATTTTAAGGACATTGAAATTTGTATACTTTTGATATTGGTAAGGTTAATTATGATGTAAAAAGAGTATTAATCACAGGAAAATCAAAAAAAAATTCTGTTTTTCAAAAAAGACTAATGGATTTTTCAACATTTTTTTTGTGAAAATTCAGAAGTCGTACAAATAATTGGTTCAGACATAAATTACTTGTTATTTTCTATGCTTTTATTCTGCATAAATATTTTTACAGACAACTGATCTTGTTTTCAAACTTTACGCCAAAAACATAAAAAAACAAGTATTATTAAGTTTTTTGATGATTTCTCATGTTTCCGTGAGAAAATTGTGTGGTCAACTTCAAATTGGAGCTCTGCAGCCTAAAAAAACATAAAGTTAGCCATTGAAAATTATTTCTTTAGAACTTTTTACCGCTTAATATCTACGCTTTGACTAGACTACAGAGAATATTTCGGACACATAATAAATTTCAATTTGCAATATCTTTGCGTGGAAAACGAATTTTGAAAAGATTTAAAATTATTTAGAAAGATGAAATGCAGTTCTTTTACATCTAATTAACAGTTTTGTAACAAAGAACTTAAAGAACGGGTTTATATTACCGTATCTCAAAAACGTGATGTGCTAGAGTAGTTTTGACTTCAGATTCGGATTCAGCGTGTCAAAATCTTTAAGAAAATTATATTTTGGATTGAAGTCGATTTTCATTTCAGACCAGTGTTATCAGCTTTGGGTAATAAGACCCACATTTAAAAGCATTTTATCCTTGGAAATTGTTGGCACGATGTCCTTACTTATAAACGAACAACATTGGCATTCACATCCGTATCAAGAATAACGCACCACGCACTACGCCCAACGCACCACTTGCCACGCAGCATCACGCACCATGCACCACGAACAACGCTCCACGCACTACGCATATATTTTTTTAGCTTGCTGTGTCTCAGCGACACCTGGAGGGGCTTCAGTTAATACCTGTTGATCTATTAAAGCTTTTGCTTGTCATGTGCTACGCTCCACAAAACTGTTTCTAGATACAAAGAAATCGGAGGATATGATGTCAGGATCAGACTTTTAGAAGCTTAAAAGACTGATTTTTGTGTTGTGATATCTTCGAAAAGGACTTTTACGGGCCGAAGCGCAAAACTACATCGTCTGGAAAGCAAAAAGCACAACATAAAAATGAAGTTATGTTTATTTTATCGAAGGTACTAGTTTTGAGAACAAAGCTTTTCAGAAATATCAAAAATTTAAAACGGTACAGTACCTACACAAAGATGTATTTTGTTAGAAGCTACAAGCGCCACTAAAGTACATCCACCATACGTCATCTGTGACGTGAGGTAAAAATAAAACTTCTTTTAAGCAACGCACGTCAAGGGCTTACACAGTTTTATGAAAATTTAGAAATATTGAATCTTTAGTTTACACTATTAAAATTATGCTGACTCATTCTGCTTTATGTCATTTTAATTCTAACACGATTGTGTGTCGTGTGTTTCTCTATACGTTAGGTACGTTGAATACCTATTATGTAGAAAATCCATTCCTTTATTCCTCAAACATCGATGGGTTACGAGGATTGATTTGAATTCAATTACAAACAAGGTATACGGACGAAACGAGAATTCAGCCAGTAGCGGCAGCAGCAGCAGCTCCACGAGCCACAACCACAATTCCCTGCCTCAATCGTAGCAAATCAATCTATCAATCAGTGTCTTTGCAGTTGCAAGACAATGTTTAACAAGGATATAAAGGGGAGGTGCTGCCGCGCGAGCACGACGAGCACAACGAGCACGACCATCCCGGAGAGAACTTTTGTATTACTCTTCGTCCTGTCAGAACACTTCCCGTATATAGAAGCGTCATGTCGTCCCCGACAGGTTTTGTGATAGTCCTCCTCGTGTATAGTCCTAAAGCATTTCTTCTTCGTTTTTTTTTTTTTTTTGTTGTTGGTCGTGACGGCAGGTCCTCTATATATGCATGGAGGACCATCATCGTTCTTGTGCAGGTTTAGAGGATCGAGCGTGTTAAGCAATTGTGGTTGGCATAAAGTAGTTACTGCATTTGAGTTTATCCCTTGGAGTGGGGTTCCGTTCTGGGTGATTGACTAGTTTCACTACTGGTTGCATGAAGTAGTGTAAAATCAACTAACGAAACGATGACGATGACGACAACGACAGCGATGACGATGACGACGACGACGACGACGACGACGACGGTATGGCAGTGGCACTGGCACTGGCAGTGGTATCAGAGCCTGTGGCAAGTATTAGTGGCATAGCAGAGAAACCCATAAATACCAGTCATTCCAGGGAGGACATAAATTTAATGTGATTTTGCTTGGAAGATTTTCACAAAATCGAGCTAATTGATTTTAACGAGCTTCCACGCTCTGGGATATCGTTTCACAATTTTTTCCATGAATTGATATATTGGAATTGTTCATGGTATGCTCTCGGCATATCGGCATCGGCTTCGGCAGTGGCAGTGGCAGTGCCGTTTGCGTTGGTGCTGTGCTGTGACATTAATTTTTAAAACGTGGGTGAGTGAGCTTTGACATTTATATGGGCCAATATCCTGGCTATTGGGAATAACGGGGGTATGAAAGAAGAAGCTTCTCATTTATAAGGCCTGATCCCGATAGATGGGATTAATTGGCTTAAATTCGTCTGTTATGGTCGATTGAGGTAGAGAGAGACAGAGAGAGAGCAAGAACGCCACAGCAACGGACACTGAACTTATGCCACACAAAAATTAATGAGGTGTATTGAAAATATGACCAGTGAACGGTGGCGATTGACATTAATTGGGAGTTTTCAATTATTGGAAATATATTTTCAAATACATAGTTTTTTTTTTGTTGCTGGACATGTTTTACAGAATTTCAGAAGTTTTCGATATTAAAAGACTTTGGGGTTTCTGGCGCTCGAGTTAAATGATTTTATTTTTGATGGATTGAATGAAGGATGCTTGTCATTTTTTTTTTTCCAAACTTGTCAAATCTTTATTACCCACATGATACATTTGGTTAGTTGCTTCTGCATTTGTTGTGTTATTATTGATTTAGTTGAACCTTTTGAGCAAAGGGCAACCTTATTTTCGGATTTTACGAATTAAACTCTTGCCCTTAGTCGAGGGTGAAGTTGAAGTAGCCGTGACTATTTGTAATTCAAGCCACCAAAATCGGATTGCATTCTTGGGATGGATTTTAAAACCCAGTAAAAACCGTTATGAAAACCATATCAAACGGAACTCTAACATGGGTAAACTATTTTGAATCTGCCTTAACCGAAGTGTATTATCATATCAAAGCTCACCACTCCGCCGGATGATAATGAGAATTCAGACGAAGAAACACGTTAGGTAGACTTAATTTAAACTCTGAATGGCACAAAGTAGTCCTGATTGTTTACGCCAATGATGTTTCAAATGTTTCGGACAGGAAGCAGAAATTTGAAAATGGAGCTACTTAAAACACCTTAACGGTGCATATTGAGTAAAAATCAGTTTCCCATAGAACTTTAAATTCAAACGAAAAACAATTGATCGAAATGTCATTCAGTCATTTTAACGTATCTGAGGTATATCCGTCATACGTGCAAGGAAGTGCTCAGCGAGGAATTTTTCACCTAAAAAGTGCTTTGTTAAATTAAAAAAAACGGTAACGTCTGCCTTAATTGACTTAAAACTCTACCTTTTACCGGGTTGAGATTGGTCCAAGGTGAAGATGTTGAAGAGAAATGGTCCCAGCTTGAATTCTTGTTGTTGAATGGCAACTTCTTACATAGTCGTAATGAATACAAATTGATTGTCAGGCTTCCGAGGAAAAGTTCTTCCACTACTTCGCTCTTTTTGCAGGGGATAGAAATAGTCCGAAGATCAGAGACGTCGTCGTTTTAGTGTTCCTTCCTAGGAATGGAGTCAATTTTTGACAGTTTCCAGTTGTTGGGGAGTATTTAAAGGAAGATCATCACAGATTTGGTATTTTTTTCAGAACAAAGTTAAAGATTTTGTCAGAACCTGCAGGACTTCCTTGGAAGTGGAAAACGGGAAATCTAGACCAGATACAACTGCACTGGCTGAATGGTTAAGATTTATTTCTCTAAGAATCCAGTTCCATGATTCTCATAAATTCGAGAGACATATTTCAGAAAACCAATACTCAGCTTTTAAAAAAATGTAGATTCTTTTAGTCAATCGTGATTCGGTGTAATGTGAATTCGTCAAACAAAGCCAACTCATTACAGATATTGTGAATCCCGAAACAACCACCACTAATATCTTCCGTACGAATTATTTTCCAATAGTCAGACCATTCCACTTTTTGTATTCATGGCTCAGATATTTCCGTGGGCTTGCATTCTTACTTCTACGTTCTCTACCGGTTGTCCATCAGAAATATTGACCTGGGCGGATGAGTTACTTCCGAGGCTGATCATTTTTGTTTTTGCAGTGTTAATTTTCAGCCCCACGATTTCTGCTTCTCCCTTCCCCCTTGTTGTAATTTGATGGAAATCCATGATTCTCGTCGGCGTAGTCCAGATATTTTAATTGGGATGTCAGACTCCATTGAATTCCACCATTTCCGTTTAACAGGGTTGCACACAGCGCATCACTTTTTAATAACAGGAAAAGTATTGGCGATAGAGTGCAACCCTGTCTGACTCCACATTGAACTTCCAATTTATCTACCTTAATGCAGAACGTGAATGGATGCAACCATCGTAAGTTGCTTTAATAATAGCAATTAACTTATCTGGAATTCTTCTCCTGCGTAAGGCAATCCAAATAAATTCTCTGTCAACACTATAAAACGCTTTTTCAAAATCAATAAACAGCAGTTGAAGTGGTGATCGATATTCGAAGCACGGTTCAATAGTGATCCGCAAGGTGTTAATGTGGTCAACACAGGATGAACCAGTATGGAAACCTGCTTGTTCGGCGTCGAGTGTGTCTTCTAGATGTCCCTTTATTCGCTCTAATTCAATTTTTGCTGCTATCTTCGCAACCGCAGAACACAAATCCCTCTCCAGTTTTCACACCCATTCCTTTTTTCGACTCCTCTGGGAAGCACTCAGAAGGGGATTAGAAGACCGAAAATGCTAGTCTTTTGCTGAAAAAACATACTTTGGATATCGCTTGCCTATCGCCTTGTTTTGCTTTTGCTTGATTTTAAAGGTATTCAGCTTTCTGATATTATTGACATGAAGAGATGCATAATTTGAACCATTGCAAATGAAAGCAGTGATGTGGTGGCATCTACCTGAAAGGCAGCTGGAGTAAGCTTCAGTCCCTAATTAGCATAGCAGAGCATAATGCATTCGATCATTTCTTCAAGCACTTCTCTGGTACTGAAAACACATCCCTTCTAGATCTTAGCGAATCCGAACTAAATATTTCAATCAATATTTTCAAAAACAACAACAGTTGGAAATACTTACTGAATAAGTTCAAAAAACTAATTTAAATCCTTTTAAAACTGCTCTTAAATGCTATTATATTAAAACTCAATTATAATCTCGTTTTCAAATATGCAGGTATTCTCAAAAGCGAACCAGTAACAACATTTCCATAACAAAATCCAGCAGTCTGCAAGGTAATTCTATTTTCTAGTTCAGAAAACCTATGATGCAATGATTTCTCTAAAAATTTTAATCTTTTTAAAAAATATTCCAACAACATCAAAGATTTCTCTGGAATGAAGTATAATAGCCTTGTTAGCTGAGCTTTGCAATTTAATTTCCTTATATACCCATACCCTCGTCTATTCATGCACCACCTACCAGAAACGTTCGACATAAAGTGAGCTGTTAGTCCTGCAATTTCTTCTTTTTTGTTCGTAAAATAAATTATACAGTCGACGACCAACATTAGCTATGAAGCTTTATTGCTGTACAGAAGAGGTACACCCATATACGAATAAGGGACCAAACTTACCTATAAAAGACTCTATAGCATTTCATATAATATTCTATACCCTTTCATGGTTCTAACTAGCTCCCAGGCAAGTCAAGCAAAAACACCACATGAAGTGGCATAGTTATAATCCTGATTCTGCATGTGGAAATCTTTAAGAGAGGGACCAAGAGGGTTAAAGTACATACAAAAAAAAAAAAAAAAAAACCCTATATTATTACCCCTAACGACACCAAGAGTAAACATAAAATTTAGAAGCCAACAAGTTCCCATGCAAATAATGCTGAAGCAGTACAACCCGCACCGTTTGGCTCTTGCTTTTGCCTTTCTGATGGGGAGTTGCTACTACTTACCACCAGAGTCTGAGCAAGTTGTTGTTTTTCTATTTTTCTTTTGTTCTTCCTAGAAAAACTGTATGCATCCTCAATTTTGCGTTATTTTTTTTTTTTTCTTCTTTCACATATAAAACTGGAAGCTAATGACTTTTCTCCAACGGGAATCAAGAAAAGAGGTCCTTGCAATGAATACGAGGTTTATGCAAACATTTATTTTTTTGCTCGGCTTATAAGTTGCATAAAACAAAAATTTATTATTTCTCTACTCTGTTCTACTCTGGTTTACTCCGATTTGGTCCGGTTGGGTTGGTCCACCGGGCCAAGTCGGACAGGGTCGAGCTGATGGGGCTGGCAGCGGTGGCGACGACGGAGGCAGAAGAACGGTATACGAATCTGTAAGAGTGTTAAAATAAAATATACATCAGCGTTGTAGAGTGTCAACAAAAAAGTGCAGAACCAAATTGGATGGTGCACAAAGCAAACATAAACGAAAGTATATTTTATTTTTTTTTTATCCTGTACTCTTATACCTATCCTATACAAGTAGTAGTGTATCGTTTGACTTTATGCTCAGATTGTGCCGCATAGCATTTACATATTTACAAAAGGAAAATAAATCATAACACACGAGGGGGGTGGGGGGGTGGCATTGTGCAGAGAAAGATTTCAAGCCGCAGATTTAGCTGGGTTTGTTTTTACTTTTAACTTTATTCTAAACGGAAAGCTAAGTAAATATTAAAATGGATGATGATGATGGTTTTCGTACTTATGTAGATTTACGGAGGAAATAAGTTTTTTAAAAATATGAAAAGAAAAACAGGATTTGTCAAGTTGGCGAATATTTATCAAATATTGTATTTATTTAAGAAATATCTGATAACACTTTTTTTTGGAGTAAACAAATGGAGTTTTTGAAAGTTCAAAATTTTCTTCTATCGTGTGGTGAGTTGAAAAGAATGAAAGTGGATTAAGTGCTAAAAAGGTTTTGCTTCTTTCGGATCTGTCATTTCAATAGAATTGAAAATATTAACCTTATTTATGGTGACGCTACAAGGCTACAACGCAGGTGATATTTGACACAAATCTGCTATATCTGTACAACAGAGTCAGCAAATAGTAAATACCGATAAAAAACTAAATCAAAATTACGAAAAAACCATTTTTTCATATGAACAGAGAATAAACAATAGTGACTTGTTGAATGTATTTCAAAAATGTCTAAGACTTTCTCTGTACAAGACACAGAATTACGCCTATGTCAAAAAAGGTTGCATGTGATATAGGTCAATACATGTTTCAACACTTGGCCCAATTCTCTTATTGTTAACGAGAAAATGAATGATGTAAAATTCCGAACATATTACATTTAACTTAAGATTTCTCGGAAAATAAAAGAATTATCAAAAGGATTTAAAGTGAGTCTATAGGAGAAGAAAATTAGAGCTTTTCGTTACAAATTATGCGGTACCAAATCACCTCGTGTTTAAAATTTGTTTCGAAAAACCGTGTTTTTTTTTTACTTTCAAACAGGAATATCTCAAAAACGTGCTGCGGATTTAAACTCAGCATACCAAAAACTTTTAGAAAAGTCAATTTTTGTTTTTGAAACGAAGATAACAAAAAAGGTGTGTGTACGCGCGCCAGAAATTATACTTCCTTATCACATATCATTACTTATTTTGGTAAAGTTTGTTTGGAAATATAAAATTATTTAAGAAACGTAGTGTTGAAAGTTCTAAAAGGGAAATTTTTTTCAAAGAACATGTGTTTTAGAACATAAATACATCTTATAATTATTAAATTTTCCATTCAATTTTGTATTTTGTATGAATGCCTCTGTGGCAAAGTTTAATAAAATAACTGCCCAATATTTTAACACACAATAATTATAGTCTAACATTTATTATAGTAGAATTTTCCTCAATTATAAAAATCCTGCAACTAAAAATAAAGTTACAGACATGTCATGTTTGATTGTTATCTCAACTTTTTACTTGCGATATGGGTACCATATATCAAGTTATGCATTCGTACAAAAAAAAAAGTTGAGACAACAATCAAACATGACATAACGATGATAGAGAATGAGAAAAAAGTGGGTCCGACAATTCTGTCTGTCTGTCTGTCTGTCTGTATGTATCAGAGACCACAGCCTAAACGGATGGGTCGATTTACTTTAAACTTGGTATGTGGCGTTTTTTAGAGACAAATAACGGTACCTATCATATACCGGTTTTAGAAAAACTCATTTTTCTCAAAAATGGTTCCTACGATTTTGATTAAAAAAATCATGGTCATTTCTTTGAGTAAGGTCTATCTTTAAATGAAAACCATTTTTTTCAAAAACCGTTATTAATGGCACCTGCCATAGAACCGTTTTTTTCAATTCTGATTTTCTTCTTCATGGCTCAATCAATTTCAACTGTTTTTTTTACATGGATGATTTCTAGTTGCCGTAATAATATTTAGTAAACAAAATTTCGAAAATTATTTTTTTGGATTATTAAAAAAAGTTTGAAATTTTTTTTTTGAAAAATCATTTTTTCGAAAACTATTCAATATTTTTTTTTCAAAATTTTGTTTTTAGATGTTGATAAATAATATCTTAAAAATGGCGTACCAATTTTTTTTTTAATAAAAGTCCTTGCTAAAAATAGTTTTTTTTAGAAAACGGCTCTAACGATTTTCATTTTTTTTTTTCTAAAAATGAAGCATTTATAGAAGAAATCAAATTGCGTACTTTGTTTTGAGGTTAAATTCATTTAAGAAGCTGTTTTAGTCATTTGAAAACCGAATTTTATGCTTTTTTAATTGTTTTTTTCTAAAACTGCATTTACAAATTTTTAATTAAAAGGGCTTATCATAAATAGTAACTTTATCTTCGAGAGCAAGTACGTGTGATCCAGTCGTGAATTTCATTTTTTTTTTGTACGAATGCATAACTTGATATATGGTACCCATATCGCAAGAAATAAAAAGTTAAGAATAAAAAAACCGTTTGAAACGCTAAAAAACTGATAAATCATTAAAAAAAAAATAAAAATCTAGTTTTTTCAAAATATTTTTCCCGTTATTCTTCGATTTTTAAAATCTAAAAACCACTCAAATAAACATTTCAAAACAAATTCTATTTTCACAGCTGGAAAAAAACCATTATAAAAGTTAAAATAAAAAAAACAAATCTGTATAAGACACCGAAATTTTTTTCACTATCTATCAACGTTTATAACAAGTTTTTTTTCCAAAAAGTGATCTTAATCACTTTCAAAGGTCTGAGAAAATATTTACTTTCGAAAAAAAATCATATCTTGAAAACGTGATTTTTTTAGAATTTCATGAAAAGCCATAAATAAAATATTCATAATTTTGATTAATCATCTAAAAAAAATAATTTCATAATTCTAGCTTTCATACTTTTCGTGGTGTACAAAAACTTTTGTTTTTTTAAAGTTATCCCACTTTATCCTTACTTCCCGATGGATTTCCAAAAAACGAATCTAACATTATATGAATATTTAACACCGGTCCGGTTAAGAAGTATTACTTCAAAAAAAGTTCCTGGGTCAAAATCAAATTACAGTGAAGTACATCAACAACTTTTAAAAAATAGTGAAAGTTTGAAGGGATATATTTTTTAAACTATAATTTTTTTACTGTGTAAGAACTAATCTGATCAGCATTTAGAAAAAATATTATTTGTTGTTACTGAATCCTCTGGAAGAAGCATTTCTAACGTCTCTTTCAATTAAAAAAAAAAAATCAAAAAATACGTCAACTTTTTCTGTAGGTACCTACTGGGTTTGAATTCGAATTGAAACAAAACCAAGAACCCGTAAGATTTCCAAAAATCGCATTTAAATTGTCACCGCATATGTACTCTCAATTAAAAACACAAGAATTTATTGATTTATCACAACGACTTGAAATTTAGTTTAGCAAAATTACGTAAATATCGTTAAAAAGTATTTACAAAAAGCACCACTGTGCTCTATCATCGTCCAATATGGAACTGAAAATACCAATTTGAAGTATCAAGAGTGTTCCCATTGCAGGTATAACGTCAAAAATTATAACAAACGTCCTGTTGCTGTCTGAAGTCAAAACATTACCTCTGAAAAGAACTTGTATCATTTCCAATACATCATTAATGTGGTCTTAATTTCTGGCCAACTAATAATAATCAAATTTTAAACAAACTTAAAGGTATGAAGCTACCTTTAATCAATCATACCATTGAAAGTTTATCTTCCACACACCTGCTCTGTCATTTTGACATCGAGTTCTAAAATCAACCAGAGAGAGAGAAGTGTGACCATAGCTTTATGGCCACAGGGCATCCTTAAAATAATTAAGAAACCATTTCTTGATGAGTAATTAGGTCAAAAGTTTGATGGAGAGAAATGAAGATTGAAATAATCCAGTTTGTCGTCTGCCATAAGTCTTGTATGTATATTTATATCGTATCGTTTCTGTATGGCTAATAGGAGGTACTTACGAGTATAATAATCTCCTTTCGTGTGCGCTGCATACGAAAATACATAAACAGTTTTGTGGTATTCAGGTCTATTGCACAAACAGATCTCAAGTGTGAACAATTTCATTTGAAAACCAATTGACCAATGCACAAAACATGAGAATGCAGTCATATTCTTGCATGTATAGGTATATTCTATAGAGCCTATACCAACTACTTATGCTCCTCCATTCGTTAATCTCAAACATAACACCCTTCATCTGCATTCCCGACCACTTTTCGTCAAGGTGTTAGATTAGAAGTATGAGAGAATAATGTATCACCATATTCACACAGGACACACCGGCTTAGTGTAGAGTTGGAGTAGGTACACCACACCAATTCTAGCCTCCTGATGTTTGAAATGTTCGGAATTGGGTCATATGGCATTATAATGAAACATTCATTAGAAGTGACATTGGAAACGACGACGACGATGACGACGATGACCACTGGCATAAATATGCTCACATGGGACTGCGTTCTAGACGAAGGAGACCTAAGCTTTGTTGAAATACTGGCGATAGCAGAACTTTGGATGATTACGCCCAAAATCCAACTGACAGATACCACAACAGTAGGTATGCTATAAAGCCTGCATTTAAGAGCTACCGTAGGAGGATATCTTTCATTTTAAATTAAGTATTTCTTAACGCATTTTCCTTACACTCTTCCTATACTTTCCAGCAGTGATGCCACCTTCCATATTCCTTTACAAAAAAAAAATGTACAAGGTCTGGACAGAAGTCAGAGAATGTTTGCTTTTGTACTTGACAGAAGTAGAATCGTCAAACAGAAAATGTATGCTTCTTCCATAAAAAGGTTTTTTTTGTTTTGTAGAAAGAAAAAGACTTGGAGACAAAGTGGAGCCTTTCGGCACACCAGCTGTTATTGATTCTAACAACTCTGACACTATCGGAATAAATAAATTGGCAACATTTAACCTCATACCATACATCTTTCGATGTTCCTTCGGGTAACTGATTCACACCAAAGTCACTGATAACCTGCTTCCCTGCACTCTATTTGCAGCAAACAGATAGGAACATCATACATTCTACATGAAAGTGTGTTATCCCTAAAGCACATTCTGTGGTGTGTAGAGTGGGCGAATGAAGAAGACCAAACCCGACCCATTCTTAAGTAGTATTATCGTCCATTTCGACAGCTGAAGCTGACGCTGAACCTGAAGATACATTGATTGTACTGCATATTTAAATTCTTGAATGCAGCAAGCAAGCTCGCACAATAATTATGTAGAGAAGATGTCTTCTTCTGGGGATAGTCTATATAGCAAAGTCATAGCATTGAGAAGTATCTTAGATGATATGTTTGCGCAGGCCGATGGGTATCTTGTTTCCATTAACATTGTGCGTGCTATTTGCATGGATTATTGATAAAGTGTAAACATTTAAAGGACATTGCTGGTTGGTACTGATGCTGCAGCTGCAACTGTAACTGATGTTGCTTTTGCTTTTGCTGCAATGTATGTTCACAATAGAGAGTGAACTAGGATACACTGAGAGTATAGGTATCCTTGCTGAGACCATATAGGCGGATATGTTTATTTGTTATGTTGTGGAAGTGTAGGTGTTTTGTGTGTGTACCATCATCATCTATATGTTAAACAGGAAATTATTCAGGAATTGATAATGTTGCTTAAGGGCAACATATCGAACTGAATAAAATTCTTGATGTTTAAATATTGCTAAGCTATTTCAAATATATACACAAAACACATAGCCTGTTAGATATGACGATGTATTAACATGTTTACGTTTCCTATATCATTTTTGTCTGATGGCACAACTAAGCACTGGAAATGTCTCAGGAAATGTTTGAAGTATAAATTATAATTAAAATTCTTGTCCTGCTTCATTCTTTCCTTGGATTCTATTGCAAATTTTTGAATCCAAAATAAAGAAAAACACTTTTTGCCTTTAACTTAGGCTACATAACATTATGTAGATTTATTATAAACAAACACTCACTATTCGTTTAATTGAAAAAGAAAAAGAAGATTGAAGAATAAGTTACCTGAAGTACAGGTTACTTCTTTACCGGCACTATTTGCCAGTTTTTTTTGATACTTTTATATACAATAACAATAGTTTAAGGGTGTTCTTTCCCCAAAAAAAGGAGTAGTAGTATAACACTTACTTACTTACTAACTTAGGTTCTCAGAAAAAGATGAGTCCGTTGTTATCCCCTTAATAAGGACATAGGGCCTCTTATACGCCTACGTGCTATTGTGTACGATTTCCATGAATATACCGCAGTTCTCTCTAACTTCCCCAGCTGTGCAGATTCTCTTTCGACTGTTTTTGTTCTTCACTGTCTTAATCGCGGCAATGATCTCTTCTCAACTGGGATGTGTGGTGCGCATTCGGGCATTTGTTGCTTGAGACGGGTCATCAGGTATTGGATGCGCATCGCTTCGAACACGCGGTTTAATACCGAAGCGAAAAGTTACTTCCACCTTCTGAGCTGGTCCTCATCCGAATGAAGCATAATGAAGCATCTAAATCTTTCACCGGGTGTTGTTTTGAGTTTGGTACTCTTGTAAGCTCTTAAGTGATTCTATAAACTGTTCTAATGTCAGACCGATTTGCTGATTTCAAAAGCACCTTGATGAAGTAGGTTACAACTTTATCATCACCATAAGATTTTTCTGGTATATGATAAGCATGCGGCATTGCATGGTCTCTGCTTCAGTTCCTGAAAGCTTTTCTCGCAATAACTTTTGTAAACACTTTTCACTTTTCTGTTGGTTGATGTAAAGTTTTGGAATTCCAGGAAAGTTCAATACAAAACTTCTGTAATATCTATGTTTCTGTAAAAAGCTAGATAAAAGAAGGTTCCGGAGTTTTTTTTTTCAACTGTAAACCGTCGAATGTGCACTTAAACAAAAAAAAAATTCTCTGAGAAACCATAATTTTAGTTGTTAACTTGGGTCAATTAGCGCCATTTATTTAGAACCTCTGAAAATTGTGTTAGAAACCTAACCCGCTGTGAACAAACAAACTCTTAATCTTTTCTATGGATTTCTACTTGCCAGATGCCACCTTTCAAGTCCAACTTTGAGAACTATTGAACTCCTTCCATGACATCTAAAGTGTCAATAATTTTGGGAAGATTGTAGCTATATTTCTTGATCATTTCGTGTAATTTCCAATTTCTTCTTCAAAAGAAGACCCTTGGAGTAATCTATCATAAGATCGTGCTTCATTTTCTTTACCGTCTCCCGTCGTCGTTTTGTTGACGAACAGGTCTTCGTCTATTGTATCTATTCAATATTGATAAAGTTTTGTTTGATGGTATTGGCCGTTCACGGAGATCAGCTTTTCAAGTTCAACAGCTTCTTGATAGTAGTTTTCATCAATGATTTGAGTTGAGCAGAGTTCTTCTTCTTCACCTTGAATTTGTACGGTTTGATGTTTAGAATTCGTAAGGGGACCATGTATGTTTATGTTTTGGGAGGTTTTTACTCAGAATATGGTTCCACTATGAGGTGCCAATGGGTTCCAACTTCAATAAACAGTATTTATATTTTTATTACTGAATATCTTTGATAGCTGAGAGGTTTACGCATTTTTGATGATGACAGTTTTAATAGCTGATGCATTTTTCTTGCCATTAATCATCCAAAGTTTCCACATTTAGGCATTCAAGAACCGACATGCATAATAGCTCCATATTGTTTCATAAAGTCGATTATCAACGATGCACTCTTGTATTTATTTGTCCCTACTGTCACACTTTTGTTTAACCTGGATTGATGGCTTTATGGCCATTTCTGGCCGTTTCTGGATTGCCCCTCGAAAAATGTTGTTGTTATTGTTGCTATGTTCTGGAGACCCAGCCTTAAAGAGTGTCATTGCATCTGCCTTACTCCAGACCTAACAGTTTTTTGTAGTCTGCTAGCTGATTTTGTTATCGGAACATCTTTTTGGTGTTCGCCGTAGATCCATTAGTAATGAACGTTTCCAATCCCGCGGTTTAAATTGCAAGAATGTGAAAGAAAGACTGTTGCTACTCGGCACAATCGAAATTATTACCGTACTGAAATTGTGTCAACTAATTGCAGAATACATGTATTCCCCCCCGTTGAATACCAACTAGAAGAAAAATTAATATTAATTGGGGCTACCCTCTTCCAACTTGAATCAAAAAAATTAAATATAAAAATCCAAAGTTGATTCACTGATTGTATTTTAATTTATTTTCATCTTCACACTTTCGAGTTTTATTTTTAAATTTAAGCGAAAATTGAAAACCCATAGAATTGAGGTAAAATTTCAAACTATAATAATTTTCCCCCCAATCGTCGCAACTGTATTTTACGAGAATTTTGAACTGCTTCTTCAATTAGGGCATCTCCCTGATTTTCCTTGTCTTCAGGAGCCATTTCATCATGCAAAGCAGACCTAATCTCATTAGCGTTCTCATTGTAATGTAGCTGTTGTTGTTGTTGCATTAATTGATTCGGATTAAATGCACCCTCGGGTAGTGGTGGTGATGATGGACGGAACCATGCAGCTGCATTTGGAATACTTGGCAAAGGCACTGAATTCCCAGCATCAGGGTTGATTGTTGTCCAGAAGGAACTTGGTATATATGAGGGTGATGTCGCTGGAACATGAGTGCTTGCAGCTTGCGAAGGGAACGTCAAGTAGGGCCATGTTGGAGCAGTTTGATGTGGACTCTTGTTGCCCTGAGAGGCTACAAGCGACGACGGCGGTGGCGGCGGCGAATTCATTGTCCAGTAGGGCCATGTTGGTGCTATCGCAGAACTAGGATTGCTTGATGGGAATGCTTGAGAGTTTGGCCAATTGGCCCAATTTGGAGTGCTCGCTGATGCGGGTCCAATCAAACCCAGGAATGGTGGGTATGGAATAGGGACGATTTGATAGGGACCAATTGAAAATTGTGGATCGCGGGGATGATGGTGTGGTGTTGTTAACACAGTTGGGTACTGATGTGGATAATATGATGGCCGTTTCGATGGACGTTGTACTGAAGCAGGAGTTGGAGTGTGAGTTGGTGGAGATGGAGTAGTAGTAGTAGTTGGTGGTGGTGATGGTTCTTTTAGAACAACAATGCAGTTTATAACTGGCGCAATAGAACTGCTAGGTTTGTCTTTATTGGAATCAGCTGCTGGTCGACTTGTTGTGCTTGGTGAACTCTGATGATAGTCTGATGGTTGTTCCAATTCATCGGCACTTAGGTCCTCATCATAGTTATCAATATTAACTGTTCCAGGATGATAGAAATTAATGGAAAATGTTCCGAAATTGCTGCCAGGAGGATCAACAATTGCATCGTAACTTCTTTGGGAGTGTTGTGAATTTCGATTTGTATGAATGGTACAAAATGGGTAACCTTGGGTCTTATCGACTGAAGGTTTATTGATTGGATCCAAGCCACTTATATTGACTGGGGTAATCAAGCCATTGATAATGTTATTGATGATGCCTGTTATCACTTCCGAACCACTGCTAATAAGTCTGGTTTGTGAAATAAATGGATTGCCATTGTTTAGTTCCAGAATGGCATTGTATTCCGCAGGTGATATCAACTGAAAAGGAACAGCTGATGTAGTAGATGACAGTGATTCAGTGCTTGCTGTAATTAAAACAGAGATTAACAACATGTGTCATTAGAAATATTGTCCTGGAGAGATTTTGAACTTACCATTTATTGAGGCACAGAAGGTGACCACAATCAACACTTTAAGGGCCTTCATTTTTTTAATAGGACTCTGTATTATCTTGGGCAGTTCTTTAGGTTGAAGTTGATTGATTAGAATTGCTCTCATTTTGCCAATGTAGAACCAATTTATATAGAAATTATTTTGAAGCATAAATTCTTCTTTATAAGAATTCTCCCAGTTTGATGACTTGTCCATCAAGCCCAATGACCTCTTTTCTTTAGATTCTTTAAAGTGATAAGATAAAAAAAATCCAATTAAAAATAAATCAAACATTTTATGAGATTTCCATCAGGTGGGAATCCAAGAAGAAACATTTTAATAGTTTGACTCTTTAACCGGTTCAGCAATAATTTGATAGTCTAATTAACCTTTTTTCTGAGGCTTCGTATTTTTATTCTGAAGAAACATGCATAAAAAGTGTTAATACATAGAAGAATGAGTCATATAAACTTGGAGAACTAAATGTGAATAGTTAGGTAAGTAGGTCACTCACGATTTTTATCTACTTCACTGCATTTTAAAGACAATATTTCACTACTGAATATTTATGTGGCGCAAAGGAATACAAAATTTGAATTTTTATAAAATGTTGGCATAAAATGTAGGACACTAGTTAAATGTTTAGAATTCAAGTCTTTAGTTGGCATTGGGAATATAAATACATAAGTTGTATGTTTTTCTTTGTAAATAAAACATATTTTTCTCTCATTGTGGGAAAAGATAAACTTAATTAAAAGAATTAAAGTAGAATTTTTCCATCCATTTTTTTTTCCATTTTGCAGAGCGGAGCAGGAAGGGGAAATTGCTCATCCTTCTACAAATTGGGTCTTGTGATAGAGAATGAGAAAAAAAAAAGCTTTTTTCAAGCAAACGCTTAAGTTGCAGTTTTTTTATTGCAGGAATCGGAGGGTTCTAACTTTAGTTTTGTTCTTGGATCTTCTTTGTAGATCTCTTCTGCCTTTTGTTTTGTTAATCTTATTGTTGACGAATTTCAGCAAGGCAACAGGCAACCTACAGCCGAACAATTAGTGGAGAACCTGGATGGACATAGGGTCCGTTGGGGTGGAGAGGGCATTCAAAGAATAATATCGTATGAAATCTATCATCATTGAAAGTGCTTCAAGGAGCAAGGGCAGCGCCTATTTGGGTGCAGTTTTGCAACAAGGGGACCTTGGCAAGAAGTCTTCTGCTGTAATGCGGTAAGCGAGCGCCTGGTCACAATCCGGATCAAGAAAAAAATTCAATCTGTGACGCTCCCCACGAATATAGAGATAACCCAATCAAGGACGAGCTTTATGAGCTCCTTGAGCAGGAGCACACGTAAGATCAGTGCCCAAAGTACGACCTAATGATTAGTTTTGGCAAGCAACCAATTCCTCCACTTTAAAATACACAACGGGACTTGGTGGTCATGTGACCACAAAACCATCAACCAAATAGGTGACATCGTGATTGACGCCAGAAATGCTTCCAGTTTCTTGAAACTTCGAACGTGCCGGGGAGCAAACATTGACCCGGGCCACTATCTCCAGTATGGATTGCAAGTATCTATGACGCCACAATGACGAGCCGATGCTGTGAAAAAAATTGATGTCGGAAAACTAAAACCCCAAGAGACCGACAAAACTAGTTAGAAGCGTTTCTCTTAATCTCTCGGCAAAAATCACAGAAGACCCGTGGAGACATTATCAACAAACCGTCAGAAGTGTCTTCATTGATGTGCTGGATTTCACCAGGCGACCACAATGAAACTCCTGGTTCGACGAAGAATGCCAGTCGAACCAGGAGGCCTATCAGGCAATGCTGCAAACAACCACTGAGGTCTACGGACAAAAAAGAAGAGAGCGGAACGCCGCCGACTTCTCAGGAAGAAAAAGAGGGATCACGAGAATTGGGCAGTTGATTCTATTGTGGGTTGTACCGGCAGAGGGGACGTTCAAAAATTTTCCCAAACAGTAAGAAGATTTATCCTAGGGTTCAAAGAAAGAGTGGAAGTCTGCTGATATAGAAGGGGGAGTGTAGTAGATACACAATCAGTGCTAAGGATCTGGAAGCAAAATCTTGACTCCTGAAGGTTGAAGACAGCCAACATTTGGTTGTTATTCCATTTAACCTAAAAGTCGATGGTCAACAAGTCAGTCCTCCCGACTTGAATAAAGTACTTCACTGAAGAAGATTCTATTTATTAATTTCTCAAAACCAAAGCAAACATCTTCTTCAAAGTGAAGTTACGAACCCGAATGTTTAAATTAAATTCACACCTTCAAAAGCCATAAATTTCTGTTTTATGGCAAAAAATGACAATCAATTTCACATACAACTTTTCCACCAAAAAAAGAACTACCAACAGTTTTACTATGCTCTTTTCTTTAAAGTTTGTTGACACTTTAACAATAATTTTTATGTTGAAAGTTTTAAATATTGCAATTTTAACGCCTCTTTTACAAAGAAAAAATAATATTTTCTTTATGAATAGAAAATCAAAGGAAAAGTAGGAATAGAAAAAAAAAAACAAAAAACATAAAAGACAAACTTAATGCAATTCCCCTGCTCTTTATCTTTCTTAATATTTTCGTTGGTTAAGTTTTTTGCAAAGTGTTCTTGACATTTCAGAGCAGTATCATTGTGGTCGTGGTCGTTTTGGGATTTTTTCATTTCACTTCGTTTTTTCCACTTTCAGTTCTTCAAAATGCACTTTTTTATTATATTTTTTATGAAATAAAATCTTTAACGAGCTCAACATCAATCGTTTATATGAGGGGCATGCTGTCGTCTTCTTATTCTTTGCCAGGATTCGGCAAAGATTCATGTTTTCGTTGTTTGTTTGTTTTTTCTGTTTGATGCTGTTGACTCGTTCCATCATTGGGAACCGTGAGAACACAAGTGATGAGTGGCAAACACTTGAAATGATAAATTATTTATGCTGATTCTGTTCAAGAGGAAAACAGGAATGATGATGGCAATGGCATTGGCAACAACAAGGACAACAACATTACCAGCAAGCAAGGAAGATGACAAGTGTACACGACAGCAAGCTCATTGTCCAATGATGGCAATAGTGTTGGTTCGGTTCGGTTCGGTTCGGTTTGGAAGCAGGAAGAAGAGGAAAATACATATCTTCAAGGAGTTTTCTTTTGTAAAGATGCCAGCAAAAGACTTTAGTTACGGATAATAGAAATTGATTAACGTGTTATTAGTTGTAAATACCTGAAACCAGGGCGATATTTTTAGCATTGTGTGTGGTTCTGAGAATTTGCGTTTGTTTCAGATTACTTGCCCCCGATTTACTTTCATACACATAGACGTTCTGCTTATTATCAACGCGTGGTGCTCTCCCACGTTCCTTTTGATTTTGCTGGGAATAAACGTGAGAATTTGGGGGAGAATTTATTGCAGCAATTACTTTTATTTGGTGACACATCCCCCATCATCAGAGTGTGTCTTCAGAACTTGCCTCCCCTCCACCGCCCTCAGGTGCTTGAAGAAAAGAAGTGGATGTCTGTACATGACTGAGGATTGATTTGAAAGGTAAGATTGATTTGCCATGTTTCATCTGGCTTATAAGTGGGTTGCTGATATTACTACTTAAAGCAGGCATTATATCGTTGTGCGTTGACAGGGAACACAATATTAGTTATTTGAAGGTATTTGTTTTATTTGTTTTTTTTTTTTTTTTGTTCCTTTAAGTTGTCAGGTTGGATTTTTGGTTATTATTTTTGCTTTTCGAGTGTACATAGTCTGATAAAATTTTTTTGGATTTTGAGTGATGTTGTGTGCAAGAAATTGACGATGGATTGGTATACCTTGTTCAGAGAGATTTCCAGATCGCATGAAATAAATTGTTTCTACCTCAAACTGGTATGTGAGAATTTGGCAAAAGATATTTTTCTTAGATAATAGATTCATATTCTCTATCATTGTTGTATAATTAATAAATTTTGATCTTTGAACGACTATAAATCTGAAGCTACGCGCAATTTCTTGTTGTTGATAAATTATTTTATAGATTTTGAGATGTTATAGGAAAAGCATAATTTTGTTGTTGTCTTCGGATGAAACAAATTTGACGTCTTTGATGTGGGTTGAACTATTACTTTAAAGGTTAGAGGGCTCTTCCTCGACTATAAACATTTACCTGCTAGGGAGAATTTTGGGGAGATATATTTCCGAAATAACAGATTTTTCAGCAGAACAAGATCCTCTTCTATGCTGCACTCTCTGCCAAATAAATCGATCTAACATACACAATACGGCACATTAAATCCATGGTGTATCTTGACCTTGACCAAAAAGCTTCTTAAGATCGTGTATCCAAAATACTGAAGACCAGTCTTACAAAACTTGATTTATGTGCAATAATGAAACAACCGTACGTCTTCGACGTTTAAAGCGCAGTTCTACTGAACTACACCAAGGCTAGTGAACACAGGAGTCCGGAGCAGTGTCAGAATGCTATAGGCCAAAAGGCCATAATGGTTTGGGTGGGTAATAAGTCCATAAATCCGTTGTGCACTCCTGACCCATCCAAGTGTATCAAAATTCCACAAAAAAGTGGGCCATAAGTTCCTACTTTTACAATGAAAGTGGCTCATAGGCCCCAAAACGTAATTTTTAGAATTTACACTTCATTCAAAATGAAGAAAAGTTAATTTTTTTAAATAATTTATTTGTTTTGTGCGAAAAGGCACCATAAGGACACAAGACAAAAAAACATTTTTTATGAAAGAAATTTATTCAAGCGAATTTTTAAAAACCAATTTTTATAATTTTCAAAAACCAAATTTATTCAAAATATAATTAAAACATTTTGTGAAAAATAATAAAAAAGTTTTCGAAAAAATTAGTGTAAAATTTTTAAAATATTATTGTTAAAAGTTGAAATTTGTTTTTTTAAAAATGTAATAAAGTATTTTCTTAAAAATTCGCGTGAATTTCCGATTTTTCAAAATAATATTTTTAAAGATAATTTGTGTTTATAAAATATGCTTTTGAAAATTTAATAAATAAGTTTTCAAAATGTAGCATACCTTTTTTAAGATATTATTCTGAAGAAATGAAAAATGGTTTTAAAAAGTTTAATAAAATAATATTCAAAAATGCGTGAGAATTTTCAAAAATTACATTACTAAATTTGAAAACAAACATACTTCAATTTTTCAAAATAATATTTTGAAAGATTAATTCTATGAATTTCGTTCTTAAAAAAATTATATACAAAAGTTTTCAAATATTCGTGTGAGTTTTTGAAATTATTTTATTTTCAAAAATTGAAATATGGTTTTAAGAAAAATATTAATGTAATTACTAAAAATTCGAGTGCAATTGAAAGTTCATGGTACTCATAAAATGAATTTACACTTTATAGCATTGGGGTTTTTATAACCACCTTAGTGGGTCATCTATGGATCAGATTTCTACAGGAGTGGACTTTCAACAAACTTTGCAGATGGGTCAGTCTGAGTATTCAGTGTTTTTATGTTCCATTCTGAGTAAAGCTCTGGAGGTCTGCGGCTTCGGTTAGGCTCCATGAAATAAGGTATCAAAAAAATGAAATAATGCCCCAAAAAGAGCACACAAAACAACAACAACCAAATTTCTCAAATTTTGGGGTGTTATTTAATTTTTTTGGGGTTGTATTTCATTTTTTATTTCATTATGAAATCACCCCCCAATAATATAAAACCCCAACTCTAGTTTTGAGGCTTTATTTCATTCTATTTTTTTTTTTAAATTAATTTGGAGCCTCATTTCATTTTTATTTGGTAAATTAACATGATATGTTAAAATCGCTTGATTTTCTTGCAGCTATTCTTTTACTCTCAGAGAAATAATATTTTTGTTTTAGTTTGCGCCTAATGAATATCCTTTAAATTTAATGAGAATTATTAGCTGGAAAGGTAATACAATGCCCGCAAAAGTTTTTTATTACATTTATAGGCTCACAACAAAAACAAAATGGGGAATTGGAATCGATACGATCAAGACAGAAAACTTTTATGTGCTATCGAAAACCCATAACCAGCAGCCACCATATTACGGAAGAAGTGCAGAAATATGGTCCCAAGGCTAGAGGCTAGACGGATCAAAAATAGTAGCCAGAAATAAGTGCAGTTTATTGGAGTAAACTGTAACGCTCTGTGTGATATCCCTTGGCGTAATGGTAAGTGCGATGGATTGGAGATCTGGGCTCAATTTCAGTCTATGTCACCTTGATTTTTTTTTCAGGGGTACCTACCTGCTTGCTGCTAGGAATTGACAAAACCTCAAAAAATACTTACTTGCTTTGTCACGAAAAAAGCATCTCAACAAACCGTTTGGAAAAGTTTTAAAAAATTGTAGGACCCTCCATTCCTGATAACTATACACAGTAACTCATGCACGGGAGCTTAGAGATTAAGTCATCACTAGGCCTAGGTTCTTCGTGAGCTAGTTTTTCCACCAACTTCTTAATTTAACTAATCCACTTCCTGTGCAAATTCATCCGGCAATCAACGTTTGTTCTTAGGAACGCAACTTTGCCCTCTATCGATTGTTTCAGGTAGGTAATTAAGAAAAGGACTGCCTTTCGGACTCAATTCGGGAAATAAGCCTCCGGGAGACCGCTTCAAAGAATAAAGTAAAGCTAATAAAATTCAAAAATTTTTGAGAGTTTTTCCATACGAAATTATGTAAGTGTGTGTTTTGTTTTGTTAATAATGCAACCCCATTCCTTACATCAATTATTATTTATTTTTCAAAAAGGACTTCATCTATGGGAAGAATTTATTATATCCATAAAATGTTCTTTTAGCTATTTCTATCATCAAATTGATCTTTTACAGTAAAATCTTTGTTTTTTTGTTGATTTCTTTTGTGTTTAATCAAATAATTATGAATTATTTCTGGATGGTTATCCTCTGCTTTGGTCCTGTTTTTAATGAGACGAAAATAAAAAATTTCATATATTTTTTTTTTTGTTTATTTTTTTCTCTTCACGCAGACATCACAGAATTTCTCTTTTCTTTTATTGGACTAATTTAGCTTTGTTGCCATACCAATTGGCAATAAATCCAAACATGACTGACGTCTTTCGTCCTTAAAAATAAAGGAAAGGTACTCTTTTGGGAGCAGAGAACCTACTATACTCCATATATGTACCTTCATAAATATATAAAAAAAACAGATTTGGGATGTTGAAGAATGGCACATTATAGTGCCACTCTGGGAGTTAAATGATGCGTTATAATGAAAAATATATCTTTCTTGTATGAGACGATATGATGCGATGACCTGCTTGGGAATGAAGTAAAAGTGACTGAGCAAACAAACATCAAACTCTAACTCAAAGTTGATTGTATTTTTTAATAAAAAAAAAAAAAAAAAATTCTCTGATTAAATATATTATTTGAGGAAGGTGAGGTGGGTCAAGGTTACATAGAATAAAGGTAAGAGAAATAATATATCTTCCAGATGAAATAGAAGGTTTGCTTCAATGATTTTCTGAGAACATGGATTTATCTTTAATTGACCTTCTATATCATGAACTTTGGAAGGTTTTTCTTCAAAATGGTAGGTACCTACGTTTAAATGAGTATACTCGTAAATTGATATTGATTGATTGCAAATGTCAAAACAATAGGAGATGAATGTCTATTGTGCTTCACAAAATTTTGACTCATGTTAAATTTTTAATTTTTTTTTTTTAAGTCCTTAGAAGTGAAAAAGGATATCTTAGTTTCTAATTGAAATTTAAGTAAGAACTTATAGGGCTTTTTAGACCCCATAAAAAAAATGTGTGAGTATCCTTCAGATTCCTCTTAGTCCTATAAAATTATCCAAAAAAAAAAAACGGAAATATCAACAAAAATTGCCAAAAAGAATTCTATTGTTTTATTGGAGTATCTCTGGGGATTCTAAGCCCACAAAACTCAAATAAAAAAAAACCATCTGGGTCGTCGGCCATTTAAAAAAAAAAGCGTTTTCTTGATTTTCTTAGTCGTCATTGGTGGGAGAGCAATTCTTTTTCTACTTTTGTTGGAAAAATTTTCTGTAATGTTTTTGTCAATTTTTTTTTGAAACATCCTTCTTATAAAAAGTTATTGTCAAAAACTATAATTTTTTTTTGGTTAAAAAATGGATTTTAAAGTTTATTGCTACCTATTTCCATCCGAACCGAAATGTGCATCAAAAATTGTATTTACATTATCTTAGTTTGTTTTTCTTAAAACTCCCTGCCAATTATTTCGGTACAGAAAAAACAACATATTTCAAAGTCAAATTTTTGCGCATTATCTGGTGGAAACGACAACGCCGAAGGCACCGTTATTATAAAACAAAAATCCATATTACATTTTTTTTTTGCTCCGTTGCAATCTTAATAATGTATAAAATATTGAGAATTTGAAATTCGGTTGCCAATTAGATAGAGATAAACTTCAACATTTTACTTCCGGAAATTTTGCAGTTTTTCGAAAATAACTTTTTATTGGAAACAATTATCAAAAAAGTTGTTGAAACAAAAACATTAGAGAGTTTATTTTCCTTTAAAAGTAAATAAAAATAACTAGGCTAGGACTAATAATGGCTGAGAAATTCAAATTAATGTTTTTTGAAAGCCATTCTCAAATTTTCGGATGACCCAAAGGCTTTCTGATGAAACTTCTAGAATGATAACTTACTAAGTGCCCTCTCACACTCCCACCAAGTTTCAAGAAAATTTTTAAGGTATTTTTAATTCTTCTTTAATTTTTAAGCATTAATTTCAAGCGTTTTAGTTTATCCTCTCTGTTACTTCTGAATGGCTGTCATTTCTTTATATAAAAACAAAGTAATGAAAAATGATTCTTAAGAGCATTGTTTAGGATAATTTGATACCAGCTAGTGTAAAACCAAGTTTGCAGCTTCGTAAAACCCGTGATCTGTACTAACATCACAAAAATAGTCATTTTTGGAAGTTCAATATTCGATATCTTAAAAACTTTGTATGTTAGATCAATTCTAATAATAATAGATTCGAATACAGAAGATGAAAATCTTATTCAAAGCTTTAATTTTGTTTTTATGGGTACTCTTTGCTGGCTTATATTACAGCTATTTGCGAAAAAATGAATTCAATTCTATTCAATTTTTGTCAAATCTTAAAAAAGAGGATCTAAATAAAAAGACATCCATTTCAAATTTTTCAAAAATCAAATTTTCGATAACTTTTTTAACAATCAGACATGACATAACGATGATAGAGAATGCTAAAAAAGTGGGTCTGGCAATTTTGTCCGTCTGTCCTTTTGTCTGTTTGTCTGTCTCCATCTCAAGCTGCAGCCTAATTCCCTGAAGCTTTTTTCTATAAACTTGGTAGTTAAGGTTTTTTTGTGTTTCCCAGAAGGGAAATTGGATTTTTTTAGGACCAAAATTAACGGTACATGCCAAAATGAAAAAAAAAAAATATTTTTTTCAAAACCGACTCCAACGATTTTGATTAAAACTTATGTGTACTACATCTTTAAATATCGTACTTTTGAAATAAAACAAATATTATTCCATCAACTAATAACAGTAGGTACCTTTCATTGACCGGTTTTTCTGGTTTTCTCGTAAACGACTAAATGGATTTCAGTGAATTTTTTTTCACAAAAGGTTGTTAAAAATTTTAAAGTTACCTCATATGAAAATTTTCGAAAAAAATTTTTTGCAATAAAATAAAAATTAAAATTATGGTATGTATATAGAAATCTAACTACGTAATTTCATAAATTATAAAAATAAAGAAAAAAAATTGATTCTTGACATTTTTTACAATATTTTTGAGGTTATATAAAAAAATTTTCTAGATCTCTTAACTATCTTCAATTTCTGCATTAATTTCTTGTAAATAGCAGGAGCCTGTAACACAAAACTTCAAGTACCTGCATGTCAAGTAAAATCTTTCATTTTTCCATACAAAATTGACAAATTTCACTTTAGTACAGTAAGTAAATATATACATCAGACTTTGCGTCAAATTCAGTAATTCTGATTATTTGCTGTGTATTCTATGATGTTAAGCCGATGTTTAACCCACTTTTTCGTCCTCGCTGAACGCAACATAGGTAAAAGTGCAAAAATCACGATTTGTTGCGTTTTTTTCAGTAAATACCATTTTTAACTATAAAGGGATAGATTTGACTATAAAGTATGTTCTGTGGTTTCACTCTTACAAAAAACAAAAAGAGAACTTAATCATGTAAAAATATTAAAAAAAAAATTATTATTTATTTTCCAAAGTCAAAATTTTGCAAAAAAATATAGTTTTTTTCAAACTATCGGCTAAAATAACTTAAGTTTAAAATAAAATTCAAGAATATGTTTTTCTTAGATAAGCTAAAGGATTTGTTTTTAATTTTACCATTGTCCTTAAATTATTATATATGCATGTGAAGTATTTTTTTTTTAAACTTTCCTTCCTCCCTGAACGAAGGCCCCGAACTTTTGACTTGTCAGAAAAGGTTTTGGGTTCAAATTGATGAAAATTTTGTAAAAGTGAAATCTTAAAATATACTTTATACTTAAAAACTAGACCTTCATATCTAACAATGCCATTTACTGACAAAAGCGCTTAAAAATCGCGATTTTTAGCATTTTTACAAATTGGAGGTCAGAAAATTGGATTTAACATCGATCGGTTAAACAATATAAAAAACTGAGCAAAAAACGGATATTTCGCCTTTTTACGAGACTATTTTTAATAAAATACTTTGAAACAAGTTCTTGAAATTTTAAGTTATAGGCCCCTGGTCTACTTTTGAGAGAAATCGATTTTAGACACGCACCCGTTTCTCCCAATCTGTTGGTGGGCAGTGTATTTTTTCCTATTTATATGTTGTATATATCATAAATAAATATGCCGAATTTTGAATTTATTGATACAAAGCCATTGCTGTACTTTTTTTTTTGAAAATCTGTTCAGTTTTACGGCGGCGGTGGTAGAATGTCAAAGTTTCAGACCACTTTTTTTTAGACCTATTCTGACTCTATTGGCCATTAGTTCGTTATAACGGTAAATAAAGAGAACTAAAAAGTTGCGTACCGAGCATTCATTGATACAAAACGATTGCCGTTCTTTTTTTTCAAAAATCTGTTCAGTTTTACGGCGGTGGCAGAACGCCAAATTTTCTGACGACACTTTTTTAGAGCGATTTTGCTAAATAACGATAACAGTAAATAAAAAAAAAAAAAAGAAAACTAGTTTTTCAAATTGATCGGACGGAGTTCTCCAAAGGTTTTTTTAATTTCTAGGTATTTACTTTATTCTATATTTATTTATATGATGTATACAGTACCCACCCCTTTCTAAGTTAGCTGTTAGATGGATACGTACTACTTCCGGTTCCGGTTTTATCAAATACGATTTTTTTTATTTTTTTCTTCTTTGGTCAAAGAGGTATTATTGTTGAAATCTTTTTCAAAAATTAAAAAAAAAGAAACAGTAGTAAAGGTATATATATATTTTTTTTTAAACTTATTTCTTTTATTTTCTTAAATAATTTAATAAAATGTATTTACAATTTTTGTTTTTGTATTATTTCTTTTACAATTATTTCAGTAAGTCTGTCTGTTCTTTTCTACTTTCTTATAAATATCACTTAACTTACAGTTTGTAAATGTGTATTTATAATAATTGTTTTTATTATCCTTAAAACTATTTATTTATTTTTTTGTTTGCTATTATGTCTAAAATTGTCTACAGATATAACAAAAAAAAGACTATATTTTATAATTTAATTTTGTTTTCTTAAAAAATAAGAAGATTTTACATTTTCGTATTACAAGTGATTTTTATTTTGTGTAGTACATACAAAAATTATTTTAATGTTTATTTTTTTTTAAATATTATTTACAATTTTGTATTAATTTTTTTGAATTTTTCTATGCACTTTAAAAAGTAATTTTCGTTGAACACAATTTTTGTTTGTTTATGTTTGTGTATTTTTTTTTATTATATATTTTTTTTTAACAAAAATTTGTGTCAAATTATTGTTGATATAACGTTTGTTTATATTTTTTGTTTGTTTAATGAATATTGTTGTGATGAATTGTTTTTTTTTTTTATTTGTTAAACTTGATTTATTTTCTAATAATTGTCGCTATATGATATTTAATTTTCTTATTATTTTTAACTATTGATGTTTTTTTTTTTTTTTATTTTGTGTGTACTTGATTCGGTTTATTTTGTTTCTTGATTTTTTTTTTATTTCTTACATTATAATTCTCACATTAATGTAGAACTATAAATCTATATATTTTTTTTTGTTTTAAGAAATTTTGTATTGCTAATAATAATTTTTTATACATATTTTCTTTGATTTTTAATCAACTAAATTATTTTTTTTTCTTTTTATATTATTACAATAAAAAAATGATAGAAGATAAAATACATTTTTTTTTTTTAATATTTTGAAACCAAGTTAATTGGGTTGCTTTCAGAGATTTAAAAACAAAACAGCGCATTTGTTTTTTTGCAAATAAAATTAGTGTTATATCTTTTTCCAAAAAAATTTATTATATGAATGAAAGACACATATACGCAAAGCGTTGACATTAAAAACATGTCTCGGGGTAGCAAAAAAATTAAAAAAAAAAAGAAAAGTGGCGCTTCACTCAACCTGCAAAGGCGATTAGTAGCAATAGATTCCCCAGACTAGGGATCCACATAAGTATCTGGTGCTTTTCACATGACCACTATCCAAATCAGCCCAACTCAACTCTGATCATGTTTTTCTGCCAAGTAAATTCAGAGATCGACTGCAAGAAACTCTGTACTAATAAGAAAAAGTATTTTGGGATGCAAAAAATACACCCAAAGTTGTCAGAGTCAAGAGTAATTACATACAAATTAATTCTGAGCTTTTGTCAACATCGTGGCTATCATTTCAAGAAACTTTACTAGATACTCCCACGAGGCTCTCTTAAATTCAGGGCAAATAGCATCTACTGCCTGTAAAACTGTTCTGCAACTTATGTAAATCACCTTCAAACCAAAATATACTTTTCTAACAGATTTTGGCTCGAATCTGAGGTCAAAAATACATGTTCTCGAGATATCGTAATATAAACATGTCAAAAACCCATTTTTTTGTGTTTGTACATTTAATATTGAATTTCCTTACTGATAAATAGCTTATTACAAAACTCTAATTGAGATGTGAAAAGAACTGAATCTTATCTTTTTAAATCATTTTAAATCTTTTTTTTAAATCGTGTTTCGTGCAAAAATATTGCAAAGTGAAAATTTTGAGTTGTCCAATATATTCGCTGTAGTCAAGTAAAAACGTATTTAGAGGTGGAAAGTTGTGAAGTAATAATTTTCAATAACTAATGTTATGTTTTTTGGGGAGCTGAGCACGAATCTGAGTCTAATCACCCTAAATTATTGCGGTAAACATGAGAAATCATCGAATAATTTCCAAATATTTATTTTTTTTTTAAATGCATTTTAATTGATTTTCCTCTGACATAGAAATTAACGATGTTTTTTTTTTAAATCACTGTTAAAACTGTAAGTGATGAATAAACACAAAACTGGTTTTAGGTCTTAGCTTTTATTATGTGGAATAAATACTCGAAATTTGGTTTGACAGTTTAAAATTTATTCCAGGAGAGCTCTTTTCTACAAAATAGTCACTTTTTTTTAAGATTTATATTCAGTAAAGTGCAATCTTATGTAATTTGTAAAAATTATATGAAGGACAAAAAAAAATCTTTATTTTTTGCAGACCAAAGTGTAATATGCGACTCATGTAAAATTATTTTTAAATTATTCACAACCAAGAATTATTGGGTTTCTAAAAACCAAAAAAAAAACTGCTTCTTAAAAAAAAAAAAAAATTAACGACATTTACTTCCTAAAAAAAAGAACAAATATTTACACATTCAATTTTGAATTATTGAATATTTTTTTCCTTACGATTATTAAGTACATTTCTTAATTTCCAAATTTATGTGTTGGTATGTGTGTGTCAAATATATATTTTTATTTTATAAATCTATTTTTTTTATATAAACAAACTTACACATGAATGCTCCTTATGTGTTATTTTTTTTATTCTTTTTTTTGTATTTATTAAAATTTTATAATCATCAATTTTGCTTATTTTATCTTAAATTAAGTTTTAATAAAAAGATCATCAAGAATAATTTCAGAACAAAATCTCAACAGTCAATGTCAAAAACAAAAAAAAAATCAAATTTAAGTCATTGAGAGTAAATATAACAAAAGATGAGACCAAAAAACAAAAAAAAAAAGGATATGAAAAGAATAAAAAACAAAATGAAAAAAACTTAATTCCCAGATGCACCACCATCACTGCCGCAACAACAACTTGAAGCGCTTCTTCAGCTCTTATTATCATTGCTTGTCCTCAACAAATTACTTACACCGGAAACAGACTTGAGAAAAACTCGTAGATAACACAGCAATAGCACGGGCAATATCCCACACAGCCAACTGTGTCTGGTCCTTGAGTTTACTACTACCACAGATGTTGCGGCATTGTGCTGCATTGCAGCTGGATGCTCACCTGAAATACACAGAAAAAGAAATTGAGGTTAAAACAAAACAAAACAAGGCAAAAAATAAAACCTAAAGTCCAACAAAATATAGAACGAAATTATTTTTTATTTTTTTTTTTTTTTTTAAGAAAAAAATTGTCTGGAAATTGAGACCAGTGAGAGAGGATAATTCCATGAAGGTAATTAAAATGTGTTTGTGTGTGAGGACAAAGTAGTTATAGATATATGTATGTGTGTGTGTTCCGTTTCCGCTTACAGAGGCAGTGGATATGACAACAAAACGGATATAGAAAAGGAAGGGATTTCTTTTGACGGCAAAAAAATAAAACTGACATGTCACTTCTGCAAAAATAATCCTCACATCTCATGACAGGATAATAGGGCTGTCAATTAGGCTTGAAGTCAGCTTCGTGCTTGCATTTTTTCCATTTTTTTTTTTCTTGTTTGCTTAAATATAGGGAAGTGGATATTTAGTGTGTATAGGGAAATGGTTATTCCTCTACTACCTATGAGGATCTGAATTCGAAGCTGATATGCTGAAAAAGGAAAAAAAAAATAGAATGGGCAAATTTGCTTTTTATTCGTTATTTCATTTTTTTTTTTTTTTCAGAAATTGATTGGATGCTAAGATTGATGACAGATTGTGAAGAATATGGATTGGCAATAGCAGGATTTAGTGAAGAGGGATTGAAAATCTGATAAAATAGTTGAGAGACTGGAAAAATATGTTCTTTTTTGTGCGTGTAATGCGTTTAATGGTTCTTTTGTCCGAGCATAAAAGTTGCCATTAAAAAAAAAAAAAAAAAACTTTGAGAAGTCAGTAGTTGTTCTCCGAAGGTTTTATTAAGATTTCTGCAGAAAATAAAATGTAGATAGGTACCTACTTGATTTTTCTTTCCATATTTTTTTGTTAATATTTACTGCAAGTGAGGAACGTACCAACATATTTTGTGTTTAGTAAAATTTGCCGATAAAACCGTTCTTTTCGTTTTCCAAGAACTTTCTCATGCAATCATGACTACGCTTGTTTTTCAGAGTTCTGGCAAACAAAACCAGAGTACATTTGAAACTTTTGAAAACTTAATGCTTACAAAAATAATAGGAGTAGAACATCCTAGATTCGTCTTCAAAAAGAAAAATACATGTGGATTGTTGGTATCATTCATATAAGGACTAAATCTAGGAAAAGGTCCTTTAAATGATCTGAATTATACTCAGCGACTAAGAACTCCTAAACATGATTTTATAATCAAGGCTGGTTTATCGTGAAATATCATTTACTACAACATGAACAACCACTATAAGCCTTATGGTAGTTAACACAAGTTATTGTTGTTTACAAACCTTTTAAATTGATAGAACACACGAGATTCATTAAACGTAAATCAAATGCACTAGCATAACTTTGATATTGGATTACAATTGGATTTCATCCTGCTGTAACTAAAGGTTCAATTGTAGTACCACTACTTTTTATATTATTCAACATTAACCAACTCTCAGTACAGGTTCACTGAGAGAAAACAAACGTAGAATTTTTTTCCAATCAAATCAAATTACTTTTTTGTTTTTCAAGACATGAATTTTTGAAGGTATAAAGTTGAATAAATCACAATTAATCCTGTTACACTTTGGAGACGAAATGTTTGTTTACTTATTGTGATTTTGAAAAGAAAAGAAATTAAATTTTGATATTGAACTTTAAAATCTATTTTTTGAAAAACCGTTTATTTGAACAAATTTATTGAAACATTAAATTAAAGCAGGAAGCATTTGCTTAAAAAATAAAAGCAAGAACTTTGCTCTCGAAGCAAGTTCTGGCCATTGAACAATTAATATTTTTAATTTTTGTTTTTATATATTTTTTTGAAAAATTAAATACATACCTAATACTTTTCAAAATCATAGAAAGAAATCGGTTGAGCCACTAATGATATATACGGAAATAAATAAAAATTATGGGAAATTTCTCCAAAAACGTGTTCGAAATCGTTACAGCCGTTTTTAAGACAAATCCAATAACTCAAAACAGTTTTATGGTAGGTATTTATTCTAATCGAGATATTGAAAAACAACAAAAAGAACAAGCTTGGAAATTACAAAAAAGTTATCTGTACCAAATTTCTTGCAAATCAACCCGTTTTGGCTGTGACTTTCTGTACAAAAGCACGCACACTCGAACAGACGATCAGACGCATAATAAATAATTAGTTTCGTAAATTCTCCAAAATTCCATCTCCAAAACTAGGGGATATAGAGCCCTTCTCCCATAATAAATAATTAAATATAGTCACAAATCATTTCCCAAAAGATCGTTCACGAATTACCTAGGAAACCCTAGTTAACCCCTAAAACTTTCTTCGAAATTAAAACATCAAGAAATTTTGAGTATATTTTTGTTTAACCTTACAGTTTCATTGAATAACCGTTAAAATTTGAAGACAACTATTGTTTTATAAGACTTCAGCATAATAACACTGTAAGACTTTCTCTGCAACTAACATATTAATCGAAGTGTGAAAGTTTGCATTATTTCAGTAAGATTTTACCGAAATTTCCTAATATCATTTTCGAATGCAAATATGGGGCTTCTGTTGTTTTTAATAAAGTACAACTTAATAAGCAACAATTAACACCAAAACCATTTATTATAACATAATTTCTAAAAAGTGTTTTGATTAGGTCTTGTTCATTTTCGTGGCCATTTCTTGAAGAAAATTTATGAAATTTGGTTCATCTAAGGCATTTATTATAGATTTACTATAGCTTTTTTAACGGCCTTTAGTCCATACAAAAATTTTTTTATAGAGAATACAAAAAATCTGCCAATTTTCTAATTTACAAAATGGAGGCTCTAATATGGCAGCCGGAACTGAAAACAAATGATTCCCTAAGTTCGAATTTTGGCTAAATGTAGATTCGCAAAAAGTTCCTTAAATTTTGACTGCAACTTTAATGAATATTTCAGTAATAACAAGGAAAAAAAACTAATTAGTTCACTAAAACAAGACCACTTAAGCCTTCACTTTAGCGTACATCCTTTGAGTTATTTTTTTAAACTATTACTTTAATTTTTTGTGTATCATCTGCAATTTTATGAACTTACTAACTAAAATTGACAATTTTGAAGTTATAGTGTTGCAAGCTTACTTCATAGGCAACGATCAATAAAATTAGGAAAAAATTTGCCGTGACACCAAAATATATTTTTCTAAAGGATTTTAAACTGCTCAATTCCAATCTGAAATAAGAAAAAATCTATGAAGTCACGTTTTTAAAATAAAGTGGTATTTTCGTTAAAAATTATATCGAAAACGTGACGTCATAGATTTTTACTGACTTCAGATTGGAATTTAGCAATTGAAAATCCTCTAGAAAAGTATATTTTGGTGTCAAGGAACAATTTATACTATTTTTATTGAACATTTGAGCCTTAAAAGCTAGTTGACATCACTATAATTTCAAAATATAGTCAATTATAATTTAGTAAGAATCAATTAGTAAGATCTCGAAATTATTTATGACAAACAAAAAATCAAAGGATTAGTCGAAAAAATCAAAGTATTATTCCAAAGTATTAGTCCAAAAAATATCTTAGGGGTGTGGGCTAAAATGTGAATGAGTTTTGTCGCCGAAACTCAAAGAAAGCACCACTGTAAGCCAGCTCTATAGTTTAAATTCCAGTTGCATTAAAGATAAAAAGTATTTATTTTAGAGATGAATGTTTTGTTTTTACTATACGTTTTTTGTTTATAAGAAATACACTTTAAATACTCTTAGTTATACTTTAAATTTAAAATTTTTATCCTCAAAGTTTATTGATTCCGAAATGTATGTTATTCAGCCAAAATGGTTTCCCGCTTGATTTACGTTATTTTTTCTCTACCTGTAGACGTTTTCATTATTATTTTTGAATTTAAATGCAAAAATAAAGGTTACTCATTCGCCATAGTGAACCGAAAGCATTCATCCTACATTTCAGTTATACATATGAAGTTTTTTTTAAATTTTTTTAGTTTTCCAAATGAAGTGTCACAAAATCCCTCAGTTGGCTTTTATTTTAAACTTTATTTAGGGAGTGGGAGTAGTGGGGGATGTTCCCCTGAATATATAGCTCAGATTAGAAACATAGACAATATCTGTTCTGGTCTATCTATTAATTTTGAATACAAAACAAAAATTGTTTAAAAAAAAAACAATCTAATCTATTACATAATACTGAAATCTTACTTGGTACAATATTTGCTATGTTCTTCAAAACATTATCATGGTAACATAAATTTTAATAATGTTACCAGATTCTCGATCAGATATTTATCTCTTGGCCTTAATGCAACAGTATATAGTTCAACCAAAGTTAAACTTATAAAAAAAATTAAAAAAAAGTTAGCGAAAAATCACTTTCTTTTCAAGTTCAAGTTACCACTATTCATTGAATTTAACAAAGAAATATAAATCGCTTAAAACACCAACAGCTTTAATTTAAAAAAAACTACAAGAGCAACCACAACTTAGACGAGCTTAAAAAAGCAACAAAATTTTCGGTTTTAATTTTTTTTTTATTTTCAAAGAGCACACCAAATATAAATAAAACCCTAATTTATAGCTCGTCTGCTGTTGCACAAACATAATTCATAAATTTGGTTGCAACCAAAATAATCTGAAAGATAATGTTACACTTTTGAGTTATATATCTCTGTTTCCTGTTTAATTTTGAGTTTTATAATTTTTATTATCCTGTCAAGGTTTCTACGAACCAAAACAAAGATTTAAAAGCCTTTATTCTACAAGCCATTGAGATCTATACTGATATTAAACTGTTTTTTTAAATTTACTCTTATATTTTTGACGAATATAAAAGTTAAGAGAATATTTCGTCGAGATCTATGCCCCATAAAAGGAATTGCAAAAAAGCCTTTCTTCGAGACCAAAGAACTTCTGAAACATGTAGACTTTCAAATCCTACGGCAATCAGTTAATAGTCACTTAATGCTACCGTAAACATAGTTCAGTGCAATGTGAACGTGAAGTCTATCAAAAAGTGAACAAAAATTTTAAACAACTTAAAGTAGTGTTACCTCCGAGACTATAAAGAGAGAAATTTCAACCAAGACCATTCAACTGTAAATAATACAGAGACTTTGAAAAGAAAACGAATACGAAAAGGATATATTCTCCACTGAAACACTATACATTATTTTTCGAAAAGAAAACGCGTTCTCTTACAAAAAGATGGAAACTCTCAAAGGGATGTTACTTTATGGTCTTAATTAACCAGATAAATTTAATTTTTTGTTTCTTCTCTTATTTACCAAATACCAAGAGCACTCTCTGTGTGCAGAGGGCAAGGATAATGCAAGTATTCCAGTATTATATGCGATATCCGGTTCATGGTGGAAACTGTTTAAAGTAAAGAAAACCGTCCGGAGCGCAAAGTAGTGAATGAGCTGACAAAATAAATAAGTTTTAAAAAAATACTCTACAGAATGAAGCAACCGGCAAAATGGAACAGAAGAAGTTTGGCATCAGAGAGTATAATATGGAAGGAACGACGGATGATAATGTTGTTTGTTTTGTTTTTTAAGCAGCCATTGATATTTTGGAAGGAAATGAAGTGCAAGTGCATGAATGCCCAGTGTATACACATTTTTATGTGTATTTCTTATTTGAACGTATACCCACACCACATGTACATAATACAATTCACAAGCACAAAATGAAAAGGTTCTTTTAAAGTAAACCGAAGGATAACAACTTGGATAGAGTTATAAAATAATTCGTTGAACTTTAAGTGTGCAATAAAATATGCTAAGCATTTAAAAATTTAAACATCATGGCTAGGCTATAAGATTCAACAAAACATTCTACAATTTAGAATCCTTTTAAAACTGAAGTCGTTGCTATTGATTCATTTATTTGGACAAGAGGGAGAGAATACGACAAGTTTTTTAACGGAAAACAAAATTTTAAAGAAATCTTAAAATTTTGTGTGTTTTACTTTTCTGTGAAAATACTCATCATTCACTCCTATTACAAAAACTGTTAACAACTTGAGATATGGACGTTTAAAAACATCAAAATAGATGTTTGATTCACCAAAAATCAGCGTGTTTATACTTTAAAGGATTTTATTGGTAGAGATTGTTTTGAGTAATGCCTTTACTCATATCCCAAAAGTCCAACAAATTCCACTTGGGGTTTGGCCAACTGCATCCAATAATGCAATTTTTTGCTAGGCTATATCTATAAAACTGATTGTTCTTGGAAGATCATTTAAGTGTCAAAACAAGCTTTATTTGTATGTCGAACTCATTCAGATCCAAACCGAGGAGTACGATTACTCTAAATTCCTATTTTCAATAGTGCTAAAGTGATAATATTTGACATTTGCCATGACAAATAAGAAACAAAAAAGTGCATTAAAATATTGTAGTTTAAATGGTTTTTTTTAAGGGAGAAAGAACGTTGTGCAAAGAGTACAAAAACACCCTGTGAAATTAATGGTAGATTTAAAAAAAAAAAAATGGTAGATTATATTCCGATGTTCATGAGAACCAAGAATAAAAAAAGGACATATCAATATTTTTTGTATAGTTTTTTAGATATGTAAAATTAATTAAGAAATGTAGTAAAAAGTTCTAGAAGGGAATTTTTTTTCAAGGAAGCAAAGTGTGCTTTTTTGTGAAGTTAATTCAAATATTTCATATAGTCTAAGAACCGACCGCTTGTTTTGGGAATGGAGACATAACCAAAATGTGAGTATGCAGTTTTGTAGCTTCATGCATCCTGATAACAAATCTAAAAGTCTGATAGGTTTGTTTTACAGCCGGGCACGATTACGAGGAGTTAAAAAATGCAATTTTGCTGTCTTTGTGTGAAGATGGGACTAGCTTTAATTTACATTTAAAAATTTGACAGTATGCTCTGTCATTTTTGAAAAAGTTAATTGTTTAAAAATATGAATAATGGGTTTTAAAAAATGCAATACATATGAAATTAATTTATAGAGAAACCGTTACAAAATAGCTTTTTTTTATTTCTCAATACAAATTTATATTAATAGTTTTTTTAAAATTTTTGTAAGTTGGCTTATTGTTCAAATCGATACATTTACCCTCAAAAATACAATTGAATATTTTTGTTTGGAGTTGAAAATATTTTTGATTTTAAGTTTCCCGCATCAACAATTTATATTAAAACAAATTAATAAAAAAACAAAATAGTGATTTTCTTCAAAATTGTGTCATAACTTCAAAAAACTGACAATCAACACCCCCTCATGTCTACTAAAGATAATTCGGATATGCTGAATAAGATGGTAAACTTCATAAACTCGATGAGGTCAAATAAACAAGATTTTCGCCATTGAAGTTTGTAATTAAAAACCAAAAATTTTGAGTTAACTTATTCTGTATCTACGTTAATTGATCAAATTTATGTTTTTCAGTAAAATTCAATAAAATTACCAATTCAAAATACTTGAAATACGTTTTTTTCAAAAATAAACCTCTTCAGTTTTTCTTCAATTTTAAAGAAAAACAAGAACTTTATTCATTTTATTGGAGATTTATTAAGTCTTATATCATCAATTCTGATTAAAATTTAATATTTTTAGTCAGTTATTCTTTAGAGAAAAAATGGCCTTTTTGTATGGCTGCGTCCCATATGCTGTCAAACTCAAAGTGACCTACCTACGTTTATCATTGGAGAGGTCTCAATGAATTATTTCTTTTTTTGAAGTCATTAAATCTATCGTCTGTTATCGTAAGCGACTCAAGATCTCAGAAGCTAGATTTCAGAATTTGTAAACACACGAAATAATTTTCTTCAAAGCCGAAAGTTACGATTTGTGATTATATTTTCTCTTAAAATGTATTTTCTAAATGAACTCAAATTGAAAAAATTGAAATCGAGATAACTATCAGACATGAAATTGCGATGATAGAAAAAGTGTAAAAAGTGGATGTCGATATTCCGTCTGTCTTTTTTTCGAGGACCAAAGTTAATGGAACCTTACACATCGAGTCTTCTGAGAATAGAATTAAGCACTTAAAGTTTATTGTAGTTGTCATCCAATTTTTCCAATTTTAGTCTTAAAAGAAAAATTTAAGAAAATCTCTGAAGAAGATCCAAACCCTTGATGGCAAGTTTGCAGTAAACCAATTTCTCCACATTAAGCTTGTAGATAATATAATGATTCAGACCGAAATCGATAGACAAAATTTCAACACCCAACTGTTTCACATTCTCCATCATTGAAATTATTTTATTAAATTCCTACCTAAAGTTGAACTTTTCCTTAGAATGCATAGCTTGGCATAATAGTACCTCTTTGTATTATTTCAAGTAAGAAAATATACTGATCAAACCATCTGAAACTGGTCACATCATCAAGTTCATAAAGAAATAAACTTTAAAGCCTGAAGGAATATGGAAATTTTATCCAAAGGACACCACAATCTGTAGTCATAAGCACTTTCCAAGAAGGCCAATAGTAAGAATCTTTCAACTCTTGTCCCATAACTTTCTATACTTCTTCACTCCTATCTTACCTGAACTTGTTCTTGTTTGAAAGTCTTTACCATATTTTTTTTTTTTTTTACTTTTAAACTACACCAAATCTTTTGATCGTCCTTAACACCATTCCCCCATTTCAAGGCACAAAACATACACAACCTTAATATATTAAACGCATATTTTTCTTCTATTTGTGTAGTTATCCTTTGGGCAAAATGCAAGCACAAGTACTACCAGATCGCAACAAAAAGACTGTTTCGAGCTTTTAACATTTTAAGCAAAAAAAAAATAAAAACATGAAATACAAACTGTTGTATGTTATACATGTTGAATTTATAAAAATGCCTTCGAGCAATCGAAAATCAGCAACTACGTTGGTAGAAGGATACACGAAGGATATATACTCTCTCAACTTGAACAAAAGCGAACACACTTTATCTTTTCTGGGGAATCCTTGATAGACTCAATGCGACACGTTTAGTGTTTTTGTTTTTTTCTTCAATTTGTTTTCCTTTCACTTCAGAGCAGAATGGATTCGCCTTCAAATGTTCCAACTTTTGAGGCATATACAAACGTGGGACACGAAGCGATCTTGGAATATATACAACTCGTAGATATTCTCAATAAACCTCCACTTGCTCAATGCTCCACAGTCTTTATAGCATATCCTTGTCCTCTTCGAACTCTCTACAACAACTTGCTTTGGTACTTTGCTTGCACGCTAGGTATTTCCTAATTTATGTGTGAACGAGAGAAACCAACCAGCAAAAAAGTAATTATTTTCCCATCCCTGGGGCCATTCCAGGATATCGTTTGCTTTCACGTGCATGCAACAACCCTTTAATGTTTTGTGTATTTTTTTTTTTTTAGGTTACTCTCATAGAAAAACTATTTACTTGAGGAGCAAAGCAGTGTAACTGCTTTCCTATGAGTAAGTTGGGTAAACATTGATCCAGCACAACACAGTCACAGAGTAAATAATTCAGAAAAAAAAAATATAAAGTAAAAATCCTCAAACCATGGCTGAAGGACGAAAGAAATATAAGAATAGGAACGAGATGTGTTCTGATTGTTGCTGTTGTTGTAGCTGATGGAGTTGCTTGGTTGGTTGGACTCATGGTTAGGTCATTTTGAAAGAATTTCAATTTTTTCATTCATTTTTAATTAAAAGGAAACAAAGCCATGGATGGGAAAGAAGCGTGCAGTGCTCTTGAACAAAATGTCCTTCAGGTCCTTGCTCTGATTTTAGTTCAACCTTGGTTTTGAATGCTTATGATAGCGAACGCAATTGGAAACATGCAATGTCATATAAATGAAAAGTCACAGTATTGTCGGCAAAGAAGATTTCAAAAATATGATGACGGATTGGTTTTTTTTTTTTTTTTTAATCATAACTCTGATGGTTTGTTTGGAATTTAAGTCTCAAGTTTGACTGTGGTGCTTTGTCCTACGTGGAAGGTAAATGTCTGCACAATGTACGTCACAGTTTTTTAACTATCAAAAATATTGGCGAAAAATTAAAGAACTAGTGAAAGACTTGGATGTAGTTTTTCAATCATATTTGAAGTTTGATAGCAGAAAATCTTACTTTCTAAAAATGTTACGCATACGCCACAGTGGACCGCTAAAGTTAAACCAATACAAATAGTAAAAACATTTTTATATGGTCAATCAAATAATAAAATCAAATGGCTTTAGTTGACCAAGAAATTGTTAATAATATAATTATTGTACCGAAACATAAACTATAATGGAGTGTTAACACCTCGGAACCTAGGTTGCTAGAGTTTGGGTTGCCTTAGAGCTTACTTCATTTTTTGCAAAACTCAAGAATCGCTTCGCAGAAGTATTAATTTGTTGACCTACCAAATTGGTACAGAGTTTTACGTTTAAACTATTTTTATTCGGCACCGAAATCTAGTAATAACCTTTATTAAAAGGGGTATTCATGCAAATCTGGTAAACGTGGTAACCCTGGTAAATGTGGAAAACATGTCAAAATTTGTATGCAAATGGCATTTCATATACCAAAAGTTTGCGCTCTACCATATGTTTAACAAGAGTTTACCATTTTTCATGAATACCTCTTATACCTGATAGGTACCTACCGTTTAAAGTCAGGGAGGTGACCGTCGAATTACTTAGCCCATATATGAGGTTAGAAATTTATATTGGTGGAAAATGAGAGATTAGTTAATACTAAAAATCAAAACATATAGTCGGAAAGCTAGCGACGAAAAATCATCGTCATAGGCGCAACGAAAAATGTTCTGGGAATCGAAAGCCCTATTGCTAGGTAAGAAAAAATATCTCTCTTTCGGAAGTCAAAAGTTGGGGCGGAGGGAGGGGGCGGGAATTTTTTACGAACAACAACAAAGCTAAAAAATTGGGATAACATATTTCATATGATCTTATGGAGGGAAAAAAATTGGCAGAAGCGTAAGTAAGGACAAAGTGTTGCCAGGTGTCATCAAACACAAACAAATAAAAACAAAAAAAAGATTAAAAATAAACCTGATAAGATACAATACTGAAAATTGGTACCATAATAGGTTTTTACAATATCAGAATGTAAACAAGTCCACAGAAGCGTGAGTGTTTGTAAAAGGGTTGCCAGAACTCATATATCAAAATCGAAAAACTAAAAAATTAATAATTAAATAAAACTTGGAATTACACAGATCTGAAAATTTGTAATTTGGTATAAATATATTGTACAGAAAAAATTGGCAGAAGTGTAAGTGGAAAAGTTGCCAGAAGACAGTATTAATTTTAAACCTTAAAAAAAATTAACACCCACATAGTTGTTGCCATTATAATTAAGAAAAAAAAAATCGAAAAAAGCAAATTCGGATGTAATAGGGCTGCCAAAATTCAGCAAAGTACAAAAAATAAAAAACAACATAACAAATATGTCTAATTACATACAAGGTTGAAAAACGGAGTTATTATAGCCTTAAATAATGTTATTAAGAAACGATATTGGCAGAAGTTCAAAAAACTACATCACTTTATTCATTATTACTTTTTATTTTATTGAAAAAGGGAAATATTTTTCGCCAAAGAAAAGTCAATAATATGTAAAAAAAAAAAAAAAAATTAAGTAAAGAGCGTAAAGCTGATAGTGTGGTAAACACTGTTGTGATGAAAAACACACTCAAATAATTCGTATTTAAGCAAAAAAATATTAATTTTGGTAGAGCTGTAAGCTTAAATATACATAATACATATCAAATTGTATCCTGAACTGGTTTCTAACTAAAAAAAATGTCAGATGCTATCTCTAAAACGGTAACAAGTGCACGGCAACCCTAATTTAATGCAGAAAAACACTTAAAACGCTCTTTATTCAGTTAAAGGCACAATATTTTATAGATCTTAGAGCTCACGTGATATTCGTTCGCACTAACAATAAAATAAAGTCGTTGCAGAAAACAGACAACTTAGTCAGAGTCACTATCTCGCAGTAGTTATAGTTATGGGGAGACGGACAGTATCTCAAAATCCAAAATTCAATAAGGCCAAATTTAGAAAACCCGAAATTCCAAAAAACCCTGAATACCGAAAACACAAAATCTTGAAAACCCAGAATCTCAAAAACATAAAATTCAGAAAGCATTTTGGGCCCGTAATTAAATTTGAAAAATGTTTTCCAAAATATGTCAATGCTCTAGTTTTGAAACTTTTATTAAACAAAAAAAAATAAATAATTCAAAAATAATAATGACAACAAAAATCATTTAACAAATTAAAGAAAAAAAACTTCGAACAACGAAAAATAACATAAAAAAAACAGCCAACATGTAATATAACATTATATTGTGTGACATCCACTTTAGAAAATTTATTTAAGAATGATCTTTCCGTTTTTGATTCGTTTTTCTTTGAATACGTAACATTTTTTCAAAGAATGGGAATACGCAGCCTAAATTTTTTCAAATTTTTTTCGGGACTATTATTTTGGGGTTTTTTGTTTTTCTGAATTTTTGGTTTTCAGGATTTTTGGTTTTCTGAATTCTGGGTTTTTTTTTTTGGGATCATGGGTTAATGGGATTCTGGGTTTTCTGATGGATTTTGGTTTTTCTCGATTTCGGGGTTTCGGGATTTTGGTTTTCAAGATTTTGACCCCAACACGTAGTTATGTTATTACCATTGCCCAAATGATAAACGTTTTTGGTTTGGTGACAATGCCCTTGAGATTTTTCACAACTTACGTCTATCAAGAAAAACCTTTAAATATCGTAAATACAAAAAAAACATACATACGAATTGACACCCTCTTCCTTTTTTTAAGTCAGTTAAAAACAACAATTATTATATACTTCAACACTCCAAGTCATAGTGGCTAAGCTCAAAATCCTTTTTTTTTTTTCTTTTAAATGTCTATCGATGAGATCTTCTGATAAAATCCTTTAACCAAGTTTTCCTGTCTTCGCACACCAACACACGATTTTTTTTTTTTGAAAGATCTTCTATAGCTTGTAGAAGTATTCATCATATAGAGATGCAGAATCCATAAGGTAAACACACATGAAAAAGGATTTCAAGCTTAACATTTTTCTATTTTCATTTCAATTGAAGCTGAAACACAAAACACCTTAGACTTCTAGGGTTGAGATGGAACCTATTTTCTATGTTGACATGACGTGTGAATCTTTTCAAAATCCAAACAAAAGTTAGTAGTATGTAAATAAACAAACAGAGAGAAAGAGAGAGACAGATCCACAGAGTGAAAGCTATTGTATCAATTCTCATTTGAGTTAAAGATACTATTTGAATTATTCTCCTTTGGTTTCGGACACAAAGATTTACCTACATGTATGTATGTGTAGTGTATAGATATTTGTACATTTACCTTTGGAAAATATTTTCATTTTATTTAAAATTTGGAATCCTTTAGTGATAGAAAAAGCTAAAAAAGGAAAGATGCATAAAGTTTATTGGTTGGGCAATATTGTAAAGTAAAGAATTTTACAAAGCAAATTGTTTTTATCAAAATTGGAAATTTCTTACATAGAAAAATTTTATAATTTTATGGTTTTTTGATATGGTTTCTTGTTAATTTTCATGCAATTATATTTTTGTCTTGGTTTTAATGGTTTTTTATTTTCAAATATCAATTTAAATTGAAAACAAATAGAATTGGATTTATTTTTCGATTAAGATTCATTTTTATTTTTTTTTTATGATTCCTGATCGTACTTTTAAAATACAATTCAAAATGCATGGGTTTTTGACAGTTTTCAGATTTCTTAATAACAATTTTAGGAGCACTCCAAAATATTTTAATTCATATAATTGGATATATTTTATTTTTAATTTTATTTAAGTTGTTTCTTAAATAACTCATTAAATTTACTTTATTTATTTTCCATTTGTTTGAATAGAATAAAAAAAAATAATTTCCGTTCCGATTTTATCAGTTTTAGTATTTCGTGTTTGTGGAAAAACTTTATCTTAAATCAATATTATGAAAAGTTTTAAGATCTTAAGCACTTAATATACTTTTTCTTTTCATACAGATAGTGGAGTAATAGACCGTTTTCAAAACAAATTGGAATTGTTTACCAATAACCATAAAATATATCACTTTTCGAGGAATAAATAACTTCGATTTTATAAGAATTATAAGATTCATGACTGGGTCGCACGTACTTGCTCTTAAAGTCAAGGTTACCGTGGATGCTAAAGCTTCATATTTATAAACTTATTAAAAATAAATATTTTTATAAGAATTTTTCAAAAAAAAAAAAAAAACATAAAATGCCTAAACTGACTAAAAAAATTCTCATACTAATTTGTTAGTATAAATTGTTTTTGTTAAGAAGGATACAATTTAAGAAAAAACAATTGAAGATCGTTTAAGCCGTTAAAAAACAAAAAAATGTGAAACTGTGTTTCAAAAAAATGATGTTATGGCATTTTCAAAAAAATATTAATAGAAATCTAAATCCAAAATTTCGAAAAAATATCATCGATCTGTTTTCAAAAAATAGATTTTTGAAGAAAAAAAATTGAAATTTCATTAAAATAAAATAAATTGAAAACCGCTAGCAGCATTTTGGGTCAAAATTTATATTAAAATCCGTTGAATCTCTTACGAAAAACACAGAAAAATGGAAAACGTGTCTATTTGAGGTACCGTTATTTAACCGACGAAAAAATATTTGTATTCATTTTAAAATTACAAACTTGCCTGTACACACCAAAATTTTAATCAAAATCGTTGGAGCCTTTTTTGAAACAAAATAAGTTTTTCCATTTTCATCATTTTTGGCAGGTACCGTTAATTTTGGTTCAAAAACCAATTCAACTCTGGATACCCACTCAAAACCTTTTACTACCAAGTTTGAAGAAAATCGTTTTTAGTGTAGCTTGAGGCATGGTCACGAAAGATAGACAGAAAGACAGACGACAAACAGACGGAATTGCCGGAACCACTCTCTATCATCGTAATGTCATGTTTGATTGTTATCTCGAGTTCAGTTTTTTTACGAATTTTATTTTTTACAACTAGTATTTGAAAAACTTGCTTTTTATTAATAAAATCGACGTTGTCATCTCTAAATATTAACACATTTTTTAGGGTTATTTCCTACCATTTCCAATTTGATTTCCAAATATCGCGGGAAATTGCCATAGACGGTTTTTTTTAAGTGTCAAATCATCTCATTTTGAACTTCTCTGATTTGTTAGTCAAAATGAGACAATTTGACACTCAAAAAATCCGTCTATGGCCATTTCCCAAATTTCCCATGTTGTAGCTAAGATCTGAAAAAATGATACAGTTTTTTTTCCCTATAGTGGCCAAACCTCAAATGAGATTCGTTGGGACTTTTGGAATATGAGTAAGGACATAACTCCCAACAATTTCCATCAATTAAAATTCTGTAAGGTATTTTGTCCTGGTCAGTCCTCTATTTTGTTTAATTTCCCCAGTCTATTACTATTTTTTTCAAACAAAAAAAAATCAGTTTGAATACAAAAATACTTTTTATTAAAAGAAAAAAATGTTATATATAATTTTTTAATTTTTTAGTAAATAATAAACATAAAAGAATTCCGTTTTAAATGTTTCATTACAAATTAATAACTGCATTGAATATTATCAAAACAAAGACCTTCTAAACTAAACACAACATTTTTAAAAATAAATCAATTCAAAGAAGTACCTACTTTACAATTTTTGTTTTTAAACATTCTGAGTTTGAAAATTAGTTTTCAAACATTCAGAACTTTTCAGAAAAGTAAAAAAAGAAAAATATTTCTTTAATTTTTTTTTTTTAATTAATAAATTATTTTTTTAAATAAATAAACTTTTAGGAATAGGTATACAAATATAAAAAAAATATTTCTTTTAAACGGAAACACTGTTCATTACTATTCGAGTATTTTTAGAAAAAAATTGATTTTTTTTGCAATCATTTTCAAAATTACATTACGCACTTTTTTTTTGGACTGTGTTATCATCGTAATCAAAACCAAACCTCAATTTTTATTTTTTTTGAAACCAAATATGAAAATCGTCCCTAAAGCACTGAAACTTTTTTATTAAATGCGGTTTTAAGCACCAAATAAAGTACGAGTATAATTATTACTTCTAAAAGGGCGAATCAAAATCCTTAGAACCAATAAAAATACTAGTTTGGAATTAGACAAAATGAAAACCAAATCCATTTTTATCACGAAATTAAAGAAAAATTTACTAAAATAGTCCTTCACCTTTTATTAAATTTCTTTGCTTTTAAGACCCTTGACCTATAATTATGTATTTTAGAGAGCATTATCATCAAAAAAAAAAAAACAAACAAACAAAATCCCCAATCGTTTTGTTTTCATTAAAAAGCACTTTATTTTAATAACAAGACCATTTTTACGTTTCGGTAAATTGAGGCATTTAAAATGCACGCACAATTATTTTTTTCACACCACAATACCCGTTAAAGATTGTTTACACTCACCGTGCGCTCAAATATCCTTGCTTAATGGCCTAGTGGCATACAAAAATAAAACAAAAATGAAAAAAAAAAAAAAACGAGAAAAATTTATCAAATTATTTCATTATCACCCAGATTAGGAGAATGTATTGTATACCTTTACCAACCTAAGAGTAACGTAGGTACCTTTGCAATACATACACACAAAAAAACGAAAAAAAAAACAAAATACCTTTTTACATTAAGTTCAAGATCATTCTTCAGGGCATTATATACGGCATATAATCACCACCATTTACCCGGGAAATGCTTAAGGGCATTCTTGTTCCGTTTCACCGTTGCCGTTGATGGCGGGTCGATGTGATATGGGGTCTTATAGCACACAATAGCGGCACAGCATAATGACCAATTTGTGAACTCATTATCCCCACGTATCCAACTATACACAGCAGAGTGTGAACAATTTAGGCAGACACAAGGTATCCATTCCCCATACCCCCGGGCAATTACTTATCCTAATGCATTTTCAACACTCACTCAGAGTGCGGAACGCAAAATCACTCAGACTCATGTTTCCCTCTTGGAGTAGGTATATGGCCTGGCCGGATCGGAAGGAAGGCAGTACACCACACAGAGCTTATGGGAGCCATATTCCACTATAAAACAAATGGTAGGACTAATAGCATTGTTATTTGCGCCCATTAACCTGTGGGTATATGTATGAGAGAGTGTATCCTGCAATGGACTCATCATACATTTTCCCCACCAGAAAGCAGTTGGGGTTGCGTATTCTTTCAACTATTACCTTCTTGTGTTTGTAAAAGAGCATCATGATAGGGGGCCAAGACCCGACCAACGACGACGACTGACGACGCGACGGTCGCATCGACCTGAGATGAAATTGTTTTATCGAATTTAGGGACCATGGTTTAAGAGGATGTCCTTACCCAAGGAGAACCAATTTAACCTTCACATGTCAAAGATTCCTGCAGAGCATAAATCCACGGAGTAATAATCAAGATCATAACCTCTTAAACGATAGGACGAAACAAATAATGTTCCTTGTTCGTTTTGTTCGTTGGGCTGAGCGGATGAAAAAGTTTTATGGCTTATTGGGAGGGTTGGTTAAGGACTTTAGGTTTAGTTGAATGGTATGTTACTGTGTTTTAAATCCAAGGACGACGACAACGATTATAGTACGTTCGAAGGATAAAGAGCATGTTCGGGGTCACTTTGAAGAGACTATAGTGCGGTTTTATTCTTCATTCTGTGGTCTACGAGCTTCGGTCTCCTATGGTCGTTAATTTTCCATCACCAAAACGCAAGGTAAATAGTGATTTATCGATGAAATTAAATTTTCGTTCCGTTAATGCCTGGAAAGTTCTTCCTGCTCTATGCCTTTGCTGCCTGATGCGGATGCCCGACCGCTGCTGCCATGGAAGACCCACTGACGTAGTCATTGTTATTGACGACGACCACCGACGACGTCGTTGTTCATTTATACGGGATACCGCAAGGATGTGGGGGGTATTTTGTTGAGAATTCAGGAAAAGGAATTAATAAAATTCCGTCATGAAAACATGCTGCTGGAGTGTGGGATGGGATATTTTTTTATGACCACAAAGTCTCCTCCTCTCTCTCTCTGATGAATATAAATGCAACACAAAGAAGTCTTATGGCTAGCCTCAGCTTTATGTTATATAGATTCAATATGCTTTCATCTAGACTTACCAATTATAACGTGAACGTAAACGCTAGTCGATTTAGCTATCGTCGGGACACATGTGTAATTTCCCGTATCACTGGGCATGGCTCGTCGGATTTTTAACCTGCAAAAATAAATGAGAAGTCATTAATAATGTTTTTTTTTTGGCGTTTTCGTGTAATTAAGTTTTTGGTTTATTAATTAATAATATTTAATAATTGAGTTCAATTGTGGATGGTTATACATTTTTGTATGGTGAAGTTTTCAATTATCACATGTCTGGTCTTAAATATTTCAGAAAACTACTATGTTCGATATCTTTGAAGATTTTTAGATAGTTTTAATTATATCTTCTAGCGCAATAGAAAGGTGGAAAAGTGAAAAAAATATCGAGAGGTAGTTTCTATCGATATTTAGTAGTAGTGCCTATACCATTCAAAATCGATATCATAGTTTAACTACAATTATTAACGAAAAACTATCGATATTAATAAATATTACTGGTCTGCAAAAATAAAGTTTTTTATTGTCCTTCACATAATTTTTTGATATTATTAAAGATTGGACATCTCTACGTTAAATGTACCAAAAAAACGGGGTATTGATGTGTTCATATTAGTATATCTCGAAAACGTGACGTTGTAGTGTAGTTTTTCAGATTCGCGTGAGTGTGCCGAAATCTTTTAGAAAAGTATAGTTTGGTGTAAAGGCGATTTTCGTTGCAGACCGATTAGGTCATGAACAAATTCGATATATTTATTGAATTATCGATATAATTAAGCTCGAATTAGACAGTGAACTTTTTATGGAAACTTTAATAGTCCAACTAGTTACACGCTCCTATCAAGATTCATAAGTATAAAATATTTATAATGATGTTCAGAACTAACTATTGGATTCCATTTCTATGATATTATATATTAATTAGGTTCCAGCACAAATTTAATGACAATTCTATAATTTATTTCACAGGAAAACAGGGTTTGGTTGATTATAGCTACCTATATTGAGAAAACGGGACGTTGGGGTCTACGTGCAGTTAAATTTCTGAACAGAATAATTTTGTAATTTAATTTCACGATCATCAAATATTGTGAAAAAAACATATGTTTAAAAAGTTAAAACGTATTTTTGAATTGTTTTTAATAAACTTACCTTGATGTCAATCCTTCCGTCCAGTCATTGTCCACACTTATTCTATTGATGTTGTCAATTTCATTTTGGTTTGTTGCCAAATCTATTATTTCATTACCTGAATGAAGAAAAAGAAATTTTATGAATATATAGCACCCCTTTCTTTTAAATATGTATTTTTACTTGCTATATAGGTACTATAGGACAAGTTTTGGATTCGTAAAAAAAAATCGAACTCGAGATAACAATCAGACATGCCATTACGATGATAGAGAATGCTAAAAAGTAGGTCCGGCAATTCTGTCTGTCTATCTTTCAGCCTAAACCGCTGAAGTGATTTTCTTTAAGCATGGTGTTTAAGGGTTTTGAGTGGGTCCCCAGATGAGAAATTAAATTTCAATTTCTTAGGACCAAAATTATCGGTACCTGCCATCCGAAAATGTATAAACTTAGTTTTTTTTTTCAAATACGACTCTAATGATTTTGATTACTTTTTTGGTCAACGTCGTATACTTTTCAAAGACATTTCGAAAACGTGTCAATTATTTTTTTTAATTTCTATTTAAGATGTCGATTAAAATGGCTCAAACGATTTTTAAACTTTTTCCAATAATAATTCATCTTTTTTAATAAAATAAAATTGCATACTTAGTTTTGAGTTCAAAACAATTGCAATTTTTGTTTTTTTTTTTCAAAAATGTCTTATCAATCCAGTTTTCAGAGGGCAAAAGTTGAACAAATTATTAGCAGGATAAGGTTGGTGGGAAAATTTAGGATAAACGGTTGTTGAAATGGGAAACATAAATTACCCACCAATATTGGGGGAAATTTTAAGATAGAACCTTTTTGTTCAAATTCTCTTCCTTAATACTGAGTAAAAAAAAACAACAAAATTATTGTGGAAAACATTGTCAAAAACTGAAAACAACAAACAATGAATTCTTATGATTGATTTTTCCTTAAATGACGTAATATCAGCCAGCGAGAGTTGGTCATAAAAACCAAATTAAATTTTTGAAAAAGATTTTGAATTTTTATTGCTCTAACATGCACCTCAAGAACACTGTTTTTCTGATGATTTGTGGAAAGACAGGTTTCATTTTCGGTAACAAGACCATGTTCTTTGCAATGCATTTTAACCTCAAAATTAATTATACTTTAAACAAAATTCAGACTTGTACTAAGCGCATCGAAAGTTTTGCCAAAAAAATGCTCTTGTTTCTGGAAATGGAATCTTTCTTTACCCAAAAAATTAGAAAAAAAAGCGTTTTTGGAGGGTTCCCAATATTTTTCAGTCTATTAAAAAATAATAACAAAATTTGTAGATCTTTTTACAATCTACAACTCTTGTATTAAACTTTTTTCCATAAAAGTTCTACTTTTGATAGAAATTGTAACAAAAATCGATTTTCGAAGCCCACCTCACTTTTTCGCCGATCCATTTTCGCGACTTGCATGGCACTGCACTAGTTAGAAATATATGAAAGTAATTTTTTTTACTTACCCTTATACCAGAGAATATTCCCCAGTTCATGTGGTCCCTGAAGAATTTTACATGCAAGATTTATATCACTTCCTGTTTTAACGTATAAGTCTGTTGGACCTGTGATCGTCGCTTTAAGTTCTGAAACAAGAAAAAAAAAAAAAAATCAAAATTAGTACAACAACTAACTTTTTCGAGAAACTGCAAATAAATTCTTATTCCTGGCATTTATATATCTTATATTCGTCGAAACAACTTCAAGATATCTGGAGAATAAAGAATTTCAAGAATGACAATAAGAAACTAAGAAACAATAAGATTGAACATAATTAATGTTATTAGAAGTAAAACTTTAAACGCAAATCCTTAATATTATTAACAGCAAATTTAAAAACTGTCCTTTGAAAACTTTTTATTGAAATCTTAGAAACTGCTTGAATTTATTTCTATCAAACAATGACACTGCTATTATGGCACAAAGCCTTCAATTCAAAGAAATGCAAACTACTATTTTGTAAAGTATATTCCCAAGACCCCATCCTGTTGTCTATATTCCAATTCCTTTTAATCTGCTTCATTTCTTGTGTTTCTTCAGAAAAACCTTCTTCACTGTGAAAAAAAAAAATAGAATTAACCAGGGTTAAAATCATGTTGTGGATGTCCTCCCACACAGAAAATACAATTAAAGATGGCAAAGTAGAAAAAACAACAAACGAAAAAAAAAAAAAAACAACAGGGATTCCAAAAGTTTTTCTTTTTTCTTCTTTACAGCTTCGTGATATGTACGTTCGTGATGGTTATTTCATCCCGGTGCCTGTAGGGCCATCCATAACGCCACCGCGCGCTGCCTGGCCATAGTCTTTTTCCATAACATCCTAGGCGGGGCATGTGTAGTTTTTTTTTCCCCTGGACGGGTTAGTTTAAGAAGTGTGAATGTGAAAAGAAACTGGAAATTAATTTTTCTTTCTTTCATTTTCGGAACAAAAAAAAAAAATAATATGAAAAAGTAGAAAAAATTCAATTGCACCTCGGACTCGGAAAAAAACTGTGATGTTCTTCATAAAAGAAGCATGGAAACTGGAAACAAACAAAGAAAAATGGTGGTTGGGCTGCGGCCGGCATCCGGTCATGACGACCATCATACGATACGACTATACGATGACGCTGCTGTGAGATGTATGAAACGAAATTGAATGACTGTGTTGTATTTACCAGAGCGTGGTAAATTGTTGCTTGCTTGCTTCTGTATAGCTGAGATATTACGTATATTTTTTTTTATTTTTTTTTTCTTCAACTATGGCCTTTGTCAAAGGGTGACCGGAAGTAATGTTAAGGTGTAAGGAAATGTTGTTTTTTTTTTGTTTGTTTCTTTCATTTCATTTTTGTAATTTTTTTTTTTTTTTTTTGTATGAGTTGTGGCCGTGGATAAATATCCAGGCATTAAACACAAAAGCGGTATACCGGGAATTATTAAGAAGAAACGTCCGTGTGGCTTTAATTAAAAGGCAATGTTATATGTAATTAGACATAGACATGCCTTCACAATGAATAAGAATGTGTTAATTGTATTAAAATGATTAATGGATTACAGAAGACCATCACAAGGTTAAGGTTATTCAAATTACTAATATACTTACACGGAAGGCAAATAATTACATCATCAGTTTGATAAAGGGTTTGATTTATGTATTTATGTCAATGTTTTCGTAGGCAATTTGGAGAATTGTTGAAGGTTTTGATTAAATAAATTCTTAGAATGCTTCAATTGGGTAAGGTGACCGTAGGATTATACTTAGCTTATAAGGTTAAAGATTTTAATTTATATCAAAAAAGAGACGTACGTTGATATTGAAAATAAAATTAAAATGGCAAAACTATTTGATGGAAAAAAAGCTATCACTTTATGCATCATAACTTTTGAGTTTATTAAAAAATAAAAATATTATACCTAATATTGCCAAACAAAAGTAAAAAATATGTTAAGAAATCAAAAATTTAAGTAAAGAGTGTGTATTGGAGTGTGTTTTTTTAAGTTGAACAGGGTTACCACATTAACCCTGTTCAACTTAAAAAAACACACTCCAATAACTCTTATTTAAACAAAATAGTACATATATATTTTTGTGAAGTTAAAGGCTTAAATGTACTTAAATTTTAGCCTTAACTCTATTCTAGTTTTTTTTAAATTTCAGGTGCAAAAATTTGAAATGGTTTAAAAGTATTCGGCAACCCTATCTCCATGCAAAAAAACAACTAACAGCACTAATTTTTCAATGAAAATGTACCATATTTGACAGAGTTATAAGCTTAAAACATACTTAATATAAAATTGGGTTATGTTCTATCTAAACAAAATTCGGGTGCAAACACTAATATGGGTAAAATGTATACGGCAACCCTCTTTGAATGCAATAACACACTAAAAACAAATACTTTCAGTCAAAATGTAATACATTTGACAGTTTAAAACTTAAAACACACCAAATCTTGTATAAGATAGGGCTCTCATTTATCTAAGAAAAAAACTCTTTTGGATAGAAAAGACACCGATCTAAAAATTGGCTTTTAACTTTGTCAAATGTGGTACTTTTCTAAAACATTAGGTTTCCAATTTAACCTTTTATCCAAAACAAGACCCAGGTTATTTAGATTCACCAGAAAAAGTAAGTTGGACAACTTTAATTTATAGAGGGATAAATTGCAAAATTTTGCATTTGTGTAGGGGACCCATTTTCGACTAACGTTGCGAAAACGCAACGTCATACGCGTGAACGTCTGGAACTTAACTAATAATTAATTCAAACAAAATAAAAATTGATTTTGAGAGTTAATTGAATAATTTCCAAAAAAAAATTAACAACTCATGGTTTTTGAAAATACGAAAATTTGAAAAAATTTAGGTAAAATTTTTGAAATTTTGAAAAATGTCCTCTAAATTATTATTTATCAAAAATACGTCGTCTAAAAATAAAAGAAAGTTAAAATTATGTTTTGAAATAAATTTTAATCAATTTGTATAAGTTGATTGCTCAACAGGTGAGATGAAAGCAGAACGTTGCGTTTTCGCATTATTAGCCGAATGCTTGAAGAAAAAAAAAAAAAATAATTTTTTTGTTCGTTGCGGTGTTTATGTTCAAATCGTTCAATTTTTGAAAATAAACATAACCTTTGTTTTTTAATTCCGTCAAACAAAAGGATACCTATTCTAATACTGAAAAGAAATAAAATGCACGACTGGATCTCACGAAAATGCTTTAATTATTAAAAAAAAAAAAAGTTAGGCTATATTAGAAGATAACTAAAAATTATGAAAAATTTTGCAAAATTTCATCTTATTTCCGCTTTTCGATTTTTTTGGGAAAAACAATATTGTTACAACTACTAATTGCATAACGTAAACCAAGTTTAATCGAAATCCTTAAAACTTTTTTTCGAGAAAAATCCAATAACTCAAAACCGTTATATGGGAGGTATTCGTTCTAATCGAGATATTCAAAAACAAAACAAAAAAAAAAACCAAGCTCGGAAATTACAAAAATGTAAACTGTACCAAATTTCATGCAAATCCGTCTACCCGGTGGATCTACAAACAGACAAACAGACGAACAGACGCACATACCGACGGGAGGCATGACGAAAACCAATTTTTGTACTTCTTGATTTTTTTTTGACACGAAACCAAATACTTGCCCTATAGAACAAGTAAAAAATGCATTCAAGGGTTCTATAATGCCATCCATGCGATTTTATTCTTAGAATTAATTACTTAGTAATACCTGCTTTTGGTAAATTTGAAAACCCGGGCAATTTGTCTTATATGCAAGGTTCCTATTAGAGAACTTTTCGGCACTTTGGTACGAAAACGCGACTGCATATTCTTATTCCTAAAAAAAATAGAAACCGATTCATGAATGCATGCTGCGTTGCTACGTTTTACTGCATTAGATTTATGTTTTACTTATAATCTGTGAGTTGTGTTATGAGATGAGATCGTTTAAAAAATAACTATAAAGTCATCATTACAATCGATCCCAGAGAAAAGTTTCGATGCAAAAATGCATCAATAGAAGAACAGATGATACCTTACCTCCTATGGACGACATGCTGCATAAATGTTCATTAGAGTTTAAAACCCATTCGTTTATTTAAATATAAGTATTAAAGCTTGTATTGAATCTGTACAAATTCACTTCATATAGTGGTGTAAGTGGTCAGAATTCCTCCAAATTTAATTTAAGAGAGAATTTTGTACTGAGGCTCCATATAAAAACCGTAACATTCGACAACTATGTCCCACAATCTAATGTATCGTCTTTTCAAATAGGCTATACTTTGCAACAGGTAACTTTTTGCTTAAAATAGCACTGAAAAAACAGAGTTGACGGATCAAAATGCAATGAAGAAGGTCAAGCTTTCCATGGATCTTGTTTTCGACAGAAAAATGAAATTACAGCTGTTCGTTGAAATGACTATTCTACTAGCGAAACGGTTTTATCGAAAAAAGAAATCACATCAACATCAACAACATGCCAATGCCAAATGCAATTCGTGAGTACAACATCACTTTGGGTGGAGTTCATTTGTTTGACTTCACTTCAAGTAACAACCGCATCAGAATTAAAGGGAAAAAGTGGTACTGGCCACTTTTGACAAATAGACTCATGCTGAATTGGTAAATGCATGGAAGATCCATTGCATTTGCAAAAAATATGCGAAAGAAGCACCGATATCACAACTAGAATTCCGAACGTTTGTATTTATTAGATTTTTTGTGGCAAAATAGACAGTGCGTGAAATTTCACGTTTCTAACTCAACTGGAACAAGTAGCCACCGGAAATGGGTTAACATCACTCCACACCAATCTGGCTATTAAGTAGTTTGTTAGGATCGGTTTGGACGAGTTCTATTAGAATCTGATGATACTTTCCTGATCAAGATTTATTTAAGGTGTAAACAATACCTTGTGGTGTACATCTTTTGACTGACTTTCCGGTAGAAAAACTCTCTTGCTTCTCAGCATCTGATTTATAAGTACCAAGTGAGCTATCTACGTAGAGATTATGTAGTGCCTTTGTGATTGCAGTATTTTCGACATTGTTAGAAGCACTTCCAATATCTGAGAAAGCAACTACAGTTTAAATATTATTGATAAAAATGACACGAAATGTTCTATCGCTAAGCGTGTAATGAAAAAGTTGGCACATTTTGACTATTCCTTGACCTATAAAAGAAAATGTATGGAATAACATAATCTTCTATAAAAAAAAAAAACAATTTAGCGAAAAATTGTGTTTTTTTAACTTACTTTACTAAATATATTCACTAAATTAAAGAAATTTTAGGTAATAAACAAATTTTTTAAATGGGATCCTATAACTTTTCTCAGCCTACCTCACTTTAGAAGAGTGAAACCCTTCGTTAAGCATGTTTGAACACTCAAATCACCTTTTTTTCCACGAACCTTTACCTTGATGCCAATTTAAAAGTATACCAAATAGGTCCATGAAAGAAAGGTTTATTTTTGTTCTAAAGCTGCCCTGATTGCAGACTTACCTCAAACATCAAAAGCCTTTGAATAATCGATTTGCACGAAAACCCCAACCATACAAATTTTCTTTTTGTATTTTATACCAATATTGAATTTGAACTCAAAGTAGGTATAAATAAATTCTCCTCAGTGGCTATACCTATGAAAGCAATGATATTATTCTCGCACTCTATGAAGTATTTATAGTGAGTGTTTTAAAAAATCTGTTTCAAGTTACTTTCAGCGTTTTTCTATTTTTGAATTTTTGTATTTTTTTTTTTTATTTGATTGGTTTTGTTAACCCGCAGGGAATATCTCAGCACTCTACTCCCATTTTTGAAATACTAAAATCAATAAATTTGATTGAATAAACAACAGATTTATCCACAAAACGTTTGCAATTGGGAATTTGCAAAAAAAAAAAAGGGAAAACCAATAACGCCAACCATCACATCACACACAATCTCGCATAGGGCATCCAGATCCAAAAAGTGAATGGATTTGATTTTAGAAATAAAAATATTTTTTGGGGAAAAAATAGAAAATTTTGTTAATTTCTTTTCTTTTTTTTTTGAAGTTGATGCGTTTTGCAGAACTCTCATGACAATGCAATGATTTTTGCTTTTTCAAACTCCCAAGTGGATTTTGAAAGACTGTAAATCTGAGAGATATTATTGCTGAAGAGCGATATGACAATTGAAGGGGAAGTAGTGGATCTTCGCACAATATTCCCTTGAGCATTATATTATTTATGTTTAAGTGTACACTATAGGGAAACTCAATGGTTGCTGGAATAGGAAAGAAAAATATTCAAAAATTTGTAAGAATTCTTCTGGAATATAATGGTTCTTCTCAACAAAAATATAGTGAATGTCCACAAAATATTTTCAAATTAGAAAAGGAGTTCATGTTCGGTATCAATTGAATATCTTAAGTTTAACTGAAGTACTATGGCCTCCTCCTGTATATAGTTGGAAAACTGGGTGATTTTTATCCCAGTGAGCAGGGAAAATAGGAGGGGTTGAAAAAAAAGATACCGCTGTACATTGGTTTTAAACTTCTGGACACTACAATAAGAGGGAAATGCAGATGTAAGTAAAGCATTTTATATTCTTTTTGTGCGGGTAAACAACGAATCTCTATACTATATGGACATTCGACGTCGAATATTTGTTAATTCCATATAGTCGGGTAGGGGACAGTCAGATTACTTAGCTGATAAGGTTATAGATTTAAATTGTTATCAAGTGAAAGATAAGTTTGCCACGTGGCAACCCTGTTTGAACGACAAAAAGGTACATCACTATATGCATCATAACTTTTTATTCTATTAATTACCGATAATATTAATTATTGTCAAACAAAAGTTAAAAATATGTGAAAAAGTTCAAAAAATTAAATTAAGACTGTAAAGCTCTGAATGTGGTAACCCTGTTTAACTGAAAACCTCACTCAAATAATTTATATTTAAACAAAATAGTATACCTTTTGATGTATATAAAATTTTAACCTGATTCTCTTCTGTCTGAAAACTATCAGGTGTCTACTCTAAAATGGGTATAAGTATACGGTAACCCTATTTTAATGCAAAAAAAACATTAAAAACACCAATTTTGCAGTCACAATGTATAATGTTTGACAAAGTTAAAAGCTAAAAACATATTTAATTTTAGATTGGGCTCTTTTTTATCTAAATAAATTGCACGATTGGGTCGCACATACTTGCTCTAAGGGTCGCAGTTGCTGTGGACGTTAAGGCTTCTTATATAAAGTTTTTAAAAATAAAAATAATTTTATAAAAAAATAAAAAATAAATAAATTCATTACTAAACTGACATCAACAACTTCTTAAATTGTTTTAAGCAGCAAACAAAGTATGCCATTTAATTTGATTACGAAAGATAAATTTTTAGAAAAAAAAATTTAAAAATCGTTACAACAGTTTAAAAAAAAAAAATTATTTTTTATATATAAAAATTCTCAAACCTTGTTTAAAAATAAAGTTGGTATGTCATTTTTAAGATAATATTATTGCACATCTAAAATCAGAATTTAGAAAAAAATATAGTGACCCGTTTTCAAAAAATGATTTTTCAAAAAAAAATTTTGAAAGATTTTTTTAAAAAATCCAAAAATTATGTTTTTGAAAATTTTGATATCAGATCATTTGAAAATTGTTAAGGAGCTTCCGTATGGCATCATCAAAATTGATTGAGTCGTTTAAAAGAAAGTCAAAAATTCAAAAAAACGGTTCTATAAGAGGTACCAGAAGAGGTAGCAGAATTTTTAAAAACACTTCTTTTATTTCAGAAGTATAACCCTACTATCAAAAGTAGTCATACAAATTTTAATCAAAATCGTTACAGCCCTTTTTGAAAAAGTTAACTTTTCCTTGATTGTTATATGACAGGTACCCTTAGTTTTGGTCCTAATAAAAATTTCAATTTCCCCTCTAGGGAATCACCAAATATCCTTAACCACCAAGTTCCAAGAAAATTGGTTGAGCGGCTTAGGATGTAGCTCGAGGTATACACGGACAGACAGACACATTCTTTATCTTCGTAATTTCAACTCCAAAATGGATAAAAGCATACGGTACCCCTATTTGAATGCGAAAAAACACTAAAAAACACTAATTTTTCAGTGAAAATGTACCGTATTTGACAAGGTTAAAAGCTAAAAACATACCAAATTTTAGATTGGGCTCTCTTCTATCTAAAAAAATGTCAGGTGCCAACTCCAAAATGGATAAAAGTATACGGTAACCCTATTCCAATGCAAATACAAGTACTAAAACCATGGATGGTGATGTTGGCGGATGGCTAGCAAGCTTCTGTAGTTTGTTATCCAGTAACTAAGAAAATGTATAAAGATTGTATAACTAATAAGACAATAAAAATAAAAATCCTTGTACAGGGTAGGAAAATTGTTGCCGGGTCAACAAATAAATCAGGTTAATAGCAAATCATTATCATTGATGCAAGAAAACATCAAGGACATAATATTGCAAAAACTCAAGAGTATATCCAAAAGCCTTTCTCTTAAGGAAAAAAGACATGAAAATTGTCAAAATATAATGAGAATGCTTATAAAGACTATTTCTGAGGTGAAGAAAACTCTTCAGGTGATTTTTGGTCACCAACAGACTGGTCTTTCCTATCTTAAATTATTTAATTTTATATATAAACATCTTTAAGGAATTGAAACAGCCATCTTGAACTAAATATTTCACAAAAATCTCTTTAGCTTCAAGCTAAATTACCAAAATTTGTTTGCTTTTGATAAAATATCTTCGAGATACTTCATCCATATTCCATCTCAAAGACAAAGTCAAAATAAATTTTCATTTCCGGTCAAAGTATATAAACAAAGAAGTACCTACTCTACGAAATTTTTAGATAACACAGAGAAGGTGTTTCTCTATAAAAGAGAAGTCCAAAGCTAGAGGTCCTTTTTTGTTTGAAAAGTGAAATACCAATCTTAGAAAACTATATGCTGTATAAAATGAAACAAACACTTTGGATTTCATTGAAATAGTTTTTTTTTTCTTCCTTTTATCTCTTCCTTATGATGATATTTTGTTTCTTCTCTTTTACTGTTCTACCTAATCAATTTAAAGAGGGCAGTGAACAAACAATTAGCAGTTAAAAGTTTCTTCGAAATAAACTATCGTCCTTATTTTGAAATGGTAGATATAGTTTATTTTATAGTTGATAGCTATACAATTTCAATCCTTTAACATTTTATTTCACAGTTTTCTCCTTTTCAACTTATTTTTTTTCTTAGTATATTTCCTGTAGTATCTGTATCTTGTATCTGTACGTTCCGATTGTAGTTCATCATGCAATTAGATAAAAGTAAAAGCATCAGTGCAAGTAATTCCAGTTTGAAGTACACCTACATAGACAGCAGCAGGAGTATTGTGCTGTGCAGTAATGCACAGCCAGCGCAGCGCCATAGACACACAGGAAGTACAGAAAAAGTGTAATTAGTTTGAAAGAAAGGAAGTAAAGAAAAAGTTCTCTGGTCTGGTAGGTACCTATAATAGTGGTGGTAGGGATTGAAACTGTGTTGCTCGTCTATGTCAAGGGTTGGATTTCTGTATACAAAAGCGAAACGAACTAATTGCAAACATTGAAGGGTGAACCTTTGAAAAGGGGTTTTTTTTTTTTTTCATTTTGTTCCCTTAAAAAACTCTTTGCATTGTCGCCTCGTTTTTTTTTCATTTTTTATAAATTTTTTTTTTCTTAGGAACACGTCAGTGACCCAATCAATCACTCTCCCTATTGTCACTCTGGAAAGGATGAACAAAAAAGACTCGAATAAATGAGGATATCTTTCTTCTTCTTTTTTTTTTTTGTGCAAGGTTCTTTATCTACTCATATGATATACTCTTCTCACTCTTGAACCTTAGTTGAACTCGCACTACTTTATATTTTTTTTTGAGATGATACCTTGTTGTACTCATGTAATCCTTGAATGATGCGATGTGATGGAATGTTTTCTTCGTGATAAGTGAGTTGACAAATTTCATTGTGTTGAGTGACATTAAGTGAAATTGATCGAACACAGTGATTTATGTGTTGAAAATATTTGATTTTTTAAACGTTTTATTTTTTCTTATATGCTTAAAAAATGAGCTTATGATGAAGAGAGGCGTAAGTTTTTTGAGTAAGGATGCAAGATAACAGAAAACGAGGATTTTTGTTAGCAAAAGATTACTTTTGTCATGAAAGTAAATTAAATTTTGAAGGACATTTTAAATTGAGTTGATAATCGGCCGTACATTTTGGAGAGAACGTATATGTATATCTATTTTTTCATTTTTTTTTTTAAGAGTTTGCTAATAAAAGGAGGAAAGTTGTGGCAGAATAATATTTCAAATTAAGCTCATTTAGAATGTTTGTGATAGGATTTGAGTTAAATCGAGCTTAGATAAATGCTACGAAACGTATTATTACGTCCTAGTCAGTTTAGAAGATGGTTTTCAAGGAATCATTTATATTATTTTCGTTTTGTTAAAAAGTCTTTGAAATTGAAGTACGACACAATAAATGTAAGCTTCTTGTTATAAAATATAAAGATTTTCATATTTAGTGGAGTAACTTACGCAAATTATCTCGGAATCGGGCAAAACCACTCCGATTTGGATGTTTTTTTTTTAATTTTTTGGTTTTCAAAAAACCAGTTAAAAATTGCTGCTTCTATTGGATTTTTCTGTTAACTTAATAATAAGATTTTTGCAAAGCAAACATTTTTTTTATCAACTAAAATTGTTAAAATTTTGTTAAATAAACTATGCCAAAAAATTTCCAGGTCTGTTTGAGAAAAACAACTAGTAACAATTAGGGTCTATTTTCATCCGTTCAGATGGAAGGGGAGATTTATTCAAAAAATGGCTTAAAACAGAAATCAAATTATTGAAATACAACAAAGTTAAATGCAAGATCAAATTATATGTTTTTTGATAGCTTGAAAAACCTTCTTTTATTAAAAATTTAAATACTTAAAATTAATCCTACCGCTATACCTCTGAAGCGATTTTCTTCAAATTTTGTAGTTAAGGATCTTTTTCATTGAAATTAGTTAACCAATTTTAATATTTTTTTTCATACTGAAGCTCCTTAACAATTTTAAAATTATTTTTATCAAAATTTTCAAAAAAATAATTTTTGGGTTTTTGAAAAATCATTCACCATATTTTTTTTATCAATTTTTTGAAAACGGGTCACTGTAGTTTTTTGAAATTTTGGTTTTAGATGTGCATTAATATTTTCTTAAAAATGGCAACCAATTTTTTTTTTTTAAACAAAGCTTGAGAATTTTTATTTATAAAAAAATTAATTTTTTAAATACGATTTTCAAAATTTTTTTCCAAAAATGTATCTTTTTTAATTAAATCAAATGGCATACTTAGTTTGAAGCTCAAAATAATTTTGGAAGTTGTTGATGTCATTTTAGAAATAAATTTAATTTATTTTTATTTCTTATAAAATTATTTGATTTTAAAACTTGATACAAGAAGCCTTAACGTCTACAGTAACTTTGACCCTAAGAGCAAGTACGTGCGGGTCGTTAGCCAGAGTACTGCCAAAATAGCCGACGAAATCAGAGCGTTTCATTTCTTTTGGATTAAGCACACAATGCAGAGTTTTCATTCATTGGGCATACTTAGCTCTGACCTAAAATAGTTCGGCCAGCAGGCCATCCGAACTAGCAGCCTCATGCAATTTTATTTTGGATATCGCTGTTCTAAGTTCTTCTAGGTCGGGTGGACGGATGTTTTGGGGAGACGGACAGAGTCCCCAAACCAAAATTCCAGAAAGCCCAAAATCCAGAAAACCCAAAATCCCAAAAACCAGAAATCCCGGAAATCCAAAATCCCGAGAACAACAAATTTCGAAAACCCAAAATCTCGAAAGCCCAGAATACCGAAACCCAAAACTCTTGTTTACATCAAATTATGTATACAAAATCGAAATCTGAAAATATTCTTTAAAATGAAAAATTTGCGCAGTTGTTCATTTTATAGATTTTTTCGGGATTTCAATTTCAGAATTTTGGATTTTCTGGATTTTGGCTTCTCGGGATTTTGACCACAACCCATATTTTGGTCATCATCGTCCACTTTAAATGGGCTTTTCTTGCTCCGTCTTCTTCCTTCTAAGAAGTCAGTGTTTCTCTCTTCATTTTGCAACTTCCTCCAAATAAATTGTATAAATGAGTCGGTCTTGACCATATTACATATCTCTCGCTGTGTAAAACAGATTGGCCTGGCAGGTCATTTACACAATTACACGTAACTATCGTTTTAAGTGTTTTAACATGGGATCGCCTATCTTGAAGATGGGAAACATAGAAATGATATGGCCAGGAGTCGTCAGACATGTCTTCTTCTTCCGATACCATAATTTTGTGGTTCCTTAGCAATTTACTACCATCGTTCCTGATTTTTTGTCCACATTTGAAAAAGGAGGTACTGTTGACTCTAGCTCCAGGGACGTTAAAGTGTCCAAATTCTTCTTCTTAGTTCGGATTTCCCTTTTCTTGTGCTGGTAAGTCGAGGTATGGATTCTAATGCTACAAGTAGCCTTATATTCAGTAGCTTTATCAACAAACATAAAGAGTGTGCACGTTTATAATTTTGGAAAGCCTTTAAACGCTTAAAAACTATTGAAGATTCTAAAATTTGATGACATTTTTTTTTTCTTAGTTAGTCCGAACGCAAACTCAAATGCTTCCTTCAAAATATATGATTCGAACACTCAATTATTGTTTTGGATAACCATGTCCGTAGTTTTTTTTCTCCTCATTAGCATATTTTACCAGGCATGTTGGAAGAGACGATGTGACCTCTAAACTTTGAATTACCTATTTTGAACTAAAAAAAATGTTATATTGGTGCCAAAATCAAAAATTTCTAACTGCTATCTCATCTTAACTTTGCTTTTGTGAAAAGAATCAATTTTAAGGAAAACTTGCAATTTTCTGTGAAACTTTCTTTAACTACTTTAATAAAGTTGGGTAATTTCCATTGACTCCATGACCTACATCTATTTTTTGTTCTTCGATTTTAGTCGAAATATCATTTGCCTTGCCAGTAGTAGTTGCTTTTTGCTCGTTCAGATTTTAATTTGAATTTCCACAAAATTGCTATTTTACATCACAGCCACTATTCTTTGTTATATCACTCCCTCTATCTTCTCTTCTCTTGAGTTTCCTCTCGCCTCTATTGCACTGACCCCATATTATATTCACACAAATACACGATAAAGAAATGAACGAACTAATCAGAAAACTAAAGTCATCCAGTTTCAAGTAGATATTGTCTGTCTATATTACTTTCACAAAGTACCTATTCTCTGAACAAAGAATTAATTAAATTTCAAATTCAATTATTTCGGTGGTAGTCTTTATAACATTTAGTCTTTAAGTGATCCTTTATGCTGGGGTTATGTATAGGTTTATACCTATCCTAAGTACATGTTTGTGAGTTTAACATTTCATCGGAGAAAACAAAACAAGGACTTATAGAACCCCCCTCTGTGATGTACTGTATATCTGAGAAGTGGTACAAATTTTTACACATTTTTGGATCCAAATTTACGTTCGAAGAAATTTAAATTGAATTTTGTCCCCTGCTATAGCTGCTACTGACTCAAAACTTAATCTGTATAATAAATTCCATTATTTTGTAAAATATCCAATAATGCCACTGAATATAAATAAATGCAAGTTTTATTCAAGATCGAGTGCAAGAGGAAAGGCAGAAATCGAAACTGCATTGATATTCTGGACACGCAGGGTGTTACATTGCACATGACCAGGAACAGGAACACCCTTTACCTCTCTTCACCCAAATCTAAACCCAAACTTGAACTATCCATGAAAATATCTTCATCCTCTATGCATTTGGATGTGAGAGAGGAGTGTTAAGATGCTGTCATTATATTTTCTATGGATATTTTTCATTGAGCACCAGAAGGAAAAGGAGCTTTGGTGTATAGTAGTTCTACTGCTTCTGCTTCTGCTACTGGTCCTTTTTCCTTTTTGTGTAGTATTTTATGACTTTCATACGAGGTAATATATTTCAGGGATTGCTGATTTCATCATGGCTGCACTTAAATGGTGTCATTGTGCTGCTGTGTGTGTGTCCTGATCTTTCTTGTGACTTCTGACATACTGCACAACAAGATTCATGTGGATTCTATTGATTGATATTACAAAATGAGTCGTATTCGACAGAGGCATGTGATGTATTGGGTAGTTTGCACGGGGTTGCATTTGGTTGAAAAAAAAAAGGATAGCAGCACTTTGTTGAACATTAAGTATGGTTGTTGAAGTAACTGTCAGTATAAAAGCGTCTGGTGCCTTTAAAGCGGAGTTCTTCACAGGGTCCTAACACTATAGGACTGGTATTAATCATAAAGTTGTCCACTTGAAAGAAAATATTCAAATTTCTTAAGAGAAGAAATATTTCCAACATCATTTACCACTCAGGAAGTTTGAAGGCTTTGACATTTAATTTTTGTACTATTACTCGTCCTAGTGTAGGGACTCTGGGAAGGAAACAGCAGTTAGAATAGTGACAGGCCCCACAAGCTGACCATGAACAGAAACCCCTATTTTTATGGAGCAAAAACTAACCTCGAAAAACCATACAAAACAATACAGCTTACTGAAGACCTTGCTTAGATGAAATCCAATTTAACAGACTTGTAGGGCAAAAGGATAATGGTTGAGAATATCATTTACTAGACCTTGGTTCTTTGTGAGGTAATTGCTAGTCTTGCCACAATATTTTTGTGTTTCCTATTAGATTTTATGACAATGCTAGTGTTGGAAGCGATGCAATATCTCGTCACTACCTCCGAGTTGTTGAGATCATTGCTAGTTTCAAAGAATGTTTGATAGCTCTCTCTAACTAGATTATTATGATGGGATAGATTCAGTACTGGGGAAAATACCGAACTGTGATATTAATTACGGAAACAACCCCGATATTAAGGTTAACTTGTTTGTCGTTTTGATATCCGTCAAATGCAGAAGTTTCAAAAAAGGGTAGAGTTTTTTTCGCCAGATTCTAAACTGCCTATAATGAATTAATATTTTTTATTGGAAATAATTTTAGTCGTCGGAAAAGAAGTTCTTCCAGTATTTTGCTCAGGTTGCAGAAGACAGAAATCATTCTACATTCAGAGAAGTAGTTTTGGCTGTCTTCCTACGGGCCAGCAACAATTTTTGCCAGTTTCAAATTGCTAGAGAAATAGCAGTTGTAGATACAATTGATGATAGGAGTATCGCCAGGAAGATCATCACCAACAATCGTAATTTTTCTTAGAACAAAGTTTAAGCGCTTATCGGGACCTATTGGCTTATTTGAGAAGCTTCCGTAAATTATGTCCTCAATTACTTTGGAGTGGTGAAATATGGCTAAATTGATGTCACTTAACCTAGAATTCTCCTGATACAACAACGCTCGCTAAATGAAAAGCATACTTTCTATTAGAATCTGTGCTTGGGAAGTTAACAAAAGGTTAGAAATGGTTTTCGAAGTAGCAGAAAAAGTTGTGGAACTTATAAAGAAGAGTGAAGGAAACACCGTTGCTTAATCTCAACAAAGAGCAACTAATCCTAATCGATCTTGATTATTAACAACAGTTTCAACCACTTGACGAGAAGTTGCATTTTCTGACTAAAAATTAGCAAGAAAGATGGTTGAAGATTGGAGGTGATAATTATCGAGTTGTCAAATGGCGAAGCATATTTAACTGAGAGTCAGACGCAACTTTGCGCTTGCAAGCTATGTTGAATCTCTGCTTCAACCCATAAACCTTTCCAACTAGCCCGGTCCCTAGCTAGTTAAAACCAGTTTCGTACACCAAGGTGTTTGAGGTCGTCCATGACTTGATCGCACCACCTAAGTTGAGGTCTTCCTCTGTCACGTTGTTCATCGGGGTTGGATGCGAAGAGTCGTTGGGCTGGTGCGTTGGTGTCCATACGCCCCACGTTACCCAGACGTCTCTGTAGAAGCTTCTTGAAAAGGTCGATGTCGCTGTAAAGCCTGTACAGTTTTTGGTTGTATCTTCTTCTCAATTCTCCATCGAAGCACATCGAAGACCAGATATCACTCGAAGAATCTTTCACTCTAAGAAACCCAGCTGGTTTTCATTCGAAGCTGTCAGTTTCCATGCCTCTGTCCCATACAGAAGGACTGGGATGATTAAGGTCTTATATAGGGTTCTTTTAAGGAAGACTTTACTACTAAAATGCCTGCTAGGCCCAACGAAACAGCGGTTGGCAAGCGCGACTCTTCGCTTGATCTCTACACTGATGTCGTTGTGCAATATAATAGTAATAACCAACATCAAAATGTCCAATGATATTCTTTTCTGTTGATTTATAATTCACACTCAGTTTTCTCTTACTAAAGGCAACGTATGTTACAAATGCCGTAGAAATAAAAACATTTTTATTGCTTCTTCTATAATATTGAATATATGACGAGCATATACAACAAACATCATATGCATAAGTCAAAGAGCTTCCCATGTATTATGTATTTTATATAGCACTCGCAAATAGGGACTTCATTGTGACATCAACTTCTCTTCTCTTCTCCACGCCTAATCTTTCACACCTAAAACTTATTTCATGCATAATATTTTGCAATATTTTGTTATAAATTATGAAAATAGCTCATACTTCAAGGGCCTCATAAAGCCTTGAGACAACCCTGCTTACACATCTCCCTAGAATGCAAACACTTAAGATACCCCTAAGCAAAATGGTATATAACTCTTTTTATGTACGTATAAGTATGAAAAGTGCGAGTGTGTAAGTGTGGATTTCCTTGAAGACGATGCCACGACTCTGTGAAATGTTATTTCCATAAATTCCTAAGATATCAACTTCATACCCATCGAGAAGTGAATACGAAATTCAAGAGATTTCTGAATTGATGTTTGAATGCAACAGGGATATAGATACTCTTTTCTTATGCGCGTCTTACATTTTTTTTTCTCTGCAACTCGGAAATTCCTTATAGAAAAGAGTTATATACTTCTATAATAGTAGTTCATTCGAACAACTTTGAGTACTTTTTTTATTTTTTTTTTCTTGGAATGCCTTGAAGGATGAACGATTTAATGCAGGAAATGTGTATGCGGGCTTTATTCCCCTAAACAGTATAGAATACGAAGTCGTATAACAACAACAACAACAACGACGACTAAGATGTCAATGAGAAAAACGGAAATGTTTTTTGCATTATCATGATTGAGGATGAATTGAAAGCGCTTAAGGCTTGAAATTGAAATTTTACCACGAAAAATAGAATTCCTTAACATCCATTGCAAGGACCTCTAGCAAGGAGAATTGAATATCTATAAGAGTTGTTGAAGAAAAATGGAAGCATGAACTAATGGAAATAAAAGGAACTTATAGAATGTATATCGTTTTTTCTTAGTGCATTCTGTTTTTTTTTTTTCAGATAATGTTGCTTTTATTACATCATTAATATCATGAGGATGATAGTCGGTTTTTTTGGACAAACGACGATTTGAGCAAAAACGAAGCTCATAAAACATTGTGAACATGAAAAGGAACAGCTGTGTGGCCTTATTGGATTGCTATATCGAATTTTAGGATCATTACAAAAGAACATGTTTAAGTTTTTACCACATGTTTTTTTGCTGTGACACACGATTCACACTCACTTACTTCACAAAACAAAAAAACAAAAATCAACTGAAATAATGTATCTCCCGGAAATATTGCAGAGCATTCTGAATATCTATATAGTCACCAGGAACCACCAGATGCCCTGATGGAGTGAATTTCGTCAAGTAAATACCATGTCCTGGAACTCCGTTAGATATAACAATGACATGAAATTCCAATAGAGACTACAAGCCATTAAACCAGGGCCTGGCGCTTTCAGTAATATTGACCGCATCATATAATGAAAAACTAGCCTCTACCTGGATGTTCTTATTAAAGACGGTATTGATGTCACATCAAAAGTTGGACAAGTGGAAAAATTCTCCAGCTACTTTAAGAAGAACTTCATATCCAGCTCATCTACGGGCCCATTTGCTTGGATGGAGTAGAAACATCGATACAGGAAATTCTAAGGCCAGTTTCGGGAAGAGTACGTTTCAATGATAGCAAACCTGCAAACGATCCTAAAGACAATCCCCAGATAAGCAATGTTAAGAAGAAATCAGAGATCACCGTACTGATATTTTCTTCAGAAGTGCAAAACAGCAAAGATTGTACAAATCTCGGAGAAAGGCACCAGAAACTTGGTTCTTACTACAGGCTTATCAATATAAGCAAAATCCTGGAGAAAGTGTCACTTAGAGTCTCCAGGCTCATGTAGTTCTGCAGAGAAAATCTCATCATCCCAGACATGAAATTAAGTTTTTGGGACACTCGATACTGCATACCTTGCTCAAGTTACAATCTGACGTATTCATAGCACTCAACCGCCATTGGTTCAACGTTGTATTTCTCAATATCGACATAGAAGCCCGTGTCCGCATATTTCAAAAACTTTCTTTCTTGCAGAACATTTTCTTTAGAACATTTTTCGTCTGCATCGAAAATCTCAAATTAACAATAAGAAACCTTAATGTGGAGTCACTCAAAGATCGATGATTGGACCCTTCTTCTATAGCCCGATGTCATGCGACCAACCAGTGTCGACTAAGTGCAAGAACCTGCTCTTTGCGGATCATTCACTGCCCTATTAATCATCCATATCACCAGTCATTGAGTTTTGGAAAGTCGAGATGGACATCCACAGAAACTTCGAGTTCAGAATTTTTGTATCCAAGTCGGAACTAGTGTGTTTTAGAAATCCTAACTTAAACGGCAGCGCAGCGCGGTGGTAGCAGTTGATCATCAGCAAATTGCAGAAATTTACTCCTGAAGCTTTTTAACGAATCATCCTCCGCAGCCAAGAATAATATCAAGTACCTTCGAGTAGACTTCTATACCAACAACTGAGATTTAACCTGCATTCGAAAGCTGGTACTGAGGAAAGCCAACTTGGCGTTCCATATTACGCATCCTTTGATAAGGAAAAGAATTGTATACTAAGTCAGTCTCCTAATTTATAAGCGGGTTCTTAAAACGTCAATCGGCTACAGCTGTCCAGTGCGGTACACAGTCTTCAAGAGGAACTTCAACTATTTAGAAAGAAAATCCCAGGAATCTGCACCGGACTATTCTTCGGCCCAAAGCGACAGAAAAATCACAGGAAACAGAGGTTAATGAAGCAGATGAAACTAAAATGACGCCATTGAACCAATATCTTCTCTTCTCGGCTAGGAAAATAGTAGGAAACATTGCAAACCAACGCAATCAGCAGTTGCGTATACAGGGGGAGGGGTCATGATCTCCCTCAGAGAACTTCACGTTCACCTGTATTTTCATATTTTCGTCACTATGAGATAGTGTGTATATGGTCTCCCATGCCACCAGGGCCGTGTTAACAACTGCTGTTAAGTCTCTAATCCAAAATTATCTTATTCTGTTTCGTATCATGTCATGTCAAATACCGTATTTCGTTGGTTCAAACAATTTAAAAATGGAAACCGAACTCAGAAAGCTAAAAGTTAACTTAATATAATTTAAAAACCTCAAAAATGTTTTTGAAACTAAAACATATTCTATAATTTTGACGTTATTTTGTATTTTATCTTTTGTTTTTTATATTTTGAACCCACAAAAAAACATTGTGAGTTATGTCAGTTTGAACAACGTTTCCGTGGTAGATAAAATTATGAAATAAAGTTCAAAAATTATGAGAAACTTTAAACGTCAAGAAAATTCTTTCCAAGTAAATCCCTAAAAGGTAATCATTTGCTATTAACATGCATTTGACGTTTGCCAGGGCCATAAACTATTTTTTTTTTCTTTAAGTGATATATGAACTTGTATTAAAGAAAAAGTAGAAAACTATGATAAAAGTTCTTGTTTGAAAAGTTTTACGTGAATAATATTTGTAATTAAAATGAATTTCCCGCAAAAACAAACTCATATTCGCACACACACACACACACACTCATAAAGAAAACGTCAAGAGACAAGAAATACACATCACGTTAATCAGGATAAAAGCAAAACTAGTTGAAGGTGGGTGAAATGTCGATATTAGTGTGTGCGCTTGTCGATGCGATACGACACAAGTGAAGGAAAGCTAATGAGAGTTTTGAAACTTTTAAACATTTTTGAAATTAATGAGAAATTAAGAAGGAAGAAGAAAGACTGTTTGAATTTTGGTTTAAAGAGTTATGGAAAGCTAGTATATTTATATGGTAAGCTCATGCATCCATGTTGGTGGCTGAAATATCTGATTGAACAAAACTTAGGTATGGTACCTACTTTAACTACTCTACTTTTATCTTACCTTTGCACTCTTACTTATCAATATTTTTTTTTCATTTAATTTTTTCAACAAAAACTTTGCTGTATTGGCAGAAATATTAAAGAAAATTACTTAGCAAACTTTTTGAACAATAAAAGTTATCTACGAGTAGTACATACTGCAGAATAAAAATCAAAATACGAAGGGAATATAGTTAAAGGTGTAAGTTTGCAGATTCAATAAAAAGAAATATCATTCTTTGTAGTCTTTATTATTTGAAAACTCTCCTTTCCTTTCTCCTTTCTTCATTATTCTTTTAGTCATTCCTGTCACCAGTCAAGGTAACTATTCCGGTCACCAATTCGGCTACTATTACGGAATTAATTTGTCCTATTAGTATAGTTGCGAACACCATTTCCGTCATCAATTTGGTAGAAAATTCAGTCACTATTCTGGTAACGATTTCAGTCACAATTTCTGTAACTATTCCACATTCCAATCATCATTTCGGAAATGATCCGCTTTAAATCTCGCAACTATGCCTTTTACCACTCTTGGGTAACAATTCAGGTAACCATCCGGGATCCATGCTTATCCCCTTTTCTGTAAACATTTCGAACTATTTTGGTAACCATTGCGGTATACTATTTCGGCAACCATTCTAGTAACTATACTCTTCCACTAACCATTTCTATCACCCTTAAGGAAATCATTGTCATTTCTGTCACCATTCTAGTAACAGTTGCAGTATATCGTCTCTGGTAACCATTCCAGTAACCACTACTGTGACCATTCTGAAAAATATTAGTGTCACTGTCCTGTTAACGCCTGGGTAGGAATAAGGTGCTTCTCTGACACAATGGCCAGAATTCTAAAAGATCGGTAGGAATTTCATGTAAGGCCTCTGGTGATACTATCTTCACAGCAAGTTATAGCTTTGGTAGATCAGCAGCTGTTAATAAGGCCCCAGGTGTTAATAAATACATGGGAGACAAAATCTTTATTAGATCAGCAGGCACATACTAGTTAGGACGTACAAAAAATTAATACATTTTGTAGTACGACTAGCTCGCGAGAACCCAAGGCCCAGTGACTGACACTCTCAAACATTTCCATTGTGAGTGAGGACAGAAGTGAGGCACCTAGTGACACTAAAGACATGGCAGGCAATAGTCCTGGTAGATCACCAAGTATTATTGAGGCCCCTTATGGCACCATAGAAATGGTATGCAAAAACTCTGGTAGATCAGTCGATATTAGTGAGACCCTTAGTGGTAATATAAATGCTTTTGTAGATCAGCAGAAATCAGTGAGGCCCCTAGTGGCAGGCATTACCGTTGATGGATCAACAAGTACTAGTGAGTTCCCTGGTGGCTCTAAAGACATTGCTAGCAACAAGTCTAGTATATAAGCAATTATTAGTGAGACTATTTTGAAACAGCCGATGCACCGCTGATCTGGTAGATCAGGATATATTAGTGCTACCACTAGAAAAACAGAAGGCAATAGATCTGGTAGACCATGAGAGCTATAGAAAATACAGATACTTGTGACCCACCTGGTGGCACTTAGCAACAACAGCATGGCTCTTGTAGATCAGCAGGTATTAGCCATCATCGCCAGCTTCATGCTATTGATCCCAATTAACTACTGGATCATGTCTACGGTACTCACTGCAGTGTCACACCCAGCAGATAGTGGCATTGTGGAACAAGATTAACTTCCGGAATGGACTTCAGGAGTAACTTTTTGTCTATCTAAGAGTTGATCATACTCCTGATTGAACAGTTTCTTCGACCCACAAGCCATTTACCTGGAAAGCCAAATCTTTTAATAACTTCAAGGACGAGAGAAAAGTCAAACCGTTCCTTATTGGCCTAAGCTCTGAATACTAATTAAAACGTTGTTGATTTAAAAATAGGACATTTAAGGGCTTTAATTTGGTAAAGGCTTACCAACTTTTTCGTATGGTTTCTTTCGATTTTCATTCCTATTTAAGTTGAACTTCTAACTGTACCTAAGCCTTTATTAAAATCAATTTAAAATACCCAATAAATATCAACTGGTAACCTAGAATCATCGTTCTAGGAGACAAGCTGTGACACTTTCAGGGCACACATAATTTAAAATCGAATTCTCTTATCCAAAGTGTGTCAGTGTGTGTTTGTAGGTGTGTGTTTGTGAAGGATATGTAAGCTTGTGTTTTTGGAGCATTTTCCTCATAAACTAGCCTCCTAGTGGCTCGCATCGAGGATGTGAATGTTCATTACGATGTTTGCACATTCATTTATTTTTTGAAGAGAAATGCCACTCATTTTAAATGCCCCACACATGCCTATACAAATATCCTTGTTCATACTATCACAACACATACACATAAAATTCCAATGCAACATACTCGTACACAGGAAAAGTTAAGTTAAGGCGTTATAGTCCTTAAGGAATCGCAAAAATGCATAACCCAGTTTCTGAAAGTGCTTCTGCATCAACAGCAGAAGAGCAGAAAAGCAAAACCAGGCCCTCTGCTGGGCTTTGACTTGAGCCTTGGTCTGGGCTGGGCAGCATCACTTGATGCAGCAGGCAACAGCAGGAGCATGTGCCTATAAATTATTTCAAAAACACACATAAACCCTGACGAAGACATAGAAGCAAAAAAAAAAAAATAAAATAAACATAAAAGACGCAAGGATATATTCGTATGGTATAGAGAAGAAGTGAAATCTAGCAAAAAACAAGCTCAGAAAGTGAAAAATTGTGTTTTTTCTCCCAATTTAGGTTATGAGGACTGCTGAATGATTGTAGGTATACACAACACACTTCTAAGCAAATTCTTTTTCCTTGAGTGGCATACCTTGAAATGAATAGCATCACTGTTTTTTTTTTTCGCTATATTATGTACCAACCTGGAGACAAGGGAGATGCTTTGTCGTCCGTCGTCCCTGTAGCCTTGTTTCTTCTACAAGAAGTTAAGAAAAAGAATTAAATTTTGTTCTTCTATTTAAAAAACCAACTGGACGATAACGAGTTTACGACAACGTCAACGAATAACGGAAGCAGAGAGGTAGACGCGACGTAGGAAGAGTATGCGCTAGTGGATATAGAAGAAGAAAAAAAAATGTTTAACAACAAGAAACCCTGCCAAGTCTAGAAGATTTACTGCGAAAGCAAAAGGTGACGAGCTGCTCAAGCACCAATTAGTAAAGTAGGCAGCAGAAAAAACAAAAACAAAATTATTAAACCTTAGCAGTTAAGAACAAAATAAGTAAGAGAATCATGAAATATTAAGGACACGAATTAACATTTACATCGAAAGTACTGCAGTACAAAAATTTCTTTACTGAAGATTTTTTTTTTTTTTTTTTTTGAAAATATACAAGAGCGATATTCTGCAGCTTTGAAAGAAATTAAAAGAACTAAATAATAAATTTCTTTGAATGTCGTTGTTTGTTTTTTTTCTACTTAGCCGAACCGGATGTGCTTATTTTTATTTCATGTCCTAATTACTTTTCTAATTTAATTATTATTATGAGAAAGCATTTACGGTGACATTTGGTAAGAACAAAATACTCTTCAAAATAAAGAAAAAGAAGAAAGGTTTGTTTCTATTGAAAAAATCTAATTTTTTCACATTTCTGGACAACACATAAAGCTTAAGAGTTAAAAACAAAAAAAAAAAAAAACTAATCAAAAAAGAGAAACTTAAAATTTATTATAATCAAACAAGAATAAATCTAAGATCAGACGATTTCTAAATATACACAAATTTCATTTGTGTTGAGCATATACTCAAATTTTTCACAAATTCTTAAACAAAATTTATCCCTGTATTATAGAAACATTTGTGGTTCAGACGATTTTTATATTTTTCGACAAAAACTTAAATTTTGTTTGTGTATAGCGTAACACAAATATCCAATACACAAATCACCTTATGTTTACAGAACCATAGTTCAGACGATTTATTTTGTGTATGACCGTTTATTTAATAAAATACACAAAATAACTAAAAGAATAAATGAATCCTAAATTGCCTCAATATTTTCAGGGGGTTTATTCTCGTCAAGGTAGAACAGCTACATGAACTACAAAACTTAAGGGTTGGAAATTAGATCATGGAGAACGAATTATTTGGTAACAAAAAATAAAATGTTTATAAAAAATTACGTATACGCCGTAGTGTACATATTCTCTTACTTGTCTTTATGCTCAGTTAGTTCACTTTTTGTTTTTATATTTTTTTGTATTGCTTAGCTTGCGCAATGCCAAGTACAGAGATGGAATAGAGGAACACAAAACAGAAGATGTAAGAACTCATAAGAATTATCAGAAGATCAATAGAAATTAATATTAAAAGAAAAATTATATGTGTGACAAAAACAGGGTAAAAAAATATACGAGGGCGGAGACCTATCACAATTTGTAGAGCTGGTTGCACTGATTACAAAACGGTTTGGAAAAACTCCGTAACACCCCCAAAATCTGGAGTTAGGAGCAAAAAACGGTTTTTTCGACATTCATCGATTGTAAAATTTGTACCAATTTTAGATTTTTTACCCTTTAAAAAAGTAGACATTTATGTAGACCTTTTCAACAATCTAAAAAACGGTTTGGTAGAACCTACCTATGCTGTATAAGATTAACGATTTCAAAAATTACATTTTTTTCGTCCTTTACCTAACTTCGACATCAATTTGGAGTATATGTTTTAAGAACAACATGCTGTTTTAAAAACATATTCTTAAATAATATTTATTTCCAAATCAAACGAGTCATTTTTTTATAAAAATCGGTTAAAAATTGGCTAAGAAATTTTTTTTTAACTATTTCAACCCAGATACAAAAATTCCAACGTTTAGTTACCGGAAAAATTTGGGTTAAACCAAACCTCATGTTTTTTACATTGTTGAAAAGGTCCAAATGTCTACTTTTTGAAAACAGTAAAAAAATTCAAATTTGGTGAAAATTTGACGAAGCTAGATTTTTTGCAATGGATAAAGGTCCAAAATACAGTTTTTTGGCCCCAAGTCTAGATTTTGTGGGTGTTACGGATTTTTTTATACCGTTTTGTAATCAATGCAACAAGGTCTACAATATAAAGGGTTTTCCAATAAGAGGTGTTATTTTGAATAGCCCGCTATGTCGGTGGCTGTCACTTTTGAAGCTGTCATTTTTGACATTTGACAAGTAGAAACTACGCTATAAAAATGGAACGATACACGCTTCAACAACGCATTAAAATTATTAAAATTCACTATAAAAATGGTGAAAATTTGGCAGAGACGGTTCGTAAAACTAAAACATTTTTGGGTCGTCGTGAAGCACCTTGTCGGACCGCAATACAGAAATTGGTGGACAAATTCGAGCTGTTGGGACAAGTTAGTGATGTGAAGAATAAAACCCGTGCACGTCGCTCAAGAACAACTGAGAATATTACTGTTGTAGCCCAAAGTGTTGAAGAAAACCCAGGTTTGTCCATTCCTCGTCGTTCTTTGGAATTAGGCATTCCACAAACGTCATTACACCGTATTTTGCATAAAGACTTAGTTCTTAAGGCTTATAAAGTTCAGATAACACAAGAACTCAAGCCGGCTGATCATCAACAACGTCGTGTCTTTGCTGATTGGGTCCTTGAAATGCATGAAAATGAACCAAAATTTCATCGAAAAATCATCTTGACTGATGAGGCCCATTTCCACCTCGGAGGCTACGTCAACAAGCAAAACTGTCGCATCTGGGGCTCGGAAAACCCAAGAGTTATTGTTGAAAAGCCTCTCCATCCTCAACGCGTGACCGTTTGGTGCGGTTTATGGTCCCGCGGGGTCATTGGACCTTACTTTTTCGAAAATGAGGCTGGAGCAACAATTACGGTCAATGGATTGCGCTATCGAGAGATGATTAATGATTTTGTATGGCCTGAATTGGATGGTATTGATCTGGAAAACGTTTACTTTCAACAAGACGGTGCTACGTGCCACACAAGCAATGAAACCATCGATCTTTTACGGGAAAAGTTTCCGGACCATGTTATCTCTCGAAGAGGTGATCACAATTGGCCACCGAGATCTTGTGATTTAACACCTTGCGACTTCTTTTTTTGGGGCCACGTGAAAGATAAGGTCTACGCCAACAGCCCAGCGTCGATTCAAGACCTCAAAGATGAAATTCGTGAGGCTATCGAGGACATAGGGCAGCCACTTTGCGATTTGGTTATGGAAAATTTCATAAAAAGGATATGGTCCTGTAAGCGTGGTCTTTGTTTGAGCATCTTGTAGGCAGAATGCCGCATGTGAAACGTCTTGGACTCTCTAGGGAGGAGCGGTCTCTCCTCATCCGACAGAATAATTTTCTTGCTATCACAATTTTTGCATTTTTTTTAATGCGTCTTGTAAGCATTCTGTCCAACGCAAAAGGTCTTGGAAGCTTGTTCTGTTTTGAGGAGAGACCGGCTCTATCGTTGCAAAGAAGAAATAAATGTTACACAATAATTTTTTGCATTTTTTGAGTAGGTTTGCAGGCAGAATGCATCGTGTTAAACTTCTTCGACAGGCGTTCTTGCTTGAGGAGGGACTTGGGTATCATTACAAAGAAGAAATGTCTTGCAATCACAAATAAATAGAAAGTTGATTTTTTGCATTTTCTGAGTGAGTCTTGCAAGGCAGCGGAGGCAACCGACGTTATCAGAAGGAATAAAAGTTCTATGTTTAGGGATATGTTTTTTTTGTCACAATTAGTATAAACCCGTTTTTGTTTTGTACTCTTCTTTGAATGCAATTTACAGGCAGAAGGTCTTCGACCTCCATATTCAGAAATGCACATCTGAAACGCTTACCTCTTTTATTTCGTTGATGTTTTTGACATCCTCCAAGTTCGCACTTTAAATGAAGCACAACTGCACACATATAGTATGGAAGAACTCTTTATAGATTATAGAAAGTAAGGAACTATCTTAAAGTACCACTGATTTTATCACACACATCCAAAAGTTGAATCTATTAATTAATACTCATGCAAACTGTAACATTTTGAGTATTGGACTAATATTTCAAAATCATTTCTGTATACGCTTGAAATTTGTGAATGTTTAAATTTTTAGAATCCACAAATGATTGGACATACACAAATAATACCCAAATAGTCATTATTCATTTTTTTGCACCCTATCAGATGGTTTGTGTTTGAACACAAATTCGATTGATGATACACAAATCGTTAATGTCTGTTATTTGTTGTCATCAAATTTGTGGTTTAAACGGTTTCTGTATTTTTATTACCAAAATACACAAATGCTTACACAAAAATTTGTGTTTATTCAAATCGTCTGATACTAGCTTAAATATCTGACTAAAATTTAACGTTTTTGTTTGAATAAAACTGAATTTTAAAATAAAATACTTTGTAACAAATGCATTTTCGAAGAGTATTTTAAAATCATTTCATCTTTTTTTTCAAGAAAATGTTTGTATTCTACGAAATAATTTTATATACAGAAGAACCAGGTTTGAGATATTGAAGTTCGGTCATTTGCAAATTGCCAAAATATTTCAGCATCAAGGTTATTTGGATCTCATATTAAATTATTCAACAAATCTTTTCAAAAATGAAAATAAACATAAGTTCAGTTGTCTCCAATGGTACAAGTAACATAAACTTTATTGCATGTAAATAATGTTCAAATTTCCAATTAATGTGTGAGGTGAAGGTGGCAAAATCTTGTTTCATAGATTCTTAAAGAATTAAGAATTACATTTAAGTAATTTGTATTTCTTGAATTTTCAAAATAACATACAAAAATAAGGCTAAGTAAGTATGGTTTAATTCCATTTAAGCTTTTTTCTCTCAGAAAACATTTTACTTATGAACAGAAAATCCAAAGAACTTCGTAAAATTGTCAAGATGTAGTAAAATATTTATCAATATTGGAATCTCTCTGACCATAATATAATAATTTCTTTGAACTAGTAACACAAATCAGAACTTCAACAACTATTTTCAATTGAAAAATAGTGCAATACCTACATAAAAGCCTCTTTCCGGTTGATGTTTTCCTCCTTTGATCTACATTATGATTTATGTTCAAATGTTCATGCAATGTCAATGGTTCACATTTTCAGAAGTACATAGTGGATGACAAAAATTCCTAAGGAGTATGAAATTATTGATATTGAATTTCAGTTTTCTCTCTTTGCACTCAAAAATATTTTGAATCGGTTTCATATTTTATACTTGATATTTTCTTCTTTAGAGATTTTATTATGTATGTTGGTACTTTGTTTGTTGTCTCATACCTTCAACATATTATTTTGTAAGTTCATTCTAAAGCTTCTATCTTCACGTAGAAAATGTTTATATTTAACCTGACGTAACCTAGAAGAAATACCCAAAGATGTGTTTACCTGTAAAGTTCTTTAAACTATGAACGAAGAAGGGAATTTATAAAAAAAAAACAAAATATTTCTGACTCTGAGCCAAGAGTATATCCTAGAAAGATTTATGATTTATAAAGCATATCATTTTATATGGAACAAGATAGTCAACAACTGACATGGAAACTGATAGACGTAAGAAAATAAGAAACAACCACCAAGTCTATGAGTTTAAGTTTAGGTTGGTTTATGGGGAATTTTCTGAAAGAAGTTTTGCCCCTCTAACAAAAAAAAATAGAGGATACAGATTTGACCTATTAAAAAAATTGTATCTAGTTGTTCAATGCACTTAAAGTGTCAACAGTGTTGCTTCATTCAAAATAAATAAAAGTTACCTTAGTATTTTTGGAAAGCTGTAAAAACAAAAATTAGATCACATAAATAATGATTCACCGTAAAGTGATAATAAAAGAAGAATTACCCAAAGTTCTAGGACAGAAGAAGAAAAAAACTTTTCAAAAACAACGCAATACTTTATTTATAATTTGTCTCTCAATAAAATTACAAAGCATAAAAACTATTAATTTTTTTTTTATTACACCACAAAAATTAGTATTTATACAATATTTTGTCCATTTCTAAATTTAAAAACACACATTTCTCCAATAAAACACAAAATACCGACCATCCAAGCCAATCCCATAAATATCAAAACCCACTTTAAGTCTTCCACACTCATTGAATGTAATTTCTGGCTGAATTCAAATTTTAGTTTTTTAATTCTTCCAAACGAAACTAATTCATAAAAAGCCCTCTTCATCCAAAAATCCAATAATCCACTTGACTGTGTTTCTAAGATATGAAAGTTTAAAATATTTTTATAAATTGAATTTTCATTTATCAAACAACCCGATAGCATATTTCTTAAAAGACACAACTCCTTAGACCAACGAAATAGTTTTCGATTGAAGAAATTCTGCTGATTTTCATAGACCTTCCATTGAGGTTCAGGCACAGTGAAGGCATAATTTTGATCCAACATATCACGAATTCTTCCAAAAGTCTCAAAACTTGTTTCGGCTAGAAATGAATTTGAATAGTTTTTCATCAAATTCGGCTTTAATTTGTACAAAATCTCATCCATGTCCATTTTCATTATTAATATTTTAAGACCAGATGATTGCAGATCATCGAAGGACATTATGTACTTTTCCTTTGGTCGTTGGGTCATAAAAGATTGCAAAAATGCATCGTAGGAAGTTACTATGATGATTCCCATCAAAAAAATCAATGAACAGATGATTTTTGTACTCAGAAGGGCTTTGCGAGCTTCAGGGAAAGACTGTCCAAGTATTCCACGAAAACAGTCTATGTTGATAATACAAAACCGATGCAATCCTGAGAATCTACTAGATGCGCTAAGTAGAACAGACAATAATATGAGTATTCCAATTGTCATGAGAAAGGCTTTCCATTGAAACACCACTGCAAACACCTTGAAAATGGGAATTTTCGGCTCTACAGGCACCATTACACCCCAATCAAACACAGTGAATGGATATGAAAACCATTTGATTGAACCTTCTGAAAGAATCATAGAAACACCTGACATCTCAATTGTTGCATTTAAAACAAGATTACGAATATCATAGGAGGAAACTAAAGTTTTCGAAGTGTTCACAATGGCATTGTGCTTCTTAGCAAATGCATGGAAGATATGTTTTACATAACCTCCAATTATTGTATCACCATTTGCTGGTTTTGAAATGATCACAGCTGGCTCTGGTCCTCCAAAAAGTACTGGCAAAGTTACGCCATGAAGGTTTCGCATTCGATTCGGAAAAACATCCAAAGTCTTGGTGGTCCATAAAAATTCTTCAATTAAAAAGACTCCAAAGTTGGTGTAGCTGTAGTACGTCGAAGAGTTCCAGAAATCTTTAAAAACTGCAACAACATTAACCATTCTATTCTGCCAACAGAAATGGAAAACACTCTTTAGTTCCGAATCGTTTTTTGAAGAATTATTCAACAAAATAATGATTTTACAAAATCGAAGATGTTGTAGATGTTCCAAAAGACGTTGAAGAAATAAATTATTTGCTTTAAATTGAACTATTGCTAGAAGATTTTCGTTGAATTTTTCTTTCAAATAAAATGTTGAAGCTTCAGTTGAGAGAATCACTGGAATGCTGAGTGAAGTTGAAATATTTCGTATGAATTTGTCATCAAAATCAGTTGAAAAATTGTCTTCGATTGTTTTGAGAAGAAAGATACTTTCAAATCGCTCGAGTTTGTTTGAATTTTCTATTAAATTGAAAAGTTTTTCGCTGAATCTAGCTTCAGTTTTCCAGAATTCAGCTGCAAAAACGGCCAGTATTACAACAAGATTAATGGTATTGCATTTCATGGCGAACTATATTCACTTTTGTATATTTTGATACTTTTTCCTTGAGTTATATTTTACTTCTGTTTTTAATATTTCGATTGATGAAACTGCAACAGGACTTTAAATGCAAGTTATCAGTAGGTACTTATAACTTTTGATTATAAGTTGAGTCGCTAATGGATTTAAAAGTGTGTGTTTCAAATGTCAAACTCATTAATTCTCATAATTGCACTTAAGACTGAACGATTCTTTGAATTAACATTACAGCTGTAATTTTATTACAAAGTAAATTATAATTGTAAAGGAAGTATTTTATCGATCATTGCAAATGGAAATATTTAAATCGAAGAAGCATTAAAAACGATGGAATTGAAAATAATTTTTTGGCACGTGTCAAGTCAAGTTTTTTTCATTTTTTCTCCAACTTCAATGCAAACAAGATTTTACATGAATACAAATTAAACTAGACGAAACAAAAATTTTCTTCGGATCCTCCTCGGATTTTAACCCACTGGTTCGATGAAGAGTACCGGCAGAGGTATTCAGCAGCCAAGGACGAGGCATATGGGACATTACTAGATGTAAACAAATTAATTCTTCTTTCAAAAAGAAGAAGTGGCAGTACTGAGAACCAGCAGTGGAGGGGAGGGGGAAGGGACACGGTGATCTATCTCATTATACCAGCCAAGAAAAGAAGCATACCGCAATGAAAATGGGAATACAGAAATACACGGTGGGTGCTAAGATCGCCTGCAAACCAAAATATACTTTTCACGAACCTGCTCTTGTAGCTCAAAGTAATAATATATTCGTAGGTCATTGAACAATTCAGTTTTTGGTATTTTGCATAACCTAACCTATTGCAAAAAAAAAGTAATGAAAAAAATATTTTTTTTTACCTAATTCTTTTTAACAATATTTTTTTTGAAATATTAAATAAATAATATTTTCCTAGATCATAATAAGAACCTGTTGCTTGTCGAAAAACGTGTTGGTTAGAATACAGTTATTCGAATTTTTTGAGAAAAACTAAAAACGCAGTATTGTTACAATCACATGTTACATAACATACACCAAGTTTAATCGATATCGTTACAGCCGTTTTCGAGTAAATTTCAATAACTCGAAACCGATTACCTCCTATCCGTTATGATCGAGTTATTCAAAAACAAAAAAAAACTAACCTTGGAAATTACAAAAAAGGAATCTGTACCCAATTTCATGCAAATCCGTCAACCCGTTTAGGCTGAGGCTCTCGGTACAGATGGACGCACAGACGAACAGACGAACGGACGAACAGACGAACAGACGAACAGACGAACAGACGCACAGACCGACGGACGGCATGACGAAAACCACTTTCTTGGACTTCTCTATCATCGTAATATTGGTTTTGATTGAAACCTCGAATTTTTTTTTTGACACGAAACCAATACTTGCCCTAAGGAGCAAGTAAATAAAATGCAAGACTGGGTCACACGTACTTGCTCTTGTAGATAAAGTTACTATTTATGCTAAGCCCTTTTTATTTAACATTTGTAAATGCAGTTTAAAAAAAAAAAAAAAACAATTAAAAAAGCATAAAATTCGATTTTCAAATGACTAAAACAGCTTCTTTAATGAATTTAACCTCAAAAAAAGTTTGCAAATTAATTTCTTCTATAATGATACATTTTTAGAAAAAAAAATTTGAAAATCGTTAGAGCCGTTTTAAAAAAAAAAAACTATTTTTTTCATATAAAATTTTGTAAGGACTTTTATAAAAAAAAATTGGTACGCCATTTTTAAGATATTATTTATCAACATCTAAAAACTAAAATTTGAAAAAACATATTCAATAGTTTTCGAAAAAATGATTTTTCTTTTAAATCCAAAAAAATTATTTTCGAATTTTTTTTACTAAATATTATTGCGGCATCTTAAAAGCATTCATGAAACAAATGGTTGAAATTAATTGAGTCATGAAGGAGAAAATAAGAATTAAAAAAATGGTTCTATGGCAGGTACCGTTAATAACGGTTTTTGAAAAAAATGGTTCTCATTTAAAGATAGACCTTACCCAAAGAAATGACCGTGATTTTTTTAATCAAAATCGTAGCCACCGTTTTTGAGAAAAATGAGTTTCTCTAAAACCGGTATATGACAGGTACCGTTATTTTTGGTCCAAAAAAAAAAATATCAAAAAACGTCTGGGAATAGTCTCCACAAAATTCCAAATACCAAGTTTGAAGTAAATCTACCCATCCGTTTAGGCTGTAGTCTCTGATACATACAGACAGACAGACAGACAGACAGAATTGTCGGACCCACTTTTTTCTCATTCTCTATCATCGTAATGTCATGTTTGATTGTTATCTCATCTACTTTTTTTTGTACGAATGCATAACTTGATATATGGTACCCATTACGCAAGTAAAAATCAAGGTGGAATAAGCTGGGACACGAACCCAGATCCCTGGCGGAGGCATAGTAGTCCATCGCACTTACCATACCGCATCTTCGATTAAATTGGGAAAGAAGATTTAACAACAAAGTTTACGGAATTTATTGGGACATAAAAAAAGTGGTCAAAAGGCTGAATGGTATACTTATAGGCAGTATAAGTGCGGAGTGTATCTGTATAGACATCGAGCTGGCTGGTGGCTGTTTGATCTCAAGATCCAACTCGTGTTCTAAGTAACTTTTCGAGTATACCTAATTAAGGATTAATAAACGAAGTTTATTATTTTTGTTGTATTCATCCATTAATCAATCCAATTTTTTTTTTGGGTCTAAGCTTAGTAAATAAAATATGTCCTTAATAAAAAGTCTCTAAATCTGAGCCAAAGTAATGGGTAAAAGCACAAAGCAATCATCAACTTTTAAATTAATTTATCTACTATCTTTCTACTCATCCCCAACTATACAAGAACAAAACATAAATTGAACGCACAAAACAATATACTTAAGCTGATAACTATAAAAATTAAAAATTAAAAAAAAAAAATCGAAAAGGTTTCCAGCTCAAAACCTTATATACGTATGAATGTTGTATTATGAAACATTATGAAACCACATCCATTTTCGGAAAGTAGTTCAAGAAAAAACCACCGTAAATGCTCCACTTCGCACCCCAAAACCACGTGCAAGTATACCATCGGGGCAGGCCAGTCATTCCCACACACACATACATTATTATTATGGACACAAGGGATGCGAGCGAAAAGGGAGCAATATTATATGTGTGATTCGCCTGTGTGTGCTGTAATGTGGTGCAAGCATTTTTCATTTTTCTAAAAGCACACTTTGCTTTTTCCAACAAACCACATCACCACACACGTCCTCCCTAACTTGCGTTCCAAAACTAAAGTGTAGTAGATAGTCATATTCATGTGGGTGCGATTGCGATCCCATTATAGAGCCCATCCTAGCCGAAAATCCAAAAAACACCAAAAACCCACCGTCGCAATCATTCAATAGAAAAGTTACGACAAGGATTTATACGGGACGAGTATGTGTGGCTTTGAAACAAAAAAAAAAAAAAGAAAAAAATGATTGCACTTGGCTCACATTCTCATTCTGATTCAGAACATTTTTTTGCGAATTTACCTCTTTATTATATTTTTATGTGCGAGGATTTTATTTTTATTTTTATTTTTTTTTTTTTGGTTCAAGTCTTCGCTGTGTATTAAGGTTAAAAGTAAATATTGAAATGAATAATAAAAAGAGCATAAAAATATACTGCGCGCTTGCCAAAGGTTGATGGAATGAATGAGTTTTTTTTTTTTTTTCTAAATTACTAAAGTGCAAACGCAGTGGACTAGAATTGGATATTAGTATCTAGTTTTTATGTCACTATCTCCTAATTCTTTAATATTTGTTAATGTAAATGAAAATTATTAAGGCCTCTAGATTTGAAGCAAGCTATTAGTGTGTAAAGGTTAATGATTTCTTGCGAAAAAATATTACGTATCAGTATTGGGTAATTTGAAATGACAGTAGGCTGGCACGCAGAAATTGTGGCATCAGAAAGTCAAATTACCGCTGATTAGCGCCATTTTGATACCATAACTCTTATGTGACCTAACCGTTTTGTAGAATAATTTAGTGCTATTCAGGCCATGGAAGACAAAAACTGAGATCACTATGTTGATCCTTAACCGGGCCTTGGTCAGATAAACCTGCGTGGGCTTGGATGGTATAAGTTTAATGGCAGGAAGAATGATAAATATTAACAAACACCTAACATAGGAGTCTTTCACATAAGGGCCTGTCACGCAGTTGACAGCTATCTTATGATTTGGCTCCCATTCGACAACTAAGGGCCTTAAAATTAGTTTTTCCAACAATTTCTAGTTCATACTCTGCCACCCAATAAGTATCGACCTACAGAAGAACCTAAGTGCATTCCTTTGGTTTTTCTTCGGGGTTTCTGTTGACATAAATGGCCAATGAATTAATTTCCATTGGTTGATTTTTATGATTATAGAGGTCGCTAAGGTCTTCTAAGAACGAAGCACGAAGTTTGATAATGTTTATACTATAAATAGGTCTTGACAATAATTGCAGATGACATTCCACAGTGTATTTTTCACTTGCAACAATATTTACTGGCTTATCGGCCAGTTCCCTATGCTTAGAATTATAAGCCTGCCTTTGTCAAGCCTGATTCGAACCTGAATATAACTAATAGTTTTAAAGATTTGTTATCGTCGTGCAGATTGTCTAGCATTTCCACCTTTTATGTCTACTGGGAGAATGAATGGAGACACAAAGGGCTGAACCTTGTGTAGCTAGTTGTTTTTTACCAACATACAAATAATCCATGTACGTTCATAGAATTATTTTTTAGCCGAAGGCCCTTTTTTTACCGAATGTTGTGGCAGATGCCACAGACAGTGTAAGTCTGATATAACCTAACCAGCATCGTCATTGGAAATACTCTTCAGCATAAGGTCTTGAATATTAACTGTGAGGCAATCGTCACCCAGATCTGGATCAAGGATACATTTGCAAATGAATTTCCGTAGCGCCCAGGTCTCCATAGAGAAGGCTAGAGACCCCTTGGTAAAAAAGATATCGGTTTCTGAAATATTGCAGAACCAACGTAGACCAACCGTAAACCTTTGGACTCTCTATTGTGAAGACACCACATACTTGTCGAATGGTGCAGAGGCAGGTGATTTTTTATTTCAAGGGTGGCTGAGTGAAAAGAGCTGTTTGCTTAAATGGTGAAGAGAAATGAAGATACAACCTAAACTGGATCATTTGGATTCCACGGACAACCATGCTTCGGCCATGGAAAGTCTTCGATTACCTACACATCGGATTGACAAGAGCGCAGTTTAGGAGAATCGGGACTTAGTTATAAGGGTCCTGAAGCAGCTTGGCATTTGTAACTGTAGGTAATTGTTCTGGAAAAGAGCTGGCTGGAGAAGCTTGTTCGTTGGACCAAATTGTACAGTGGCTTGAAGATTGAAGCGTTACCGAAATACTAAAGAAAAAAAAATCAACATACAGGAAAAAATGACAAAAACAAACATGACAGCTTGTAACATTATAAGTACATATTGTAAATATAATTTAACTTTGATGTTTTTTACAATTGACAACCAGTTTTAACCGTTCTTTCTCTGGGTAGTGCCCAGGATCAGCTCTCTTTGGACAGTTGTGAGTTCCGTAAGGTAACTACTATCTCTGGTTCGTGTGCCAGAGGCACTAAAGGTGAGTTTTTCTGGTTTTTGAAAAGGAACATTTCGGGTCTCATTTAATCTCCTTAGAGTTCCTTTTTCGGGGACTCTTTAGAAATTGGTGAGTTCTGCATGTTTTTTCTATGGTTTGTGTACCAGGGACACTTCAGTTCCGAAAGGTTCTTTCTCTTGTGTATTATTCAGAGACATTCAGGGTTTGCGTGCCGTTTCCCAAAGGCCTTTCTTTGGGGTCTCCCTTGAAGGCACTCTTTGGACAATTATGAAATACGCTATTAATAGGTGTTCTTGTTTTTAATGAATTAAAAAAGAACTACATTTTTTAAGTCTTTTAAGTTGCAAAAGTACTGCAGCAGTCAGTACTAAAATACTCACTGAACAGTTAATGAAAGCAGTTCACTAACTAAAAGTCTGTAGAAAGTTTTTGTACCAAACTTCCATCACACTTCCACACACATAAGAATATAGAGCTCTAGAAGTTACTTTAAGTTAAAAAAATACAAAAAAAAAAAAAAAAAATAACAGTACAAAAAAATTTCCATTGACTAGAAGACTAAAACCGGTCAAAAAGTACTGCAGTTAATTAACTTTTAGTCAATTAACTTCTTCCATTTACTGTACAGTCAGTATTTTAGTTCTTAGTGCTAACTGCTTTTCTGCAGTTAAAATACTTAGTAGCAGTACTAAAGTACTAAAGAAACGCAGTTAAAATTAAAGTCAATTAACTGCTAATGAATTGACTGCATTACCAATTGATTGCAGTCTTTTACAGCATCATATTTATTTTTGGTTAAAAAAAATGAAGTACATCCAAATTGTCGCCCTCTTATTAGTTTATACTTTCTTTTCATGAACTGAATTTTACTCAAATTTCGGTTCGAAAAGAAATCTTTTAGTAACTTAGACCAAACAAAAAATGTCCTTCAAACTGGATGCCATTCCTTTTATCAATTTTAAAGTTTGTTAGACAAAACAAAAATGTTCCTTTTTATCATTGATAAGTTTTAATCAACAACACTTATTATTCTCTTAGTTTGATAGTTTGTTAAGGTTTTGTAAATTATATTCAATCCGTTTCGCTGTGCAAATTCCCTTTTCAAAAATTCCACCATCACACAGCCCCAAAAGACATAAAGTGTTTATATACAAATTTTACAAATTTAAACTCCCGCTTTCTACCAGGTGATTCTCTTTAATTTATTTATGTTTAACCAACACTTAGGTTATTTGTTTTATTTCTTCCTTAATCAACGAGAGTGACATTAAATTAAAAACAAACCGTGTTACAAAAAAATACACGCACACAGACAAACAACAACATTATTTTATGCAGAGCAAAAAAAAAAAAAAAACTCCTAGTGGCAATAACATCTTCTCTTATTTTTTTGCTCCTTTATTTTAATCTTCTTCTGCTCACTCTTATTTGTTTTCTAAATGAATTCTTGAATTCCCTTACAACCTTATAGAACAGCAGGAAAAATATGCCCCATCATCAAGCCCACCCTTTAATCTACCTATGCGAAGGTATACAATCAGCCAACCCAACGTGTCCCGCCACAAAATTACATCCTGTTTTGAAGAAAATTGTTTTCATCCTTTCGGGATATATACATAAACATAGTTATGGTGCCTCCTCCTACACACTACATAGGTCGGTAAAGTAGGTATAGATACTCAAAGAAAAAAAAGAAACTTTGTTGTACAAAAAAAAAGTTATAGTAGTTGCCTATATTCCCTTTGGTTCACTCTGTCATCGTGTAAGTACGAGAGAAAGAGTGATACCGTGTGGAAGCTTCGGCAACAACCTGACAGAGTGTGCTCAGGTTTTAATGAATTATTTCTCTATCCGACCCCCTTCCCAACTCATGTCCTTTGGGAAAAATATAAAAAAGAAAATATAATCAACACCAAAAAAAAAAAAGGGCAAAAAGAGGCAACAAGGTTTACTGGTTTACTGACTAAGTGACACCATCATGGAAGCAACACAGGAAAAGTCATCACAGGAAACTAAAAACAAAGATGAAACCGGAGAGCAAGTATTAACCTCCTTTTTTTTCTGTACAGAGGAGGCCTAGAAAAACCAATACACTGGATTGAAACACCTGAGAAAATTTATTTACCGTTTTTTTTTTCCTCTCAACAATTTGTGTTTTTTTTTTCAAAATTAATGAATAAAACTGATTTAGCAAGGGAGGATACAAAAAAAAAAAAAAAAACGGATTGAGGTTGAATTTGCCAATTGGTTTTTGACTTTGAAGTGGCAACAGTGTAATAAATAATTAGTCGGTGCCATGGATGAAAATTTTTGTCACAAAGTGGGAAGTAATTTTTTTTTATATTTTAGTTAAAACAAAAACATTTTTATCTTCATTTTAAGTAAATTCGAACATTCCTATACTAAACTACAGAAATAATGTCCTTGAATTCGGATTATGGCACTTGCTAGTTTGCATTACTAGCAAACTTTTTTTATTTGGAACTTTATTTGTTTTTAAGTTCAATGGATGCTATAGGTTATGGTCAGAACAAGGCTGGTCTTAAATTATGTGGGGCCCTGAGCTAGATTTCACTGGACACCTTCTCCAAGAAACAAAATCGAAAACTTATAGCTTATACTTATTGCTTGTATATGTATAAAGCTTCTATAGAACGTCAATAGAAATCATTTTTTTTTTATTGATGGTCTTACGGTCGTTTACAACTTGTATAAAGTTATTTAAGAGTTTTTTAAAAAACTCTTGCTGGGAATTCCGAAAGACTTCGGTAAATATTTCTTTTAATTTTTACCTACTTTAATAAGATTTGTATTAAAAAGCTTAAGAAGCTCTACCGAAGCTATTTTTGTAATGATTTACTTAAACTTTGTAAAGATCTTATGAGGTTATAAGGTCTTCAACTTGTATAAGGTTCTATTTGTTTTATACCAACCACATTATTGAAGCTTTACCGAAGTTTCTGTGATCCCGAAAAACGTGTATTTTAGTTACTTTCCGCATTCAAATAGGACTAGGTCCATTTAAGATGTGACACACCAAATTTTAATCGTAGCTTCTCATTCGATTCATTAGAACATTAGAAAAAGGACAGTCAAAGTAAAGTTAAAAATTAAAATTAAACAGATTATTGCTTAGAACGGTCTTCAAAGCTCAAAAACAACAAAAAACGGAAGTTTTCAAATACCATTATGTGGATCTCCTCAGTTAAACCTATAACTTCTGATAAGTCCTTTCAAAAGTGATTTTTCACTGTGTTTAATTTATTGCTTCCCCAGAGAGGGGAAGGCACGCTCCCGTAAACTGGTACTGAATATGAATACCGACAGCCAATGCATTATCTCAATCCAATACCCTGAACACATTAACAGGTCAAAGGTATGTATGTAGAATAAAATTACCTATAATATATTTAAAATGTTTTAAGGATAGGTATTGGGTCTTTGGGATTTCAAATCTTTTAAGTATGGATTTTCCGAATAATGATTTGAAGGAAAATTGATTTGGGATTTGGATTAACTGGATTCTGATTTTTGTTTTCTAGATTTTGTGTAGACATTATTATAAATTTAGAAAACACCTAAAATTTCTAAAACAGAAAATCAAAAAAAACATAATAGATTTTAGAGCATTGGGGTTTCGGTAGTTTGCAACTCAGGGACTATACTTCTTAAGGATTTAAAATGTCTAAATCCTTACTTTTTTGTGATATTAAGGTTTTCTGGATTAGAAATTGTATGGTGTTTTACCAAGTAAAATATATTTGGGATACTTGATTTTTGGGTTGGTTACGTTTTCCCGCCGAACAAAATCCCGTGTAACGAAATCCCTCCGATCAGAATCCCGTGTAACGAAATCCCGCCAAACACTACCTTTCGTTAGCGCTGTATTTCATTTGAAATAGGTCACTCGATTTCATGAGAATCAATTGGAACGAATTTTCCTACTATTTTTTTTTTTTTTTTTTTTTTTGAAACAGCGCTGGATTGGAACTCTGATTTCAGTGACTCGAATCGATGAGAATCAGTTGGAACGAAGCAATAAAATTTGTCGTTCAAATAAAAGTATATAAGCTTTTGAATTTTTTGAAAATTTCATTGACAACCGGACCTGAACAACCCGAGACAAGAAGCTGCCAGCATATTCACCAAAAAAATTTACATCGACAATTTTATTGAAATATTGCTAAAAATAACTACTATTGTTATTAAGTTAGGCCCCCTTTGTCCCAATATATTTAAAAACTAACCAATGTATAAAATAAGATAACTAGGTTAAGAAATTTGTAAATATTTTGAATTGTTCAATTAAAATAAACTGTCCCAGAAACTGTAATTTCTTCAGTATCGATTAGGATTATATTCGTTTTACTGGTGTTTTAAGTAGTAAACTTGCATATTAACTCTTATGAATCACTCACTGTAACGCTATGTCGTTTTCTTGGCTATTAGAAACGTAATCGTTAATTTATGATTAAATTATTCATGATTATATTTGTGCTTTCAAGAGTAATTTTGCATATAAACTTTTATCAATCACTCACGGATTCTGTAACGCTATGGCGTTTTCTTGGCTATTTGCAGTGTAATCGCCACAGTGGCGTGTCTGGCAGATATGAAAGTTCTTTTTAGAATTTTATATTAAAGAAATGGAAACAAAATTTCGTTGGTGTTTTGTTGGTGAAAAGTTATTTTCATAACTAAAAAAAACTTTTTTTGATTCTATCAGTTTTCACTTTTTTTCAAAAATTTTAGAACATTTTCCAAAAATTTTCAAAAAAAAAATCTAGTACGGTACTAAAAATAACGCTTGAATAACGCCAGCTAAAATTTGGTCGGCGGGATTACGTTACGAGGGATTCTATCTGGCGGGATTACTCTACGATCCCTTGATTTTTGGGGTTCAGGGTTCGTTTTGGTGTTTTTAAGTTTTCTGGATTTATCTTCTATTACAGAGGGTACTGTACTGGTCCGAATCTGTACACACTCCAGATATTCAACAATTGCGATATTGGGTCTTAAACAACATTTTCAAATAAAGGGGGTAGGTAATGGGGTTTTAAGATTTTTTTAATTACTATTAAGTCTGAATCCGTCGTTTTTAAAAAGATGTATGTGTGTGTGTTTCTATGTACATTCGTACGGTCGTGACACTTTTTTCATTCACCATATCTTGAGTACGAATGAAGATATAAATGTAGGTCCTAAGTTTCGTTAATTAAAGGTAAAAAAATCAATCAAACTTCCAAGATTCACAAACCATAAATTTCTCCAGTCGCAAATTATGCTGAATTATGAGACAGTTTTGACCTACAAGTAGTCACAAGTATTTAGTAAGTAGTTCCAGTAGTAAAAAGAACATAAATATGCTTAAAGTGGTAACACTGGTTAAATCATTTTGTAAGTTTTTTTTTTCATTTTAGTTTATTGTTTTATAAAAGCCTTACAACATACCCATTATTCCCATCAACACAGTTTACGGTCAACCCAAAGACAAAATGACTTTGACATTAATCTGCAACTTTTATTCGTGGACTAAATTATATTCTTCATCTCATCACAGACCTCTCGGATGTGTCCTGGCGGAAATATTATCTTGTCCTTGTCATTGACATTAAAATATTAAGTACACCCTAACCTAGGTCTACTCCAAATAAAGTGACATAAGAAATTTAATGTTGAACCCGTAGTATAATTTCCTTCTCTCTCTCTTATTGTTGTTATATAGAATGTGGATCATGCTTTAATTCTTTGTGCGATGGGGAAACAAAAAAAAAATTTACTTTATATATTTTTTGTTGGGGTATTTTTATTAATGCTCATTTAACACGGATATAAATTATGTTGAATTATTTTTCTTCTTTTTTTCAAAGACATAATAATAAATCTTCAAAAAAAGAATATATTCTTTTTTTTTTTGGAATGGAAAAGTCTCATGTAATGACATTTAATTAGAAAAAAGTCCTTCTTAGAATGTAATGAGATTTTTCTCTCAGCTGCTGATTTTGCTAATATTATGATTTTGATGAACTTTGACATTTTTCAAATAAAATAAAAAAAAAATGACATACAAATGTATGTACATACACAATGTATTTTGCATTGGCACTTTTGTTTAGACTATGATTTAGAGTTTGATTAAGATTTAGGAATGTTTTTTTGTGAATTTTTGTATATTTAATCCTGCTGAGGTGGAAATAACAGCTTGATCTTCGGCGCTAACTACCTTAACAACCACAAATCGTCGGAACAGTTTGATTGGTGGATTTCATTTAAAACAGAATTTAACATTTTGTCAAAATGTATTTAATAACGGGTGATTTTTTAGCTGGTTTGGTTTTGGGAACACTGGTTTTGACAGCTGACGTGTGTTTAGTACCTTGTGTCACTGTCAAACAGCTTCAGTTTGGTTTGCAATTTAACCATGGATCAGCTTACAAATGAACAGCGCTTGCAAATTATTGAATTTTACTATCAAAATTCGTGCTCGGTTCGAAATGATCATCGCGCGCTGCTTCCATTTTATGGTCGGCATTCTCGACCTTCTGAGCAGTCTATTCGGAAGATTGTGACCAAATTTCGCACCAAATTTACTTTGTTGGACATTAAACCACCAACACGTTTACGTACTGTGCGTAGTAAGAAATATTGCGGCCGTATCAGCTAGTGTGACAGAAGACCGCGAAATGTCGATTCGGTGCCGTTCCCAGCAGTTAGGCCTTTGTTACAGCACTACGTGGAAAATTTTGCGGAAGGATTTGGGCGTAAAGCCTTTTAAGATACAGCTGGTGCAAGAACTAAAGCCAGCCGACCTACCACAACGCCGAATTTTTGGTGAATGGGCTCTTGGAAAGCTGGCCGAGGATCCGCTTTTTTATCGAAAAATTGTGTTCAGCAATGAGGCTCATTTTTGGTTGAATGGGTACGTAAATAAGCAAAATTGCCGCATTTGGAGTGAAGATCAGCCAGAAGCATTGCAACAGCTACCAATGCATCCCGAAAAAGCCACTGTTTGGTGCGGTTTATGCGCCGGCGGCATTATTGGGCCATATTTCTTCAAAGATGATGCGAATCGCAGCGTTACTGTCAATGGTGAACGCTACCGAGCGATGATAACAAACTTTTTTTTGCCCGAAATGGAAGTTCTTGACTTGCATAATATGTGGTTTCAACTAGATGGTGCCACATGCCACACAGCACGCGAAACAATGGCGCAATTGCGAGGCGAGTTTGGTGAACAGTTAATTTTACGTTTCGGGCCGGTCAATTGGCCGCCTAGATCGTGCGATTTGACACCATTAGATTATTTTTTTGTGGGGGTATGTCAAAGCTAATGTCTATAGGGACAAGCCCGCTTCGATTGACGCACTGGAAGCCAACATCCATGCATTCATTCGTGAGATACCGGCCGATATGTGTGAAAGAGTATGCCAAAATTGGACTCAGCGGATGGGCTACCTGAGACGCAGCCGCGGTCAACATTTGCATGAAATTATCTTTAAACATTAAATTGCAAGGTTCAAACTATCGATTCAAATAAATATTTCATTAATTTTTTCGAATTTTTTTGGTTTTTTTTTTTTAAGTTCTAAACCTCTTAAAAAATCACCCTTTACTTTTGACGCAAATTTTTACTTTAAACTGAACAAAAAATTACTTTTTCAACTTGGCAGATGGCTATTACTAATTACACTGCATAACCTATCACGTTTTGTAAGCTTTCTGCAATGAATACAAAACGGTATGTTAAAATCCCGTAACACCCCCATAATCTGTAGTTAGGGACAAAAAAAGAGGATTTCAACCTTCATTCATTGCAAGAAATCTGGCTTCGTCAAATGTTTACCCATTTTATATTTTCTTACTGTTTTGGAAAAGAGACATTTAGAAAATAAAATAAAAACATGTTATTTAGTTATACCATCCAGACTTATACAGTCTGCTGAATAATCGGTTGAACAACTACAAAAAATCCATTTGTTTCGTCACTTTCCCAACTTCGAAATCAATTAAAAACGTATGTTTTGAAAAAAACATGCTGTTTAAAAAATATGTTCTCAAATAATATTTATATTTTGGTTAAAACTAGTTCCGAAAAAAAAAACGATTTCATCCCAAAAAATTCATAAATTTGAACGTTTAGGTACCAAACAAAAGTTATGGTTTCGATTCCCTCCCCAATTAAATTAAATTTTATAAAACTAGTTACACTGATTACAAAACGCTATGTAAGAATTCCGTAACACCCCCAAAATCTGGACTTAGGTCCAAAAAACGTTTTTTGACATTTATCCATTGCAAAAAATCTAACTTTGTCAAATTTTCACCAAATTTGAATTTTTATACTGTTTTGAAAAGCAGACATTAAGACCTTTTAAACAATGTTAAAAACATGCAGTTTGGTTCAAAAAAAAATGTCCAGTACCTAAATGTTCGAATTTCTGTAACAGCATATGGTTTCAAAAATATATGTTTTAAATTGATTTCGAAGGTTTTTGCAAAGAAAACACGTTTTCGAGACATTTTTATGTGCATGTGCCGTTATCGTCGTCGTCATTGGCGTTGGAAATTTGTAAACACGATAATTTTTATAAGAGCCAATAGGTATAATGTCAATCTGTAAATGCCAAAAGTATGGGATTAACCTTCTTGTATACTTTTTATACAAAAACTTTCCAATAATGTCACTTTTGTAAGGGGAGTACTAAAAATTTCCTTTTTTTTTTTAATTTTTCCAATTAACAATGGAAGGTACTGATTTTCAAAATAATGCAGGTTTCTAAAAACTGTTATACTCAATTCTCAAAAGTTTTGGTAAAAATCAATATTTTACATTGTTGTAAAACAAATTCTTAAAATGGTACGGAAAATATTGGGATTACCAATGTAATTAATTTTTTTACAAATATTTCAATACTGATTGAACAATTAAATCCCTTTATTCAAAAATTAACTGAACCACTAAAATAATAATAATTAAATTAGAAAATATAAATGCCGGTTTAGACTGCAAGATAATCATTTTTTGGTTTGTTAATTTACAAGAATATTTCAAGTTAAACTTGTTTCATAACACTCCCAGTAAAACTATTTAAACCAAATCATTGAACTCAATACCATCAAAGAAGAAATAAAGGAAACAAACATGCATTATGCATACGTCCAGCATAAGAAATTAATTGATTTTCCAGAAAATGCTTACTATTAAAGTTTTGCAATATTGAAGTCAAAGACATGGAAGTAATCTACACAATTCGAATAATGTGCATTTCATTGAGTTGAATCTATAATTTTACTCCTGATGAACAAGGTTGTAAGCTTTTTGTTCTGTTTATTTTTCATTTTCTTTGTCTGCAAACAAATTGAACAACTTCCTTTACCAGCTTTGAAATTAACAATAAGTCAACTGATCCTTTTACTTGTGTTTTATCTTATCTAGATAAATGTAGTAGAGATACACTTAGAACCTAATTTCTCAAATTCTTATCTAAGCTTTTAAAGTAACCCACATTTAATAATATATAGAAATCATTTTCAGTATTAACTTCTCACAAATTTCCCACATCAAACATGAAAATCTGAAAATCTTACAACATACATAGGTATATTGTGTAGGTATAAATAATTTCCTTTAAGATTTTACTGGAGGCAACACTTAGATAAGTGCTAAGGATAAACCTCTCATGCAGATAAAATACTCAACACTTTTGTACATCACATAATCCTTCAACCTGTCAGTCACCACTAAACATGTACACACACAACATTTGTCCAACCCAAATCACTATAAATCTCCAAAAATGTTCAAAGGATTTTAGATTTTAAGGATCTTGTGTTTTTTTTTTTGTTTGTTGTTCTTGTTCTTGTTGTTTTTGTTGTTGTTGTTGTGTTTCAAAAAGATTACCCAGAAATAAAAAACAAGAAAGCCTCTTCTGAAGGAAATTCTTGACTTTAATATTTTAAACGAGTATAAGAAGTGTATACGTAATGTTCTTATGTAATTCATGACTCTCTCTCTGACTTATTTAAGGGTCAGCTTCTTCTTCTTCTTCTTCTAGTTCATAATCTTAAACTTTTCATCGTACAAGATTACAAATAATCCCATTTCATATCCATTTAGCTTTTCTATACAACATTAGCTAAGTATATGGTCCTTTGGCGAAGCGCATCATGATGCCAAACACATACAAATACAAATACCAGAAGCTTATCAGAGAAAGAGTATGTATCCTGTGGATACTGCAAAGAGCTAAAATAATGTTGACATTGAAATTTTCATTTTAACTTTTTACTGCATGAGATTTTGAATTCTATGACGATACGAGTATATGGCACAAAATCCTTGCAAAAAAAAAATCCTTAGGATGGAGTAATAGCATACTTGTCACGATGATGCTTCAAGATATAATCTTTAAAAAAAAAATGAGCCGGAAATTTAATTAAGATGTCTTGTCTTTGCCAGCACTTGGAGCGACGACGGTAGATATCCCTACATGAGTCAAAGAAAAAAATAAAAAAAAGCCTTAAAGTCTGAATGTGATAAACGTGAAATAGTTCCACAATACTGAAACCTATACACTCTTGTGTCGCACCTTGAAATAGAAATTCTTTTTCCTACCAGTATTTTTTCTTGTATTGTTACTTCCTTCAAAATGCCAAGAATTTAAGAAAAAAAAAAAAAAATAAATTCATTCCCCCCCACACACGTATAAACACTTACCAATGACGTTGAAATTATATGACAAGGACATTTTTGGCTCTGTGTTGATTTGGCACTCGTAAATACCGGAATCCCTTGGCTGGGGATACTTTATCTGCAGTGTCCAATTGCCTGAGTTTTCCGGTCGTATCACCTGCAACAAAACAACACAATCAAATTACTTACGACACAGAGGAAGGAAGCTTCTCGCACTATCAAATAACAAAAATACAAAAAAAAAAAAAAAAATAAATACAACGCTTTTATGGAGCATTCCAAAAAAAAGGACTTCCCTTCACTCATATCCTATAGCTGCTACAAGCCAATAAAAGAAATAGAAAAAAAAAAAAAAACGAAACCAACATTACAATGGGGCCTGAATTGCTGCACGAACAAGCTCTTCAGCTGATATTTATATTTAGTCACGCAGCAAGAGCAGACATATTTAAAGGATATGCTGTTTCTTCGTTTCGATTGTGTCGTCCATGATTCCTGGAATCTCTCTCTACTTCTGCTCTCGATGATGATGGAGAAAAATGAAACAACACAAAATAAATAGCATCGCACTCTTGGCCTTAAAGTGTGCTGCAAGCTTTATGAGATAGTTTTTCTTCTTCTTTTTTTTTTTTCTTTCTTGCAAATAGAATATTACGTTATGCATGCAATGTTGTGTGATGAAGGACGAAAAATCTCAAAACATCTTCGTTTGATCCTGGACATAAAATGAACAGAAAAAAATAAATAAATAAATAAAACTGAACCGTAGATAGAACCTACCTACCTATACTCTTGTTTATATCTGGAAGGACTCAAAAGAAGAAGAAACGAAATAGAAATGTGTTTTCAAGCATGCAGATTGATTTGGTTAAGTTTATTCATTCGTTTCCTTAGATAAAAGCATCAAGCAAAACCGGACATTGGCTCTACTAGTCAGGTTTTTTTTTTTTTAACTTCCTTTCTTATAATAGTATGTACGAGTATATGTAGAAGAGGTACCTATGTATGCACATATAAAGGTATTTTAGAATTTTCTTACCTGAAATCTCTGGTCAGATGTGTATGTTGTGGAACCAGCCGTAAGGATGTGCAAATCACGTTTTCTGATCCATGATACCTAAAATAAAGATAAAATGGAATGTGAATAAGTGAAATAAATTTGAAAGGATCTTAGAATCTATGTTTATGTATGGAGAAACGATATTATATGTATTTAAGGCTACCCTAAGTTTAAGTTTTGGCATTTATATTTGTCTAAATATATTTTGTATCTTTTGATTTTCTTACACTTAACTGAACTTAACTGATTTGTAAGGAATTTAGTCAAAATACAATAATATATGGGTAAGAAAATTGCATACGTCTTTGGTCAAGCAAAGTGAAATTACTTATTTATTTATTAAAATTAAAAATAAATTTTTGTGTTTGTGTTTATTTTAAATGGAAAAAATTATTTAATTTCGTATTTATGCACATGTTTTCAAGAGTCAAACAACCTATATGGTAAACTGGGGCACATTCGGCAATTTTTTTTCATTAACCTATATTTTAGTTATTTATGCTCTGAACACGTAATTTGTTGGCTTAACAGGTTGTTTCATTATTTCTCTTTGCTTTAAGGAAGAAAATGTTTTAATTTTACTTACCAAAACGTTTTTTAAAATTCAATTCTGTTAAATTAAAGTGCCCCGAGCCGGAGCAGATTCGGCTTTCAATGGGGAACATTCAGCATTGGAAAAAAAAAACTTTTAAGAATACGTGACAAAACTGTTTAAAGCTTATTTATATTTCTTTAAAAATACAATTTAATTAAAACAGATATTTTCAATTGAGAACTTTGCAGCAAAAGGAAGGCAGGTACAATTTTGTCGAGTTGTGACAAAATCGAAAAAAAATTATTCAAAAAATACTGTGGTTTGATGTAAAACTAAGTCTTTTTCCGTCAAAAAATAAGGGGAGCTATAGCAAAATTTGCATCTATCAAAAATCTACATACAACTTATGTATTTTTAAATAGCATTTCTCTTTTTTGAACACTCTTTTCAAAATTGAAGCTGCCTTACCTCTGCTGCAAGGTAATCAATTGCCTTTATTATGGTTTTTCGTTTATGATGTGAATCTTGTTTGTTTGCCTCTACAATTTCAAACAATATCAACCTGCAAAATTTAAAATAATGGAAGCTTTTGAAAATCTGGGGTACATTCGACACCTTCTGAATGTGCCCCAAACAAAATGACGAATTTACCCCGAATTCTCAAAATAACATTTTTTTAATATTTAATATTCAAAATTAGTTTTTTCTTGATTAAATTCCACTGCCTTACTTATTGAACAAAGAAATTAGTGAAACCTGAAATTCCTTAAATTCATTTTTAAATATAAAAATCACTTACTTATCCACTAGCCAAAATAACAACGGAGATCTCAAAAACACTCAACTTTTCTTAGCGCGAAACTACAAATGTCAAATTTAGAGTGTGTTCATAACTTCAGTAAAGGATGCGTTCTGTGTTATTTTCATTTCTTAATTCAGAGCGCATCCAACCGAAAATGGCTTTGACGAATGTGCCCCGATGATGAATGTACCCCAGTTTACCATACTACACCAGGAAAGATACAAAATTTAGTACCAAATAAAAAATTATCCATGCATATTTATTATTCGTGTCGCATTTAAAGGGGGGGGGGGGGGGGAAAGGAGAAAAAGGTAAAGATTTAATAAGCTGAAAAATTTATGTTTATACAATTTAGACACATGAATTATGATTTAGGGTTAAATTTCAATTCTGATGGAACGAATGAGACGAGAGATAACATAAATCGATATAACATTTCCAAGAAAGTTATAATAATTCTTGTACAATGATTATCTGTCACATAATAGTACACTTACAATTTGTATATGAAAAGCTTTAAATTAAATTAAATATCCTTTGGAAAAATTGTGAAACTATGAAATAATAAAAGAACCATCTGTTTTTCATGACTAGACTAAGATATAAAAGTGTCCATAGAGATTTCTAAGGTGAAAGGGTGATTTTTTGTTGAAAATAAAAGTAAGTATAGATTTTTGAATTGAAATTTTATTACGATGGTGATCTGCTTTGATATTATTTTCTATTCTAAAAATTTAGAAAATATTAAACTTTTTAAATATCACTCTAACCAAAAATATTGTGCAGTGTAGCCATTGCACGGACAATATTATTGCACAGTAGGTACTAAGTATTGCGTATTTTAATTGTGTCCTGTAAGGCCGGCATAAAAGAGGTATTAAGTTCTTGTCAACCAAACCGAACTAAGCTTACTAAGCTTTTGTCACATTGCTGTAAGACATAGTGACTAATATATCGTAGGAAAGCTCTCAACTAAAGTATCATTTTTTTTGCAGTGAAATAAGTCTGGGTGGAATCGGCTAACGCAATAGTTAATAGATGATTATCAAAATCGACACTTTTCTTCCATGTTAAGTGATTATTAATCCGACCATCTCCTTTTTATGTTCTGATTCAACCCAAGGAACAATTTTTGTTCGTTTAAAGTTCTGGCAGCGCTTAGAACGCTAATTCAATTTGCTAATTTAAATCAAATTCGCTTTAGAAGTGCCTCTCGAGCTATTGTTAGACTCATTTGAAGCTAAATTTGCGAGTTTGGGAGCTAATTTAAGTTCTTTTTCAGCCCTTTAACAGTTTTTAAATACGGTAGAAGCTTTACAATCAAACAACGAGCCTCTTTATTGCATATAAGAAGCTAAATCTTAGCACTTAATTTGCTCTTTACTAGTTTGGCCGAATATTTAAGGCTCTATAAAAGATACCTAAACAAAATTGTGTACTTTTAAGAGCACTTTTGGTTCTAGTTCGAACTACTGGTAGGTGACCAAAGAGCCGCACGCTATTAAAGAGTAGTAATTTTTTTTTTTTTTGTTAGTATAGGTGCGAATAAATATAATAAAATAAAATTATTTATTAGTAGTGGATCTTTATTTTTCATCAACTTGAATCTATGTCAAATATCACAATATCAAAATATCTTAGAAATTGTAACATCGATATTTATATAGAAAAATAATAATAAACAAATGAAATCTAGCCGGGTTTAAATTTAACTGCAATTGTATTCCTACCACGAATGTTCACATTGTACAAGGCAATTTTAGCACGCGCTTCACTAATTATTATTTCTTAATCACAAAATTAAAATAAAAAACTAAAATTTGGTTTAAAAATTCATTTAAAATCTGACATTACCCACAGAATTTGCCATATTTTTTTAAGAATTACATATACTAATTAATGGAGCTTCTATATCGGCTAGAAGCTTATACAATTTAAATTAGATTTATAATAGAGCAGCATTTGACAGCATGAACAGGGTTAACAGGGTGACCCAACATTCTCCCAAACCAATGGGCAAGAACAGTGCGAAACGACAACGCGAAAGCGACAAAGCACCTACTTATAGTTTCATTATAAGAAAAACAATGTATTTTTTTGTCGCGTTGGTGTGACCTCTCATGTGTCACCATTTACTAAAATGTGATTATAAAATCAAAACAACAAACTTCAGGTGTGAATTAAATGTTATTGTCGCTAAATCATGTTGCAGCACGAACCACATTCGAATCCAAAGATCAGTGTAATTTCTGGTAGGTGATAAATGTGAAAAATGAACAATCAAACCCATACAAATCTTTGAACAATTAAAAAATCTACCACATTTACTACGTTAACGCAGAGTTTACATCTTTGCACGAATACCTCTATTAAAATGTATTTTTGTGACTCAAAAATGTCGCAAAACACTTAACATGTGAATCCAAGTACTTTTTTGTCATTCCACATTGTTACAACATTGAAAAGTATTCATGTGTATTTTTGTCGCTTAAACATGTCGCAAAACACTTCACATGTGAATTCAAGTACTTCTGTCATTCAACATAGTTACAGCATTGAAAAGTATTCATGTGTATTTTTGTCGCTCAAAAATGTCGCAAAACACTTCGATGTGAATCCAAGTACTTTTTTGTCATTCCACACTGTTACAACATTGAAAAATATTCATGTATATTTTTGTCGCTTAAACATGTCGCAAAACACTTAACATGTGAATCCAAGTACTTTTTTGTCATTCCACATTGTTACAACATTGAAAAGTATTAATGTGTATTTTTGTCGCTCAAAAATGTCGCAAAACACTTCACATGTGAATCCAAGTACTTCTGTCATTCAACATAGTTACAGCATAGAAAAGTATTTATGTGTATTTTTGTCGCTCAAAAATGTCGCAAAACACTTCACATGTGAGTCCAAGTACTTCTGTCATTCAACATTGTTAAAGCATTGAAAAGTATTAATGTGTATTTTTGTCGCTTAAACATGTTGCAAGACACTTCACATGTGAATCCAAGTACTTTTTTGCCATTCCACATTGTTACAACATTGAAAAGTATTGATGTGTATTTTTGTCGCTTAAACATGTCGCAAAACACTTCACATGTGAATCCAAAGATTTCTGTCAATCAACATTATTAAAGCATTCAAAAGTAGTATTCATGTGTATTTTCATCATTTAGAGATGTATCATATATAATTATGTGCATCCATTGACTTTTGTCATTCAACATTGCAAAAACTTTAAAAAGTAATTCTGTGCATTCTTGTCGCTCAAATATACATTTTTATTTTATTTTCCCGAAAAAAAATTTACATGGAACACCCTGTGGTAAACACTATTGAATTCTTAAAATAATTTGTCACACATGAATTTGCCTATCAATTACCTACGTCTGGTGCCCATATAAAGCTTTATTAAGGCTTTGTGTTCTAAAACGGTAAATTTAGTGAAATTTGCATTTATAACATTCATTTGTAACATTCACATCAAACAGACAACAAAACAACTTTTTTCGATTCCCAGGTAAGGTCCATTTTGTTTTATTTATACTATTTATTTTGCTAAATAAGTTTCATGTCTAGTTTAGTTTCATGTTTTGTGCCAGTAAGTACAATGTCTTTTAAAATCATACAAGAGCTAAATAAAAAAAATAAAGCGGTACTGACCATCATACCAGCTGGCTTTGAATTAAACGGAGTTTATTGGTTTCCTCCATCTCATTCGAGCACCAAAAAATTAAATAGTCTTTTGAGAAATCCTTTTGCAAAACCAGATGTATCTACTTGGGAAGCCAGGCCTTGCTTGGTCAAGAGAAGCAACATTCCAACATTTTCTCTTGCGGAGGAACAAGAAGAAGAGTTACTTCAAAAAAATGTGACGGAAATAGAAGACGATGCAGACGTTGAATCTGAGGATTCATACAAAACTCTTCAGTGTCAAAGGGGTAAGACAAAGTCCGCCAGATCACCACAGGCCGACTTTAATTCCCTTTTGGAACAATGTTGTGTCTCTTTGTCTAGTCCTCAAACACCAGTCGAGACGCAAGAAAGCGAAATTGTTGTCCAAAACTTCGAAGTTTCTTCTCAGCACCAAGAGTTCAATGTGAAAGAAGTTGTTTCTGATGACAATTATTTATATCAAAACAAAGCACAGACTGATTTCGTGGTATTAGGTGATTGCTCATCCCCATCTCAAGGCGGAGAGTATGAAAATGTTGTTTCGACGCTCTTAACAAATCAATTACAAATATTAAAAGAGATAGCAACGATCAAGGAAGTCATAACAACTGGTCTCGCAAAACTTTTGACTCAAAATGAATGTTTGGCAAAAATCCACACCCAACAGTTGAGCCAAGACAAAAAGTGTTCGATATTTGAGGCTGCTGAAAATTTCGAAAAAATTTTAACTGGCGAGCAGGCTTACCAGTTCGAAGACCAGCTTGTGGATACAGAATTCAAGAGTGAAATGGTAAGGTATTGAAATCGTTTGTGAAAAGAAATTGCAAATTTCTTTTTTAAACTGATTTTGTCATAGGTGTCAATAAGGACTTTCTTTGTTTGCATCATTCAAAGCAATTTGCAATTTTTAGTAGAACTTAAGACACTTTTCCAAACAGTCTTTGGTGAATTGTTATGAATTAAAATAAATATCTCAACAAAAGACAAGCAAAAGCAAATCAAACTTTGGCAACACCAAGAGACTGAAGGCAAAATAAATATTAAAGAATTATCGATATGATATTATAGGTATATAATAACTTATAGATCAACAAAAATGTTAATAACTTTTCTATATTTTTTAAATTAAATTTTCTTATGAGTTAAGACTTCTTAACGATTTTTTTTCAATAAAAAAAAAAATATTTCAAAACTACAATTTATGATACTACAGATTCGGAAAATGTCGTTCGTAATTGGAAAGGGTGGTAAAAGGACTGGTCAAGGGTGGACTTGTTGTTATGAGTTGGTTGATGCCATATTTGATAGAAGATTCTTGGTAAAAAGCTCTTGGACTGGAGCTTCCCATTCTCAAGTAGATGAAGGGAAAATCCCTTTTTTAAAATTCAAAAACATTTTGATGATATTTGCTTCGGTGATTACCGATGCTGACCCGGAGTTTTCTGTGGAAAAAACAAAAGATTTTTTTAAAAAGCTTTTAAGAAACGCAACACGTTTTCAGTCGCAAGAGTTGTCACAGACCCGAAAATCGACACAACGCGGAAGACCTTCCCGAAACAAAATTGAAAAAAACCAAAATGTACAGGGGTAAGACTTAAATTAAAAACTTATAATTACAAAGTCTTATATGCAAACATTTTAAAAACCATTTAGAAAATCAAATCAAGGAACTTCAGATTAAAACTACACTTTCAAAACGCTTCAATCAATTCAACTTAAGATGTTAAAAAATCATCAAAGTAAATAAAGCTACCTTATTTTTTAAAAAAATATTTCAAAATTCTTATCCAATGAAATCAATAATTTTGTGTTATAAACTTTTATTTTGAACTTATATGTATATTCTTTATAATTAAAGTTATGTATATAAAATAATTTTGTCGTCTTATTATTTAACATACTTAAGTTATTAAAAAGATAAAGTAAACCAAAGTCTTTTATTTACCCATTATAGGTACTTGATGGCAATTTTAATGGTTAAGAATAATTCAGGAACTAGAGCTGCGATTTATAGTACAATCCTCGATTCATGATTATATTTATAAAGTATGAATCAATGGTATAAACACAATGCCATTATTTTTATATGGCACAGCTACCAATTTACATTTTATAGCACTTGCCTCAAATAAATGCACAGTATTTTCTTCACATTTGGAAAAAAATATATTTAGTCGCGAAGATTTAATTGGCGTCGAAAAAAAATCACTTTTTTCTTTTACTGAACATCCTTTTATAAAAATTTTATCATTTTGGATCAATGCTTTTTCGAATTTAATAATTTGGTTATCTTGAGTTAGAAACCATCTGTTTGGCATCTCATAACTTAAGGTTAAGGTCTTAAAAACAATTAAATTATAAGTGCCATCAATGTTTTGGTTTTTTAAAATTGGATAAATCTTTTCTGTTTTCTCAAAACTTTCTGATTGAGAAAGTTCACTCATCCGCTTTGCTGCCTGAGCAAGAGGATTAGAGCCAGTTCGGAGTAGATTTTTCAAGGTATATAAACTGTTCTCGAAGGGATATGCGGTGAATGATTCTAAGATTCCAAATCTCTTAACTTCATCGACAAGATGGCAAAGATTATGCACATTACTTGTGATTGATCGTCTTTTATACAGTTCTATATATTTTTCTATGTAAAAATTTAATAATTCTGATGCTAACTGAAGAAAATTATGGTATTTATAGGAGGAGCAAATGGTTATAGCACAAACGAGAATAAGAAAATGCTCATAGGCATCGTAGCGCAAAAAGTCTTTTAAAAATACCATTCCAACATACAATACAAACGTCTGAAACTCTGTTCCCTTCCAAAACGCCAAACAATCAAGACCTCTTGTAGAACGATGGATTTCTCTTGGGACTTTAAAGTGCAGCAGCTGTGTTGAAATTCCATTAATCTCGTTGGTACTTAACTTGATTATGCTACCTTTAAAGTGTCCGTGAACCCAGCCAGTGAGACATTTTTTCACTATACCTAAGAGGCATATTATGTTGTATATCTTATATCGACGTTTATAAAATAATTTTTGCTGTCATACCTAGTTCAATTAGATGAAGCGCATCTCCAATTGGAAAATCTTCAACCATATCGACTGGAAGTTCTGAGATTATCGAAAATTGCTTATGGTGAGGCCCATATGATCCACTTCTAAATTCTTGATTAGTTCTTTTGGGACAGTTAGTCCCTAAGAAAACAGTGCAGTGGTCAATGTGTTCACCGACCACAGTGCATTTAAGGCATCCATGCTTTCCATTGAAGTAAGTTACGCCTAATAAGATATTAAATAATTGAATAATGTGTAAAACTTTTTTTTTTAATTTACTACCTTTAATAAAAGCTCTTGCGGGCGAGTCGCAGATGAAGCTCCTGATCTTTACGTTAAGGAAAAAATCACCAATTTCGACTCCGTTTTCCACAATTTTTTTACATTCCGTGACAAATTGTTCCAGGTAACAATTCAAATCAGATGGCTTTCCCTTCCCACAGTAAATACCAATAACCATTGGCTTAAAAGTTTTCAATTCATGCACATTGAATAAGATTGGCCAGAATTGAATGACCGAGCTTTTATATATTGGAAGTCCATCGATATTGAAATTTAGTGATATCGTCATATTTTCGGTCAAGGTTTTGAAATACTGTCGAAGACAATATTCCAGCCCTTGATGCCAGTAATTGCCATTGCCCATGGTTTGCAAATAAATTTTTTGTGGGGTATTCAGCAATGTCCTAGGGTCTTTTGGGAGATTTGCTGCTGGAACATGCCGAGACAGAATAATCAGCAGATCCCTCAATGCCGTTTGCCTAATATTTTGTTGTAATGCCCATCTTCCTAGGTCTGTTCGCAAGTCGTGCCTTTCTTCACAGCCATGATCTTCATCATCCATTGGGATATCGACATTGTCCGGGTGTAATATAGAATCATGCCTTATGCTGCGTTCCTCATCGTTCCTATTGTGATTTAGGTCTTCGATTGGTTGGTGTAAATTATAAACGGGAGCACTAACATCTATGGGCACTGCTATCTCATTTTGTTGCCTTACTTGTTTTAATAACTTTCTATTTTTTCGAACTTTCTGCCAATAGACCTTGCTACTTTTGTAGTTGTTCAAAATTATTTTGGACATTTTTCTTTTTATAAAATTATTTTTAACACAGATATTATATTTTCAATACTTTTGCTGAAACGTCGCGCCTTTTTTCCGGTTTCTGCTTTATGAAAGGTAATATAACAAGCACATTGGAGCATAATGGTTTATAAAGTTATAGCTCTTTATTGACTTTTAATCAAATGTATTTGCTACAATAATGCTCGACTAAAGCGTTTGAAGATATATAAAATTATGCTCGTTGACAGTTGTTATAAACTGTCTTAAAAAGCATGGTAATCGAGCACATAGCTTTTAAAGATACTAAAGCTAACGATGTTTATAATTGCCAATATAGAGAAATGATTTTTAATGTATTTACAAGAAGCTGCAACCCGATAAGATATAGAGGTGTAGATTTGAATTCAACTGTCCCAGAGCTAATTTGAAACATTTAAATAACTTGAAGCTTCGACGATGTTACTTGGGAAGTGACAGCCGTATAGATGTCATTTTCATACATTTAAAGATATTTGTTGCAATATTTTGTCCAGCAGAGAAAAATCGACCACATTAAATAAAAAGATTTCTCCATGGTTTTTATCCAAGCATAATGTCTTATTAAACAAAGAAGAATAACTTAAAAAAATTGCTGAAGATGTTAAAGCTTCTTATTTAAAGTTAAAAAAAAAAAAATTATAGAAGAAATATAAAAAAAATAAATTCATTACTAGAATGACATAAGCAACTTCTTAAATAATTTTGAGCTCCAAACATAGTATACCATTTAATTTTATTAAGAAAGACAAGTTTTTGCACAGATGGACGCCACAGACGTACAGACGCACTGACGCACAGACGCACAGACGTACAGACGCACTGACGCACAGACGCACAGACCGAAGGACGGAAACCACATTTTTGAACTTCTTCATCATCATAATGTTTGTTTTGATTAAAACATCAATTTTTTTTTTTTGACACGAAACCAATACATGCCCTATAGAGCAAGTAAAAATCATTTTTTATACATAAAAATTCTCAAATTTTGTTAAAAACTATAGTTGGGATGCCATTTTTAAAACAATACTATTGCACATCTAAAACCAAAATACAGTCACCCGTTTTCGAAAAATTGATTTTTCCAAAAAAAAAATAATTTAAAAGATTTCTTAAAAATCCAAAAAAAATTTTTTTTGAAAATTTGTATATCAAATAATTTAAAAATTATTAATAAGATCTTCAGCATTTAAAAAATTCATCAAATTGGTTAAATTACCCTACTAACAAAAGCAGACACGAAAATTATAATCAAAATCGTTAGACCTATTTTTCAAAAAAAAAGTCCCGTAGGTTCTGCAAAGCAGGTACCGTTAGTTTTGGTCCTAACAAAACATTGCGGAAAGTCACGGAAAAACAACGTTAAAACACGCAGAAAATGTGCGAAACGACCCAGAAAAGAGCCGAAAATACCCTGAAAAAAAGACCGGAATACTTGTCTTTTATCATTGAGTACCAGGAAAAATATCAAAGTCATGAAAACAGTACTTAGAACCACGGAAAACATCGCACAAAATGCTTGAAAAGTCACAGAGAAGAGCGTATAAACGTGGGAAAAAAAATGAAAAGTTGCGGACAACTGTGAAATACCATGAGAAAAAAACACGAAAACAGCTATTAGTTCCACTATTTTTATTGGAACCATAATTCTGTTGCCTAATGATGATTTTCGTCACTCTCTTCCTTTATTTCACGTTCAATAGCTGACGAATTAAATGAGTGTACTTGCCCTATAATAAGAATTACCTAACTGTAGGATGCGACGGTTTTTTGCAACAAAAATGGACTGCAGATATGTTTTCAAAACGGTTATTGACATATCCACGGGATTTATCACGCTATTATTTCTGCAAGTTGCCCAATTCGAAGAAAGAGCAAAACATTAAAAATTCATGTTCCAGCGGACTTGCTATTCGAGTTCAAATAGCAACAAATACCTGTGTATCTGTCTTTTGCTATAACTATTAATAAATCACAAGCCAAAATAAAGTTTTGCCGGAGAGAAAAAATTGAAAATTTTATGGAAAAATAAGGAAATACGATGCATCTAGCCAATGAATGCCGGGTAGGTCAGCTAATTAATTATACATTTTTCTTGAAATTTTTTAAAATATTGAAAATTGGTGGCCAATGATAACAATGAATACACTATTTCGATGCTTTAACCAAAAGACATTTCCGTCACTAAATATTTTTAGCTTTGCACATTTGTTTCTTAAAGATACAAAAATTCTATTGGTGAACATTACTTTCTTGCCTTTTAAGTACAAAGTCATTAAAAAAAAATCAGTTAACAATATTCGTGTGCTTCCATCGAAATATGATAACTCTTCTCCAAAGTTCAGAAATAATTTTCGTTTATGTGAAACACCAGGTCACGTGGGTTAATAATGGTTTGATTGTGTTAATCTCGATTAGAACTTTCCAATCTGTTTATTTTACTTGGCAGACTAAATAGAAAAACGCATAAAAAACAAACAACACTTATACAATTTTTCTTAATGCTTAAACTTTTCTGCCTCGAATAAAGTATCATTACTTTTTATTGTGTCGGTAACTGAAGCACCAAAAGAACTTTATCCACTTCTTCATCTCATAAGGAACAAAATTATTACCAAAAACCATATTTCGGTCGAGAGTTGAATGTTTTGCTTCTGCAAACATTTAATATGAATCTATATCATCTAATTACCAAGGGAAATTTTGGAATTGCTTGGCTGCTTGCTTGGTTGGTTATTTGGTTTTGGCAAAAAAAAAACTTTTCTAATCGAATTAATTCATTTCCCATTCCATTGGTTAGTGTCTTTCTTGCCAAAACATTATTATAATTATTTTTAATAAACAACAACTAAAAAGTATCTTACAAATTTTCAGCACCAATCCCTAAAGTCCTATAATAATGTTAACAAATTAAAAAGTCTTAATCTAAATTATGACAAAGAGCTAAAGAAAACCTTTAAAAAAAAAAATCAAGAAAACAAAAAGTGTAGCAGCGCTAGTAAATGGGGAATTATACAACAACAGAAAAAAAGTGTCTTCTCATTCGGGGCTTAAAGGCAACATTTCTGTAAAAAAAAAAAAAAAACGAAAAAAAGCACTTGCTTCCGATTTGGCTTACATTATTGCTGGAAAGAAAAATATTCAGCTTTTGTTCGGATTAACTTTCAAGATATTTGATTTGTTTTTTTTTTCTACTTTTTTTTACTTTTTTTTGTTTGTTTCTCCAAACGTGCGTTGCGACATTGTTGTTGAATTGTCGTCTTTCAAGTTAGTCACTTGGGAATGGAATAGAATCCTTTCACAAGAATTTTCTTTAGGGGGAGCCAGAGTTTTACTTTAATAGAATTTCATGCAATTGAAAAGCAAATAAAAGACGAAAAAGGCACTTTATTGGGGAGTTTCGTTTTTTTTCACTTTTTTTTTTTAAGGGGGGAAACTTTTTCACTTACCATAAATTACAATACAAAACGAAAGGAACAAAAATTATAACCGGAATCAGGGATGAGGACTAGTCGGTGCTGGATTTTCTATTAAGGAAATTTTAATGTAGGTATAGGCCTTCAGTCCCTGAGGGGCATCTTAAATAAAAAAAAAAAAGAGTTCTATGCTACAATAAAGTGTTGGAGGTTAAGTGTTGTTGCGCAGTTAACTGGAAAGAAATGTTGTCGGAATAAGAAGATATCATGAGTTTGAGTAAGGACCTTAGGTTTTCGTTGCAAGTCAAATTTCTTGAGTATTTGTTGACACCAGTAACTCTCTCCATTCTCAAACGAAGGAGTTTTAACAGTTCAATCAAGGTGAACTACTAGGTGAACACCTTATATTGGCTGCTTCGATGTATTCAGTGCTTTGGTCTTTTAAGAGCTGATAATCCAGCATCCTGTTCTTCGAGTTATACTAAGGATCTGGCCCACCAGGCTGGGGGTCAGGGTAATTTCTCAGCTGTGATAACAAATGATCCTTATGTTGAATACCCAAGACCCTAACCAACAAAACTTAAACAACGAATTTGCAGGTGGAATTCTGGGAAATCACTTGCAGCTGATCAACTAGTTGGAGAACGGAGTCTAGGTAGAGCCATAACGAGAAGATGGGCCCAAAACCATGTGCTAGGACAAAGCATCACGATATGGATGGTTATTACTTTGAAGTAGTCAAACACTCTGTTTACAAGGGATCCGCACTGTTACATCGCACAGCAGACATATATCAAACTAGTCCTGTTGTATGAAACAGATCCATGGAAATTCTCAAGTTAAGATTACACACCTGCTAGGGTGCTTTGAGAGAAGGAGTGATGCTTGGTCCAGTGTGTATTAATATTGGTGGAAAGCGCAGTAACAAATGGATTGTAAATGTCAGGTTACTGTGACTACAGGTTTAGAAGGTTTTTTTTATAAAATTGTATTACACTCTCATTGCTCCGGTCCTGAGTTTGTAGGTTAGTTGCTGAATAGGGAATTAGTTTGTTGAGTTTTGGTGCTATATAATGTTAAAAGGGTGAAACTTTCTATGCGATCGACACGCGCAACAGCGACGTAGACGTGTCAGCAGCGGTGAAAGTAATAGGGAGCAAACAAAAATTGTAGTAGCATAGGCATTACAAATTACATCAATTACTTTAAAATGAAATCTGCTACCAACAACAGCATAAAGATTTTTTTTTTTTATTTAATAAATGAGATGTTGCTGTTTTTGTTGGCATTTTAATGCAAATTTATGGCAAAACATTTTTTTTTTTAATAAAGAATTAGATGTTTCCTAATGTTCATCATACATTTTTTTTTTTTGAGTAGGTAGGTGCATACATTTCATTGCGTGAGAGCAGTTTTTAAGGTCTATTTATTGATTGAAGTGTTTAAAATTTAGGTGGTTCTGCTGCTTTTTTCGTTTGATCTTTGACAGAGATGACAACTTTCGAATATGGCAAGGACACCATCTCGAGGACTCAACGGCTAATAGGTTAAGTGCTGTTATTGCCAATATAGTGTTTTTGAACGTACATTGTTTTTTCACACATGCATTATTAATGTTTGTGTTTTTGACGAATTTGTTTAAAAAAAGCCTAATATTCAAACAAAAAACGCAAAAAAATTTGATTTTTGAAAATGTTGAGATAAATTCATTCTGTACAAGTACTCTTATTAAAGACTAAGTAAGAAAACAATACAGTTATTATAAAAAACATTGTCAAAATTGAAAAAAAAACACGCATTTTAAGATGGATTTTTCCGTAAATGAAAGTAATATAAGCCAGCGAAGAGTGGTCACTGGTCATGGAAACCAAATTAAACTTTTGCAAAAGATTTTGACTCTCCTAACTCGAATCTATAGTATCAGAATTGCTCTATCATGCAAAGTTTTTGACATATCGAATTTCGAACTTCCCAAAAACACTGTTTTTGTGATGTTTTGGTTAAAGAGAGATTATATTTTAAAAAAAATCATAAAAACCGATATAACTCGAAACAGAAACGAAATCGAAAAAAAAAATCCTTTTAAATTTATCCACTTGGTTGTTTGTATTCCCCAAACTGTGAGCCGTAATTAATTAACAACAAATTAGCAATTAAATATCAACCACACCGAAAAAAAAAATGAAATGTAAAATTGAAAGTTTTCTCATATCAACCAAGATTTTATTCAAAAATTTGAAATTAACGGACAAAAATATGTTTTTAACGTCGAAAAATGTAATGTAAATTCTACATTTTAAGGTTTTCGAAAATGTATATTTTACATGAAAATGTAACAGATAAAAATGTAAATTCTACATTGTTTGAAAGGTTTTGATGTTGAAAATGTAAAATTTATAAGAAAATGAAAGCATAAATTCTACATCGTTCGAAAGATTTTGATGTTGAAGATGTAGAATTGATATAAAAATGCAAATCATGTTAACTTTACATCGAAAATCTTGATATATATATTCAGTTAAAACACAGGACCTCGTAAGTATTTTTAGCATGTTTTGCAGAAATCATAAAAAACTTCTTAAAAAAATTATTTTCAAGAAAAATAATTTGTTTACTAAGTTTTTTGTGATTTCTGCAAAACGTGCTAAAAATACTTACGAGGTCCTGCGCTTTAACTGACGAAATCAATCGTAAGGTTTTGATGGTCAAAATATACATTATGTGTGCTTTACAATATTTTTATATATTTTTGATATTGAGGCGTTTATGCATCAATGTAGTTTTGACATTTTTAATGTCAAAATGATATGAATAATCTTTGATTAAGAAGTGCAGGAATAAATGTTGATAACTTATGCAGTGCAATCTAGTACAAAGCATATTGAGCCGCATTAATACCTACATTAATACAAAACTGACCTTTAATTTGTTATTATAAAATTGTTTGGGATCAGTAGGACATTCCTAACCAATTTTCCACTTACAAATAACTTACCTAGTCCTTACCAAAGGATTTATGCATTAGAGGATAATCTTCTGAACATTTCATTTTATAAGAAAATTTACATTGTTTTTCCTTTTTACTAGCTGAGTTACCATTTTGCAGTGACACACTCTTATAAATGTACTTTTACATCCTTATAATTTATTTATATCGTTTTTTTGTTTATTTTATTCCAAAAATTCTTAGGCACCTAGAATGACACTTAAAATTTATTTCAAGTTTTTGATGTTATGTTTTCTAAGCCCAAAAAATCCACTTCTATTATTCAAGTAGAAGATGACACATTTTGTAATTTGTTATTCACATGTGTCCCATCTTCCTCAAGGATTAATAGCATAAATTCATACAATTTCAACATATAGTATTCTTCTAAGCCCCATCTCTGAATTTCCAACAAAAATACAAAATGCTAAATAATATTCAACTGACACGCAATCAATTTAAACTTGTATACATCCTCAATAAAAAAACAAACAAACTTTAATCTCCGAAAACAGATGAACATCAAACCTTTTATAGATTTAAGAGGAAATAGTTTAAAGTTCTAAGAACTGAGTTATAGAAAATGGTGAAACCCTTGAGAAAATCCCTTACTTCGTAATTTTCTTTCCATAAAAAATAAAGAAAAAAAAAACACAAAACGAAAAACTTTGATAGTCCAAACTTCTCAGATTCTTTCCAAAGTAACCCTTCGTTACATTATTAATGATGGAAAGCAACAGAAGTGTATTTTATAAGAAGGATTATTTGTTATTTGTGTATGAGTGTGTGTGTGTGTGGGAAGTGAAAAATAAAAAAAAAATAAAAAAAAAAAAACATAAAAAATTCATCAAGATAAGCAAAACTCAAATCCTTTCAGCATCGTAAGCTACCACAAGATGGATGCCCCTTATGTTTTATGCACACACATGTGGCCTTCCCATCAAAACGATGTATTTTTCTCCAAGGAAAGATTTTTCAATCTTTTTCTTTTTCTTTAGCAAATCGAAAATAAAAAAAAAAAAAAAAAATGGAAGAAATATGTCTTACACCGGATGAGTTAGTAATTAATTTAAAATCTTCCTTAATGCTTATGTTATCCTTTCACTTGCACCCCTGCCCTGGTTCTGCAAACAACAATTAAAATCGTTTTTTTTTATTTTCTTCTCACTCCCTACTCACCTTTTGAGAAAGTTTCAATCGAAAAACAACAACAACTTTAGACACACAAAGTCAGTTGTTATCTTATTGCAATTAATTTTCTCAATTTATGTGCATACATATCCTGAATTTGAAGATCCTTTTAGCAGCAGAATCTGATATGAGCAGCTGTAAACTTTACAAGACTCGCTTAGTGCGAAATGAATAAAACCTACACCTTTTGTTATATACTAAAGCTCTTCCTAAAGGTAAAGGAGTAAGATAATCTTAAAGGGATTTTTTTTTTGTTGTCCTTAAAATGAGAATGAAAGTAGATTTCTGGGAATAAGAGGTTGGATGCCCTTTCAACTCCAGCTCCATTAAAAAAGTTTACCACAGAAAATGAAAAAGAAACAGAGACGAATCGGTTGGTGGATCACATTACACCGTTTTCAGGGTAAAATAAAAGTTTGTGGATCCTCTTTCAAACTGTGTATCTTTTCTTTTGTTTATTTTTTCGCTTTTCCTTATTTTTTTTTTGGGAGAAAGAGATTAATATTTCATTCGGAGCTAAGCTATCAGCATTATGCAGGATATCCAATACTCTCTCCTTTAAGAAGGAGCATGGGGTGCTCTAGCTCTCATATAATCCTCTTTGCACCTAAACAAGGAGTCACTTTTTCTTCTAACAACACGCCAGAATCGTCGTTGCGTCGCGTCGTGTCGCATCGTTGGGATATAACATCATATCATGAGACTTTGTCTTTTGACGTAAATTTACCATTATGAAGGACTAAACACTCTTTTCGAGCAGACACAAAACGAATTTCCGTTTTTAGCTTTTCTTTTCCGCCACTTTATGTTGTGTACTTAAGGTTTCCTTTGAGTTCTCATAGAAAGAAAGAAAGAGACAGAAAAGGAGAAAGAGTGTGTTTACGCAAAAATGATTTTGTTGTTGGGTATACCTACTTATAGGATGTATAGAAGGAGGTGAACATGAATTACGAGTAGGTAGAGTGGGTATATAGTGTGGGTTGACCTAGAATAGTCAAAAGTAAGTCACATTATCCTCTTTTACAGTTAAAAAAAAAAAAAAAATTGGATAGAAGTAAAGAACAAAAAATGAAATATAAATGCTGGAAAGATTTTTTAAGGATAACGATGGAAAAATCGGATCAAAAGTGACAAGAAGCTTTGTATTATTTTTGTATTGTTTTTGTGTTTTCTCTTAAAATAAGAATTTTATGAGATTTCAAATTTTGTTTTCAAAACCATTCAATGGTGTCTTATGTCTATTTTTTTTTTTTAGATTTATGGTTTATTCTTAGTACTAGGAGATGATTCGTATAAAAGTTTTTGAAATTTCATCATTCATATCCTAGGATCATTTTAATTCTTTGATAGCATAAAGCTGGAGATGAATATATTCGGTCGAACAAAATCCATGGATTGAAAACATATTACGCAGTTGTCATGACTCATGGGCTGGCTTTAAGGTTCATGACAAGACAATTCCTTTTTTACAACAATCTTGATTTATTAAAATTTTCTCGAAAACGGGTGTAACGATTTTAATTAAACTTTTGTATAGATATAATTTAGTTTAAACTTAAGGCATTGAAAGCAAAAGCTTACATTTTTAAAGTTATGTCAGGGAAAATTCTGAAACAAAAACAGTTGGAACTTGCTGATCATCAAAAAAAAAAAAACTATTTAAAAAAAAAAAAAAAAACATAACAACGTGTGTGTAATCACGTACACGAACCAGAAGTTATACATCCTATCATTATTTATTTTCTATAGTTTTTTTGGATGTGTAAAATTATTTAAGAAAAATGTAGCGAAAAGTTCTAGAAGGGAAATTTTTTCAAAGAAGCCCATGTAATTTGGTTTATTTTTGCGTTCGCCCAATATCAAATGGTCTTTTTTGAGCTTGTACCTTACCCACATTATTGTTTAATACTTAAAAATGACCGCTGATCACTCTGTTATTATGTTATTATGGTAAATTTAAACCAAAATAATAAATTAAAAATGTGATAGATAATGTGGTATTAGTAATGTGAAAATTGATATTTTTTTCAATTGTATTGGATTTTATTTTTTTATTTTAACTGAGACTTTAATCATTCTATTAATACTTCAACTTAATAAGTCAAGTTTTACTAAGGTTAAAGTTATTTTGTTTACGTGGAAAGTATATTTTAATTTTTTTTAAGAAATGGAATTTATAATATTTTTGATACTATTTAATGATATCGTGAAGCTTGTGCGTTTCTTATTGAAACAAATTGTGTTTCAAAATAATTGTTGACATTTAAGCTGTAGTTAAAAAAGTCAGATGTTATGAATGATACAAATGGTTAAAAGGAGCCAAAAAAGTGCATTTCGTTTTTTTTTTTTTGTAATATAGTTATTATTAATTTATAGTCTTTGTTTTTAATTTCATCTAAAAACTTTGTATCGCATTGTTAAAGAGAGTAGATACATTTTGAAATTGAGCTAAAATATATTCAAAATTATTAATTTTTTCATTACATTTTGCAATTTTAACGCATTCATTCACATATTTTCATTTAAAGACTTCTGTGGCAATGTTTAAAAATATATAAGTTAAATATTTGTATATTTTATGCAACATTTAATCCAATAGAATCTGTTCAATTTGTTAAAATCCTGCAACCGAAATTAAAGTTACAAATTTTAATATCCAATGGAATCAACTTTTTATGTTTTTTTTTTTATTTTTATTTTTCTCTCATTTATATGTTCAAAAATGTTAATTGCCTATCTAAAACATTTAAAACAATAATATTGTAGTGTTGTTTCATGAAATTCAAAAATATTTTATACCATTTTGTAAGAAAACAAAAAAGAACAAATAATTTATTCTGCCTTCTATTGCGTTTTTCTCATTATTTTTATGTGTAACTGTATAAGAAAATTACATTTTCCTGTATTTCCTGATATTTCCCCTAGATTAACACACTTTAATCTTTACATCCGACAATAAACAAAAAAGTTACAAATTTTATAAGCGAACCATCTCGTTCTTCACTGGTGGCTGGTTGAGTTCGACGACCACAGCACACAATTTTGTTGAATTTCGATGTAACTCTTTTCAAGTTTGTGAAGATTTTATAGCGTTAAAGAGTTATGTGTGATATATCAAATGAAAGGAAATAAAATTGTGATCCCAATTGTGTTAAATCATAATTTAATGTGGGTTGGGTAAACATAAATTAATTTTATTAAATGCCGTTAAATTTATTAAATTTTTACCCTTATCTCGACCCAGAGAGTACAGAATATTGTGAAATTTTGTATAAAAATGTTTTTTTTTTTTAACATCTAATGGCTGTGTTAATCAAGTTAAAAATTGAAAAAGAAATCATTTCTAAAGGTATACAAAGTATTTGATTTTGGAAAAAAAATTTGAACTTGAAAAGTTGATTTTTTAGAATTTTTGTCTCATCATCATTTCAACTAATTTTATTTTATAATTCTCACCCTTATACTTTTCGAGATATACAAAAACTTTTTTTTTTCTTTTACCCAATTTTACCCTATTTTCCCGGTGGAATTTCAAAATATTCCGTTTTACCGGAATCTTAACTTATACCACAAATATTTTGGTGTATTTTTTTTTCTATCACCCATAGTGTAGAAAATGAATCAGGCAGAGTATCAATAACAATGGCCGACTTCTGTAATTTAATAAATTTATTGTGTTTCACACAAAATGCAAAATAAAAAAAAAGCAAACACATTATTAATGGGCTCAAAAAGTCTATGTGATATTACTGATTGAATATTTTTATAAACCCCGGTGAAGAAGTATATTTTCAAAAAAAAAAAAAACAAATAAAAGATACCAAAAGAGAAAACTGAGGAATCCTAAGGTGCTAAGATTGCTCAGAGATCATATAGAAAAGAGAACTGGCTATGATTCATATACGCTAACCTTATTGTCTTAGAGTTTATTGTAAAAAATTTCAAAAATTTGTTGTTTTGAAATAGTTTTGAGTGTCATTATTTTTTTTTTTTTTTGATATTTTATTAAATCAAGAAAACATTTACAGCTTTAGTGTTGATGGCCAACAGAGGTAAGTGTCTATCACTTTTGTTGTACCTAACCCTTTTTGCAAAGTTATTTTAATAAAATTTTGCAAAGAATATTCAGTTTTTCATTAAATATTTTATTTTTGTATTGCTTGTTCAATTCAAAATGCTTCCAGTTTAGTTAATCTATACAAATCTGTTTTGGTTTTTAAAACTATAAGCCAGAGAAAAATCCTGAAACGGTTCCCTTATTTACTTCCTAGTGTTCTTTTCTTTTGATTTAGAATCCTGTAGAACATTACAAACAATCCAATCATTTCATCATTCATCGACAGCAGACTTTAGCAACACAAATAGATACGGTTGGCGATTGGTGGATAATACTTTACACGCAGTAAAATTTACTTTCCATTCGATATCCATCAATATCCCGAATAATGAAAATGAAGACAATCATGATGATGCTTCGCCAGAAGATTTTATCAGAATAAGAAAACACACAACCATAAGAAGAGAAGAGCTTTGTCAAGCAGACAACCTAATGATGCGACCATTGGAAGAACCTCAGCCCCAGGATCAACAGGATACTGAACATCCTCTTTGTCATCGTGGTTATACATGTACAAATACAATCCACAATCTCCCCAGGGAGCATCAGCAATCGAATTCAAGTGAAATGCAGCAGAAAATAAAGAAAAATGATGCCCCTGGTAGCAGCAGCATCAATGATGAAGGATTTACTTTGAATACAGAGAGCATATCGTCGTTGAAGTCGATTGGATCCTTTGTCTGTCGGATATGTCATAATGCTGAACATCCTGAGAGGTAAGAAAATTTATTTTCTGTTTTTGTGTTGAATACCTATTTTTTCTTATAAAATAAAAATATCAATTATAATAAGGAGAAAATGTTTAAAAAAAAAACCTATAGGGACCAATTTAACTGCGTATTTTAAAATGTATCGTTTACACACACAAAACGCCCACCAAATATGTTTTAAACAATAAAAATGATGAAATGTTAATCACAAAATTGGCAATTATAAGTTTTTTTTGCTTACAGTAGTTTCCACTCTAAAGGCAATAACAATATCGAAATAGTGAATTCTATCATCAGAGACAAAATAAAGCAATGCAGAAGCATAAAATGGTAATCCGATTTATTTAACGAGGTTACCAAATATTTTAATTAAATCGAACACCGATAACATTTATGCCAAAGCTATGGTGTTGTGTTGACTGTGTGTTTATTTGTACAAAGCTTATACTTTACTAGGTGCCTGCCTTTGTTTGTTTTTACTTGCAATATAAAATAGAAGGTATACTACAGGGAAAGTTTTGCATTCGATAAAATATCAAGTCAAAAATGCTTTTTCGGTCCCACGTTGTTGCTCTAAAAAATCATTATGGCTAGTGATTTCCTTCCACAATTTTAGCTTAGAAGACCATTACTTTAAGAAAAATATGTATGTTAAGATTTTTTTTACAAGCACGCTCGTAGTAGTGGCGAAAGTCTTTTAAAGGGCACCGAATAGTGCTTGCAATATCCCTCATACTAGAAACATAATAATGCATAATGTGCAGAAATTAACATTTTTGGAAATCGTGTTACAAGATTTTTCGGTGTCGAAATGACCGCGCCGTGTCGGTAATTTAAATTATAAAATAATGCATTTTTTTTTTTGATTTCTGTGTATTTCAAATTTTAGTTAATCATATAGATCAGCTGAAGTCTAATTCATGCAACCAATAAACTCAAAATTCTGAACACCGGGAAGTTAACTTGAGATTTTCTATAATACAGACATAATGGTGCTTTTCGTGTCAAATATCATTTCCGTGGCCAATTTTTGAAGAAATTCAAAGAAATTTGGTACATTAACTTTGACATTTTATAATGCAGGATATTAATTATCTGCCAACTTTTTTGTTTTAAAAATAGCCGTTCCATAATAACACGAAAAAAAAACACATTCTCCACTTATTCTGACATAACAACGTCTTCTACAAAACGTGCCATCTAAGACGTAATACAAACTTTTTACTTAAAAAAAAAATGTTATAATTTTTCAGCCTGGAAAGAACTGAAAAATCAGTATTTTCGAAATTTTAGCAATACTTAAATTCCGTTTTTTTTTAAACTGATCATTCACATCGAACAAAAATGCCATGACATGAAATCTCGACTGAAAAGGTAAAGTATGTTATGTCATTTTTCTACATTTTTTAGGAGATCAAAAAACAGTTTTAAGCAGTATCTGCAAATACTGTTGTCATTACAGTAATTTGTTTTTATTTTTAAGCGTTTAATAAACTTTACTTGCTTATTTGTTTGAGTAGAGTAACTTATATACTTTCTGGGCAATCGACTTAAGGAGTTTATCTTTTCATAGTCCTAACAAATCTCTTTATATTTTTTTTCCACTCTGTTAAAAATGGAATCTTGTATCGACATAAGATTTGTACACAAAATGAAATCTGCCCTTTAATTCCTCTTAGAAGGAAATGAGATAGAAAGATACTGGTAAGACACAAATGTTCGGAAACAACTAAAGTTGACTTTAGATAATTTTCCTTTTCAGTCGAGAAATACATTTATCTATAAAATGAGTTTACCCTATTTTTCAAAAACTTAGCAGAGAAAACCACATAGATTTTTCAATTTTTGAACATTTTCTAGAAATAATTTTACTATTACAGCTTTATGAAAAAAACTGTATAATTTTTACTTGCTGTAACGATGTTTCATTAAATTTTTTGATATGATTTCGTCTATAACGATAAATTTTTAGAATTTTTTTGAAAAAAATCTATAGAGTCGTTTTTTTTTTAATATTTTTTTATTATTTTTTTTCAAACGATTAAGAAAATAAAATGCATGACTGGGCCTCACGTACTTGCTCTCAGGCCCTTAGGGTCAAAGTTGCTGTTTTAAAAATAAATAATTTAATAAGAAATGTGAGAAAAAATAAAATTCATCACTAAAATGACATAAGCACCTTCTTAAATTGTTTGAGCTCTAAATTAAGTATAAAATTTGATTTGATTAAGAAAGATAAATTTTTATTGAATAAATTGAATTGAAAATCGTTAGAGCCGTTTTAAAAAAAAATTAATTTTTTGTGTATAAAAATTCTCAAATCTTGTTTAAAAATAAAATTGGTATGCCATTTTGAAGATATTATTTATCAACATCATCATCATCGGCTCGACAACCGGGGTCCGGTCCTGGCCTCTTTCAACAAGTCTCTCCACCTATCCCGGTCTCGAGCCGACGCCATCCAGTTGCGCACCCCAAGGCTTCGGGCGTCCTGGTCTACGCCATCTCTCCAGCGCAAGCATGGTCTATCACGCTGCCGTCTACCATAGAATGTACCGCAAAAGACTTTCCAAGCAGGTTCCTCTTCGCTCATACGAGCTAGGTGCCCTGCCCACCGGAGTCTACCGAGCTTGATTTTTGTCACTATGTCTGCTTCAAGGTAGATTGCGTACAACTCATGATTGTACCGTGCGTCTCCGGAATCGTCCTTCCTCACATATGGGGCCAACAATTCTCCGTAAGACTTTTCTCTCGAACGCGGCTAAGAGGTCACAGTGCCTTTTGCTAAGCACCCAAGTCTCGGATCCATACATGAGTACTGGCAGAACCATGGTCCTGTACAGCAGCAGTTTTGAAGTTATGGTTAGATTTCTGGATATGAATAGCTTTGACAGACTGTAGTAGGCTCTGTTGGATTTGAAAAGCCGCCCGCGTATTTCTTCTTCTATGTTGTTATCGGCAGCTACTGTTAACCCAAGGATGTATCAACATCCAAAAACTAAATTTTGAAAAAAATTCAATTACCCAATATCGAAAAAAAATTAATTTTTCAAAAAAAGTTTATTGTTTCTTTCAATTTGACTGCAGTTTCTAGATGAAGATTTATAAATTGTTGAATTTCACACAATTTTAAGAAAAAAAAAACAATCTTAGCAACTTATTTTCGCTAGGAAAAAAATTGTAAGAAGCAAAAATAGTGAAATTTTTCAATGATTTTTATTAAATTTCAATTTTGCTTCAAGGCCCTGTCAAAATTAGGATGATTCAGGACTAGTGGTGTCCCTAAGAAGTGTCATTGGTATAAGCGATCCTACAGTATTGTATTGGGTTATATGGACTTTTGAGCACCAACATAGTGTTTGGCGATGAATTTATTTTATTCTGACCTTCAGCAAAGCATGTCCTCGATTACTTTGACTGACCGGTACAGAAATTTTTGCAGGACCCTTAGGCATTACCTTGTTTAGTAAAAATAAATTGTCTAACTCGACTAGCTCTATGCATCCTTACAAAAAAAGGTGTATAATGTCATTTTCGAAATTCTTCATAAATCCCTATTTTTTTGCTTTTCCTTCATCTAACTGTCTAGATTGGGGAAAAATTCCCAGGGCGATGCACGATTGCTGCATATTGTTGAGTAATAAAACGAAAAAATGGATCATTTATTCAAGCGAGTGAAAATCCCTGACAACCAAATCATAGCTTAACCCTAAAAATTTGTATTTAGTTTAATTTATAAGAGTGGGTCTGGGTTAGAAAAGAACTGTATTTTCTTTAAAACGTTCAATGGAAAAAAATGTTACTCATACGCCACAGTGACCATTATTCAAGTGAATAAAAAATAAAACAATACATTTCTGTAACTGACCTTAGTATGAAACCAGTTGACGTTTTTTTTATCAACTATAGAAATTAAAAATAGATACAAGGATATAGATATAACTAACGTTATTCTAGGGGCCATAAAAAAACCCTCCTTTTGAATTTACTGTCCAATGTCTACACTTTTCAAATTTTCATCAAACCAAAATGTTTCTTTTATGGTAGGCCATAGATATTTGTTTTTTTTTTCAAAAGTTTTTGGATTTATTTTCTAATGCAGTCAACTTTAAAGACATTTCTACAACAAAAGCCTAATATTTTTAAAACTCTTCCAAAAATCAAAAAAAAAAAATTAGAATTCTGAATGCAAAACCATATTTGTGAGACTTTTTATTTTAACAACATTCTATGCATTTTTCTGATTGATTAAAACTTTTATCATATTCTTTTTTTTTTCAAATTTAAGTTCCGAATTAGTATGATGTTAAATTTAAGTTTAACCACATTTTTTCACAAAACAAGTACGTGCCCCTAGAAAAAACCTGACACTAAAAATAAAAAAAAAAAACACTAACCAAAAAAAAAAAAAAACAAATAAATATTCGAATTTTAATAAAATTTTGTGTTCATTAGTTCTCTTTTTAAATAAATAGACACAAACTGTGAGAACATCATATCCTGTGTAGGTATTATACAACGAGTAAGTGAAGTGTATTTGTTTTTCACATGAGTGAGTCAAAACGAATGTAAATGTAGAGAAGTGGATGGCAAACGGTGCACCCGCCCGACCCCCTCCAAAATGAACGACTACTCTACACTTGTACTCGCTTATATATGTATTGCTGTTATCAAATGATTCACTTATACTAATTACACACAAAATGTGGTTGAAGGACTTTGAAATATAGTTTCTGTTTATCGAGTGGCATTGCAAAAAGGACTCTTCTCTATCTCTCACACTCCTGCCAGTTCAGTTTTTGGGGCACCATGATGCAAATGATGCAAGTATAGTAATTTGTTAGGGTGTAGTGCAAGTGTTTAGAGTGTTGTACTCGCAACATTCGACCTAATTCTCAGATTATTGCAAATTGCATAGTTAAGAAGCAAAAATTTATACTGATCAATGTTTGTTTTTAATTATTTTGAATTTCGAATTCAATGGGATTTTAAAATCGATTCAAATAGATACAGACGACATAGCTGTATATGTAGCTCCCTCTGTTTCTCTCTATTCAAACAAAATATTATGTACAAAGCAAATTGATATGGCACTAGCAAATACTTAACTAATTAATCCTCGTATTTATGCTTTTAACAGAATGGATTACCTTTCCAAATACACACACATACCTCTGTTGATGCGCATATAATTAACTTTTAATAGTTTTTACTTCGTTTTACGCCCAGTAAAGTAATAATTCTATTTAACTTCAATTTGCGATATATTTTGAAATGCATATATCCGTACCGTCCGTCGCGTCGGTGTCGTCCGTCGTAGTCGTTTGGTCAAAGTGTTAGTCATGTAAAAGGCTTATAAATATTAATTCAGATTAAGTGGTTGTTGACCTTTTAATAGATTTGATATTGAAAAGTAAGTCGACGGACAACATGGAGGGTATAATGGGATAAAGTTTGGTTGGAAAATTGCTTTTCAAAATTCAAATCAATTTTTCCTTCAGCAAACATTTTTATTTATTTTTCTCAGTCAAAAAGAAGGATTTGTTATCGCTCGGAACGAAATTTTTAAAATGTATAATTGCAATCCGGGGATTCTTTAATGTTCAAATAAATTATCTGTTTTTGAGCTACTGAAATCTTAAAACTACCACGATAATATTAATTTTTATATTTTTAAAACTAAAATTTTTGCACAAATTTAGAACATTGATTTTGAAACAAGTGGTTTTCGATATGTTCTCAGATAAGAAAAATATTTAAGGATCAAACATAGCTTTGAGTTGATAGGACTCTGTAGCATTAGTGGAAAAAAACAGTGCCACTAAAAAAAAACTTAGTTTTGAAAAATGGCCGATTACTGTTATGAGCTTAGATTGAGTGATTAAAGTCAAATTTATTATTTATAAGTGACATTACTGACCTGTTGTTGTTGTTGTTGTTGTTGTTTAATGAAACATTACGAAGAGTGTTTTTACAAAATAGATGTTTGGCATAATTTCTGATATTTTTAAGAAATATTTTTTTCTTTGAACTTGATAAATTTTACACCTTTCAAAAATGTTAAACTTTTCCAATATATATTTTCTTAAATTTTAGATTAGTATCACCATGCATATGCAAAGGTTCACTAACATATGTGCACACATACTGTTTGGAGCATTGGATAAGCACTTCTGGAAAAACTAAATGTGAACTTTGTCAATTTCAATATGAAACCGTACAAACGCTAAGGTAAGTAAAAGTTTATATTGATTTCTTCAAATCTTCAAATTTTATATTATTAAATCTGAGTACTCTTAATATTTTGATTAAAATTTTTGTGTGTTCAACATCAGACAAGGTCGTACTTTTGAAATAAGAAAACTATTTCTTCATTGGTTAATAACGGTACCTCCCATAGACCCGGTTTTTTTTTATTTTCTCTTGAGCGAAAATGATTTCGATGAAAATTTTTACTCAAAAGGTTCTAAACATTTTTTGAATTATTTCATATCAAAATTGAAATATTCAAAATATTTCCGTGATTTTTTTTTTTTTGAAAAATTGATTTTGCGAAGACGTATTAGTGATTTTTTTGAAATTTTTGTTTTTGATGTACCTACTTTCATTGATGTTTTCTTGAAAATGGCATGCCAACTTTTTTCAAACAATTTTTATATGCCTATTGCATAAATGAAAAAAATGGAAGGATCAAACAAATATTGACTTCTTTTTAATGATTTTCGAGAGGCTGTATTTAAGTGAAAAATCGTCGTTTTGATATGAAGCAAATAGAATTCGAAACTTAAGATATTCTGCTTTTAAGATCTTTTACTGAATTATTTTTAAAAACCAATGTTATTACGTAGAAATCAGGGAAAGCACGAAATCAACAATTTAAAACTTTTTTTTGTTAATTGTTTTTTTTTTCTGCCCGTGTTTTTAAGCTTTTGTTTTATAATTTTGTCCACACATTTAAATGTTGTAAGCGTTAAAAACGTGAAAAGAAGTTAACATTTTTTTATTTTTTATTTAAGTCATGATCACGATAACAAAACAAGAAAACCAGCATTTTTCTTAAAAACGATTCTAACATTTTCATTTTTTTTTCTAACAATGTATCTTTCTGAACGAAATTAAATGACATACTTAGTTAGGACCCCAACACAATTTAAGGAGTAGTTTTTTTTAGCCATTTTAGTAATTTAGTCATTTTAGTAATACTAATGAATATTATTAAAGTATTTTCAAAAACTTTATATAAAAAGCTTTAATGTCTGCAATAACTTTGACGCACAAAACCTTTGATTTCTTTGAAGTTTTTTTATCGTTCTTAAAGCATACGAAAAAGGTGAGAGTATTTATTTAAAAAAAAATCGTACATTCTTATACAAGATTCTGAAACATCCTGTAGGTACATTAATTTGTTTTTTTTTTTTTTTTTTTTTCAAAACTCACAATTATTTAAAAAAAAAATTACATACAGGGTATGTCAAGACGTTCAAAAGTTACAATTTTTGCAATCAAAAATGAAAATCGTGCCCACTGTGCGTCATCTACAATACTGTATGTGTAAACTAATGCAAAAAACTATCGATTGTTTCCATTTTTTCAAAAACAAAACTTCATTTTCAATTGTTAACACGTCTTGGCATACTATCAGCAAATTTTTGAAGTATGTAATTATATCAGAAACCCTATTCCCTTTAGCTACAAATTTTGAACAATGTGTGATTAAGGGACCCATTTAAAGCTTTAATATATTCATCTACCTCTGAACCAGTTGTCTTTCTGAACAATTTTTGAATAAAACTGTTTCCGCTTATTTAAAAAATGCATTTATTTATTTTTTTCCCGACTTCAACAGTATAGGAAACACTCCCCTTGTACATCATTCATTTCAATTAAATGGTCAATTATTTTTTGTAAATCGAGAAAAAGTTCACACTTTATCAAAAACTAAAAGTTTTCAAAGTAATAAAGGTCCAAGTCTTATCTAAATATTTCGTTCAAAAACAAAAATAATAATGAAATAAAAACTTGAAACTAAAAAGAAGAGAGTCTTCTTCTAACTAAAAATTGAATAGAAAATACAAACTTTTCCACCCAGTATAGTCGATTCGGTGTGTACTTCTTTAGTAGTTTTTCCAACTTCAAGGACACTATACTACATAGTCTTGATGATGAAACTCTAAACACAAGTGTTTAGTTCATCTTTTTAAATTAAATTTTAATTAAACTTTAAGATTTCTTGTGCAAAGTAATTTACCCAAAAGTTATACCCTTTCATCAAAGATGACGACTAACTTTTGTAGAATACATATAGATTTTACTTTACACAACAACCACTACTTGCTTTCGACCATAAAACACAAAGGTTGAGAGGATTGTTTTGCAAACAATTACATGAAGTGCTCTACGGTCTACCTTAACTAAAAACATTTACAAAAAGTTTTTGTTGTAAATTGCTGAAAGCTTATTATTTTCTTCAAAAATTATATTCAAAAACAATAAAAAACGAGACTTAAAACAAAAAAAAAAAAACAAAAATAGACCAACAAACTCTAGGCTACTCTTGCTTAAAATAAAATAAACGGTATGTATAGTCATTCTGGAATTGGGGGTATTCACGAAGTGCTGCGAGGTACCACGAAAACAATGACCCGGAATGTGGTTACACAGTTAATATCAAAACCCACTTTTACCCCGTACCGTACCTTTTTTTCTTCTGAAACAATAAAAAAATAGAAAACATTTTCATGCCATTTGAGTACATACTTGTCAAAAGAACAACAACAACAACAACAAAGAAATAGTTTATGCATGGTGGTTCTTCGGTCTTTTCAAAAATTTAGACCCAGTAAATGTTCAGTTGAGTGTTGTGTATGTGTGTAGGCCTTTTAAAGGACTAAGTGCAACAACAAAAAAAAAAAAAAACAAGATAGTCGCTGCAGCACTTGTGTATAAGCTTAAACAGCAACCCGTTTTGCTATCCTAGTTTTCTGTCAGAACACATTCCGTTAATTGCCTTGTTGAAAATAATTTTTCAGCTCATTTGCTGCGCGCTGTAATTCTGTAACCTCGAGCGATTTTACACAAAATGAAACAATCATAACTAGTTTTGTGTTGTATTCTGTGTGAACCTAAACTCGTGCATTCAACCCCTTCCACCGACCAACCATTCATTTTATGTACCTTTTTCTGTTGAGCCCTAGGATTTTGTGTAGTACCTACTTCTCTTCTATTGTAATATGTCTTCTATAGTAATGTGTGTTCTGTGTTCCCTCTGTGATGTTGGTCCTTTACAGTTTTCTAGTGCATATATGTTAGTCCTTTTTGTTTATTTTCGACTGGGGTATAAGGGATTCGTGATGCCACACATGGGTTCCATATACCAATGCTGGACTTGAACATTACGTCAAACAGAGATGTTTTTTTTTCTCCAGAAATTTGGGGCGAAGAAATTGACCAAAAAGTGGAGGTTTCAAACTTAGCTGAAGCCAATTTCTTCAGAGAGTCCTTACACTTAGTACCGTACGATAGGTTCTTCATAAGAGATGAATGATGTTGGAAGTAATCTAAAACTCTCAGAAAGCTTGAGGGCTGCTCACATTTTAAATACTTATACCGGTACTAGTGTTAGGATTCCTTAAGAAATTGGATCAACATCATCATATTCTCAACAAAACTATCTTATGATGACCACTGGGAGGTCTTGTTCATTTACCAGTTTAATGGAGTTATCAGAAGGCTAACGGAAGACTTAAATACCAAAATAAGCAATAAAACGAAGGGTTAAGATAGTAACAGTGATTTGAAAATTCTACTTATGAGCAGTTGGAAAACTAGAGTAAGCTGATTGCAATAGATAGGCAAGCAATTTCCAACCAAACTGTTCAATTCAGGCAAATGAAAATGCGATGTTTGAATAAGCAAATGTGCAAAGATTGAGCTTGCCCAAGCCATCATTGTATGAAACATTTTGAATTAGCACAATATTATTTTTTTACATGAATTCCATTCCGATCCACAATGTTTTCGATAATTTTTATCGATGTGAGAGTTACAGAACGTAGGCACTGACCCTAAAATAATTCTTTCAGCTTGCAAAAAAGCTGAACGTAGAACCCTCTTGCTTCTTTTTATGGATACAGCATCATCTGGAAATTACAAACTTGTGTTTTTAAGTTTATCCAGCAAATTTCTGAAAAATGTTCAATCGACTCGAATTCTGAATTTTATAAGAAAACTGATATAATAAGTAATTCTGTGATTCAATTGCGGCAACAGTCTTATGCGAGTTCTACACCACACAATATGTTATTGGGCAATAATACTGTTCAAAAATATTTTGCGAAAAAGTGTCGTCCATACACCACTCAAAATTACTCCTCGTGGAAAGGAAAAATATTGTGTAAAAATTCATAAAATATTTTAACTTTTTTAATGTCATTCGATATATTGCCTAACCCGAAATTATAGTTCAATACTGAGTATTGCGCAATGATATTTTATCGTGTAAGTCAAATGATCTACTTCAGTTTGAGGTTCAACATTGAAAACAAAAAGCTTGATTTTGAAGGGTCGCGTATTAGTAACTATAATCTCAATCTCGGTTTGTTAGCAAGTGTCTCAATCCGGACCTGAATAATATTTACACTGTTATGAAGAACCTAGGATAGATTTAAATTATTAATAACTGTTGCTGCATGCAGAGGTATTAGTTTTTTTTAGTTTTCCATGCAAGAATACCTGCAACGAAATGGTCTAAACATAAAATTAACAATTAGCTTGTTTAAAATGCAAAACGTTTTTATTCTATTCTATTTTGAAATCATATACAAAACATACAATACATACTGCATATTGATTTTAGAGCTGATCTGTACATTTCAGTAAATGGTCTTAGGGCAAGTTAGGACACCTTCTCTTATGAAACTTTCTCCAGTTATTTTCATATATGATTGACCCTTTTAATTACTTTTCTCTTTTTTACTCTTTTTCTTTCTGCCTGTTTTATTAATTCTTATTCTCTTTTTTCTACTCCATAAAACAAAAATCGAAATCAAAAAAATGCTATCGTAACTTTTATTATTTACCACCTTAGGGCCAAGTTTTAGCTAGGCAACCACCCATGTGCAATTTACCACTACAAAAATTATCGTTCATATAATTTTGGTCATTTTTAAATAACAGATGAGGGTAAATATTTCTTTTACGGATTTTAGACTAAAATTTTTGGCAAAACTTTCAATTTGTTTTTTTTAATGAGGAAAAATCGATGTTAAAAACCTTGTTGTTTTCTTACTTAGGATTCATCCAAAAACAATCTATATCAGAATTTTCAAAAATTTAAAATTTTTTCGTCAATCGAAATTAAATTTTTTTTGATCCAAAATAAATTCGTCAAAAACACAACAAACTTAAATTTTGCTGTATAAAATTTTGCGTAAAAAAAACACTATTTCCGACACCCACCCCACTTTTTCGTAGCAAAACGGACATTGTTTACCAATAGGAACATGAAAAATATATCACTAAGGTCATTTTGCAAGAAAATTGCAGTTAGTGAATTTTGGTTGTCAACCGACCGAAGATAAAAACATTGCTAATCTAAATACGAACTGTAGAATTATTACTTGCGAAAGCCATTCCTTTCTCTAGTATCCTTGCAACATTCGGGAAAAAAAACATTCAATTATTCAAAAAACAAAAAAGGATGTAATACATTTTCAAAAATTTCATTTAATTATATCTAATAAGATCATTGGTATAAAACTGTTTGTTTATAATAAATTTTACTGACCTTTTATACTTTCCAATTTCATAGAAAATCTCATTGACATTCTTCTTCCGAAGAATTTGAAGTACAAAGTTAATTTTTTGGAAAAGACGGATAAGAATAATTATTTTAAATTTGCTCTAACTCAAAAATTCCTATAAATTGAATAATATTATCTAGAATACGTCATTGGATGACATACCATGTAACAAAAATTTAACACAAAAATACCGCCAACTCATATAATTTGCAACCAAACTTTGACTGAAAGGCAAATAACCTACTGCATTTATACTCTTGTTTTTCAGCATAAGGATTCCAAAGTAAACAACCAAAATGAGCAACAATAACGTAATTAACAGTAATTGCATATTCCTTGCAATCATACCCAATTAGGAGATACTATTTCTTCCGTAAATCGCACGGGACATGTCCTCTGTTTTGACACATGACAGACTCTCATTGCGGCCTTTCTATAAGTTAGTGTAGATGAAATTCCTTTTATTGGATGTGATAGGTAGGAGATACGAATAAAAAACAAAAAATGGTGTGTGTTGTCATGTACTCGCTCCAGAAGTTATACTTCCTATCATTATTTATTTTTATATATTTACACAATTTATGAATTTGATTTTATTTTTACTGAGATTTTAATCTTTCTATTGATACCTCAATTTAAAAAATCGGTTAAAAGCTATTTTGTTTAAGTCAAACTGATATTTTGAATTTTTTCGAATTTATACTATTTTTGATAAGTAAATTACACCATGTTGTAGCCCGATATTTCATCTATCATTTAGACACTTTAATCTTTAAAATCCGACAAGAAACAACAAGATTACAAATTTTATAAGCGAATAATCTCGAATCCATTTGTGAGCCAACGATACCGTTCTCCACTGGTGGCTGGTCGAGTCCGACGACCAAAGCAGACAATTTTGTTAAATTTTGTTGAATTTAAGTAAGACTCTTTTCAAGTTTATAGCAAAAAGGTAATTTGCGAGCTATGCCCGGTATGCTCAATAAAGTTGAATCGTTATTTTATGAGGCTTGTGTAAATAGTAATTAAACACCGCGTAAACAAAACTCTTTTTACCGTAATGTCGGCTCATAGACTACATAAAATTGTCAAAGTTTGTACAGTAATGCATTTACTCAATATCTAATGGCTGTGTCAATTTCAAGTTTAAAAATATAAAAGTTAAAAAGATAAAAATAAAATATGGTAAACTGGGGCACATTCGGCAATTTTTTTTTTTTCATTAGCCTATATTTTAGTTGTTTATGCTCTGAACACATAATTTGTTGGCTTAACAGGTTGTTTCAATATTTCTCTTTAATTTAAGAAAGAAAGTGTTTTAATTTTACTTAACAAAACTTAATAAAAACGTTTTTAAAAATTCAATTCTGTTTAATTAAAGTGCTCCGAGCCGGGGCAGATACGGCTTTCAATGGGGAACATTCAGCATTGGAAAAAAAACTTTTAAGAATACGTGACAAAACTGTTTAAAGCTTATTTATATTTCTTTAAAAATACAATTTAATCAAAACAGATATCTTCAATTGAGAACTTTGCAGCAAAAGGAAGGCAGGTACAATTTTGTCGAGTTGTGACAAAATCGCAAAAAAAATATTCAAAAAATACATTGGTTTTATGTAAAACCAAGTCTTTTCCGTCAAAGAATAAGGGGAGTTATAGCAAAATTTGCATCTATCAAAAATCTACATACAACTAATGTATTTTTAAATAGCATTTCTCTTTTTTGAACACTCTTTTCAAAATTGAAGCTGTTTTACCTTTGCTGCAAGGTTGTCAGTTGCCTTTATTGTGGTTTTTCGTTTATGATGTGAATCCTGTTTGTTTTCCTTTATAATTTCAAACAATATCAACCTGCAAAATTTAAAATAATGGAAGCTTTTGAAAATCTGGGGTACAATCGGCACCTCCTGAATGTGCCCCCATCAAAATGACGAATCTACCCCGAATTCTCAAAATAACATTTTTTTAACATTTAATATTCAAAATTAGTTTTTTCTTGATTAAAATCCACCTCCTTGCATATTGAACTAAGAAATTAGTGAAACCTGAAATTCCTTAAATTAATTTTTAAATATAAAAATCACTTACTTATCCACTAGCCAAAATAACAACGGAGATCTTAAAAACACAAAACAACAATCAAATTTTCTTAGCGCGGAACTACAAATGTTAAATTTAGAGTGTGTTCATAACTTCAGTAAAGGATGCGTTCTGTGTTATTTTCATTTCTCAATTCAGAGCGTATCCAACCGAAAATAGCTTTGACGAATGTGCCCCGATGATGAATGTACCCCAGTTTACCATACAGTTGGAAAAAAAATGTTTAAAAATCTAATTTTTTCACACGTTTATAGAAAACACATAACCTAAAAGTTATTTTGACAAAATATTTTTCCTGTTATTCCCTGATTTTTAAAATCAATTAAACCACCCACATAAACTTTCAAAAACGTTTTTGTATTTTAAAGCTCAAAAAAACCGGAATTCATATAAAATATATGAATTCCGTATTGGACGCCTAATTTTTTTTTATTATCTTTCAATGTGCATAATTATATCATTTTCAAACGTTTAAAAAATATTTGATTTTGGAAAATAATTTTTAACTAGAAAAGTTGAATTTTTTAGAATTTTTTTTTTGATAAGAACTTAACATTATTTCAATTTATCTATTCAATTAAATTTATTTCATAATTTTTACCCTTCTACTTTTCGAGATGTACAAAAAGTTTTTTTTGTCTTTTGCCCCATTTTACCCTAACTTGCCGGTACAATTTCGAAAAATACCGTCGTATCAGAGCCTTACAATATACCACCTATGTTTTGATGTATTTAGTTTTGTTTCTATCACTTATAGTGTAAAAAATAAATCAGTCAGTCTATCAATAACAATGGCTGACATCTGTAATTTAATAAATTTACTATCTTTCACACAAAATGAAAAATAAAACAAAAAAACAACCTAGTATAAAATGTAAATGTATTGTTACTCTTTACATATATATAGTATCTGTGTGAAAAAAAAAACAGTTATAATGGGCTGAAAAAATCTATGTGTTATTACTGGTTTAATATTTTATAATCGCCGGAAAAGAAGTATAACTTCAAAAAATCCACCCGCATTAAGTATAGTACTGATACATGTAGGAATGTCAGGGGCGACAAAAGTGCCGTTGATTCGCAGAGTTAATCTCTTAAATCTGTTTACTCTTTCAGATACACATGTTTACAATCGCTGCGTATGTGGTATTCGCATTCGATGAGCCGAAGGGCATTGCAGGTAAGTGCATTTTCCGTCCACGAAAAGAGTTTAAAATTTTAAAAATATTTGTTGTTGTTTTTTATTTTTTTAAAATTTTTACCATCACCATCCTTGCCACAACTACGCTGCCCATCAATATTGTTGGTGAAACACGACATTGGGACAAGAGAAAGAGACGAGCTTTTTTATGCTAATTATCATCGAAGTAGTTGGCAATAACGTACATATATTATAAGAGTGTACCCAAATGTGGGGCTTTATTTTGTATGTTGTTATTTTTGTGAAGCAGAAAGTTGTGTATGTCCACAGAGAAAAATCGCAGTTGAATGACATTGCACCCACGAGGTCTTACACTTAAAAAAAAAGTTCATTCATAATAAAATAAAATGCACGACTGGATCTCACGTACTTGCTCTTTGGGTTAAAGTTATTATAGACGTTATAGCCTCTTATATAAAGTTTTTAAAAACAAATAACTATGTTATAGAGTTTTGCTTGAGTTACATAACTCAAAACCGTTATATGGGAGGTATTAGTTCTAGACATTCAAAAACAAAAAAAAAACAACCTTCGAAATTACGTAAAAATCATCTGTACCAAATTTGAAGAAAATCCGTCCACGCGTTTGGACAGTGCAGAAGCGTACAGATGGACCCACAGACGTACAGACGCACAGACCCACATACGCACAGACGCACAGACGAACAGACCGACGGACGGCATGACGAAAACCACTTTTTCGGGCTTCTCCACCATCGTAATGTTGGTTTTGATTAAAACCTCACGAAACCAATACTTGCCCTATAAAGCAAGTAAAAAAATAGAAGACATTATTCCATTGAGAAAACCATACTTTTTATTCAATATTCAAAGTGTTTCTAGATTTTTTCTGAGTGTAGACACAGCCGGCGGAGAAAATTATTTTGTTTTTGTATTTCACTCTCCATGTCCCGTCTGTTGTCTGTTCATTGAACCAAATGATTACGCCAACGATGACGCAGTTGATAATTTAACAAACGATTATAATTATTGCTTTCCGGCCACACGGAGAATTAATTGATGCAGCTGGTTTTTTTTTTATTCATACATTTTTGGATCAAAAGATTGAGGTCATTTGCATCATTCAGATCGGACTGAAAGTGCATGATGTAACCAAGAGGAAAGAGTGAACTGGGATGTGATGCGGTTTGATGGTTGTGGAGGAACATGAGTGCAAATGTTCACATATACCAACTTAAAGGAGAAATAAATACTCCACAGATTCTTTTTCTGCATTAATATATTAATCCAATAAGTATTTTTTAATTAAACTTTTTTTTTATCAGCATTCACAATAAAAATAAAGATAAAATTCTTTTATAACGAGCAACACAAATTTTAAGTAAATCAATTACTAATTTATTCTCATACATTGGCGGCTTGACAAAGCTGATTTTAATTAATTTACTTTGGATATGATGCATGATTAAGGAATATCTGTCCTAATTATGTAAAAAAAGGAAGATTTAAGTTTATTACTTTCCTACTCTTAGTGGAAAGTATTGGTTTTGTGGAAAAAAAAGTGGAAACGGATCAGAATTCTCTATACCAAAATTCTGTGTGACAGAAATTCTTACACAGAAGCTTGTTAACAACTTTAAATTTTTTAATATCTAAAAATTCAAAAAAATAATTTTTAAACTTAAAAAAAATTGAAATGTTTTTTTATAAAAAACAATTTTTCGAAAACGCGAAACTGTATTTTTTGAAATTTTGGTTTTACATGTGCATTAATATTTTCTTGAAAACGGCATACCAACTTCTTTTTTAAACGAGGTTTGAGAAATTTTAGGTATAAAAAATTATTTTTTTAAAAACGGCTTTCCAAATTTTTTTTTTCTAAAAATTTATCAAATGGCATACTTCGTTTGGAGCTTAAAACAATTTAAGATGAAGTTTATGTCATTTTAAAAATGGATTTTATTTTTTCTTAGACTTTTTTTTAAGATTTTTCGAATAAAATTATTCATTTTCAAAAACTATATAATGGGTGATTTTTTAGCTGGTTTGGTTTTGGCAACACTGGTTTTGACAGCTGACGTGTGTTTAGTACCTTGTGTCACTGTCAAACAGCTTCAGTTTGGTTTGCAATTTAACCATGGATCGTCTTACAAATGAACAGCGCTTGCAAATTATTGAATTTTACTATCAAAATTCGTGCTCGGTTCGAAATGATCATCGCGCGCTGCTTCCATTTTATGGTCGGCATTCTCGACCTTCTGAGCAGTCTATTCGGAAGATTGTGACCAAATTTCGCATCAAATTTACTTTGTTGGACATTAAACCACCAACACGTTTACGTACTGTGCGTAGTGAAGAAAATATTGCGGCCGTATCAGCTAGTGTGACAGAAGACCGTGAAATGTCGATTCGGTGCCGTTCCCAGCAGTTAGGCCTTTGTTACAGCACTACGTGGAAAATTTTGCTGAAGGATTTGGGCGTAAAGCCTTTTAAGATACAGCTGGTGCAAGAACTAAAGCCAGCCGACCTACCACAACGCCGAATTTTTGGTGAATGGGCTCTTGGAAAGCTGGCCGAGGATCCGCTTTTTTATCGAAAAATTGTGTTCAGCGATGAGGCTCATTTTCGGTTGAATGGGTACGTAAATAAGCAAAATTGCCGCATTTGGAGTGAAGATCAGCCAGAAGCATTGCAACAGCTACCAATGCATCCCGAAAAAGCCACCGTTTGATGCGGTTTATGGGCCGGCGGCATTATTTGGCCATATTTCTTCAAAGATGATGCGAATCGCAGCGTTACTGTCAATGGTGAACGCTACTGAGCGATGATAACAAACTTTTTTTTGCCCGAAATGGAAGTTCTTGACTTGCATGATATGTGGTTTCAACAAGACGGTGCCACATGCCACACAGCACGCGAAACAATGGCGCAATTGCAAGGCGAGTTTGGTGAACAGTTAATTTCACGTTTCGGGCCGGTCAATTGGCCCCCTAGATCGTGCGATTTGACACCATTAGATTATTTTTTGTGGGGGTATGTCAAGGCTAATGTCTATAGGGACAAGCCCGCTTCGATTAACGCACTGGAAGCCAATATCCATGCATTCATTCGTGAGATACCGGCCGATATGTGTGAAAGAGTATGCCAAAATTGGACTCAGCGGATGGGCTACCTGAGACGCAGCCGCGGTCAACATTTGCATGAAATTATCTTTAAACATTAAATTGCAAGGTTCAAACTATCGATTCAAATAAATATTTCATTCATTTTTTTGATTTTTTTGTGTTTTTTTTCTTAAAAGTTCTAAACCTCTTAAAAAATCACCCTTTATAAGAAGCTTCAACGTACACAGCAACTTTGAACCTAAAAGCAGTCGTGCATTTTATTTTAATAAAACAATGAAAAAATCATAGAAATCTTATTTTTCTCGTTATTAGCATTTTAACGAAAAAGAAATATGAATAAATTTGTATTGTAAGCTGGAATAACAAGTTTTGGTATACTTTATTACAAATATGAATACATTATTCACTGAAAATATAAATTAAACCATAATTTGGTCAGAATACTTCAATTGAACTGTTGTCTATTTAACTCCCTATTTTATGCATGCATAGAGTACCTGCTGTAAATGTAGTTTATTTTGAAAAAATGATAAGTCTAGTACGTTTTTAAGTGAATAAAAAATAAATATAATCATAACTTTTATGGAAATAAGTAGAAACAAGAAAGTGTTCCTTTCGAGGAATGAGGCGAATACATCCACAAGCATGATACCTACCGTTCATAACTCAATTTCACCAAAAAGTGGACTTACCCCCTTTACAAAATTAACGCTTCAATTATTATGGTGCCACATTAAATCTATTTTTTTTTTACACAATGTCAACATTTCTTCCATGAATTCCAAGAATTAATTACAATATGAAAAAATTGAGTGCTCAGCACATTATAATAGAAAAAAGGATTTCTTTTGTTGTTATAGTGACTTGCATTTGCGTTTTCTCTTACTAACCAAACAATTCAAAATTCTCAATTAATTTTTTGTATAATATTATGAACCATTAAAATAATGAATAAATGCACCAGCATGCAGAAATTATGATGTGATGCAAAGTTTGAAAATTGTGTTTAGATTCCGATTTAATGTAGCACACATTTTTCTTTTTTTTTAATTTATATTAATGAAATTAAATTTCTTTTCCATGATACCGAACAATAGTGTATCTACTACCCTCGTGAAATAGGTGAAATTCATATCATTGATTTTGCTTTTACGATTCTTCATCGGCACACGTTACCAAAAAACCTCGAATTTTTTTTGACAAGAAACTAATACTTGCCCTATAGAGCAAGTAAAAAATAAAAAAGGCATAAAATTCGATTTTCAAATGACTAAAACAGCTTCTCAAATGAATTTAACCTCAAAACAAAGTATGCAATTTGATTTCTTCTCTAATTATACATTTTTAGAAAAAAATATTTGAAAATCGTTAGAGCCGTTTTTAAAAAAAAAAACTATTTTTTCTATATAAAATTTTGCTAGGACTTTTATAAAAAAAAATTGGTACGCCATTTTCATGATATTATTTATCAACACCTAAAAACTAAATTTTGAAAAAAAACATTGAATAGTTTTTTTTTTAAATCCAAAAAAATAATTTTCGAAATTTTTTCACTAAACATTCCTACGGCAACTTAAAAGCTTTCATATACAAAAAATGGTTGAAGTTAATTGAGTTATGAAAGAGAAAATCAGAATTAAAAAAACGGTTCTATGGCAGGTTTTTCAAAAAAAATGGTTTTCTTTTAGAGATATACCTTATCCAAGAAAATGACTATGGTTTTTTTAATCAAAATCGTAAGCACCATTTTTGAGAAAAATTAGATTTTCTAAAACCGCTATATGGCAGGTACCATTATTTTTGGTCCAAAATAAAAAATTCAAAAAAACGTCAGGGGATATTCTCTAAAAAACACCACATACCAAGTTTGAAGTAAATTGACCCATCCGTTTAGACTGTAGCCTCTACAGACAGACAGACAAACAGAATTGTCGGACCCACTTTTTTCTCATTCTCTACCATCGTAATGTCATGTTTGATTGTTATCTCAACTCAATCAATTTCAACCATTTTTTACATGAAAGCTTTTAAGTTGCTGTAATAATGTTTAGTAACACAAATTTCGAAAATTATTTTTTTGGATTTTTTAAAAAAACTTTTAATTTTTTTTTTAATCATTTTTTCGAAAACTACTTTACTTTTACTTTTTGCAAAATTTAGTTTGTAGGTGTTATTAAAAAATATCTTAAAAATGGCTTACCAAATTTTTTCCTTACAAAATTTTATATAGAAAAAATATTATTTTTATAAAATGTTTCTAAAGATTTCCAATTTTTTTTTCTAAAACTGCATTTAAATTTTTTTAATTAAAAAGCCTTAGCCTCTATAATATGTAATATGTACTTTATATGTAACTTCCAGTCGTGCAATTTATTTTATAAATATTATACATTTTTAAAATAAACACATACGCAAAACAACAAGATGAATATCCTTTTAAAATTAACACATACAAGAAACCAGGCAATAAAACTTCTAAAACAAACATTTTTATGCAATGAAATGTGCATAAAGTTGGCTTCAGAGAGACAAGAAATACAAAAATGTGTTTTAACATGGGTTTTAAACTTTAAAAGAAACTTTAGACTAAAACAAATTAATTTGATTTCAAGGAATACAAACTAAAAAAACTTATTTTCACATCATTGTATATAAAACATCTAAACTTTCTCCATTTTTATTTATTGTCCTTTTAAATGAATATAAACAAAAAATATAGGCACTCTACTCATGCATAAGCACATTCAAATCCAACGAAAAGGCAGTGGCAGAATGCTAAGCAATTAAATTAGATTTTAATAAATTAATTTAATTCTGTTATGTGTACCGAAAATGGAACTTTTGTGTTGTTGGCGGTAGAAAAGAGAGTGTAAAGGATGATAGTGGAAATTGAAATTGTATATGGTATAGCTTTGGCAATGGTTACGAAATAAAATTAAATCAATCCATTAAATTTAATTTTTTAGCATTTTATTTTATTCACAGGAAGATTGCCAGATGTTTTCTCTGTTGACATTGGTTGCTTTTGGAATTATTGGCACAATACTTGTTGGGATACAACATTATTTTGTTCAGGAAAGAAGCAGTAATATGCCTGCTGTAGCAAGGATCTGGACCAAAGGATGGTTATTTTTCTTTTTGTTTACCACAGTAAGTTAGTGTTATTTAGTTTTTTTTTTTTTGCTAAATATCCAAAAAGTCATACAAGATACTCTGAAGATAAAAAAATTGCACAAAAATTATATTTTGGGATGTTGGTTGGGATAGATGACAGCCGGTGTAAAACCAAGCTTCGAAAGTTTCGATTTAGTTAAGGGCTCTAAACTATTTTGCTCACGATAGTTGTAGATACTCTCAGCTTTTTATATACGTTTCTTAATGTCCCTCTGCCCTTTGAATGTGGCCTTTTTAAGACAACAGTATGATAAGCTCATTAAATTCTAATTTTGAAAGCATTGTCCAATGGGGAACAGAAAACACTAGATCTGCCATATTTGCCCAGCAATTAATTCACTTAAACACCGTTGTAATTTATTTTTCGGGTATGTTCCTATTGTATCGACATTTTAAAGGCTCTTATACTCACGCTTCTAGGAATACCCATCAGTTCATTCTCGAATACGTCCTTAAAAGAACAGACATTCGTTTTTTAACCGTTTGTTTTTGCCTGAATAAATTGTGGAAAAATGGTCTACCGACACTATAAAAATATTTAAAATACAGATAAACTATAATTAGAATTATAATTAGATAAACTAAAAACAGTTATCGTTTTAAAATCGCATTTTTTTTTAAATTAAATAAAATATTTTTTGTAAACAAACATTTTTCCGATCAAATTTTTTTGTTAAAATCTTATGAAATAAACTATGCCAAAATGTTATAAAGGAAAACATCTAGTGAAATAAGGATTTATTTTCACCCGTTCATATGGGAGGGGACATTTTCTCAAAAGTTGACTCAAAGCTGAAAAAAAATGATTGAAATACATCGGATTTGAATTGAAAGTCAAATTATAATATGTATTTCGATAGCCAGAAAAAACTTCTTTTATTAATATTTTAAATAGACTTAATCTAATAAATAGTTTAAGAATAACGATTTTCAAACTCAGAGTTTTGAAAAAAAAATTAAATTTAAAGTTTTGAACTGTTTTTTTTTTTTTAAGATTGTAGGTCGTTATCAAATATATTTTAATAATGGGCTCATTTTTTTTAATTTAAAGCAGCCAAATGCAGAACATTAAAATGTATTATGGATTATAGTTTCTTAAAAAAATTAAAAAGTTACTCAATATTTAAGGAAAACTTTAAATATTGTTTTTTTTTTTTTATTTCTCCAAAACTAGATGACATATTTACATTATTTTTTTTTGTACTCGACTTAAGTTAAATAAAACCATTAAGTTTTGATAAAAAATGGACATCAAAAAGTCATCAATGTTATAAAATTAGTTTGATTATTTTGTAAACACTATTTTTTTCCTAAATTTCTACTTCGAATAACAAGTTTTCAAAAACCAAAAAAAAAAAAAACCTAGACCATTTTCTTTTCTGGAGTCAGTTCTTCTTAAAATAAAGCCATTGAATTTTTGAAGAAAAAATTATATCCTATAACGTAAGATTTTGAAAAATAATCAATTAAAAATTTTGATCAAGAAGGAGGCTGGGCATTTTGGCCTATTGGTGTATCTCATGGAGAAATACATTGAATGAAAGGTCTCGATGAGTGTATTTTTTTTGTATGATGCAATGATGCATTTTATGTGCAAAATATATATAATAAAATTGAGAAAAGTAAACATTTTTACCAGGTGCTCGATTGAATTGATCCAAAAACAGTACTAAACGGTGTTCAATTGGACTAATCCATCACCCTTTTTCATTTGCTACACAATGCATTTTTCGTTTTTTTTTTTTATTTATGGAATGCAATAGCAAAAAATATTTAAGCAAGTATAAGATCTTCTGTTTTAAATATTAAATATATTGTTTGTGTTGCATTTTTGACAAATTAATCGGAACCTTCGTTTATTTAAATTATTTTAAAACCAACAAGGTAGTTTTGCACATGACTTTAAGGAACAGAAGATCATAATACTTACTAACTTTTGTTTCTCTGAGTTTGAATTTAATTTTTTCTTCAACTATTTATTGGATTTACTTTATTTAAAATTTGATTAAAGAATGTTTTTTCTGGCTTTCAAAAAACATATATGTAATTTGATTTTTTTTATTTAGTTTTGTTGCATTTCATTCTTTCTTTTCTCCTTTGAGTCAATTTTTGAAAAAATTCCCCCTCTCACCTGAACGGGTGAAAATAGATCCCTATTTTTGCTAGTTGTTTCCTTAAACAGAACTGGAAAATTTTTGGCATGGTTTATTTTGTAACATTTCAACAATTTTTTTTTTTTTTTTGATACAAAAATCAAATTGTTAAGTTTAACAAAAAATGCGATGAAAGTGGCAATTTATAACCGACAACTGTTAAAGTATTTTTGAATACCAACATTTGAAAGAAAAAAATCATCCATATCGGAGCAGTCAAAGGTAATGCTTTATTTTTGTGGAGTAACAAAAACTCCACTAAATGATTCGGTTCAAGTACTGTATCTCATGTATACGAGTACAAATTAAGAATTCATAAAATCAGTCAAAAACTCATTCTTGCTAAATTTTGCCTATCTGCCTCAGACTAAATTTTTTAAATTCATCATTCCATATTAATAAAACAAATTAACCAAATTTTGTCTTTCATTATTTCATTATTTTAGTTTTCGGTGTACTTCCTGAATGTCTATATTCTCGTTCGGGGTCAACTTGGTCCTTGGTATAGGTAAAGTATCTATATAATAGCTTTTATATCTATTTATTAAAGTTCATGTAATATCATCATTTAAGTACCCATATTTAGATATCACAATTTTCTTAAGATGCATGAGTTGATCCCACAATATTATACAAAACAAACTATCGATTATGTTTACTCAATAAATGCAAATTTTGAATATTATACAAACACAACCAATAATTAAGGAAACATAACTTTATCTGCATCTACATAAATATTTTCATTTACCCTCCACCACAATAATTATAATTAAAACTCAAAGACTCAAACCTCTTTACCACGTTTGTGCATCGACAAAATTGTTTATTTGAGATACTCGTAGTTATTCATTTTCCATATATGTATAGCCAATCAATGCAGATGCCATCAAACTTAACAATTAAATTGAACAAAACCACAATTCTATCAAAATCAGTATACCTTGTACTTGTTCCTAAGTAACAAAAGTTAATAATGGAAGTTAGCCAGCTTAAGTCAACATAAGAATTGCTGGTTGTGTTGATTGCAGGTTTTACGTTGCATGATGTGACTGAAGAAGGCATGATATCCTTTATATTTAAACAAGCATAATGCAATTAGATTGACGTAGACGATTTTCCGGATTAGATCAGGGTTAAAATATTGTATCTGTCTCTGCAGGAGATACACTTGACATCTGGCAATTTACTTATAATACAATAAGACATTTCGATTGAGACGACATCAATCAGATAAAATTATTCAAAATTTATATGGAACGATGAGAAAGGACATCAATATGATATGATCCATTGAGCACAAGATTTTGGTGGTTTTGTGGTTTTTTTTTTTTTATATAATGGTAAATTTGGTATAAATAAAAAAATTTCTTTTGGATTTTGCATTAATTAAACAAACTTTGTACTGTATAGTGGTTTTTAAGGAAAATTGATAGTTAAAAGTAACTCTATGCAATTTGGTTTTTGAAAAACAAAAAAATTTACATTTAACAATTTTTTGGGAAAGAAAATCAACGGTGAGTTTTTAATAAAAACATTTACGAATAATTGTTTGGATCAAAAATATCTTTAGATTGTTCAGTCATTAATATTTACCCCAAATTTTTGTTCAACACAGATTTTTTTTAAGCAAAATTTTGTTGTAACTTACTGAAAATAAGATAAAATAAAATGCACGACTGGGTCGCACGTACTTGCTCTTGAAGATAAAGTTACTATTTATGCCGTTTTAGAATAAAAAACAATTAAAAAAGCATAAAATTCGGGTTTCAAATTTCTAAAACAGCTTCTTAAATGAATTTAACCTCAAAACAAAGTACGCAGTTTGATTTCTTCTATAATGATACATTTTTAGAAAAAAAAATTGAAAATCGTTAGAGCCGTTTTATAAAAAAAAATATTTTTTCTATATAAAATTTTGCAAGGACTTTTATAAAAAAAAATTGGTACGCCATTTTTAAGATATTATTTATCAACATCTAAAAACTAAATTTTGAAAAACATATTTAATAGTTTTCGAAAAAATGATTTTTCAAAAAAAAAAAAAATCAAACTTTTGTTAAAAATCAAAAAAAAAAAAAAAAAATTCCTAAATATTGTTACGGCAAATTAAAAACTTTCATGTAAGAAAAATGGTTGAAATTGATTGAGTCATGAAGGAGAAAATCAGAATTAAAAAAAACGGTTCTATGGCAGGTACCGTTAATAACGGTTTTTGAAAAAATGGTTCTTATTTAAAGATATAAGGTCTATCTTATATGACCATGATTTTTTTAATCAAAAACAAATTCAAAAAAACGTCTGAAAAAAAAATTTATATCAAAAGTCTTAGCGGTCGAAGCAAAGTTAACAGTTCCTTCAACATGATTTTAATAAAAACAAGGTGAAGTACCTACCTATATGCATTTTCTGAATGAAGTCTATTTCTCTTTAAAAACAGTTCTTTTCACAATTTTCTATGCGAAAAAAGTGGGTCCGGTAGTTCTGTCTGTCTGTCGTGTCGGTATCTCAAGCTACAGCCTGAACCGCTGAAGTGATTTTCTTTAAACTTGGTAGCGGAAATGGATTTTTTTCAAGAACAAAAATTAAAACTTATTTCCTTCAAAAAGGACTATTACAATTTTGATTAAAATTTTCGTGTGTGCTACAATCATAAAGGTTGTACTTCTGAAATAAATAAAAAACACTTTTTTAATCGATTTTCTCGTAAACAACTCATCGAATTTCGATGAAAATTTTTACACAAAGTGTTGATAGTAATTTTCAAATTATTTTATCAGAACATTCAAAAAAAAAAAAAAATTGGGATTTTTATTTATAGTTTTATTTTTTTTTCAAAAATTGAATTTTCGAAAACACAAAAATGATTTTTTTGAAATTTTGGTTTTCGATGTCGATCAATATTTTCTTGAATATTTCATACTCACTTTTCTTTTAAACATGGTTTGAGAAATTTTATATAGGTATAAAAAAATATTTTTTTTAAACGGTTCTTACGATTTTCATATTTCTTTTTTTTTCTAAAAAATGTGCTCTTGTCAACCAAAACAAATGGCATACTTAGTTTGGAGCTCAAAACAATTTAAGAAGTTGTTTAAGTCATATTAGTAATGAATTTTTTATTTTTTTTTGAAGTTTCTTATAAAATAATTTATTTAAAAAAAAAAAATAATTAATTAATTATATAAAATTTTTTGTGTAAGAAGCTTTAGCATTCACAGACCCATTCTAATTTCTCCTATATGACTCACTCAATTCCAATACTATTGAGTTGGCGTATTAATTTTTTTTTTTTTTAATTTTGAAATTTGTGTTGAAAAATCGTTTTTTTTTTTGAAAAATCACATTGTGGGCCAAATAAAAGTTTCTATTTTTTTTTTAATTGCAATAAAGTAAACAAAAGAAGAAAAATGGTGCAATGATACCCTTCACTCCTCAATTTGCACCTCAACTCATACTCTCATACAATAACGAGCGGGTTTTCCGAGCCCCATTTACGGCAATTTTTTTTGTTTATGGCATAGCCGCATAGATGCACTTTATCAGAAACTTCTTTTCAAAAACCGTTCTGTTTGGGCAACACTACACAGCACTCGCTTTGGGAAAAAGTTTGCTAAATTTTAAATCGGAGTAAAACTTCTGAAAAAAATTTTAAAACAAATTAAATCCTCACAAATAATTGCTTAAATTTTAATATTTTTTTTTATTATTAAGAAAAAACACAAACTACCTACCACGCCACAGTACATATACTGCGCACCGTACTCTCTTAGTTCAGGACACGATAAATAAAAAAAGTTAATTTCGAACTGTAACATCCTTTCACCTGCAAACAGTTTTGCTTACACAAATAATTTACATCCGCAGATGGTGGCAGTCTGCGAGGGAAATAAAATTAATTTTGGAAAATCGAAAAACATTTCACCCAACGACGACGACGACGACGACGATGCGGAGATTGGAAAAGTCAAATTCAACTGCAGATATAGATCCAGAAGCAGCTACACCATCAGCAGAAGTGGGAGTAGGAGTAGAAATGTCCACAAACTTACATCAGGATGCACTGAGGAATACGCCAATTGCAGAACAAGACCAGGAGATAGCAATAGGTACGGTATGCTTGACTGTCACCTATGCCATTGGAGATAATGGAGATGCGGAAGTGGATGGTAGTATTGGTGGCCAACAACAACGACGACGACGACGTGCGTTGGTACCAAGTTCGAGTGGTAGTGACGATACTTCGACAATTGGAATAAACAATCAGCAGGAACAGCATCATCCCCAGCAACAGCAACAGCAGCAGCCACAAAATGAACAGCTAGAAGGACAGCAGCAACAGGATAATAATTGTGATCAAGCTGCGGGTTCTTGCATTGATATTTGAACAAGAAGCACACAACACAACATACACAGTGTGTGTCCTTAGGTAGGATTTCCATTTGTTTCGTTGCGGCAAATTGGATTTTTGTATTTTATTTATATTTCTTTTATTTTTTTTTTCTGCATCTTTTTTTATACATATTTTGTTGCTGGGACTTAATCTATTTGTTGGTATCATTTTTTTGTTTTGTTAATTTTTCGTCGAAATAAATTGGGTTTGTCCTCCTGATTGGAGGTACTTCAAAGTGATATTTGTTTATATTTTAATTTAAATTAGTATTTTTGTTATTAATTTAAAAATACAATTGAAGATTAATGAAGACAGATTGTTAAGGTCCCAATCAAGTCTTGATAAAATCCTTAAACAGAGACCAACTACTCCTGATCCTGACCTGCCTGAAACATATTCTAATTGAACTCTTTCCTTGTTTGTTTTTCTGTAGAAACAAGTCATGTTTGCATCAAAATTGACAGATTTACATTAATTTTAACTCACTTTTCCCAATTCATTTCATATCCAATCATTTCACAAGTAAACTTATTCTGTCTCTGACATTTCAATTTCTGGACGAAAATACATCACAAGGACTTTTCTTTGTTATGATTTATTTATAACGAGAAAAATGTCTGCGGATATTTTCAAAGAACGCCATATTATTAAAACGTATTTTAGGTTGGTACCTCTATACCTTATTTATTCCTTCAAAATAACTGTCACACTTCTAAGTCAAATTTCAAGGAGTATATCCTTAAATGAGATTTTCCAATGGGCTTTTGGGTATGGTGTGGTGGTGTGGTGGTGTGTTCCTTGGAGGAAGATATCTTTCTTCCTTTTGAATGATTATACACCTTTGGCCACCATCAGCCACAACATCACCACTCCCTGTGGGACTTAAATATGTTTTATGAATTCCTGAAGCATTTCACAAAGTCATCAATCATATCGTTTTTTAGGAAGCTAAGTAAATAATTTAATATTCAAGTTGAAAGTTCAAAGGCAAGAGAGGCAACACATTTTAGTCAGGAAATACTTTTGTGCAAAGGACTCAAGGACTCAGGCCCATGCCATAATTTTATGACTTTATTGAAATAGAGACCCGTTTGACTCTCAACTCGAGAACTCTCAGTAAAGAGAAAAAGTAAGCAACAAAAAAAAAAAAAAACTTTCACATGTTGCGCTCTTCTTTGTATTTTCATCACAAAGTCACGAAGTAAAGTCAATAAATTTGCAAAAATAAATAAAAAAAAAAAAAAAAAAAAAACTTGAACATGATTGATGGTTTTGTGGCCAAAGTCGCGTTGACTTTTACTAAATATGTGGACGACCGATACAACAACGACGAGGACGACGACAACTACGTGTCTTCTCATCCTTTATAGCCTTAAGTTATTTTTGGTTCTTGTTCAGATGTCGTCTTTATTGTTAAGAGTTTAGTTTTATAGCTTTTGTGGGTGTGAGGCATGTGAGATAAAAAAATGCTACAAGGGAACTTATAGAGAAAGAAAATCAATTTAGTTTTGGATAAATAGAAGCTAAGCTATATAAAGTCATTTAATTTTTAGTTAAGTGTGAACGTGTCGCCTTGCGTAATATCTACCATTTGGTGATTCGGTTATTAGGCCAAAAATTTGTAGGTCATATTAAGTTGGAAATGATTTAAACTCAATTGTGGGGGGGGGGGGGGGGTAACAAAACGCAATTATTCCAATACACAATGACAGTAAAAAACTCACTTTAATTCAATTATTTTTTAAACTGATACTTTGTTCTTTTGGAGACTTCAAACTTAACTATCCGATTAAAAGAGCTGAAATATTGAGGATATATAAGCTTTTAACATAACGGTACTTTTTGGGGGAATTTTCAAAAGAAAAACAAAAAAACAACGACAAAAAATTAAACCGAAACTTCTCCTGAAATGGTTCACTTGGGTTTTTTCAAAATTATTCTATTTCATCGTGAAACACGTTTTTGAGACATTTTTATGTGCGTGCACCTCGGTGTTGTCGACGGCGACGTTGGCGTTGGAATGTGTAAACACGATTAATTTTGTAAGCGCCAAAAGTTGAGGATTAGCTAAGCTAAGGTTAAGTTTGCTCGTCAGCCATTTGGAATAAAATCCTCTTTTACTTTCCATACAAAAACCCTCTCTGTAGTTCGGATGACAACACAATATTTTGAGGGCGTGTACCCAGGGACGAGAAGCACTAGGGGGTCAAAACATCTCAAATCATTTTAAGCCTACTTCTAATAATCGTATTGGATATTTTACTATTTTTTCATACAGTAGTGTATAGCATAAGTATAGCGATTGTCACGAAACGTAAAGAAAACACGTTTTTGAGACATTTTTATGTGCGTGCGCCGTTGTTTTTGGAAATTTGTAATAACGATAACTTTTGTTAGAATCAAGATAATTGGAACCTTTAGAAGCCAGAAGTGGAGGATTAGGCGTAGTTTGAAATTCAGCCGTGTCTTCTTGTTCTATTCATACAAAAACCTTCCAAAAATGTCACTTTTGTATGCTGAATACCACTAATTTTTTTAAATGTTCCAATGAACAATGGTTCTGATTTTCAAATTAAACCGGAATACTTTATTCCCGAAAGTTTTGGTAAAAATCAATATTTTACATTTGTTTGTTAAAAAAAAATTCCTACAACATATTTTGTATTAATATTTTGCATTCTCTAGCTTTAATGGTATGTCAATGGAACTGTTCACAAAAGTGCATTCTTTTATTCACAGGCAGGCACAACATTATTAATCTTTGCAGCAAACATATTTGATTGTATCTGAATTTATAAATAAATATCCTGCAGACTGTATACAGCTGAGCTTTAGAGAAATAAAATTGAAAGGATATAAGATAGTAAATAATAATAAAATCAATAGGAACAGGAAGCAAATTAAATTTTCATTTTGTAAAGCTACCTTACCAGTTAATTAAATATGTTTTGCATCAAATAAGAATAAATCAATATTTGCAAGAGGTGGTCTCATTTGTTTGTTCATTATTTGTCCTTTGTATGAAGACACAAAGATGTTTTTTTTCGAAAATGTATTTTTATAGAGGCATAACTTTGCACCATGATACCTACTCAGATTGTGTTGATATTAGTCTGTTTGAATTATGCATTTAAAATTACATTTAAATCATGTGACTACCATATTGGGAATTTTACACCAAAATAATTTTTAAATAGACTTTGAGTATTTTCGTGGTAATTTTTGGTGGAAAAATGTCTTAAACTATAATTTCAATACTTTTTGGTAAAATTGCCAATTTCCGGAATGCTGTATTTTGAGACCTATGTATGTGACTTCCAGTCAGTTGCAGTTGCTCTTAAATTATAGCAAATGTTTTGTCTTCCTTTCCTAGGAATAATAATTAATTAGTTCCTCAGACCTTGATGAGTCCATTGTGATCCCCTTAAGGGGCATAGGGCCTCCACTACACCTACGCGCCATAGTGTACGGCTTCTGGAAATATATCGTAGTTCTCTCCAACTCTTCCCCAGCTGTCCAGATTCCCTTTCGACTGTCCTGCGCCATGTGCTTCTCGGCCGACCCAATTCTCTACCTGCCTATGTGAGTGGGGTTCCATTGCATCGCTTCGTCACTGCCACTTACATCTGCGTATAGTACTGTCTATGGATTCTTAACCCGTTCTCCTTTGAAGTTCTTCATTAGAAATACGGTTGCGGCAAGAAATCCTTAAGATGTTTGTAGACACCTATTCACGAACGATTGCAGCTTACTTTTGATAGTTGTTAAGATTTTCCAAGTGCTGCACCCATACAGAAGCACGGATTCAACATTGGAGCGGAACAGTCTCAGCTTGGTCTTTAAGCTTATAGCATTATTTTTCCATATTTTAGACAGCATTCCGAAAGCAGCCTTTGCCTTTTTAATACGGCTGTCTACGTCTTGTTCGGTTTCGCTTTCTTCTTCTTCTATCTCTACCGGTTGTCCAGAAATATTGACTTGAACGGATCAGTTACTTCCGAAGCTGTACATTTTTGTTTTTACCGTGTTAATTTTCAGCCCCACGATTTCTGCTTCTCCTTCCACCCTGGTTGCCATTTGATGAAGTTCCATGATCCTATGAGAGAGTAAGAATACGTCATCCGCGTCATTCCAACTGTTGGGATGTCAGACCCCAGTGAATTCCACCATTTCCGTTTAACAGGGCTGCACGCAGCACATCAATTATCACTAACAGGAAAAGTAGTGGCGATAGTATGCAACCCTGTCTGACTCCACATTGGACTTCGAATTCATTTGACAACCTTCTTCTATGTAAAACGTGACATTTGCATCCATCATAGGTTGCTTTAATAAAGCAATTAACTTATATCGAATGCTTCTCCTTCGTAAGGCAAACTAAAAATCAATGAATAGCAGGTGAAGTGGTGATCGATATTCGGGGCACTGTTCAATAATGATTCGCAAGGTATTAATGTGGTCAACACAGTATGAACCAGTGCGGAAATCTGCTTGTTTGGAGTTGAGTGTGTCTTCTAGATGTTCCTAGGAATAATACTTCAGAAGTAATATGTTTAAAATCGAAAAAAATGTCAGAGAATTTCCAGGTTTTTGCTGCAAGGGCAGATCTTCCAATGCTGAAAACTATATTTTGTACTAATGGTATACATCCTAGCAATATCCCTTATATAGGCCCATAATTAAATGCTCATCATCATACCCAAAGTTCTTATCCTTAAAAGTTAAATTTCTTCTTCTTAGCCCCTATTACACCCTATACACTATTACCTTATCTTAAATAACATCAACAATTTATTTATTCTGAATCAAAACACATTTTGGGTTAAATTGGGTCAAAATATATGTGTACATAAATATGTCAAGAGAATTTTCGCTCAATCTGCTGCTTATCCTCTCATAAAAGATATAACAGATGAGGTCATATCCTTTCTTTAGTCTCGTTTTATATTTACTTTATTTTTTTTTTTTTTTTGATCTAATAAATAAATTCATCAAAAATCTAATAAAAACTTACATCCTTATCTCCAAGTCTTTCCACTCGACAGTATAGAAATCCTGTCTGTCCCACTGTCACTGTGACATTTCGAGGTACATCAAAGTCAAAATATGGCAGGATACTTGAAGGAGACAATGTTGTTGACGTCGTTGTCATCGTCGTTGAATATGAACTTAACGATTCTGCAAGAAAATAAAAAAAAAAAAAATAAATAGTAATAAGAAATCTATAAAATTGACGATGGATAATAATATACGAATATGCACTCTACGTCCACATGTTCAACAAAAAAAAATTATTATTATCATAAAGTTTAACAAATAAAGGATGCAAATTTTTCACTCCATCGAACTTATTCTTAGAATATAAAAATATAAAAAAAACAGAATATAAGTAGATTTACATTTTAAAATCTGCAAACAAAACAAAACAAAAAAAACTCACTCTTCTGCGAAAGAAAAGTCGATCACCTCCCACAGGACGAAATTCATATTTTCTTAAAAAAAAAAAAAAAAAAAAATATACTCGCAAAAGTTTCACTTGCCTCGAAATAAAACATTCGAAATGGAGGAAGAAGAAGAACCCTTTTTTCACAAATACGTTTTCTTCTTAATGTAATCAGTGTATCTCTGTGCTTTATTCTATCTGGCTTTTTCTCTGGATCGAGTTTGTGATTTTATTTTCTTGTTGCTTTTCGTGGCATAACTTTATTATTATTATTATTTTTTTTTTTTTTTTATTTTTTTAAACATAAATAAAAAATGTTGTTTTACTTGAAACCTCAATAAAAATAAAATCGAAATGATTTCCATAGCTTATACTCAGTCGTATATTATTTGGATATTGGGGGCGGAAATTATCCTTCATACATTTATGATATAGAAAAAGCTTATGGAAATTGTGTACTCTAGGTAGTCATCATGAGTGTTATCTCTGTCGAGCATTCAATGAAACTTCATACAATTATTATTATATTTGTGGCAGGATTATCCTTTTGCCATCAGTACTTTTGTTTTATCCTTCATATGCAACAACGAAAAAAAAGAAGAAACAAAAAGTACAGAATTTATGGTATGTGTGGATGGTATGAGAACAATCAGTATAAAGTTTCAAAAAGTTAAAAAAAACAATTCGAAATGGTTTTATCAGAATTTTGTATTTTTTTACTTTTTGAATCAGAAGAGGGAACTATAAATTTAAGATTTTATATGATTTTTGTTGTAAAAGGATAAATAAGCAAACCAATTATACAGCTTCTGGTTATGGATTTTTTTTTTTCATAGGCAAAATTGTTTTATTTTTAAGATTTTTATGGGAAGAAACTAAAAAAAAATTAAATAGAAAATTGTATATTTAAAGTTCCCAGTGAGTTGTATTTTTTTATTTATTTTTTTTGACAAATAGGTTAGAAATTTACACATTTTCGAAATTTTTCAATCATAAAGTTTTTTTTTGAAAATGACAAACGATGTAGAATTGTAGACCAAGAGCCTACAGCAAATATTGTGATTGGCGGTATAATCAAGTATGCAGTTTTAAAGGAATATGCGTCCTGATTTCAAATTCAAAAGTCTGGCAGGTTTATTTATCAGCCTTCTGTGGTTTTAGGGGAGATTAAAAAAACGTGATATTTCAAATTCATCTGAGAAAGATAAATGCACTTTAATTGAAATTTTTAAAATTGAAAATGACAGTAGTTATTGGGGGACTAAACCGTGGGAAAATGTTTGAGATCACCGCTAATGTGTTTTTTAATAGGTTATTGGTTTGTTTCAGGTTGCCACGTGTGCTATTTTTGTTTGAGGTCGCCATGTAAAAACACATTAACGGTGACTTCAAAAAAGTTCTTATATATCCACATCTCAAACATTTTCCCACGGTTTTGTCCCCCAATAACTACTAATGATGTTCTGCCATTTCTCCAAAAACTGGAAACCTCAATCTCGAACTCAAGATATATGATATTAAAGCGAACCATTTTTGGAGACATGTTTGTTTTATTTTTTGTTTGTTTTTCTAATCTGAAAACTCTCAAAAAAAGACCTGAAATAATACATGTTGCTTTAGAAGCTAATTTCTTGAGTTCTTGACTATTATAATCAGATCTTCACGTAGAAAAGAGCTCTCTCCTAGATTCGGTTGACCTGGAATATATTCAAAACTATCATTTGGAAGACTGATTCTACATAGCATGGGCTAAGATCTGAAACCAGATTTGTTTTTATTCATCAACATTTTAAATCGTTATTTTTATAAAATATCACCATAATATTCAAAGTTCCGTAGTTTTTGGGATGTCCATTTCAAAAAAAAACTTCTAATTTAGAAGATAGTATGGAATTTCTATACTCTTGATACTGGCTAAGATAATTATAGTGGAAAGAAGGCACAAATAAGAGGAAAACCAATAAAAATTGATATTTTGTGCTATTCAATAAGACTAATTTTTATGGATTTTTCAACATTTTGTTGTAATGCATCCAGGAGTAGTAAAAAAAGTTGGCCAAGACATAAATTCGGTAATTTTATCTTCATTTGTTCTATATCAACGGTTTTAGCAAAAAATGCTTATATTTTGGACTAGGTACAATAAAAAACAATGTTTTGTAAGTTTTTCAATGATTTTTCATGTTTTCCGTAATAATTTTTGATTCGTGCTCAGCATCTCAAAAAACATAAGGTTTACCTAAAAAATTCAAAACTTTCCACCACCAAAAACACTTTAATTGGACTGAAGAAAGTATTTTGGACAAATTATAAATTTTACTTTGCAATATCTTTGAGCCGAAAGCGAAATTTTAAATAATTTTATATGATTTAGACAGATGAAATCTACTTAATTCATATTCCATTAATTGTTTTGTAATAAAGTATTTACCAATAAAGAAATTTGACTTAACGTCAAATGTACCAAAAAAACGGTAGTTTGACATGTCATAACTACATATCTCGAAATAGTGATGTGCTAGGGTACTTTTGACTTCGGATTCAAAATCCTTTAGAAAAGTGTAGTTTGGTTTGAAGGCGATTTTCGTTGCAGAATAGTTTTATCGAACTAAACGTATTTCTTCGTCGCCAAATTTGGTGTTGAAGTCGCCAAGAATAATCGGGGGCACTTATCGTATGGGCACGCGAGGAGGTCGTATACAACTCACCATTGATTGGCTCATCCCTCTTTCCATGTGGGGAGTGAACACAGATCAGTGTCATGTTCTGAAATTTTGCCTTGATGCTGATTGTGATCACGCTCTTGTTTACCGCATTAAAGTCCAAGACTTCTTGCTTAAGTCTTGCTCTTACCACAAAAACCGCATACAAACAGCCGCTGACCCTGCGATTTCATTTCATGTTTGGCAAAATTTATTTTATAAAATTTTAACAAAATTTTTCAATAAAAAAAAATGTTTGTAACTACAAAACATCATTTTCGAAATGTAATTTTTTAGAAAAAAAAAATTTTCATTTTATGGATTTATCTTTTTATAAAAAAATATTTCATTACTTTCAGTTATCAATTTGCAGATTATTTATTCTTACCTTACCCCACTTTATCCTTACTTCCAAGTGGAATTTAAAAAAAAAATCCCAACTCCACTCAAATAGATTCCAAAATCTCCAAAACCTTATCCACAAAATCAATATTAAAATGATCTTCTATATTTTTAAAGTATTAGAATGTTAAAATGATCAATAGGAAAAAAAAAGTTTTTAATTGAGCTACACAAAGCTAATCCGCAACGTTGTGTTATTGCATACAAAATCCTCTTCAATTCGTTTGATTAATTTAAATTCCACTTGAAGTTTTTTGTTTTTACTTTTATTTTATTAAGTAGATTCACGCTAAAAAGGCAATCTCTTTAAGATTATTCAATTATTTCCTGGGTAACTTTAAGTGAACACCGCACTTTCGTCGCGTCCATTCTCTTAACAACTGTTACGCTCTCAAATCCATTTTGTGGTTGATAAAGAAGTTTTCTCAACTCTCCCATCTAAAATTGCTATCCTTCGTAGAAAATTAACTTGTGGTAGCGGTAGGGGGCACCTGCCACCGCCATCACTATGACGCCATCCAGCCTGAAATATAAGTTCAGCAAAGTTTTTTTTTTTTTTTTCTGTAAAAAATTGCACGTTCAAAGTAAATTGCTTCGAGCCCATTTCCTTTCGTTTGCGTTTGTACAAAGTATCTATCCCTAGGCGTGTGTTATTTTAACATAGTGTGCTCCTCGCAGGAATCCATTTTTTCTATTTGCAGTCGGTTTAGAAGCCATTGGTAAAGGCAATTCAATTTCGGTTGTTATAAATCACCAAGTTCTAACAAGGACTAATCCAAATAAATGTTTGATAACAATTATTATTAAGACACAAGTGTTCCTTGAGGATAAAATGATGCTGAGTTGTTGGTGAATAAAAAAAAAAAAAAACCAACAAATAAAATTAAAAAAAAAAAAAAAAAAACAACTACCACACGAAAAAAATATAAATGACTGCTACAAAATTTCCGGCTTCCAAATTGAACGAAACTGTTGGTTTGCCTTCGAAACGAAACGAAGAAGATGTGCGAATAAGTAAAACAGATTCAAATGAATGCTTCATTTAATTTATTCCATAAGCGATATATAAATGCAGACAAGGCAGAAAATAAGGAACAGCCAAGGATAAGGAAATGAGACTAAGAGCATTTCAACATAAAATGACGCACATCAGAAGGACGAGACTGCAGAGGAGTGTGAGGTGTGAGTGTATATATATACTTGGAATGAATGATGAGGTGAGGGAATTAACATAGCAACACAACGGATAGGGATATATAATTGAAAATACGCTAGCTAATGAGGGCTTTAAAATACAATTTTATTCAAAGGAAAAAAAATGTTGCATGACATTTTTCGTATAATATTGAGGCGACATCCTCCACTACCGCATGTTCCTCCATTTCAACGCGTCTTCGTCTTCACGTCAAGGATAATTGACATGAATGATGAGGTGACGCCCATTGGATTAACATTATCATTCTGGGTGGCAGACAATTTTTTTTTGCTTGTTACTTTAACTGCGTGGGATTTTTGTTTATTTTTATCAAAACCCTGTTTTCTTGGTCGGAATTTTAAGGAACATGATGTTGCATTAATTTCTGTGCCAATGAAAATTAATAAAATTTCTGAAACCGTTTTAGGTACAGGTACTTTCACTGTGATTGATATACGGTATTTTTTTTTAAACATTGGATACTTCAAGTTCCCTCTCAATAATTGTCAAAATAAAGCGCTGTATTCAGTATTTATGGGCAATACTTGACTAGCATTGCCTAGTACCTAGTGGTCAAATTTCGGCAGCAGAATCACGCATTGCGGCAACATTATAAAATTTTGAATGTTGATCCACATCGCATTTGGGGGAAATAACTTCACATTGCCGTTTCAGTGGGTATTCAAAATAGCTACATAGTTCAATTTTGAATTTTTCGCTTTTGAATTTTAGGTTTTGGAATTTCTTGGCCAAAAAACAGAATTGATTAAACGAAGTCAGATGGAAGTTGTAGGCATCAGTTGACCGGGAAAACGCAATCAATTTGGCGAAATCCAGTGACAAAATTTTCTTATGGATATATTCATATTACTGTGCTAATTCTTCCACCTACTGGTATCTGCCGGATATTTTTTTGGATTTTTTTGGGGCTTAGGTAAAATTCGCGTCATCATAACATCGTATAGGTAGTTAAAACGAAGGAATCAGTACACGTAGCGGTGACAGTTAAAGCTAAAATGGTTAACGTTAAGTGAAAATTTTGTAAACTGCAATAATACACGAGTGCTACAAGACTAACTGGGAATATCAGATCAGATCAGTTAGCAGCACAGAATTAGAGCGGACAAAAGAATGAGTACCTAAAAAAAATAATCACACGCATAAAGTTTGAAGAAGTGTCCACAACAGCGAATTTATTTGGCTTGCTTTACACAAAAATAATATTAAAATTTCATAGAAAACGGATCAAGAAAACATAGGCAGTATCATTATAAGAAGACATGAAAACTAGTGAATTAGACTCATGCATCACGTCCACACGGTTCGAATTTGTAACGCTGTCCGAGAAATGCAGTGGAACATGCAAACGAAGGCAGCTAGAGGAGTTAGTTGAAGCTTGAACGAGTAATTTTGGTCAATCTCGTTTCTCGCGGTCTGGAAAAGATTGGTTCCCAAAATTTATTATTAATATATTTAGGAATAAAATGCATTATGAAAGAAGACAGCAAAATCATTTAAAACCTTAATCAAAAATGAAAAAAAAATGGAAACAAAAAACATGTCAATACAAATGGTTAAATATATTAAAGAAAATATATTTTTTTTAAATATTTTTATTGATTTAAAAAGCTATGATTACAAGCTTTTTAACGATATGTAACACTTGTGTCATTAAACTTTAAAACGCTCGAAGAAAACTCTATTATAGACGTTCTTCATTTCGCCATTCATGTAGGATTATGTGTGGCGACCACTTTAGGTAGCCGTATCCTGAAATCATGCAACTTAATCCAGTAAATTTATATTGCAGTCCAAAATTTGACTTTTCCTTGATTCATTTGCATAACAACTTCAGAACCCCTGGCCTAGAAACCATAACACGTAAAAGGAGTGGAGACCCTTTGCCATACTTAAAGGGAATTGGACGACTTACGTATAAGGTCAGGGACCAATGCATCATACAGCACATATATTTATATACGTGATAAAAACAACCCAAATACACTAACCTATACAAATATATTAAGTCTCTTTATGGGATGGGATATGGGATATTAAAAAAAATAAAGAACAAAATGTTTTATAAACCCATTTAATATTAGTTGGACTGGGAAATTGGAAGAATAAAATTATCACCTTAGAGCTTAGATTTTACATTCTCATAATAAGGCTCATAAAACTCTTTATAACAGAAAAAATTACAGACTTTATGTTTATGCAAACAATACTACCCACCTATGTTCAGTGCAGATAAATTTCCTAGACAGGACTAATAGAAATTAAAATAAAGTTTTATAACCAGCCGGAGGAGGACTATCTAACAAAATCAACGAAAAGAATACTTTGGGCGCCGAAAAGTATGAAGTATAAAATATTTTTTTTTTTAACATGGAACAGGAATTCTTTAACGTGCAAAGGTTATTTTTATTTTTGAATCTGAGTTTTTTTTCAATTAAATAATAATATAGGCTTTTATAATGACAAACAAGACTACCCCTTTACACAAATCAGTTTTTCTCTATGATTTGTTGAGTGAGTCTTCCTTTTGTCGTATAAAAAGAAGCCATGGTTACCAGATTTATAGACAATTTTTTTCAATTATTCATGGCGCCTATATGAATTTTTTCAGATCACAGTATTCTCCCGTTAATATAGCTGTTGTACATTATATTTATCTGCAGGTTCACCTTTTCAAGAACATGTTGAATGATTGTTGATCCCTTAATGGTGAGTGTTTTTCCAGACTAACTGCCTAATGTTTTGTTCCATTAAAGATAATATTTATTTGTTGAAAAGTTTTGTTAAGTCTTCTTTTACGATAATTATTTAGTTTTTTTGGGGCTTTAAGGTTGTAAAAAGATAAATCCTTTTATGGTCTTAGGTTATTTTCTATAGAAAAAGGTGCCTACATTTCTATTAATAAATGATAGGATTACCTTAATTTAATTTTGTTAAGACCATAAAAGGTTTACGATAGTTTAATGTTCTTTTACACAACAAAGTTTAAAAATTGTACATACACAGGGTTTATTTATTTTGATATCCGAAAAATTGTTGCAAAAAAGCAATTATATATAAATACACAGGGTGTCCTACAGTCCAATGAGGCAGGCTAAAACTAAGGATTCCAGAGATTATTCTTAGTCGAAAAAACATTTGTATGTTTTTGAATCGTGTTTCTTTGAATTGGATCTATTTTTTTCTATACTAAGATTTCATTATCTCAATATACTCAAAATTAAAACCGCTACTTAAAAAGGAGTTTTCAAAATTTCTCATTTTTAACTCTTTCCGGTGCACTACAAGAAAAATAGGAATTTGAACCATATTTTGAGAAAAAACTACTTTATAAGCGTCGTGTTTGTATAAATATAAGGAAATAAAGTTAAAAAAAATACTAAAGTAGGTGCTACGATTTTATACAATCGGCCTTGAAAGAGTTTATATCGAAAGTGAATAAATTTGGGCTAAATCCGTTTCTTAAAAAATTTGTTTCATTCCAACAAAAATTAAATATCTTTTAAAATTGATTTATAACTTGTTTTTTTTTTATAAAAACGGTATTCCTGGAAATTATAATAATTTTTTCAACAAATGGACATTTTATTTAGTCGAGAGTAAGGCTTTAAAAAAAAACATTGAAATATTTTTTTTAAATGTCTTATGAGTTTTTTTCAATTGCTGACCTCTTTTTAAATAAAAATGGAATAGAACAGAAGATTTTTGAAAACAGGCCTTTACTTAATTTATTTATTTTTTTTTACTAAGAATTGGAAGAATCATAATAATCAGGTTAAGTTTCAATTTATTTTTTATAGAGTGACTCTGTCACTATATTTTTTAGGAAGAGTAATGAAAAAGGCAACCGAAAATATGCTCTTAAAAAAAGTTTATTGCGCTATAAAAATGCTCATAAAAATGTGTTATATGTTCTAAAATTTTGCCCTTAAAATTGTTAAAAGTTCTTAAAATTGTGAAAAAATCTTAAATACTTTGTTTAATAGTTAAAAAATTAACAAAATAAGCAAGATACGTGCATACTTTTAAAAATAAAATAGTAGAAAATTATTGTCAAAAAGTGTAGCGGAGAGTGGGTACGAAAGTAATGTGGAACGGTTGTAACATGGAGTTTTAACAAAAACCTGGGAACGTATGCGTTCATTTTTAGATGTAGAATTCTTCGCAATTTAGACGTGAATGCACCCACAAAAATTCAAATGTCAAAGTACTGAATTGTGCCACATTAAGTTAAAAACGTAAAATTTTTATGAAAAAGTTATATTTTTTTTGGCGAGTTTTGCAATTTATTTATGTCAAACAATTATTTTTTAATAAAGTAGTAGCGGTCTTACTAAAGTTGATTTTGTTCTGAATTTAATGGACTTAATCTTCCTATTATGGACTCAATAGTTTTTTTGAAATCGAATCTCTTATATAAAAAAAGGGATGTGGACGTTTGTAACATTTTTTGAGTGGACGTTTGTAACGAAAACTGCATCAGCAGGATCAGTGAATTTCAGTCATAAGATATATTTTACATCGATTAAACGGGTCTTACAACTTCTGTCCATAAACCAAGAAATGTCATTACAAAAATCGTGTAAATAAAACAATTCGGAGCCATTTATCCGGACATACAAAAGGAGGATCCATCGTCAGTATTGAAGCTGCTCATAAATCAAAATGGATGCAACCGGAGTTCATTAACCTAATAGAACACCTCGTAATATATTCTTAATTTTGGGTCTGTACAAATTGTTACTTTTGTACCCACTCTCCCCTACTTACTTAAACCAATTTTTGTTGACACGAACAATTGCTTAAAACGCTTTAAAACTCTCAAATATGCCAAAAATATGCTCTTAAAAATGAAAAAAAGTCGGGTATAACATAAAAATATGATTTGCAAATTAAAAGTACTCTTAAAATAAACTGGGAGTATCTAAACTCTCATTTCAATAGTCATTACTCTAAAAATTGGCAACCGGATAACAAAGTTAAAAAACGAACCCATCTTTTCTTATATTCAAAACCCAAAACCTCCTCCTCCTAATGTGTCCCTGTCCATCCTACGATATGTTTCCATGTTGTGTTGAGCATGAATGCGTTCATAAGAATAATTTATTTTTTTTATTTTATTTTTTTTTTCTCTCTACATTTCTGTACACAATCGATTTGCCATTGATAAAGAGATTTAGAAGAACAAATAAATAAATCATCAGCAACAAAATATGTATTGTCGAACAAGACGCAAGAGAAAATAAAAAAAAAATAAGAAGATAAAGTAGATAAGCAGATGCCTTGAGCCTTTGCCGGTTCATTGAAATTTCTACAAATCTGAAATTCTTTTGAAAATTCAATTGTCCTGCTTCGCCAATTCCGATCAATTATTCCATCTACTTGTGATATGGGGTAGCCTCAAGAAAAAAAAAAAAAACAACAAAAACAACAAACGAAAATACAAAAAAAAAAAAAAACCAAAACTTGAATTTGTTATCCAAGGCTTAGGTTTACCTACTTGTAGACTCTGTGAACAACAAAGTCCTTAAGTATTCCACCAACGTAAAGTGTGTATTATTCGCATGAAATAAATTTAAGTGGATATCCTTACGTATAAGAGATAGAAAATGGAACAAATTATAAACACTACAGTGCTGGGTTAAGAGCGTGTAAGAATCTTATGATACGGTGTTTGCTTTTCTAAGAGTTCATATTATATATCTTTTAGACATTTCTATTATAGCTTTTAATATAAAAAAAAGGAATTATAAACTTATTTTAGGAGTAACAACTAGGGAATATTGTATTTTAAATCTTTTTTTTGACTTTATTGTATTTTTTATGTAATTTTAATAAACATATTGCATACAGCAATCTTTAAGTATTTATTAATTTTATAAAGTTGTTGGAACGTGAAATTTCAAAAAAGAATAACTTATCAAAAATGTTTGACATAAAACATATTGTAGCCAAATTCAATTAAAAAGTCCACGAATCTACTAGATATCACGAAAGGCAATTTATTGAACTATTTTCGGGCCTATGAAAAATTTTAAAAAGCAGAACTTGAAATACCAAAATCTGAAAAACGTAATTGCTCTATACCAGTTTGTTCGAAAATCTAATTCCGATTTAACTTCTTACCTCATTCGATTAAGCAAATATCAATTTAACTTATATATTTGGGATAAACTGAAGCGTTTTCTAATAAACAAAAACACTAATAACAGCTCAAAGTCAACCAGAAATATCGAATATTACAAAACTAAAAAAAGTGCGCATACGCCACAGTGACCAAAGTAATTCCACTTTTATGCTTGCTCTGTAAGGCAAATTTGCAATGCTTTTGTGTTCAAAATTAAAGTTAATGTAAAAGTTAACTAAGTCATTATGGAGAACTCAAAAAAGTGTTCACCGCCCAGCAAAACAATGAGATTAGGAGGTAAGTTTAAGTTGAAAAACTTAGTAGTTTTCTCTTATTCTCTTTTATGCCTCATATCGGTTTTTATGATTTAGACGAATTTTTTTTAAAACGTCTTCGGCAGCCTGCAACTGTGATTTTTAAAATTCTAAAATTATGTCGACAAAAAGTATCGTTCAAATTTTGTGCACAACTTTTCTTTTTGAAAGTTTTGGGATGGGTTCTTTTTGGTTAAATAGTTTTTTTTTTTTTTTTAATATTAAGTAAGAAATTAACACAGTTATTGGTTAAAACATTGTCAAAAATTGAAAAAAAAAAAACAAAAATCGCATTTTTAAGATTGATTTTTTCTTAAATGACAGCAAAATCAGTTAGCGAGTGGTCTCACATATTTGAATCTTTATAAATGTTTCAATGAACAATGGTACTGATTTTCAAAATAATGGAAGTATCCAAAAAAACGCCATACTTAATTTTCAAAAGTTTTGATAAAAATCAATATCTTACACGTTTTTGTAAAAACAATTCTTGCGACATTCGGACACAATGTATGTCACTTTGGGTGCCACAATTGTGTCTTTCTTTCTGTCAAAGTCGCCCCTTAATAAGTGGATAAGTTAATTTATTTCAAACTTGGTACCAATTGTTTTTAAGACACAATTTATGTCCTATTCACATTATCATGAGACGATAACATCTAGAGCAGTGCAATCTTAGGTTATCAGAAAAATTAAGAAAACATTTTCAAATTTCTGGGCAAGTCCCAGTTGACATCTCAGGATGTGACTTGAAGTGATTAACTCATCAATAATACCGATTTTATGTTTTGTTGTTGTTTTATCGTAAAAGTGGCTCTTACAATGGAAAGACTTGTTGAGTTGCAAGGAATTATTGTAGTTTCCAAAATTTTTGTGGGAGTTCAGATCCTAGCTCAGGTACAATTTTGTCTTTAAAAACTGGACATAAGTTCAGTTTTCACTTAGGTGCCATAATATTCCTCTGCTACTATGTCTTAAAGGGATTTGTGCTTGTTCAAGAAAATAAGCCCATTCTTGTGTTAACATTGGTATTTAGCACCATCATAATTCAAATCATCATACTGTTTAAAAAAAAAAAAATTGTTTATCCAAATTATGAAGTGTTAATATTTTGAATAATAACTTTGCTTCTGTAGGCGTTATTGTTTCTTCGAAAATGAAATTACTCAAAAATATGTGTTGAAAATTTCTGAGAAAATAAATTATATTAAGTATTCCTATGACGTCATTCCTTCTTCGTTGTAAATATATATTTTTTTTTTGAATTGGTTTGAGTTGTCTACCACTTAATGATCCCACAAAAAAAAAATTCAATTCCAAAAACTTTCCAACTCAATCTTTATTAAAATTTTCTTATTTTTTTTTTCTTTTTATGAAAAAAAAAAAATACAAAGTACGTAACATTGTAGATACCAAGGTTAACGCATTCCGATAGATGAAAAATAAGATACTTTCGCCACGTTTTTCGTTGCTGTAATATCAATAAAACATTTTTTCCAGCAACAACCTAACGAAGAAGAAGAATTTTCTTAATTTATACGACGATGATGAAAAAATAAAGGATGGCTGATGGGTGGTGCCGCAAGAAGGAAATTGTACCAGCCACCTTTTTCATCATTCACATTCTTAATACTGTTATTTTGTTTAAACTTTATAGGCAAGTCAGGGAATCTAAAAAAAAAAACAAAACATATACAGTCGAATTGATAAACCTCCTTCTTTTTTTAAGTCTGCTGAAAAGCAAAAGTGGGGTCAGTTAGCTCAAAACACTATCAGCCTGTCGGATAAAAGCACCAAATATTTACCTGATTGGAGCCACCCCATTCAACGACCATCTTGGAAATAAAGCCGCCATTTTGAAAAATAGGAATATCAGCTATATCTTAGCTTCTAGGTCACTTAGGACCACAAATTGGTGTCTAAGTATAAATTTAGTTTTGAGCTGACTTTTTTCAAAATTTAATTTTATAAAATATTTTTTTCTTTCAAAATTCAATGGCCCTGACTTTTCTTGAGTCGATAAACTCAGGAAAAGTTAAGGGTCTAAGTTTTTGATTTTTTGGTAAAATATAATATTAAAACCAAAAACTATAAAAATAAACTTTTCATTTGAAACTCACCATAAAATATTAAAAGAAGGTATCTTCAAAAATTTGTGCAAAATTTCGGGATTTCTGATTTCGGTACCTAAACAAGATTTTCGAATTTTTTTTTTATTTATTTTTTTGTGTTAAATGATTTTTGTTGTAATATTTTTTTGTTTTATGGTTTTTATTGATATTGGTTACTAAAAGTTTCAATAGAACATTGATATATCTATTTTGGCAAAACTTGACAAATTTAATTACGGGATTTGGGTTTTTGAAATTTTGGGCTTTATGGATTTTGAATTTCGGAATTTGGTCCCTCTCTCTTTTTTGGTTGCGGTTAAAATCATGAAAACCAAGACCCCGAGAACCCAAAATCCAAAAAATTTAAGATTAAAATTATGGATTTTCTAGATTATGGGTTTTCAAGATTTTGAGTTCTATCGATTTTTATTGTCATTTTTATTTGTTTTATGGTTTTTATTGATATTTTGGCAGAACTTTACAAACTTAATTACGGGATTTTAATCTCTGGATTTTGGGTTTTTTGAATTTTGGGCTTTATGGATTTTGAATTTCGGAATTTGGTCCGTCTCTCTTTTTTGGTTGGAGTTAAAATGATGAAAATCGAGATCCCGAGAACCCAAAATCCAAAAAAATTAAGAGATTTTGGATTTTCTAGATTATGGGTTTTCAAGATTTTGAGTTCTGTCTATTTTTTTGTCTCTATTTTGGGTTTTCAAGATTTTTGGTTTTCGGGATTTTGACCCCAACCATATCAAAAATAATACGATAAGAGCGGCAATTTTTAGCCAAAGCTAAAGCTTCTACTTCAGTGTGATTTTTTTTTCAGGAAATTTGCCATTGCCCCTCTTTGACTTGTGGAAGAGGATCCTTGGCTTTTAAGGCTTTGCTGTGTTACTATATTTTTGGGTGGTGTACTACTTGACCAGCTTTAGATGATGCGAATCTTTGTCATAACCGGTTCTGACTGGCTTTTTGTCTCTTTTCAGATAGTTGCCGTACCCAGTTTTGGAATCATTGCAATAGGTACACTTCCTCAAAATGACTTGCTAATACTTGTCCAAGACAGTAGGTTACATTAATATTTAAGACTTAAGTGGTAGCGGTCAATCTTGATAAACCTTTAATATAATTTTGAAATTAAATTCAAACTAAGTCTTTCCTCAGCTAGGGAAACCTAGACGGCTATCTATATAAATAAGAACAACATAAGTTGCGAAAGCATCAAACTTGCCCTTTTATCGCGTACCAGAACATAAAACTTTTAAGACAATAATAGTTGAAATGTTTATACTTTTCTGTTTAATTATCTGTTTTATTTTAGTCTTTTTCCCTCAGGTAACAACACTATCATTCACATAAAAAAATCAAGAGTAGATACGTGCGACAAACTCGTGCACTTCAATTTTTATTTCGGTATCCATCACCACAGTATTATTTTTTTTTTTTTTCTAGAGTCAATTTTTATGTTTATGAAAAAACGTGATGTCATGAAAATTTGAATTCCACCTAAGTGCCTATCTTTCTCTTCTATGCGTGCTATCGTTTGCGAAAACCTTGGCTCTACTTGAAGTATTCTATATATTTTGTTTCTAACTAAATGAAACAGCGCATCTTCATCTTCATCTATTCTCTTGATGCTGACGTATATCTATGCGAGTTTGTTAAGGGTCTTCTTATTATTTTGTGTTGTTGTTTATATCTCTTATAGAGGTTTCTGCTTAGGAAATCGTGTTTCCACTGATGTAGTGCTTTCTAATATATTAACCAACTCAAAAACCAAGGAAGAAGTTCATTTTCAAACTTACATTAGGCAGGTAGGTATAGGTTATGTGAGGTTTACAACTTCTTGTTTTAGAACGTGATGTATTGAACTTCAATGCACTTAGAAAAAAAGTTGGTTTTGCGTGACGCAGCAATGTATGTAGTGTGTGTTTGATTCATTCAGCCAGTGCCAACGTATATTGAGGAAATACTTTAATGAACAATTTTTGTTTCTGTTCCATATAACGTGCAAGGATGTGCGAAAAGGAGCCTTTAATTTCGTAAGATTCACAACACAATCTTGATTCTGTTAATTCTAGAAGGTAGGGAACTTTCTCAACCAACAATGTTCAACTAATCTAGATGCAGGATGAATCTTTTGGTGGGTGCTCCTGTTAAACTCGAGCCAAGCACTCAGACTTAATGCAAAAAGGATGTGTTTCTCTTTTTTTGTTGCACTCATCTGCACGGTTTAATATTACACACCAATTTTGTAGTTAATTAAACGAAGAAATTAAATCTAACGTTAGATCATTCCTTATCCTTTGGGATTTGACAGAAATTTGAATTGAGTTTGCTGAAATGAAATAAATATAAATTTCCAAAAATTATCGTCAAATTTATATAGAAACGATAGTAAATTTGCACCACTAAATGGAATTTTAACTTTTTGTTTGTGAAACATAAACTATTTTTAGTACCTTTATTAAGGAGATGGTCTTTTAGGCTTTAGAAATAGTTTTTGTTTTCAATTTTTAAGTATCAAAATATCCAATTTATGTTAATTTAAAATTTATTTTTCATTTCGGAGAAACACATTTAGAAGAATTTAACATAAAATAAAAAAAAATTATTTTTATTTTGTAGAAAAGTTTTTTTTTGTGCATAAAGTTGGCCTTGATACAGAAAGAACTTTATTGATGAGGAATGTTAAGCAATTTGTATACACGGTACTTAACTTTAACAGTGAGTTTTTGAAACAAGATTTAATTTTTGAAAGTTTATTTAATACCTATGTCTGCCTCATCGGTTCAAATTGAGTTACCAAAATTTTTTTTAAGTCCATTCTGTTCTTCGAAATTGTTAGGTTTGAACTTTAAAGGGGACCATTAAATGGAATGAAGCTTTCCTTCTGGACTTGGAAGACAACGATAATGATAATGGATATGAGCAACAAATTAGCAACAAATTAATTCATACTTGGATTTTTTAAATTTCCAAATTTTAATGTGTAGTTGTTTTAAGTGCACTTAGAGATAGCTGAGAGGAATACGTTCCACAAGATCCACAATGCGTTTTGGCCATGGAGGAGTTGGGCTAAGAAATTTATGTGCACTTTTTTGAGAAGGTGAGGAGTAGCCCTTTAATTTGGTACCACTTTTTTCACTACATGATTATTTTTGAGCGACTTAGTTTATTTTATCAAACTGTTCAAGAGAATTTCAAGGTCAAGGTTTTTGAATTTCTGTTATGTCAGTGCTAACTTCACTCACCTTCTTTTTTCTGGGGGTAGATAGGTTCTGCTGTGGTTAATACTGGATCAATAAGTTTTTTGTACAGCTCACGCGAGAAAGCTTACTTTGTACGAAAACGTTTCTGGGTTTTCTAATGGTTTGGTTCAGCAATTTGCATATGCCTACAAGATAGCCCGATTTGATAGCTCCAGACTTTTTTCTTTGTATTATTTTTTTTCTTAATCACTGGTCTGAAAACAATCGAAATAATCTAAAAGTTCTCACAAAAAATATCCGACAAAAGTGCAAAAACTAATGACTCGAAGTTCGCGCCAAACGATTGAGAATACGCTAAAAAGATCTACAATCTTCATTAGTGGCGAATGCTCACGTGGCAGATATCATCCTTAAAAAGGAAATGAATACAAAATAAATCAAAGGTCCAAATAAACATTAGAAAAAAACATAAAAACCTCGAGAGAATGTTTAAAAAAGCTTGCTTAAAATTAAGTATAAAAACGCTGTACACTGACAGAACAAACCGATTGCGGTACACGAAAAAATTGCCCCAACGACTTTTTCGGCTTCGTTTGCAGCAAATTGGTAAATTCATTTCGGTTAAATATTTTTGCGAAAGATTAACACCTGTGATTGAACCAGTAACCTCTCGCAAACGAAGCGAGTACATTGTCATTACGCTACGGACTATATAATTTATGATTAGCGTAGAATGCATATAAACATAATAAGAGAACGGATAGACATTTTTCGAATTCAACTTCGTTTGCAGCAAACTCTTAAATTCGTTTCGGTGAAACCATTTATGCAAACGAATAAATAAAAAAAAAGAAGTTCAGCGTAACACCGTGGATTGAAAATGCGACCTCTCGATTGGGAACATTAACACAGAGTCTATTATTAAGAAAATTTGTTTCCTGCAGTCATTTATTGAAAATAAATTGTATATTTACACCAAAAGTGAATTTCTTTGCAACAAACTATTCATTCGTTTGCTGCAAACGATAGAACGGGAACGGGTAAAAAAAAAAGCATTTGAATGCGAAAAATACAAAATAAAATATACAAAAATATGCACTAACGATTGAATGCCAGTTTCAAGTAAATTGTATGATTCGGTAAGAAAGTAAGGTAACTTTCTTCTAATGTTTCCCAAAAAAAAAATATGCATTTACATGAAAATTCTAGCCCTAATGATGATCTAATAAAAATTAAATTTAAAAAAAATAATATTTTTCGTTGTTTTCATAATTAAAGAATAACGAAACCTATTAATGATGCAACGGCATTAGATTTAATGAAGAAAATTTAAATTAATTTTCGTTGTGTTTTACCATTTTTTTGCATCAGTGATCTTTATACAGGCAATATTCAATTTTTTTCCATCCTGATTTTTACATATATGAAAACCAGGTAAAAAACTGGATGCACACTTACGATTCAGTCGTGCATTTTATTACTCTAAAACTCCTATAGTTGCAACCAAATTATTTTTTTGAGAACAAAAAACATATAAAAAAAAAATTTCTACCATTGCGAATTGAATCAAGCGAGAATTTTCCAAATCGTAAACGGCCGAAAATGTCACAACGAAGAGACATGAAATTTCTTATGAAATGTAAAGAGACAAATATATTTATTTCAGGTGCACTTTAAGTTTTTTTTTTCTTAAACATTATACCAATATTTTTGATTTTTTTAATTACGTCCACTTCCTTCTAAATGATTCTCCTTTAACAAAAATCTTATTTAAAGTATCCTGCCATAATATTTGTTTTCCTATTGGCATTAATTGAACACCTTCAGTGATTTTTCCTTGTTGACAGTGTTGTATAGATGTAGGTAGGCACTTTAATACAAAACCACTTAATCAAACCTTTTAGATCTCATATAGAGATCCCAGATGTAGAAGAATTTGATGAGAAACTTATTACCATTCAAGAGTCAACACCAACCAACCCTTAAAAGCAATTAAGTTAGCACGCATTAAGACCAATTGCCACAAATTTCGAATGCAAAGGTTATTCGTTTGTATGTTTGTATTTGTATGTATAGAAATGAGAAAGCATTATATAACTATCTACCATAAGGATCAAGGATCCAACAAAAGGACCAAAGAAATAAGAAAACAAAAACAAACCCAAACTGATGGAAACAACAACTGCTTCAGATTGAGAAAACAAAACTAGAAAAAAAAATATACTTCGATACCTTTGCTGCCAACAGGCATCTTTTTACGTGACTGTAATACGTCAGGTACAGAAGAACAACATGGATATGTTTTGTCAAAGCCAACAAATAAAAAAAATAAAGGACAGATTGGGTCTATGTCACGTAGTAGACTAGGATATTCTCTTCATTAAGTTCTTTTGCCAACTTTTATCCCTTCAAACGTTTAATAATAATAATAAATAAATTAAATTGATATACTCGAAGCAATTTAGGGACACAAAATGTTTCAGGATATAAAATTCATCAACAGCAAAAAAAATCAACTTATTGTTGCGTCAGATTTGTTCAATTTCAACTTCATAAGAATTGATACTATATACGAGTATATTTCCAGGATTTCACTTCCATCTCTTTTTCAAAAAGAAAAAATTGGGGTAAAATTTAAGTTTGACAAAAATAATATGTGTGGCTATATTTTTTTTTTTTTTTTTTTTTTTGTTTCGTCATACAATTGATTTTGTTAATGTCAAAGGCAAAGCTTTTCTAAAACAAGGATAAATGTATGTTTTTTTTTGTTGATAATATCGACAAGGTAACTACATCCAATTAATTTAAAACAATACTTGTTGGATACTTCAAGAAAATTGTAACTGAACTTAAAGTAATTAACTTCAATAACAAACTTAAAAAAAAATGTATAAAGGTCATATCTGAGACAATTTCTTACCGTAACTGAAATACAAATACAATATAGACAGAACTGATATCCTTCATACAAAATGAAAATAATGGAAAGAGCTTAAATTTAATTTAAATGGAATAAGATATTTTTATTTAAAAAAAAAATCCAAAAAAATCGGATTGGAATTTAGGTGTTGCGCGTAGAACAAAAGTATTCCTGTTCAGCTTGAAAAATTTATTTCTATTTTGATTCATAACATTTTTTTTTTTCGTATTACATAAAACGGCAATTCTTATATAAAAATGAAAAACGAAAAAACAAATTTTGAAGTCAGAAAAAAGTGATTTTTAGAAAAGCAATACAAAAAGTGCATATTTGTTGGTGAAAACAAATAAAAAAAAAACTATATGGAAAAAAATTAACTAGCTTTTGAAGCTATTGGCAACAAAAAAAACCTACACCAACCCATAACTTTCTGTGCGTGTGTGTTTTTAACTACATACAATTGCAAGCCTTAGTTCTGTGCAACAAGATTGTGATTTAAATTGAAGTTTTACAAGCAGTTTTTAATAAAATTCTTAGTTTGGAAATAGCCTTTTTAAGTAATGAATTTAAAATATGATAAAAAAACGTCAATGTGATTCTTTATTATTATTTCCATATTTTATAGTTATTAAGAAAAGTGACAAAACGTAAGTATAAAAATGGGATTTTAATACAACAAAAAACGTACAGAATCTTAATATTATGTAACTACTTATTGTGTTTACTTAAAAAATCTAAGAACTTAAACTAATTTCTAATAATTTCTGCTGAACTTATGTAGCTATAGATGATAAATATGAGTACAAATACCTTTTGGTACTTAAAAATGTACAAGTATTTACATAATAACTTTACATTTTCTTGAATCTATGGAATTTTGGAATTTTGCATTTATAGTTTTTTTACAAATAATAAAACAAAAAGAAGAACCGAAAATCAATTTCAAGAAATTAATTTTATAGTTTATTTCCTATTTCGAGAATTACAAGTTGAAGTACTTGGAATTTTGGAGTGTAAGTATCATTTAAGTATTGATGCACTCTCGTGTAAAAAGTATTTTTAAGAACCTAAAGTATTCAAATAAAGCATGTTCTTAAAATATTGGTCAAACTTTTTTTTCGAATTTTGTCAAATTTGTTGCAATAACTACATAATTTCTTATTGGGGATTTGTTTGATTATGTGGTTTCAATCGTTTTATAGAAGAATTAAGTTTTCAAATTTTTCAGACAAGATCACGAGAGCAAAAATTTGGTTGACCGAGAAAGGAGTTTTTGTAGGTAGCTATCCGTTTATTTTCAGGGATTAAAGCCGTTTTTCGACGAAAATTGACGAGATTTGAAAAATGGCGGCTTCAAAATAAAGTCCAGAACAAACAATGAAAATGATGAGTTGGCGTTGCAAGAACTTTGTTTACAAAATAGTGTAAAACATTGATTTTTATCAAAGCTTTTGCGAAATTATGTATTTTAGTTTTTCGACAGTTGAACAAATGTAAAAATGACATATTTGAAAGGTTTTTAAATGAAAAGTACAAGAAAGTTTTTTTCAAAATGGCTGAATTTCGAACTAAATCTAATCTCAACTTTTGAAGTTTATTATTTCAAATTAAATTAATGCTATAAAAGTTTTTGTGTTAGTAAATTTCCAACACCAACGACAACCACAATGACGCCAATAACGACACACGCACATTTAAATGTCTCGAAAACGTGTTTTCTTTTCGTTTAATGATGTTTTATGATGAAATAGACTAATTCTGTGAACAAAATTTGTGCCAATCGCTATACTTATCCTTTACACTACGTGTATAGAAAATTAAAACCACTTTCAGAAAACGTGGTGTCATAGAATTTTTCAGACAGTTTCTAATTTCGGTAAAATCAATTATTGTCCTAATTTTTTTTGGCAAGAACTACAGTAGCGAGCAAAAAAAAAAATGCAAATGAATGGCAAGAAAGGTAAGAACTAAGCTATTTAACGTGGTAATGGCTTGAAATTTTGCAAACATTTATGAAATTCATTGTCATTCAAATTTTTCCCAAATCTCTTTCCAAAAAATAAATAATATAAAAATTAGTGCAAAAGGTAAGTTTAAACGCGAAGATTTTCCTCTTCTAAGAAGTTTTTTACAAAGCCCTCTGATGTCTTCTGGTTCATGATCGAGTTAAAATAAATTGTTTTCAGGGATATTGGACCTCAAATGTGGATTCTATATGGTTTCCGGAATATCCCTACACGAAATGAGAAATCATCTAGGTGTTTAATTGGATTACTGAAGTACTTGTTTGACGGGTGATTGAACCATTAACAAATCCTTAATAACGATTTGATTCCATCAATATTTTGAATTGCTTGCTCCACATTCTTATCAATCCTCCCTCATGTTAAACTTGTGAAAAAGCTTGTACTATTGTCCCATTGTTTATCACAAAGGGAATGAAGCCTGGTAACAAATTTGCAGTAGGATACGCAATACGCACTTTCAAATCTTGATGGAATTTTGTAATACTTCATTCATCCGTCAAAATTTGTTTCCAAGTAATCCAAGTTAGCATCCGGATGATTGCTCTTTTTGTCTAGGGATATTCCGGAAACCATATGAATCCACATTTGCGGTCCAATATCTCTAAAAACAGTTTATTCCAACACGATCATGATATAAAGGGTTTTCCAATAAGAGGTGTTATTTTGAATAGCCCGCTATTTCGGCTGTGACGCTTCAACAACGCATTGAAATTATTAAAATTCACTATAAAAATGGTGAAAATTTGGCAGAGACGGTTCGTAAAACTAAAACATTTTTGGGTCGTCGTGAAGCACCTTGTCGGACCGCAATACAGAAATTGGTGGACAAATTCGAGCTGTTAGGACAAGTTAGTGATGTGAAGAATAAAACCCGTGCACGTCGCTCAAGAACAACTGAGAATATTGCTGTTGTAGCCCAAAGTGTTGAAGAAAACCCAGGTTTGTCCATTCCTCGTCGTTCTTTGGAATTAGGCATTCCACAAACGTCATTACACCGTATTTTGCATAAAGACTTGGGTCTTAAGGCTTATAAAGTTCAGTTAACACAAGAACTCAAGCCGGCTGATCATCAACAACGTCGTGTCTTTGCTGATTGGGTCCTTGAAATGCATGAAAATGAACCGGAATTTCATCGAAAAATCATCTTGACTGATGAGGCCCATTTCCACCTCGGAGGCTACGTCAACAAGCAAAACTGTCGCATCTGGGGCTCGGAAAAGCCAAGAGTTATTGTTGAAAAGAATCTCCATCCTCAACGCGTGACTGTTTGGTGCGGTTTATGGTCCAGCGGGGTCATTGGACCTTACTTTTTCAAAAATGAGGTTGGAGCAACAGTAACGGTCAATGGATTGCGCTATCGAGAGATGATTAATGATTTTTTATGGCCTGAATTGGATGGTATTGATCTGGACAACGTTTACTTTCAACAAGACGGCGCTACGTGCCACACAAGCAATGAAACCATCGATCTTTTACGGGAAAAGTTTCCGGACCGTGTTATCTCTCGAAGAGGTGATCACAATTGGCCACCGAGATCTTGATTTAACACCTTGCGACTTCTTAATTTGGGGCTACATGAAAGATGAGGTCCATGCCAACAGCCCAGCGTCGATTCAAGACCTCAAAGATGAAATTCGTGAGGCTATCGAGGACATAGGGCAGCCACTTTGCGATTTGGTTATGGAAAATTTCATGAAAAGGATATGGTCCTGTAAGCGTGGTCTTGGCGGCCATTTGGCTGATGTTGTGTTCCATTATTAACGGCATACCTTCCTCTTTATAATGAAATAAACATCCGATCATTTATCTCCAAAAATGCTATTTTTCTTTGAAAATCAAAATAACACCTCTTAGTTATAAGCCATTAGCCATATGTGATATTCTGCTTATTATGAATTCAATCCCTATCGTAGATTTGCTACGAATCCCGAAAAAAACTATCACAGATGTCATCGTAATGGAAAATCTTTTACAAATTGCAATTACGAACGTGTTCTATGATTGCTTTTTTGGGATTCGTATCATGGAATTCATGACAAGGTCTATTACTTTTGTTCTTCATTAAGTCGTTATACTTTTCCATTTTAAAATGTTTAATAAATAAACTTTATTGTTTAAATGAATCAAAATTAAATTTAGTTCTTTAATATTTCCGACCACCTAAAATCGAATTCGATCTCTGTACAAAAAAAAATCTTTTTCAATATGAAACATGAGAGTGAATCAATCATCATTTTCACCCTTGCAATCCTTATAACCATACCCACATAAATAATATGAAATGTGTTAACCCTTATTTTAATCAAATGCACCGGAAGTAATCTCTGTGCCTGGCCATCAAAAATAACAATCCCTCTATATAACTTTTTTTTTTATTGTTAATAGAATTTATATGGCCTTAACGTCAATTATACACAAAAGATTAACTTTTTTTATTATAGTCTTCACCTAATGATTTTCATTTCAGCACCTTTTTGCCCTAAATGGATGGACTAAAACCGACTGGCGAGTGAGTGGTTCAAAGACTCATACTAACCTCATTTGATATAAGCCACTTGGGGGTACTTTCAACACTATATAACATTCATATATTGATTCTTATCCTTTATAATCTTCCCAATGCCAAATATTCACTCGTATACTCTCCAGACATTGTTTGCGTGTGCAAAAGCCATATGGAAGTATATCTAGTATCCCAGGTGATACACACATATAAAGATGCGATTTAGCTTTTTGATCCAAAATCGATTCCATCATCATCTCTGCGATGGTACCCCAACTCCCTTTTATAACATAAAACCATTGGTTGGGGACCTCTCTTCCCCTGCCATATCGCCTATCTACTGTTCCAATATCTTTTCTTTTGTCAATACACACACTCCTTGAGTCATCATTTTAATCCTTTTGTCGGAAGAACCACCCATTCTATATAAAAAGGACTGCAGACGAAGAAGAAGAATATAAATCGGAGACATGGTATCCAAGTCATTGAGAAGCACTCGTCCTTGGAATAATATTTCTTTGTTAAGTGCTAATTTTACTCTAGGGCTTTGGAAATTTGGACTTGCCAACAACAACAACAACAACAACAACATAGAAAAATTTACAACAATCTTGTACCAAGGATTTTTTTGTGTGTGTAGGTATATGAAATGACTACAAAAGACGGTTAGGGTCTTTTATGAGGTAATATTAATATTATGACACATTTGAATGAAATTACACCCTGTCCTTTATGGTAGTGGATTATTATGTGACTACTTCACCTGCAAAAGCCTTACGTAATTATGTGTGTTGGGGTTTTCTATTAAGAAGGGTTACACGCAGATATATCTCAAATTATATCAAAGGACAGCAAAAAATTGTAATAATAATAAAATTATTATGGCTCGAATAGGGGATTGATGGGGTCAATGATTTGCGTAATCTTAAGGTTTATTATTTTCATCAATATTAAATGGAATGATGCAGAGGCACGTCAAAAAAAAAAACTATTCGAAGTGAATTATTGTGCGGGATTTATAGGCGAATCATAATTTAGGACCTTTAGATATTTTGGGTTTTCTTACTGTAACCAAATAAAAAAATAACTATACTAACTAGATTCGTTTAACTCATGATTGAAAAATCGTCCAGATTTTTACTGTTCTAGGTTTTCTTAATTATCATATCCTTTACAAAAGAATAAATATAAAACGTTGTGCTTACTACGCATATTTTTCATAAAAAGAATTAGCTCAAAGTCAAAAGTTAGCAGACTTAAAAATTAATATCTGTGCAACCAAACGAAATATCAATATTACATATTAAGCAATTAAAACGAATAGTATTTATTCTAAAAATAAAATACTTAACCGAGTTTCGATCATAATTAATAGCAGAGAAATTATTGTATACCAAGATTTACCAACCAGTGGTGCAATCCTTTAAATACCTTGGGTCAACAGTAGCAGCCGATAACAACATAGAAGAAGAAATACGCGGGCGGCTTCTCAAATCCAACAGAGCCAACTATAGTCTGTCAAAGCTATTCAAATCCAGAAATCTAACCATAACTTCAAAACTGCTGCTGTACAGGACCATGGTCCTGCCAAAAGGCACTGTGACCTCTTAGCCGCGTTCGAGAGAAAAGTCTTACGGAGAATTGTTGGCCCCATATGTGAGGAAGGACGATTTCATGAGTTGTACGCAATCTACCTTGAAGCAGACATAGTGAGAAAAATTAAGCTCGGTAGACTCCGGTGGGGAGGGCACCTAGCTCGTATGAGCGAAGAGGAACCTGCTCGGAAAGTCTTTTGCGGTACATTCTATGGTAGACGGCAGCGTGGTAGACCATGCTTGCGCTGGAGAGATGGCGTAGACCAGGACGCCCGAAGCCTTGGGGTGCGCAACTGGATGGCGTCGGCTTGTGACCGGGATAGGTGGAGAGACTTGTCGAAAGAGGCCAGGACCGGACCCCGGTTGTCGAGCCGATGATGATGATGAAGATTTACCAAATTAATTTTTATCTTGTTTGAAAATTTAGAAAACAATCTTCAAATTAAGTAATTTTTATAGAGAAAATTAAAGATATGTTTTTTTTTTTTTAGGATATAAACCAACAGTACTGTCCATACCGTAATTATAACAAGTAAGGAAAAAAAAGTAGCTCAAACGATTTTGATTGATATTTTGTGTCTACAATTTTGTAAGGTCCTTTTTTTTAAATGTACGGATTATTTAAAAAACCGGTGACCACCAGAACCACTTTTTTTCATTTTCGAGTTTCTTTAGAACGAAGTAAGCGGTTATGATAAAAAAAAAACTTTACGAAAGCTTCTTAATAATCTTTTTTTGACACTATTTTTGAGCTTGAATGACATAGGATTCATCTCAGGTTTATTGGAATCAAATAATCAATAGAATATCACAATGGATCTACATTGATCTAAGTATGCTGGTAACATGATTATGGTCAGGGTCAGCTCTTTTACCTAACCTTACAAACCCTATGACGCTGATTTTCGTTACCTCATTTCTGGCTGATTCTTAAAGAAAATGTATAAAAATAGATAAAGAAACGGCATACAAAATTTTATATGTATTTCAATCTGGTGACAAAAATGAGACAAGAAAAATGTATGTACCTACTTAGTTAGATTTTTATACAACAAACTGAAATTCAAACAAACAAAGACAAAGAGGGTAACCTGAACCCTAACATTAACAATGAACTGCTTGTTCATTAACAGCTTGTATATTATTTTAAAATGAGTTCTTACCATATTTCTAAATAAAGCTGCTTCAAAACTCTTTAAGAAATCTTTTCGAAGTCCCATCCAAGTTCTCACTAACTTTATAGAAGCCTTATGACCCAAAATCATGGAGGTGGGAAATTTCACTGTCCAAATCTTTAAGAATTCAACTTTGTTTAGTAATTAAGTTTTTACGCCCATGTGTTGAGTTTTTCTACTATTCCAGAATACCTTAGAAGTAGATAACTTTTTCAAGTTTTTTTACCAACTTTATGTTAAAGTTTCATAACTCAAGCCATATTAGACTCTGAAAATATCAAAAATTTGCAGATTTGTTTTGAGAATACTGTATAACTCATTCATAGCCCAAAAGCGTTCCTGGAAATTAAGTTCCCAATAATGAAATTTTGATCATTATTATCGTTTATTTTCTTTTTAACAAAAGAAAACGAATAGTTTTGAGATTTCATTGGGGTGGACTTACTTTTGCATCATAATATCGTCAAAAAATTATACTTTTAATCTTTATTCATACCAAAACAGGCGTTCCCGAAATGACGCTTAATTGATGTACATACGTTCTTTATAATATAAAATTTATATTCAATAATCATTTCAATTTATTTATGCAGAAAACTATTTATGTAACGATAAACCAATTCCATGATATACCGGAAAGACCATTTGTAGCGCCATCTGCACGTTATATGAATACAAATTTGGATATTTTGTAACTTTAACTGTAGACATACATACATATTCTCTGGACAACTTGTGTCTACAAATTTGTGTATTTTTGCAATAAAAATACACAATATCATCTAAACCATAATTCGGATGACACCAAACGATATACAAATAGTTTTTATAATGTCATTTTCTGTTATCCAATTTGTGGTTCATATGGTTTTGTGCATATTTATTTCAAAAATACACAAATTTTTACTCAAAATTTGCTGTTTACACAAATAGTGTGATAGTAGCTTAAGTAATGTTAAGAATTCAGGAAGCAAAATTTAATTGATTTAGAATTTCCGTTTTTTTAAGTTATGGAAGCGTTCCCCGAATGATTTTTCAGCTATATTAGATAAAATCAAACAAGAACTAACTCTGTTTCAAATAAAGTTAACTAGTTAGCTAGTATATCAGAAGTAAATTCAAATTTCTTTTTATTTTGATTTAAAAACAAAACTGGACATCAAATTTTCCACCTCCATGATTTTATCCCTTCTAGAGGTTTACGGATTATAAAATGGAGTATCTTCAATCCTATCTCCTACTAAATCGTATTTTTACTCAAATCTGAATACACACGTAATTATTCCAACATATTTTCTGACAAGGACTTTTATGATCGGAGCAACTCCAGAGCAGCGTTTGCATTAAAATTATCAAAACAAAAATAAAGATTTAAAGTAAAATAAAAACATATTTCCAATTTGTAACAAAATATTCATTCTTTAAACTACACTATGTTAAAATAATTTTCCATATTGTTAAAGTCTCAATTAAAATCCTGCAGCAAAAGTATGGTATCGACTATAGGCTATTGAATTCACAACACTGATTGTTTCAATGGTTATACACTGATCAGGAACATGAGTCAACACATCCGGTCTCGTTTTTTGTAAAAACAATTTCAATAAATTTACAAATTAAAAATAAAATCGTGAAAATAAATCGTTTTAGATACGTTTTCGTGTTGCCAAGCATTGCTTTACCCTCTGCCAGTGTAAAAATAAAATCTCGAAACAGGGTGTTATCGAAAATAATAATTTTTTTTTTTTTTTGTGTAAAGTCACAATAGTTTTTCTTCTCTAATCATCATCAAGATAAACTTTTCATCATCATGCACTCATATAAGGTTTATAACGGGTGATTTTTTAGCTGGTTTGGTTTTGGCAACACTGGTTTTGACAGCTGACGTGTGTTTAGTACCTTGTGTCACTGTCAAACAGCCTCAGTTTGGTTTGCAATTTAACCATGGATCGTCTTACAAATGAACAGCGCTTGCAAATTATTGAATTTTACTATCAAAATTCGTGCTCGGTTAGAAATGTTCATCGCGCACGGCTTCCATTTTATGGTCGGCATTCTCGACCTTCTGAGCAGTCTATTCGGAAGATTGTGACCAAATTTCGCACCAAATTTACTTTGTTGGACATTAAACCACCAACACGTTTACGTACTGTGCTTAGTCAAGAAAATATTGCGGCCGTATCAGCTAGTGTGACAGAAGACCGCGAAATGTCGATTCGGCGCCGTTCCCAGCAGTTAGGCCTTTGTTACAGCACTACGTGGAGAATTTTGCTGAAGGATTTGGGCGTAAAGACTTTTAAGATACAGCTGGTGCAAGAACTAAAGCCAGCCGACCTACCACAACGCCGAATTTTTGGTGAATGGGCTCTTGGAAAGCTGGCCGAGGATCCGCTTTTTTATCGAAAAATTGTGTTCAGCGATGAGGCTCATTTTTGGTTGAATGGGTACGTAAATAAGCAAAATTGCCGCATTTGGAGTGAAGATCAGCCAGAAACATTGCAACAGCTACCAATGCATCCCGAAAAAGAAACTGTTTGGTGCGGTTTATGGGCCGGCGGCATTATTGGGCCATATTTCTTCAAAGATGATGCGAATCGCAGCGTTACTGTCAATGGTGAACGCTACCGAGCGATGATAACAAACTTTTTTTTGCCCGAAATGGAAGTTCTTGACTTGCATGATATGTGGTTTCAACAAGACGGTGCCACATGCCACACAGCACGCGAAACAATGGCGCAATTGCGAGGCGAGTTTGGTGAACAATTAATTTCACGTTTCGGGCCGGTCAATTGGCCGCCTAGATCGTGCGATTTGACACCATTAGATTATTTTTTGTGTAGGTATGTCAAGGCTAATGTCTATAGGGACAAGCCCGCTTTGATTGACGCACTGGAAGCCAACATCCATGCATTTATTCGTGAGATACCGGCCGATATGTGTGAAAGAGTATGCCAAAATTGGACTCAGCGGATGGGTTACCTGAGACGCTGCCGCGGTCAACATTTGCATGAAATTATCTTTAAACATTAAATTGCAAGGTTCAAACTATCGATTCAAATAAATGTTTCATTCATTTTTTTGAATTTTTTGTGTGTGTTTTTTTTTTAAAGTTCTAAACCTCTTAAAAAATCACCCTTTAGACAGGTTAAGTGATTAAATACTAAAAATATGAAAATTAAAAGTTCAAGCAAAATCACCGATACGCTCCTATAAGCTTTCTATAACATGCCTATAGGAGGATAGAAAACTTTCCTCGGTCATCTTATGGTACGAGATGAGTACGTTACGGTTATAGAAAAATAATTGCAGAGAATATTCTTACGCTATTACCTACTTTTAAGACCTGCTAATGAAAGAAACTTAGCAGACTACGAAATTATGTACGAAACACCCTTTTAATGTTGAAACTTGGGTAGGTACAGATGCGGAGTGAATTACAATACGCGCTTTTGTTTTAATTGCAACTGTAAGTGGGCTACACATTTCAACCAGTCCAAGGCGATTAATTAAGCTGCTGATTTCCCTAGCAACGAGCAAAATGGCAACCGGCGTCCTTACACGTAGCAACTACAAAGCTTCACACAACAGGAAGTAGAAACAAAAAAAAAAAAAACAAGAGAAGAGAAGAGACTCAGCGGGTTGGCATTGTCGAATTGGGTTAAAAACGCCACCGGTTAACGATAAGCTTGCGACTGTATATTTTTCCCATTCTAGTATTGTCGTCAGTTTTTATCGTTTCCAGACCTCCTTCCTCCTCAGCAATAACACGGGCAGGCAGACTCTCCGCCTCCCATACAATATCACAACAATAAATTTTGAATTTTCACATTAAGGGCACAGCAGAAAAAAAAACACAGAGCCCAACATAGTAGAGCCTAGCAAAGGCAGCAACAAGAAATTCACAACAAGGGCTCAAACCAACTCAAAAAAAAAAAAAAAAAAAACAGCAAGCAGCAGGCGAAAAAAAAATTAAAAGGTCCCGATCCCGAACTTTACCCACCGAAGAAGAGGTGACAACATTAAACAGCCGTACTTTGTGTCCTTTTTGTGTAAGGCTGGCAGCGCGGCACGGTTCCTTCTTTTCTACATTATTGTACTGTTGTTGTTGTTGTTGCTGTTTTGTGTTGTTGTGCAGCACAGCCCAACACAAAATAGGTAGTCGGTCGAACCCAAACGTGAGAAAATTAACAAAAATGCCTTTTGCCTGGTTACTTTGTGCTTTGGTGTGAAATCGTGAACAATTAAAAAGTAAAAGTTGCCAGGAAAACGCTATCCGTTTTTGGGTTTCTCATTTGTATCCTGTTTTTGCGCATAATTTTAACGGTAATATCTCGTTTTAGAGTGCCTGCAGGGGGGGGCTTCCGTAAAGGACGTAGATTTAAATTAACTTTAATTTTTCTTTATAAATGTGTGCTTTACTGTTGAACCTTTTTTTTTTTGTATTTTTTATTTTTCTTGTTTTTGTACTTTGGTCTCTAGGATGGACGAACAAAAAAAATCAAGCCTACCTACATTAACCAGATTGATTTTCAGCCTTGGGGCATGTTTAGAATAACAAAACAAACAAAAAAGAAAAAAAAAACCGCCCGGGGAAAAGGATTTGGTTTGGTAATTATTCATTTAGTGCGGTTTTTATGTTATTTAGCGGTGTTAAGATGATTTTTTATTGACGTTTACTCGTAAAAAGCGGCTGTATTTAGGGACTCGTTTTTTTGTTATGGTTAAATTGCGATGAGAAAGGAGAGACATATTGTTGATGAGGGTTCGAGACAAGAGTGAAAGCTTATGTCTTCAACTTAATTGTTGTTCATTTTTTTGACACTAGTTAGATCTTAATTGACATAAATTTTATCAATGAAAATTTAGATGATAAATTAAATCGACACGGTAACAGTTGCGGACAAGGGTTTATCAATTATTAGAACAAAAAAAAATGTGGGAAAACTATAATAGAAAATCAGGCATGTTATTGGAAAGCATATCGTTGGCGATTGCAATGACTATATGGTCAGCGTTTCATGCATTTCTGTAATGCTAACCGTCTTGTAATTGGTAGTACCATGTTTAAGGTAAAAAAAACTGATGATGGTGTTCACAAATAGGTAAGCAACCTCAAACCAAATTGACCACTTTGCAATCAGATAACTTTTTCTTAGTAGTCTAATGGATGCCAGGAACAGATGAGGTGTACCATCTAATGTGGCTCGTTGATCCCAAGTAAATTCGAATGCCCAGTTTGAATACCTACATGCTATAGAATCTACCAGTGCGACTAAAGGATCTTCTTTCTCAAGTACTGAGAATAATCAGCAGCAATGAACCTACCTCCAGCGAAAGCGAATGGTGTGCTGTGAAAAACGTTTTCATAAACGGTGCTGAAAGAATAGTCGGTTGGGCACAAAAATGAAACAGTGCTTGGCTGTCTGCATCAGAATCCTGCGAAAAATTCAACAAAGGAACACATTATAATGCTCACAGCGCAGTTATTCCATCAGCAGAGAGAAACGAACCCACGTAGCAGGTATCGCATAAAGATGAGAGACAAGTGAAATTACATTAAGGCATTAGTGGAAGAAGCAGAAGAGGCCATAAATCGGTGGGACAGTAGAACTGTTAACAGGACCACTAAGGCGCTTTGTACACCTGTATACAGTGATAGATATGGAAGGTTCTTTGCTTCATTCGGATGAAGGAAAGTGTTCCTTCTACCTTCAGAGTGTTCGCCACCGATGCGCACCTGATACCCGATAACTAGCCCAAACCAACAAATACCAGGATACGCACAGTACCTTCTGACCAGAAGAAAAGGGATCATTGTCGCGATTAGAAAACTGAAGAACAACAAGGCTATCTTATTTCCTACTGTGTTCTCATTATCATCATAGAAGGCTTCTGTTCTTGGCTGATTTAATTTAGTATATCTTTTTTTTGTACTATAATTGAACTTTTAAACATTGCCCCATGTTGCTATGGCAACTCTTAACACACTGAACCACTTATTTCTTGAGCTACCCTTATACTTCATAAGATGTTTTCCCTCATCTTTTTTGCCCGTGGAGCTCACAACCTGTGATCTAGTTCTTGGTTTTCATCTGCAGTAGTCATAGTGACAAATTTTTAGATTAACTATAAAAACCATAAAATGCAGAAAAACACGTTTTACAGACGTTTTACAGATCATTTGTGTTAGGCCTTAGATAATTGGATCAGTAAATGTAAGAAGTGTAATCTCAGAAGAACTAGGGTTAAGTAAAAGTTTACATCATTTCAATCTTCTTGTACTTTTCATACGCAAAATCACTACAAATTTAGATTTTTAATTTAAATGTTCCAATAGAATAAATATTGATTTTCAAAATAATGAAATCCAAGAAACTGAAAATCTTCTAAATCTGTCGTAATAATTACTATTTTTAAGGAGTGTACATAAAAATTCAGGAAAGCATAAAATTCGATTTCTGTTCATTTAAATTTTTTTTTAAAGCAAATCTTTTCTTAAAATTTTTTGAACTTTTGAATCTCGAAACGTGGGGCAATAAATTCAGTTTTGAAGCATTAAATTTGCACCGATTTTCTAGTACTTTTAGAAATGTGAAGTACTAAATCTTGATAGTAGTTTCTGCAACAAAATCAAGTTTTTGGTCCATAAAAATGGAATGAATATCAAAAACAATTACATTGAAATTAAATTTTTTGCTAAAGCAATAAACTGTGACCATGATTCTCCGTTTTTTCTTTGCTTTTCGAAAAAGTTAAGGATAAAAAGTTTAAAAAAATTAATAAGAATTACATTGGTAATCCTAAACTTTTCCGTACAGTTGGCAGAAAATTTTTGAGGGTTTTTTTTCCAAAAACTTAAGAATCTAAAAATTTTTAAATGCATTTATTATTGGAAACCCCCACCCCTTCTGTAAACGCCACTGCATCTATCGCAACATGATCAATTTGGTTAACAGTTTGTTACAATATGGAGACCACCAACTCCTCTTAGAATTATTGAGGTGTAGGAACCAATGCTTGAATGATGATATCTCAACCCAGGCTGTTAAGAGTACATTTCGCACTTCGATTTTAGGTTTACAACTAGGATACAGAGAACCGTGATCTCGGAAGTAATTACACAGGTCAGTGCTCCACAAAACTTCTTCTACTTTGCTTCTTTCCTAGGAACTTATTTCATTTTAAACTTTAGGAATTATTGAATTTTTTGTTCCAGATTTCTTCAGAAGGATTTATTTCATCAAGACTTTATACTGAAGGGGCTTTTCAAAAGTATTAAACATAAAGTGATACGAGTCCTTACCAATCCTAAAAACATAAATTTCAACGACATTTAATTAACAATTTTAAACCCGTATATTCTTAACGTAAAGGATTAATACCAACATTTTTCTCCTCCCAACATGATTACAAAGTTTATTGTCTTGTGTTTGAAAAAAAAAAAAACTAAAACGTTTCCGTCACAAACAAAGTTTACACCATAAATAAGGTTTCTTTCCTCGTTCACTTAAACGTCTTCGTCCTGTTTCATCTTAATAACTTAACTAATTCGCCTCTCATTATTAATAATGAATATTATTTTAAAGTTTATCTTGTTTTTTAACTTTCTCTACTCCAAAGTATATTTAAATAGTTTTCAAATGATATTTCAAAACTCGCTCTTAGCATAGACCATGTTTTTTTTTCTTATTTTTGTTTTTGTAAAGTAACAACAATCTCATAGTTTTCAAAGTTTCAAGTTGTTCGTTCTAGTTTTTTTAAGATGAGTTTTTTTTTCTTCTTTTTGACATACATAAACGTCCGTCGTCGCTCGTCGTCGTTAAAGGGAGGAATAACTTAAAGAGGGGCCTACTTCTCATCCAACTCCCACTTATATATATATTTTTAAGGAATTTACAATATGGACGATATAGAAGTGAAGATAGGTATGCTCATGCTCAACTCATGCATATAGAACACAAAGAAAAACATAGATCCTTCGATTTTATTTAATGGTTTTTCCTATACTTTCGATATGGAATAAGAAAAAAAAAAAAAAAAAACTATTACGATACTATATTTAGTTCTCAAATCGTTTGTGTTCCCTATATCCTATTCTTCTCTTATTCAGCTTCATATACGAACAACGACATCATCTAAAGCTTTTCAAAGTATGGAGCAACGCAAAAGGACATGGAAGGGGTAGCAAATTCGGAAGATTTTTCAAAGCAACCATATTATCAGAGGAACTCAAAAAAAAAAGAGACAAAAAAAAAACTAGGTCCTTTGCAACTATATTTTTGTCCTTTCGGCGACCGATTTCTTTTACTTTCTCTATGTATTCGTTGTTCTCTTTCCTTACCTCTCAGCTCTCACTATACTACATCAGTTGAAAAGGATTTTCTCAAAAGTTTTTCGCCTTTTTTCTTTTTGCTTTCGATGAGAAAAGAAATCAAATTAAAAAAAAAAAAAAAAAAAAAAAAAAAAAACATTTGGGAAAGGACCTCTAGCTCCTAGCTCTCTAGCTACACAGTATGAACCAAGAAAAACATTGATATTATTTTGTCAGTCGTTTTGTCTATATCCAGACATTGTGTCTCCAATTTTAATGTCCTTTCCCTTTCCGGCTATGGCACTGTAAAGTGTATCAGTCTTATGTCCTGTTGTTCATGTTCAGAATATGAATGGAATTGTCTGGGTGTTCAGGGCCGCACTATATAATATCTAGTGCAATGTAGAAGACCTTCTATTCTTTAAATGATGCTTAATATCTTTGCAAGAAGTAAAAGTAGAAGAATTGGTTATATTATTTTCGAGAAGAAGAAGCAAACATATGTGCCTTAAGGCGAAAAAAAGGAGTTTTCATTGATTTTTGTTAAGATCTCTGCAAGAAAATTAGAAATGCGAGCGTTCAGTATCAGTATTAGTATTCACTATCTCAGCTTATAGTGACTCTAGGATATTTCGGTTTCTAAAAATAAAATCTCCCTTTACCAAAAATAACACAAAAACAGTGTTTTTGGGAAGTTCAAAAAAAGTTTTTTAAGGTCTAATGCTTAGGAGTGTACATTCACTCTTCTCAGAAAGGTAAATGGTCTTGAAAAAAATATCAGTCATATGTTTCTTTTCCAGTAGTTTAAGACTCTATCAGACCAATATTTTTTCTACTTTGTCTGAAAGGCCTTTAGATTGCTTCACAATTATATCGCCGATTGTTTTGCAACTAATAGATGCTTTAGGTGAATTGTTGTACTGCCTCAAAGTAAGCGAAGAAGACCTGACTTTTGAACTTGAACGAACCTAGAATTTTTAACTGTCACTAACTATTTTGCACTGGAGTAATTTTTCGAGGGTTTTCTTTAAATTTTTGTCTGGTGGTTTTGAGATCTGCTGGGCTTGGGATCCCGGTAGACGCTTCTCTAACACTGACATCGTCTGGAGAAGAAAACGATGCATCGTTCACAGCAGTGTTTTCGAAAAGTGGGATTATTCTCGCGGAAGTTAGCAATTGAAAAATTGTGGATGTAATTTCTCTAAAGGCTGTCAAATTTCAATGGCAGTGCGGCTCATCATTGGTATGAATTTTCATTCCTCATTTGACTGATCTATAAAAGCTTTTCAGACTCAAGCGGTCATACTTCTTATTATTTCAATAAATCCGCCACTGTGTTTAAGAGATTTTTTTTTTTTTTAGATTCCAATTTGATTGTGTCTTGTTTTTTCCTAATTTCTTCTCTGCGGGATGAGTAGGTCGATGTGTGTGTATCTACGATTGTTGTCTGTGGTGTATCTGTGTGGTGTGTTCTCCTTTCATAATAATTGACCTGTTTCGGGGTTATTTGTATTTCGTCCTGCAAATTTATTCGAATAATTTTTCGATTTCACATCGATATTCTTTAATAATATAATTTAGCCCTAGGAAATTATTGTATAATTTGTATGTTAAGCAATCGATATTGAACTGATATTTCTTCAGTTGGATGGGTTTGATGTTTCAGAAAACAAGAAGTAAACATTTTTGTTTCATCAACAAGACAGAGAGAGAGAGAAAGATGAAAAAATGCTTTTCGTAATCGAAGAAGAAAAATAAATGTACCAGCATTATAAACTACTCGTTTTATAGTTTTTTTTTTTTTTTTTTTTGTCTTCTCTTAATTCGGTCATCGGACAGTAATAATAATAAATCGATAGATTTTGTAGCTACTGTTGTTAATGTTTACTTTAATACAAGTTGAACATGGAATTGTAAGATTGTAGTCTACACTAATACCATCTTGATCGTTAAAATGTTCATGAAGTATGACATTGAAGCACTCAATAGTTGTTTTATGGTTAAATCGATGAATTTTTATGATGGAAAGATACAAACTGACAAGGAAAAGCTTATTTTATCTTGTATCCTGAGTAATGTTAAGTACTTATTGGTTAAACATTCATATTTACTTTACTCTCGATTAACCTAGATGTATAGTTTAGGGTTTGAGACTAAGCTGAGCCAGTAAAATCAAAATTTGGATGACAAGAAGAATTACAAATATCACTGACTGCCGACAGTAAAAGCTAAAATTTTGTTCCCTTCATTGATAGAACAACAAGTGATTTAAAATGGAGTACGTACTTTGTTTTATCATCGACAAATATGGATTTTAAAATTGTAAAATAGTTTTTTTTTTTTGATATAATATAGAGTAGAGTTATTTTTTCAAAAAAATTTAATGATCCAGCCCAGCAGTTCGAGGGCCCTCAGCCAAATCACTCGATTTGTCAATAATTAGCTGGGCAATAAAATAATTGCTTGGAAAATCGTCAGAGATTTGGAAAACATTTGTAAAAATTGCTGGAAGTTTTTCAACTATTCTACTTTTAGCTAGGTAATGTGAGGCTTGTTTTGAAATCATCAGCGAATAACAAAATAGTTGAAAAACTCATACTATATTTGCTGATGATTTTCAAAATCGATTGATTTTCAGGGTCGATTTAGTTATGTATTTTATTTTATATTATTTTTGTTTATTTTATTTATAAATTAAAAACAAAATCTCTGAATATTGAAAAAAAAAAATTAGAAATTAGTTTTGGGTTGGGGTCAAAATTCTGTATGTGCCAAAATTCGGATTCCAAAATTCTGTAAATGATAAAAGAAAAATAGTTTTGATAATGAAAAAATTTTACAACTTTTGTAGTCAAATTGAAATCTTCGTTACCAAATCTACAACTTTTTGCTGTCACTAAAGTGATCTACATACTTTTTCGGAGGTTTTTGAGATTTTCCCGTTTGAATTATCAGAAACCACTATTTGGAAAAAAATAACTTAAACGTTTACTTAAAAAATGAAGGTTATTATTGTTTTTTTTTTTTTTTATTTATATAGATACCATTAATTGTTTGTTAATTGAATAAAAATTGTCCAACAGGCAATTAAAACACCTGTTTAAAACTGTGAGATTAAGAATTACAAAATTTCTAAAAGCAGAATAATGGATTTGAAGAATTTTGAAATACAGAATAATAAAAAAAGCAGAATAATGGAATATAGAATTATGTTCATACAGAATTTTTTACTCAGATACAGAATTTTGGAATACAGAATAACTACCCGTTCCCATTAGTTTTTCAAGAACTTATCACTTAAGCAAATTTTTGGAAAATATTTATTTTTCAAACTCAAAAAGTTATAAGTTCCTGTTGTATTTTTATTTGAAACGAATTGAAGAATGAAATTTTTGGTTTTACCAAAAGGTACATATTATACCTAACATGATAGTTTTGGTATTGCTTTTGCCATTTCTTACAAAAATCCATATTGCGCATTATTAAAATTTGCTTCTATAGATACAAATTTTGCCATAAAAGCAGTTCCCGTAAGGCAACCACATCTAACATCTATTATTATAATAACTCATTTCACAAGACTATGATACAAAATTAATAAATTGCAAATGAACTACAAAATGCGATTCAATAAAAAATCAATTTCAATGTTTCGAAAAAATATTATAATAAAATTTAACACTACACACCATAAAAGTGTTAACATCTGCCAAAAAAACAAAAAAAAAAAAAACAAAAGGTTCAAAACTTTGATTTCAACACAACAATTTATAACTAATTCAAACAAAAACACACAAAATGTTATATCCCCCATCGTCAAATTATATCCTACAAACACACAAACAAAATCATACATAAAAATATGTGAATGTGAACTGAAATTGACTTTTATTGACGTATACTTCAATTTTCACATCACAAAGCTGTCACAGTTCCCATGATCATTAAATAAATGTCCAACCTTTATACACAGATATAAATAATATATACGTGTATGAGTTTGTGTAGAAAACAAAGACCCAATAATGATTATCATGACAGAGTATATCCCGAAACTGTTTCAAATCAATTTGCATAATCAGGAACAATGTCCCCCTTTCAACCCTCCCCCCCCCCCCAAAAAAAAAAAATAAAATAAAAAAGTGCTCTCTTTTCTAATATTAGTCGGTATACCTCTATAATGTGCTTGAAGCCGATTCCCTTTTTCCATGAAATACCCAGCACTTAAAACTCCATCCAGGCGGCAACAATGCTAAAACGCAAACTTATAGTATATATTGATCCGTTTGGACACGGAAGCGGAAACGTCCTCTGGTAATGACGTCGATGATGATGTTGGTGTGGGCCATGATGGCTAGCTAAATAACAAAGCCGTACCAATCCATCCGAAAACAAAAATATATCTACGTTTACACTGCAAACCTTGCTTAGGCCTACCTTCATTTATACATCATCTACATACAGCAACCCTATACCTATAGAGTTCTTGTTGTGACTAAATAATTTATTCCGTATTTGTGTTTGTTACGATGTTTTGGAATCACTGACTGAAGCTGAAGATACATAATACACTCTAGGTCATTTGAATAGGCAAATTGGTTGAGGAATTTTGAATAATTTTTGAGCTGGGAGGATTATGAGTTTCTAACTTCTATAGAATACAATCAAATGTTATGATATCTGTAGGTTTTCTATATTTCAAAGCAGCTTGGTATAAAATGGTATGAAACTAAAATTAGCTCAATTCTCTATCTGAATGATGTTTTGAACCAGTTTATACCATCAAGGGACAGAAATTTTAAATAAAGGGTGTTATAAGAGGTGTTATTTTGATATTCAAAGAAAAATGGCATTTTTGGAGATAAATGATCGGATGTTTATTTCATTATAAAGAAGAAGGTATGCCGTTAATAATGGAACACAACATCAGCCAAATGGCCGCCAAGACCACGCTTACAGAACCATATCCTTTTCATGAAATTTTCCATAACCAAATCGCAAAGTGGCTGCCCTATGTCCTCGATAGCCTCACGAATTTCATCTTTGAGGTCTTGAATCGACGCTGGGCTGTTGGCGTTGACCTTATCTTTCACGTGGCCCCAAAGGAAGAAGTCGCAAGGTGTTAAATCACAAGATCTCGGTGGCCAATTGTGATCACCTCTTCGAGAGATAACACGGTCCGGAAACTTTTCCCGTAAAAGATAGATGGGTTCATTGCTTGTGTGGCACGTAGCGCCGTCTTGTTGAAAGTAAACGTTGTCCCGATCAATACCATCCAATTCAGGCCATAAAAAATCATTAATCATCTCTCGATAGCGCAATCCATTGACCGTAACTGTTGCTCCAGCCTCATTTTCGAAAAAGTAAGGTCCAATGACCCCGCGGGACCATAAACCGCACCAAACAGTCACGCGTTGAGGATGGAGAGGCTTTTCAACAATAACTCTTGGGTTTTCCGAGCTCCAGATGCGACAGTTTTGCTTGTTGACGTAGCCTACGAGGTGGAAATGGGTCTCATCAGTCAAGATGATTTTTCGATGAAATTCCGCTTCATTTTCATGCATTTCAAGGACCCAAACAGCAAAGACACGACGTTGTTGATGATCAGCCGGCTTGAGTTCTTGTGTTAACTGAACTTTATAAGCCTTAAGACCCAAGTTTTTATGCAAAATACGGTGTAATGACGTTTGTGGAATGCCTAATTCCAAAAAACGACGAGGAATGGACAAACCTGGGTTTTCTTCAACACTTTGGGCTACAACAGCAATATTCTCAGTTGTTCTTGAGCGACGTGCACGGGTTTTATTCTTCACATCACTAACTTGTCCCAACAGCTCGAATTTGTCCACCAATTTCTGTATTGTATCCGACAAGGTGCTTCACGACGACCCAAAAATGTTTTAGTTTTACGAACCGTCTCTGCCAACTTTTCACCATTTTTATAGTGAATTTTAATAATTCTAATGCGTTGTTGAAGCGTGTATCGTTCAATTTTTATTAAAAACGTAGTTTCAACTTGTCAAATGTCAAAAAATGACAGCTTTAAAAGTGACAGCTACCGAAGTAGCGGGCTATGCAAAATAACACCTCTTATTGGTAAACCCTTTACATCTCATTTTTTTGACCAAATATTGGACCATCAATAGCTAAAACCTTACATTTGTAACCAAAATACAATTGATGTCGTGTAAAATGTATAGTTTTGACACTTTATGACATCACTTACTTTTTATACCATTCATACTGACCTCACAAATCATAGAATCTTTTCAAACGACTAAGAGTGTAGCACATGGGTAAAACTACCACTGAACCATAGCTGCCATGGCAGTTTTCATAATTTTGCCATTCATTGTCCACTTTTTGGAATTTGTTTGATCAAGACACCCACAGAAAGTCCTCGATGATAATAATAATAATAAAAATAATGACAGTTATTTTGCCAATCAATAATTTAGTAGGCCTCTGATAACAGCTAGACCTCGAATGACATGAACTCGAGAATTGATTAGGTAGAGAGGGTTAAGTTAACCATTCTCATTGAATCTATATACAATTTTCTCTGTACTATGTTGTATACTTCTTGTTGTTAAAAGAGAAATTTTATACTGTTGGTAGGAATTATTATTCAGGACCATTGTGTTGATACCTCATAGATAGATATTGGAGAGTTTCCAATTCGTTGATAGGTATCAGAAATTCTATAATGTTAATATGCAAATGCCAAACAACTGTGGGTATAGTTGTAGATAGGCTAGATAATAATATTTCATCAAAATTCAAAATATTTATCGATGGATTCGATAGTATCAATGGAATCAATAATAAATTCTATCATTCAGAATATACAATTATTTTAGATGAATAATACAATTTTAATGAAATAAATATATAACCTGTGTATGGACCTGGGTTCAATTTTCTATAAATTATGAAGTTTAATCGACTTTTATACTTTTAGGGAACTGATGTGTTTTGCTATCGGCATAAATTTGAAATTAAAGCTTTCATTTTAGATTGTGGAGTTAATTTAATTTTTTTTTGTCAAAATTTATCAAATTAACATCAAATTGAATTTGTATCTTTTTAGTTTTAAAATTGTTCTGCTCAGTACTTACAGAAACGACTCACAACTAGATCACACATACTTGCTTTTATATTAGTTAAAGTTAGTTGGAATATAAGAGCTCTTTATTTACGTATTTGGTAAATGAATAATAATAATCTAACTGATTTATTTTCTACAATATAAGTGATATGTTGAAAAAATTAAATCACCAAAAAATAGGTGGTATAATGTAAGATTCCGATAAAACGGGATTTTCGAAAATTCACCGGGAAGTTAGGGTAAAATGGGGCAAAAGAAAAAAAAACATTTTGTGTATCTCAAAAAGTACAAGGGCTAGAATTATGAAATAAATTTTATTGAACAGACAAAATGAAATGATGATTATTTTTAATGAAGACTCATCATGTCTTTATTAAAAATAAAAATCTAAAAAATCAACTTTTCATGTTAAAAATTATTTTCAAAAATCAAATAATTGCTTAGACCTTTTAAAATGATGTTGGTGTGGGTAAAGTTGAAATTTTATTGAAAATCATAGTACGCACATTGATAGATAATAAAAAAAAAATTAGACGCCTGATAAGGATTATGTTCAAATAGCTCCATACCGGTTTTTTCGAGTTTTAATTAACACAAACGTTTTTGAAATTTTTTTTGAGTAGTCTAATTGATTTGAAAAATCAGGGAATGAGGGGAAAAATATTTTGTCACGCGTGTGAAGAAATTAGATTCTTAAACATTTTTTTTCAATAACAGTATTTTTACATATTCAAACTTGAAATTTACACAACCATTAGATATTAATTAAGTAGATACATTTTTTTACAAAATTTCACAGTTTTCTGTAGTCTATAAGCTATAAGTTGTTCTTACGCGGCCCTTAATTACTATTTATCCAAACCACATAAAATTATGGTTTAACTTTATCGAGCATCACGATCAAACTACCTTTAATTTGATATTTATATCACACATAACTGTACATGCTTTGAATGTTTAACAAACTTGAAAAGAGTTTCATCAAAATTTAACGAAATTCAACTAAATTGTCTGCTTTGGTCGTCGGTACTTGACCAGCCACCAGTGGAGAACAATACCGTTGGCTGACGGATTCAAAAATTTTTAACTTTTTTGTTTATTTTCGGATTTCAAAGAATGAGGTGTTTAAATTTAGCTGAAATAGGTAACAACATGGTGTAATTTATTTTATACAAATAATGAGGTGATGAAGGGCAGAATCAATTTTTGTTTTCTTTTTATTTTTGCAAAATGGTATGAAATTTGTTTGAATTTCATAAAACCATGTTCTACAATTTTGTTGGTACAAGTGTTCTTGAAAGGCCATACAAAATTTTAAACATATTAATGCATAGTTACAGATTTTAGCAAAAAAACTTAAAAAAAAAAACACATACAAAGTTGATTTCATTGGATATTAAAATCTGTAAGTTTAGTTTTAGTGGCAGGATTTTAATAAATTGGACAAATTCTATTAGATAATATGTTGAACTAAAATTTAAATATTTGACAATTATTTTATTAAACATTGCCACAGAGGTCGTTAAGTGAAAATACGTTTTTAATGAATGCGTTGAAATTACAAAATTATATGAAAAATTTTATAATTTTGAATATATTTTCTATGAAACTGCACATAAAATGTCAGCAATTATTTTGATATACAATTTGTTTCAATAAGACACTCACAAGCTTCGCAATATAATTAAATAATATCAAAAATAGTTAAGAAATTCAAAATATATTTGTCAAGTAAACAAAATAGCTTTTAACTTTACTAAAATTTAACCGATTTTTAAAATTGAGGTATCACTAGAAAGATTGAAATCTCAGTAGATAAAATCCAATACAATTGTTACTTAAATTGTGTAAATATAGGCTCCAAAAAGGAAACATTATCAATTTTCATATTATCTACCGTAAAGTAAAATATTTTCTTTTAGCATATATTAAGAAATTTTGTAAAATTATTGATTTAAGCTTTTAACACATCAAAAATAGAAACTGGTAAATAAAATCAGATATAAGATTGGTTTAATAGAAAAAAAACACCTCTTCACCAAAAATGGACTCTTGTGGTTCTTAAGATTCTCATCGAAAATGAAACATTTACGCCACATTCTACCATTATTTGAAGAGAATTTAAGAAAAAAAAAAAACTACCTGGTTTCTGCATTTAGAAATACCATAAAAACTACTATTTGTTACTGAGTGTAGTCATGATGGTCATATTATTGGTCTCCATAGACTCGACTCGGAAGGATATCTCTGGCAAAAGGCAGAACAGCATAAGTCCATTTATTAGTTTTGAGTAAATGAAGTTTTAATATTAAAACATTCGCAAAAGAATTTTGAAAAAGAATTAAAGTTTCGTTTTCTCACATTTTAATAAATTGTTATTCTTCTTTTTACTGGCATTAAAAATCCCAGTAAAAAATCCTTTTTTTGGGGGACATTTGTAGACTAAATATTTTTTGCCTGAATAAATTCTGAAAAAGTTGTCTTATGTATGTTGTTATGAAATTTGTTGAGTACAGCTAAACTGTAATAAAGTATTACTCATTTAGGATTCATAATCTATCAAAATTTCATTTTCGCAAAAAATGCACTTATGTTGTTCTGCCTTTCTGCCACATATTTTAACATGTAAATGTGCCCTCAAAGACAAATCATTTTCTTGACAGAGTCTAACCCATAAAATTTGTTTTATTTTTTTTTTTTTTCTTCCAAATAATTGCCATACATTTGGTAAAATTTGCAAAAAAATTAAACCTCAAAAAGAATGGTAAAAAAAAACTTATGTTTCCTTTCCAATTATTTTCAATGTATTCTGAATAAATCCAAATTTAAATGCCGCTTAGCATTAAACCAATAAATTGTATTTGTCAAAAGCAATTGAAAATTTAACTATGCGCACGAGACGAAAATATTGCGTCTCCCATATTTTAGTAGACAATTTCTTCAAGTTATAAACTTATGTGTTTCCATAATGCGGTGACCCCATGAACAACAGGAAACAAGAGTACTGGGTAGAAGACGTCCTTAGATTTCCATTTCTTTTCAATTATCCATGTAACTTATGCATGAGCAGCAGTAGCAACAGCAACAACAGAGCCTCATAAGTACGAGTACATAATTTTCTTTTTTATATTCCTCCAACTCCTATACCTACTCTAATAGCACAAAAACCAGAAGTCCGCAATATCTTCTGTAATATTTTATCCCTAAACCGTTTGCATAGTTTCGTATAGTATGGTGTGCCATTTGGTGGTGACGTTTCAAGAGATGATGCCTTCCCCCCTTTATGATGTTTTATAAACCAAAACCAAGGTATCGCTATAACCACCAACAAACGCCGCCGACCACAAAAGTTCAAATAAATATTCTTTTTCATCTGTGAAATGGTGATGGTAGGTAGGTTAGGTATACTACCCAGAGTACCTTCCGTTATAAACGGAAGTCAAGTCTAAGAAAAAAAAAAAAATAATGGAAGCAAAAAAAAAACCTCCGTAAACAGCCTCCTTTTATTATGGACCCAATATTAAGGGCGGAGAGAGGTCAAAAAGGTTCGGCACGCCAACAGCAAAACACAACAATGAAAAACTTATAGCATAGATATAAAATGTCTTCATCTAGCACTTAAGTCCTTTATGAATACTTTAAGGCGTGATAAGGAATTTTTATTTCTCTCCTTCAGGAAAATACAAAAGTTTGAGGGAAAAAAATATAACTTTTCCAAAAAAAAATATAAAACTCTAGGGTGACAGCACGGAGTGACGGTTAGTCAATGAAAATGATGTCTTGACTTATATTTTTATATACAAAAGGTGCCCCTCTCTAGGTATTCCCGGACTCAAATATAATGGGAGTATCTAAATTACAATTTTAATGCCATTTATTGTGCGAACTCTAGATGGCAATTATTTATGTTCTGATGTCGCATATTTGATGGTTTTTCCTAAAAGTTTTATTTATTTATTTTTACTTTTTTTTTTTTTTTTTTTGTTATCTTGCGTCAAAACATTATGATGAACAACCGCCCTAGAGAACATTTTGTCGTGTGACATATTTGAAACAATTTTAGGGGAGATCTAAAAGTAAGTAGAGGTACTTGTAGTAATTATCAAAAAAAAAAAATGATTTCTGCCTTTGTTTTGACTTTTTTTAAAATAAAATTTTATTTTTTCCTCGAAAGTATAAGACAGGAAGCAACGTAGTAGAGGCAGTTTTAATTTTTTTACTTAAAAATTCATATGAAGAAAAATTGCGTTAATCAATTTTTCTGACATTTTCTGTTTTTATTTTAATGAAGGAAACAAAATTCAAGAAGATGCTTTCAACATTAATTATTTTTTTTTTTTTTTTTTTGTTTTTTGATTATAAGAGGGTAATTTTTTTTTCTTGTTTATTTTGTTGAACTTTTAATAGATCTCTTATGTCTCAAGATTGAGAATTATTTTTGTTTTTTTGCTGGAGTGGGAAAATGTCTACAGAGAAAACGATTTAATATTTTGAAGTGATTTTTCTTAAAGCGCGATAAATTTCAAAATATAAGAGAAAATTAAATGCGATAAGTGTTAATTAGGTGGACTTGTGACTTACAGTTCCTCTTCTCGCTGATTTATATTCAAAGTAATCCGATAAATTTTTCTTCCTGAACTAAAAGCACTCGTGTCAAAATCCAGCCCAGTTGCGGCTTGGTGTCAAAGTTAGAAAGGTCTATTAAGGTCGGATCGCAAAAAGCCAAGGGTCCATAATACACCTCCTTTTCAAAGTGGATGAAAATCTTGAATGAGTTTCAGGCCTTCTACTGTAAGCTCACGAGGAGATCTGCTTATACTCTGCTCTTTTCCAAAGATGTAATAAATAAATGCACGACTGGGTCGCACAAGCTTGCTAATGTAGTCCAAAGGCTTTTTATATATGAAATTGGCTTGCAAATTAAACTGTTGGTAATGTGACAATATTAAAAAGAAAAATGGTAAAAAATACAATAAAAGTTTTTTTCTAATTTTTTGTTTATATTTTTAAAATTTTTTTTTTTCTTTGAAAATTTTTCAAATTTTAATCAAAATCGGTTAAAACTTCAAGGAAATATAACAAAATTACGAAAAAAAAAAACAAAAAAAGTAAACGTTTTTTAGCTAACCGGGTTAAAAAAAAATGCAGTTAAATTTATATAACTTTTAACATTGCATAAGTACACAAATTTTAATTAAAATTTGTAGAGCCTATTTGGGAAATTTTTTCAAAGAAGCATAATGTGGTTATTTTTTGTGAAATTAATTCAAAGATTTCATATAATTTATATTTTATCCAACAAATCCCTGTTATTTTGTTTTTGAAACTTGTAGCTTACCCACATTAATGTCTGATACTTAAAAAATGATAGCTGATCACTCTGTTATTCTAATACAATATAAAAAAATAATAAATTAAAAATATTATATCGGTTAAGTTGTAGTAAAGTTTAAAGCTATTTTGTTTACTTGAAAAATATATGTTATTAATTTTTCAACAGATTTATGTGAGAAATAGAATTTATACTATTTTTGATATTATTGAATGATATTGCGAAGCTTTTTTAATATGTCTTATTGAAGCAAATTGTTGACATTTTAGGTGTAGTTTTACAGAATTTTAAAATGTTTAAGTAGACATATCCAGATGTTATGATTGCTGCAATTGGCCAAAGATGTTTTTTTTCTGTAATATAATATTTACAGTATTTGTTTTTAATTTAATCAATAAACTTTGTATAGCATTGTTTAAAAAAAACAGATACATCTTGAAACTTAGCTTAAAATATATTCGAAGTTATCAATTTTTTTTAATTAAATTATGTAATTTCAACGCATTCATTGAAAACATATTTTTACTAAACGACCTCTGTGGCAATGTTTGATAAAATAATTGTCCAATATTTTTATGCAAAAATTATGCCCCAGCATTTTGCCAAATTGAATCTGTTAAATTTGTTAAAATCCTGCGACTAAAACTAAAGCTAAAGGTTTTAATATCCAATGAATCACTTTTTTTTTTTTTTTATATTTTTCTCTTTAAAATTTGTAAATATGCATTTATATGTTTTTAAAATATTTATTGCCTTTCAGGTACACTTGTACCATTAATATTGCAATAAACTGTTTTTAGAAATTCAAAAATATTTTACACTATTTTGTAAAAAGAAAAAGAAAACAAAAATTGATTTTTCCATTACGTTTTTCTCAGTATTTGCATACGTAATTGTAAAAATCCAACAATAAACAAAAAATTACAAATACACGTACAAATTTTATATGCAATCCATCACGAATCCATTTTTTAGCCAACGGTACCGTTCTTCACTGGTTGCGAGTCGAGTCAGACGATCAAAGCAGACCATTTTGTTGAATTTAGATTAAACTCTTTTCAAGTTTGTGAAGCTTTCATAGCATGTGGAGTTATGTTTGATATCTCAATTTAAAGGTTATTTCGAAGGTCGATCGTGATGCTCAATAAAGTAAAATAATAATTTTATGAGGCTTGGGTAAATAGTTATCAAGCGCTGCGTCTTTTTACAGTTATTTCGGCAGACTACAAAAAATTGTGAAAAAAAATGTATTAACCTAATATCTAATGGCTGTGTAAATTTCAAGTTTGAAAATATAAAGTTGAAAAAGTTAAAAATTAAAAACAAAAAACTTGGCCTGAAAAATCTTGTTTTTAATGTTATTCATTGAAAAAAATGTTGAAAATTTAATTTCTGTACACAAAATATTTTTTTCCCGTTGTTCCCTGATTTGCAAAATCAATTACCACATAAACTTTCAAAAACGTATGTATTTTTTTAAAGGTAAAAAAACCGTTATAGAGCATTTTGAATATAATTCGTATAAGGTGCCAAATTTTTTTTTCATTGTCTATCAATGTGCATAATTAGTTTTTTCAATAAAACATCAACTTTACCAACACTAACATCACTTTCAATGGTCTAAAAAAATATTTGATTTTAAAAAAATATACTTGATTTTAGAAAAAAAAAAAATTTTTAACTTGAAAAGTTAATTTTTTAGAATTTTTTTCTTTATAAAAACGCATCATCATTTCAATTTATCTATTTAATAATATCTATTTTATAATTCTTACCCTTATACTTTTCGAGATGTACACAAAGTTTTTTCATTTTTTACCGCATTTTACCCTAACTTCCCGGTGGAATTTAATCAAAATCGGTAATAATGGGCTGAAAAAGTCTGTGTGTTATTACTGGTTGACTGTTTTTAATAAAGGCCGGTAAAGAAGTATAACTTCAAAAAGCATAAGCTGTGCGTTGATTTAATGATGCGTCAGCCATAGCATAACGTGAAGGTTGCACTTTGTTTCTTCCAGCCCCTATTAAGATCTTTAAAAAAATTATACCAACAAAATATTTAACATTATAAAGTTTAATTTTCTGCAAAAATCTTCTTCCATAATTCTCGAAATGTGTAGGTGTACCTACAAACTTATTTTTGTTCTAAGACTTTTTGGATTAATCCAGGATTTGTGTGTTCCATATAAATTTAATTACATAAATATTTGAACCAAAATCTTCTTTTTTTCAAGTTCTGTGAAGATTTAAAGTAATTCGCCTCACACTTATAGAACGAAAACAATAATGCTTAATTCTTGTAAACACTGCCAGCATTTCCGATGGAAGAAAATTATTATTTCCATTTGTACCTGGAATTACTTATAATACAACAGGTATGTGCTAATGAACAATGAATTTTATGTTCATTTCCTACTTCTGATTAACATAGAGCTGTATATAATGTGAATAAACATTCTCACATAATAAATATATATATCTAGTGAAGGTATAATTCCTTCGTTGTAGTTCCTTATTTCCTAAGAGAAATGGACATCAATTCCTCAATCACAAAATGCAAACGATACCAACAAACATCCTTGGATAGTAAAATTCGTCCAAAAATTCCAGGCATTTTTATATGTATAAACTCGTATACTCGTATACTGGCTCATATCTCCATATATACGACTACCTATAAATTCTGAATCACTTCCTTTGATATCTTTATTTTATTTGAATTTTATTCATCAGTTTCTTTAATGATGCTGGCTTGCATAACTTTTCGTCCTTTTTGGGTAACGAAAAACAAATCGAAAAAAATAAACTAACTCCCGAAGTATTTCGCTCAGAAAATATATTATATCCCACAAAGTTTTCCCTTCACATTGGCTTTGGATGGTAGATCCTTCTCATATATATATATTTTCTGAAGTCCTTCCTGCTATTTCTACACCAAATGATAAAAAAAAAAACAATCCTTCATTATGAAGCAGTAATGTTGCTTCTAGGGCACCATCAAGGTCAGAATAACAACTAGTATTACGTTTCCTATTTCTTCGTCTATCAGGGAAATTATTATTCTTTACCTTAAGCGTGCGAGTTCGAGAGTTCCGACTTTATCTAGGTTTTTTTTTTTTTTTTTTGTATTTCCTTCCTCCGGCCACTATTTTCTACCTTCATTTTACCCGGAAGAAACAAATATAAAAGGCAAAAAACAAAAAAAAAAAACTCCACTAAGGTTTTTCAATTGCTACTAAAGGGATTTTCAAAATTTCCTTAGAGCCATTTTTGTATTTTCTTAAATGGCAAAATGAAAGAAAATTGGAAGCTCAGAAGATGATGAGGTCTTTTTGTTTTTTTTTTTTTTTATTTTTGTATTTTTGTTGAAATTCAAAGATTCCAAATTGCTTTGAAGTAATTTTCTGACCTATCTTTTTCTATTAGGTAGTTCAGGGAGATTTTGTTCTCGTTTGTTTATTCTTAAGGGGTCCCACTGAGATAGACGTCGGACAGGTAGGTAGCTATAACCAGAATTTCCTCGGAGCGTTCTTTTTTTTTTTTTTTTGGCTTTCAAGTTTCAATCAATTTTAATTGCACTGATGATTAAGCTCTTTTGGACTGTTGGGTGTTGGGTGAAAGGTGAAAAAGCCTTCTTTATACCCGTGAAAAAGTAATTCCAAGAAAAAACAAAAAAACGAAAAAAAAAAACGAAAACAAATTTAATCTTCTTGGAAGAATTTTCAATTACCGCATTTACTTTTGGGTAGAAATAAACTGTCATTACGTTTGTGTTCCTCATTATTGGCATGAGTTCAAACTCTGGGGAGACATCCTGACATGCAAAACAGGTGTTCATATTATTACCTTCAGTCACCCTTCAGGAGTGTTTTTTTTATTTTTGTAAATTCTTTTTTGTCCTACAAATAACGCCATCGATTCAATTAAATTTCCATCATCAATTTTACGCATTTCGATAACCGTTTGCCGGGCGCCATTGTTTATTACTTATTTTTTTTGTTTTTTTTTTGTTCGTTTGCCTGCGCGTTCGTCCTTTTCAATTATTTCGATTTTATTTCTTTGCTCAAGGGGAACCGAATTGATGCCGATGGATAAAAGGATGGATGGATTGGATGTGGAAGGATGAATGTGGAGGATCCTGGCAGCCATCGTTGTTGTTGTCGTCGCTGTGGTATAGTCATAGTCGTCGTCGTTGCCGCCATTGTGGATTACGACTTTCCTTTTTGTCCTTCCGCCCTGCGAGTTCATTCCTTTATTATTATTTTCTTGAATTTTTTTATTACTATTTTGTTTTTTTTTTGTTCATTTTCATTTCACTTCTTTTGTGCGGTTTGCGATTTATAAAAGCAAATTATATACATTCTTTTCCTCTTTTTTTTTTTGTTTGTGCAAAAAGCTGCCTTTCTTTCAGCCATCCATTTCCATAGCCCTTGAGCCCTTTCTCTCCTACGAATCTATGAACTATGTGTATTGGCTTATCGATTGCTATTGTGTGTGTTATTAACAAAAGAATTTGCAGACTTCGGATGGTTGGATGGATGGATATTATTATTTAATTTTTTTTTTTTTTTCTTTATTTTTTATCATTTTTGTTTTTTTTTGTTTTATATTTGACAGTGACAGTGATTTGACTTTCGTTCTTGTTAAAGATATTTTATGCCAATTATTTATGGTTGGTATAACGAATTGAGATTTTGATGATTGAAATTTTGTGCAAAGTTGATGATTGTCGATTTTCACGCCAAGCCACTTTCAATGAATAGACGAGAAGGTATAGCATTTTTTTTTTTTCAATTTAGATTAAAACACGATAATGGTATTGATAAAAATATTTTAATATAAAATTAATGAAAATTCTGCTATTCAAACAAAAAATGGATACCTACCAACATTCTTTGTTTGAAATCAGAATCTACAGGCATACAGGGTGTTTCAAAAGTTTCTCCCTAATTTTAAATAAAATATAAAATCCAAATATGAAACATTTTGACTGAAAAATTAGTGTTTTTTTTGCATTCAAACATGGTTGCCGTATACTTATAAACATGTTAGAGTTAGCACAAAATATTTTACTTGCGATATAGGTACTATAGGGCAAGTTTAGGATTCGTAAGAAAAATTGAACTCGAGATAACAATCAGACATGATATTACGATGATAGAGAATGCAAAAAAAAAGTTGGTCTCGGAATTCTGTCTGTCTTTCTGTCTCTCTGTGTACACCTCGAGCTACAGCCTAAGCCCCTGAAGTGATTTTCTTCAAATTTGGTGATTTGAAATGGAATTTTTTTAGGTCCAAAATTAATGGTAGGTACCTGCCATATAATAATTATGGAAAAGTTGATTTATTTCAATGACCCCAACGATTCTGATAAAAAAAATTAATTACTAATGTTAGTAAGGTCTTACATTCGAAATGGAAGAAATATTTTTAAAATTGTCAATATCGGTACCTACCATAGAACCGTTTTCTTAATTGTTGACTTTCTCTTAAACGACGCAACCAATTTTAATGAAATTTCTTATACGGAAGACTGTTAATAACCTTAAAAATTATTTGGTATCAAAAATTTCAAAAAATAATTTTTTTTTTTTTTTGAAAAATCAATTTTTCGAAAACGGGAGACTGCCAGCGAAAAATAGTCATAAAAGCCAAATTAAACTTTTGCAAAAGATTTGACTATCTTAACTCAAATCTAGTATCGAAATTGTTCAACTATGCAAAGTTTTTGAGATTTCGAATTTTCAACTTCCCAAAAACACTGTTTTTTTGTGTAATGATTTGGGTTAAGAGAGATATCATTTTGAGAAACAAGAAAATGTTTTTTGCAATGTTTTCTAAGTCTGAAAAATTCGAAAGTTTTGGTCTTATTTCTGGAAATGAAATCTCCCTTCCCTTAAAAATCATAAAAAAAACAGTGTTTTTGCGAAATTCAAAATTTGATATCTCAAAAACTTTGCATGATAAAGTAATTCTGATACTAGATTTGAGTTTGAAGAATCAAAATCTTTTGCAATAGTTTAATTTGGTGTCTATGACCAATCTTCGCTGGCTGATATTACTGCCATTTACGAAAAATTCGAACTTAAAAATGCATTTTTTTTTTCAATTTCTGACATTTTTTTACAATAATTGTATTGTTTTCTTACTTAGTCTTAAAAAACAGGATTTAACCAAAAAGAATCCATCTCAAAATTTTTAAAAAATCAAAAAAAAATTTCGTCAACTTTTTTGATTGAAAATCAGGCTATTTTTAAAAATAAATTCGTTAAATATTAATATTTTGTCGATAAAATATTTGTTGTTAAAACCAAGTTTCATTAAAATCTAACTATTTGTGAAAAGGAAGAAAATGAAAAAAAAACTAAATAATTAGTTTTTGATATTTTTTACAATATTTTTGTGGTTACATAGATACAAAATGATGCAAACAAAATGTGTACATCTTTTAGCCACTTACAATCTTGGCATTGAACTTTTTTCGCTTCGAGGTCTACCTGAGACAAAAATCGTAAAAAAAACGAGATTTTTGACACCCACCCCCTATCCCTAAATCTGGTGGTGGGCAATTTATTTTTCCCCTGTCATATATATGTACCATTTTACCTAATTTTTTCCACCATCCAAAAATTATTGGCACTGGTCTCGAAAAATCTTCACCAATAAATGTCACTGCAAACTTTTATTTTATTTTTTGTATTGTTTTTTTTTTTGTATTCTTTATTAAGGATTTTTAAAGTCATTTTTGCTTATGAAGACAGATAGGTTTTTTTTTTATTTTCATTTTACCTGAAATTACCATCATTTCGGAAAACAAATTGGGGCTGTTTGAAAAAAAAAACCAAACAATCGTTTACTGTCTGAGAAAATGCTTAAAATGTTGCTGTTTTTTATCTTCATTAAAACAAATAGAATATAAACGAATAAAATAATGACCTAAAATATCCTTCACTAATACTTGTTAGTCGGCTTAAAATTCAATAAGTTTAACATTTTGAAGACACACAATGGCGAATCATTTGAAATATGCCTTCAAAATAAGTGTCCTTTTTCTTTAATAAATATATAAAATATTAAGTTTGTTCAACATAAAATTCTTTAAGTATACCTGTGTTTAAAGAAGCTCCCTCAAACTGTTCTATATTTTCATTATTATTTACAAACCTAAGAGCTTAAACCATCATTGCGTTGGGGTATTTTAACATCCCCATCTTCATTGACAAACAAAACTACCCTCTCTCTCTCTCTATGATACTCTCCGATGGTGTATTTAGCTTTTTTTTATTCTTTACTATTGTCTAAGGAATTGTAACTTTTCCCAAAGAAAATCGCTTAAGCTTCTTAGAAATGTATACATACACACACACATATAGTATAGCTACACGTATTTTCAACGTGTCGTAGAGTTGCAACACAGCAACGCAATACAAACAACACACAACTTGCAAGGGAAATCATTTGTGTGCTCTGTTCAGTGAGTTGATGGAACATTTTTCCACTTCAGTGACTACCTACTACACATATTCTGAGACTTGAATATTGAAGATCCATTATGTATGTTTGACAAAGGTGGTGCTGTTCTAGCACTGGATAGCGTTAAAGAATTTTGTTCTTTACTTTTATTTTCTTTCGCTTCCTCCTTCTATTATAGTTGTTTATTATTGTTTCAGAAAATATCACGCTCTTCTTGACATGTCAATCCTAATTTTTCGTAAATATTTGCATTTATGCTTTTATTTTTGTTCTTTCAGAATTTTTCACACACACCCAGCCTGTTTTTTTGAACAAAGAAATTGTTTTGTCAGTTGAAAAAATATATTTTCACAAATAGAATTAAAGAGAGGGAAAGGGACTGTTTAGTTAAGGTGTGAGGCTAACCTTTGTGCTTCGATATTGTAAACAGTATAGCTGATGGTATTGATTTTGTTATCGGAAATCTACCTGATATTCAAGGTAAATTAAAACCACGTTTATGCTTCATTCCTAGAATATTTACGAACAATATTTTTGAAAGGAATTTTTTGAATTTCAGACGAAATTGCTTCCAAATTGAATCATTATAATTTCCAGTGAACCTGTTAAAAACAATGTTCAAATAATATATAATATAAACATAAAATTGACAAGTGCCAATTTGTCAATTGACACCTAACCTGTCAGGTAATAATAATATGTTAATGTAAAATTTACATCGCATACAAAAAATATTGATATCATTCTCAAATTGCAAGAATAAAAAAAAAATAGGGAACAGTAGTCAAATTAAATCATACAAAAATTGTCATGACAATGAAATTTGGAAGAAATTAAGTGAAGAACATGTGAGTCCCAAAATATAATAACACTTCTTGGGGCTCCACCCATAAAGCAAGTGTCTGTCTGAGATACAGTTCGGTTTTTTCTAATATTCACCATTTCTTTCTTGATGGTTCCGGTCTTCCAAATCAAGCGCTCTGTCATGAGCTGTGACTTAGTCTTGTAACACTTCGTTTATACCATACCGACTTTTTCGGGCACTAAGTAAATACACATAGTGAAGATCTTTTATAAATTTTACCTGAATCGATATTTCAACTTTGTTAATGCTTCGATAAGCTCTTTATGCATGGCAAAAGTGGGACTTGTACATCACAAGTTTTCCAAAAGCAGAACGACAAAATTGTGTGTGTAGACCTTAACCATAATAACGATCATGATTTTTTGCATGGATATTGTATGAGCCGTTCATGAGAAAAATTAGTTTTTCTGGAACAGTTATTTTTGGTCCAAAAATATTCATCCCAAAAAGGTCTCAAGACAGTCTTCAAAAAACGTCAAAAACAAAGTTTGACGTATTTTTCTCAATTTTTTTTTTTTGATGAATGAATTACTTATTATAAAATTAATTTCGAAAAATTGAAATTTTACACATCAAAATCTTGATTTGAAACCTTAAAATAATAAAGGGTTTTCCAATAAGAGGTGTTATTTTGAATAGCCCGCTATTTCGGTAGCTGTCACTTTTGAAGCTGTTATTTTTTGACATTGAACAAGTAGCTATTAATAAAAATGGAACGATACACGCTTCAACAACGCATTGAAATTATTAAAATTCACTATAAAAATGGTGAAAATTTGGCAGAGACGGTTCGTAAAACTAAAACATTTTTGGGTCGTCGTGAAGCACCTTGTCGGACCGCAATACAGAAATTGGTGGACAAATTCGAGCTGTTGGGACAAGTTAGTGATGTGAAGAATAAAACCCGTGCACGTCGCTCAAGAACAACTGAGAATATTGCTGTTGTAGCCCAAAGTGTTGAAGAAAACCCAGGTTTGTCCATTCCTCGTCGTTCTTTGGAATTAGGCATTCCACAAACGTCATTACACCGTATTTTGCATAAAGACTTGGGTCTTAAGGCTTATAAAGTTCAGTTAACACAAGAACTCAAGCCGGCTGATCATCAACAACGTCGTGTCTTTGCTGATTGGGTCCTTGAAATGCATGAAAATGAACCGGAATTTCATCGAAAAATCATCTTGACTGATGAGGCCCATTTCCACCTCGGAGGCTACGTCAACAAGCAAAACTGTCGCATCTGGGGCTCGGAAAACCCAAGAGTTATTGTTGAAAAGCCTCTCCATCCTTAACGCGTGACTGTTTGGTGCGGTTTATATTCCCGCGGGGTCATTGGACCTTACTTTTTCGAAAATGAGGCTGGAGCAACAGTTACGGTCAATGGATTGCGCTATCGAGAGATGATTAATGAATTGGCCTGAATTGGATGGTATTGATCTGGACAACGTTTACTTTCAACAAGATGGCGCTACGTGCCACACAAGCAATGAAACCATCGATCTTTTACGGGAAAAGTTTCCGGACCGTGTTATCTCTCGAAGAGGTGATCACAATGGGCCACCGAGATCTTGTGATTTAACACCTTGCGACTTCTTCCTTTGGGCCACGTGAAAGATAAGGTCTACGCCAACAGCCCAGCGTCGATTCAAGACCTCAAAGATGAAATTCGTGAGGCTATCGAGGACATAGGGCAGCCACTTTGCGATTTGGTTATGGAAAATTTCATGAAAAGGATATGGTCCTGTAAGCGTGGTGTTGGCGGCCATTTGACTGATGTTGTGTTCCATTATTAACGGCATACCTTCCTCTTTATAATGAAATAAACATCCGATCATTTATTTCCAAAAATTCCATTTTTCTTTGAATATCAAAATAACATCTCTTATTGGAAAACCCTTTACCTACATTAAGTGTCTGCTTTTGTTAGAGCCTTGTTTTTAATTGGAAAAATATTACATTTAAAAAGAATGGTTATTACCATAAAAATCCCTTCTATTCAATTCGGTTTTTTTTTCAAAAATACCAATATATTCATAGTAGTCAAACACAAATCTTATATACAACAAAATAGAGAGGCAAAGAAAGAACGATAAAGATTTATTATTTACCATTCTACTACTAAGTTTTTTCTTTATCATCAAAAGAATATTAATATGTTCTCAAGTTGTGCTGTGAAACTCTTCATAAACAATGATTAAAACTTTTTCACATTTGTTATTTGTCTCAATTTGAATAAAATTAAAATACAAAAAAAAAGAAAATATATAAAACAAACAAAACACAACAATAACAGGAAAATGTGAGAACAAAAAAAAAAAAACTTCTAAAAATGATTGGCAAAACTTGGAAGCATTATATTATTTTCTTTTCGTTAACTTTGATTTGTTTTGTGTGCTTTTGTCGAAGATGTGGCGTCTTATTACCTTAAGCACCCTCTAGTACATAAAATCTTTATAGAATGTCAATAATAAATCTTCAAAGAAAATGTATATAGATGATAAAGTGTTGCGGTGTTAATTTATCTTTTTCTTTCTTATTATCTTTTGTTTTTTTTCTTGGAAAAAATACCCACTTGAAATAAAAATCTTGAATGAGTTCAACAGGATCTGCTTGTAAAAAAAATTCTTAATAATTAACCTTCAACAATTTTTATTTATATTACTAGAATTTGCCGTTGGGACTCACCAACATGTCTACTTTATTTTGTGTAATCACTCACGTTTTGTGAATTTTTTTGCGAATACACTCGTATTAGTAAATAATTATTATTTTAGAAAAGGAACTTTTTTTGAAGTCTTATTTTTGTAAATGTGATTATAGGAGATATCAATGGTATTGGGGCAAAAATAAAATGCCCGACATGGATTGCACGTTTAAACTCTTGTGGTTAAAACCTTTAATACGAAAGCTAGTCTAATAGATTTATTTTTTTTTTTTAACTATTTTTTCAAAATTAAAACATTTTTATTTATAATTTAAAAGAAAATATACATGATTAAGCATTGATCGACATGCATATACATTTTTTGAACTTAAGAACCACTCAAAGGATTTTGAACTTAATTGCTCACAAAATTATGCCATTGAAATAGTATTTTAGTTAGAAATTGTTATCAAAATAAGAGAAAAATAACGCTGAAAAAAATTTCTCGTTCAATTGAAAACATAAAAAAACAAATTTGTATTAAATAAAATGCACGACTGGATCGCACGAACTTGCACTTGTAGTTCAAAGTTATTTATGTATTCTTCATTTTTTTGTTCAATTTTTTTGTAAGTTTTTTTTTTGAAAAACTAAATACACAATACTTTTTAAAATGTTGAGTACAACCTAGTGACAAGTTTTGAACCAAATCAGTTGAGCCAGTTATGATATTTACGGAAAAAATTAAAAATTATGGAAAAATTTCCAAAAAGTGTGCTCATCATATTTCCGTTATTCGAATATTTTGAGAAAAACTAAAAACGCAGGATTGTTGCAATCACTTATTACATAGCATACACTAAGTTTAATCAAAATCGTTAAAGTCGTTTTCGAGAAAAATCCAATAACTCGAAACTGTTATGTGGGAGGTATTCGTTCTAATCGATATATTCCAAAACAAAAAATAAAATGCACGACTGGGTCGCACGTACTTGCTCTTGAAGATAAAGTTACTATTTATGCTAAGCCCTTTTAATTAAAAATTTGTAAATGCAGTTTTAGAAAAAGCAGTTCAAAAAGCATAAAATTCGGTTTTCAAATGACTAAAAAGCTTCTTAAAAGAATTAAATCTCAAAACAAAAACTGAAATTTGAAAAAAAATATTGAATAGTTTTCGAAAAAATGATTTTTCAACAGACAGACAGACAGAATTGTCGGACCAACTTTTTTCTCATTTTCTATCATCGTAATGTCATGTTTGATTGTTATCTCAACTTTTGTTTTTTGTTCGAATGCATAACTTGATATATGGTACCCAGATCGCAAGTAAAAACAACCTTGGAAATTACAAAAATGTTATCTGTACCAAATTTCATGCAAATCCGTCAACCCGTTTAGGCTGTGGCTCTCTGAACAGATGGACGCACAGACGAACAGACGAACAGACGAACAAACTTCTTCCATGTTGTGTTATCCACCATCTTGAAAAAAAACCGCCATATTGAATTTTTCGCGCTATAACTATATTTTGGTATGTAAGTGTCCTAGAGATATCATTCGAGTGACAAAATATGTTGTTTAAACTGCTGGATTTCAAAAATCTAATACTAAGAACAAATTACCTCCCTTAGTTAACCTTATATTCTTTTTTGTTAAGTCTTGTAAATATGTAAAACAGGTAAAGTACCAGGTAAGTCTCTTTAAAAATTGAGGCATGTGCAAAATATTTTTGAGCAATCTTTGAATTATAGCTTTCTATGCCAAATAAAACATTCATGTCGAGTTCAATTACTGGCCATTATTTTTCGAAGGTGTTTCAGCAATAGTTTACCTGTTGTATTAAAAATTTAGTACAATGCATAAAAAGGGCTAAAAGTTTACTGTTGATAACTGATTTATCTCAATTTTTGTTTTTACTGTGATAAGCAGTGAAAAAATATTAATTTGACACTGGAGCAACATCTTTAGGGCAATAACTTACTAAGTTATAACCGAAGTGCGAAAAATGCAATAGGACAGTTGTTTTTCCAAGATAGTGGACAACACATCGCATCGATGATATTGCTTGGGATATTTATTAGGCTATTGTTGTGAACATTTTCAGGACTACTTAATTAATTTCAAAATTATTATAAATTATTTCAAAACTAAACATCAAATAAAAAATAAATAAAACATAGAACTCTGAGTTTTATGTGTACACATACATAATTTATTGTTTGATTTAGAAATACATAGCTTTAATATTCAGTAAAAATTAAATGAAGTTCAATCACTAATTTCAACCTCATTTGAAGCAATTTCTTACCATTTTTGCATAGGTCAGGCTGATTGGGACATGTCCAAAAGTGCACCTCGTGCATTGTCGAACTGCTTCAATTGAACGAACAATTCAAAATAAAAAAAAAAAACTAATCCACGCTCAATAACTCCATCAAATCACCTTGAGTTTTGAGCAGAATATTTGCCCTACATGGCCGTGTTCTCTAGGTTATTTTGTAAATATCGGAATTCACTTTTAAAAGAATTATTCTTTGTCAAAATCAACAGTTTGTCAAGATTTTTTTTTGTCAAATCCCTCTTGATGAATTTGTTTACAGCCACCATCACCGTCAAATTAGTTGGAATTGCAAACCAGCTTCAATGGAAAAAAAAAAAAACAACGAAACAAAAAAACAACCCTTTATAAAACATCAGCAGTTCGAAATATATTCAATTTCAACCAATTTACATTTTATTTGTTTTTATTTGACAACATAAAATAAACAAAAGATACTTTTGCACAACACAACGCAGTTATTTTTTGTTTTACACTAAACGGTCCATCTGGTGTGCATCGTTGCTTCAATAAATTGCAACACAAAAAATATATTAAAATACAAGAAAAAAAAACAAAATATTTTTTTTTCATACGATCAAAAAAAAAAAAAACAATAAAAAAAAGAACTGTACAACGGTCTTGCCCCCTAGAGTGGCATTTAATCTTGAAACATTTCCTTTTTGCTCTTTTCGGGGGAGGTGAACTGTACAAATATAAACGATTTTCCACCATTTAAGCCACCCATTGCAGCGATTTACACCGGAGGGTTTTTCATCTCTTCATAGAAGAATACACACACCGACCATAATGCAAATACACTGGACACGGGCCATTATAACGGGCAATAGGGTGGGGTCGGGGCAACAACTACCCGAACCATCGACAACATGATGCAAGCAGCAGCTGTGCGGGAGTATATTGCCTTAAGCCGACGACTGGCAGGATATGAACGAGCGTTAACTACAACACGCTTCAGCGCTTATCGTTGTCCTGCAGTAGCATATGGCATGTTGCTGTGGGGCTGGCTGTTTAGTCCTTGTTGTGTATTCCATTTTCGCCTGGTAACGCATCATTGAGTATCATCCGCTCCGCAGCAGCAATAAGCATAGAGATTCCCAGTTCCAACACTACCATACACATCAGGACATAGAGTTGATTCTTTTGTTTTTTTTCGTTTTTGTATCCTTTTTCCCATATGGGGAGTCCCTTTAGGACACAGTGTTACAAAACAGTCATGCATCACTGTGCACACGGATGGAGTCCGATATATATTTGCCAAGGATGACGAGAATCCTGATAATGATGGTTGTTGGTCAGTGCCACCGCCATCACTGCCACCAATGATGACGCCATCATGCCAAGAGTAGCCACCGCCATTGCCATCGTCGTCGTCGTCGTCGTTGCCGCCGCCACCGCCGTCATCTTTGACCAGGAATCTGTGGCCAGGAAATATGGTGGTACTTATGTGGACTCAATTCAAGTCTCTTCTGAAACGCTTTGGATGTCACATTTCATTCCACATCATTGCACCGTAATCGATGAAAGGTTTCTCCATCTATTCGAGTATGCAGTGTATACGTGGTGTCCTTAAAGTAGCTCCTTCCTGACACACACACAAGAGGGAATTCTACTTCTAACACGTCGCGGTGGCTTCTGCAATTCGATATCATCGTTCAATTGCCATTTTGCTATTGACTTAGAGTACCCCCACCCCAAGTTATGTACTCAGCAAGAAGGTATGCCTGCCTTAGGGAAGGCTGATGGTGATAGGGTCACAGGAAGGAGCAAATGTCTCATGTATATTTGCGTAACATTTGTAGAGGTAGATACAATACTCTCTTGGCTATGACCTTTTTGCAGATCCACATACCAACAACAACAACAACGAAGACGACACCATTTGGGCCTAATGTGGTTTTCATTGATTTTGCAATTAAACCGTTGCGATGTTGCTTTTCGAAAGTTCATTGCACCCCATATGGATGGTTCTCTAGGGGTTGTGATTTTGAAAAGAGAACCTTACTTGACTGAGTGTTTAGTATATTGCAACATCCAATAGCCAATAAAGTTATTTTTTATTATATTTGGCATCAGTTGTGCGTATCAATTTTATTCTCAAAGTGTCATATTAAATATTGTTATCGGTTTTTTTTTTGTGTCCATGCTTTTTTGGAGTATAGTAGGGCCTTAAAAACATTTATTTTGTATTACTTTTTTCGTGTTCCAGCAGAAATATAGGTTGAATAGTATGAGAAAAAGGATAATAATTGTTGAGGAAGTGAAAATGCAAATTGAAAAATGGGTTCGTTGAAGAAGTGATGATTTTTCGATGAGATTTTCGTTTGAAATCAAATTTTCATTTATGGGCGTGTCGTTTTCTAGCATGAAGTATTCTTCTATTTTTTCATAATTATAGACTGGTTTCACCGGTATTTCATTGGAACCGAATACGAACCGAATAAATACAATGTTAAACGAGAAAGAAAACACCATCTACAAATTCTGGGTTCACTATCTGAAAATGCATTTTTTGTGAAATTTCGAATTCTTTTTGTATCAAACATTTATTAGGTTAAGAAGTGAAAATAGGTAATTTTTCTCTATCAATGCGAATCAGGAAACGATACAATTTAGGTTGACAAACAGCTTTTAATTGTTCATAAGAAACAAATGTTGCGCATACGCCACAGGTACCCAACTCGGTAGAGGTACACCAGGGTGATTTCATAAGTTGGAAAAAAAATTGGCAAATGGTTTAATATAGCTTTTTTTAATGCCTTTAGTGCACACAAATATTTGTCGTGTCGTAGGAAAAATGAGTGGCAAATGGATCCTTCATAAAGGAGAAAATTAAAAATTTTAAAAGGTCCTTAGGTTAATAAGGATTTTTTTTTGTAATTACAACTGATTCTTTATTTTAAAAATTTTTTTTTTTTTCTATGTCACTCAACATTATAGATTTATATTACCAAAATATGTTTTCATGACCCAAATTTCTCTCAAAACTGAGGTCCCCCTTTAAAAGAAAAAGAGTTGTTTTTACCCACTTTACTCAAACTTCCCTTATGCAAGATCTCTAAAAAAATTTTGGTGCAAACTGAAAATGGTATACAGAGGTCCTGGTCATGAATTCTCAGAATTTAGAAACTATTTTTTTTCAAAACAGTACCGGTTTTTGATTAACTGCAATTTTTTTTAAAGTTTGAAACCCTTCTTTGATCTAGTAATTTGTACCGTCCGTCCATTACTGGTTTTTGTTCTTCACAAATCCATATTTAGTGGCTTGCTAACCCTCTAGAACTTTTTCGATCGGTCTGAAATTTTGTTTCACTTATTCATGATCCAAAGCGCACTCATTCTGCCTATGTAGGTGTATATCAAAAAATCTTATTACGAAATAATGGATATGGTATACCGCTTATGGAAACATTTTTCTTATTAACCCGCTAATAACAGCTGCCATAGATATATTTTTTTTTATTTTAATAATTTTTTGAAAAGAAATTTTTTAAGTTGCTACAGTAAAGTTTAGTAACAAAATTTTCTAAAATTGTTTTTTAAACTAAAAAGAAATATTTTTTAATGCCCTTTTTTTTGGAAAACGTGTCCATGTTTTTGTTTCATAATTAAGTAATTAAATATTGATAAATAATACCTTAGCCCTCTACTGCACAAGCAGCCATATATGGCTTTTGATTTTTAAACGCCAACTAACTAACGGGACTACGCAACTACCACTGGCAAAAATAAAAGTTTTAATAATTTAGAATAGTTGTTTGCTTATATGTTTTTGTGTATTTGGTTTTATTTTTTCTTTGTGCAATAGTGAAAAATTGCTACCAAATGAGTTGCAACCAAGAATTGCAACCAATTACCTTAGTAAATAATATGCTATATAAAATTGTATCCGTCCTGGTCCGATTTCGAACACAGTGAACAAATAGTTTCACTGAATCCTATTTAAAAAAAAACATTTTTTGACTTTGGTTATGTTGCAAAAGTTGAAATTTCGTGGCTTATAATAGTTGGAAATAATGCAACTAAGATTTTGTTTTTGCCAAAAATAAAAATCTTTCATTAAAATATGAAACAAAATTAATCCTGTGACGGATCGCAATTTTAAACTCTAATCATTATCTCTAATCTCTAATCATTTTTCCTGACTCAATTTTATTTTCCAAGGTCAAACTTATTTTTCTTGAAAAATATGTGAAACGAACTAATAAATAGTTATTAAAATTAACTTAAAATATTTTTAACAAAAGTGTACCTTAATATTTTAATCCAACATTTTTTATGGTGCAATAAGTTAGAGCCATTGTACAAAAAAAAATATTTACTTAAATACAAAAAAATACATTTTTCAAACTACTTAAACAAAAAAATGGTATGCCATCTTTAAGATATTATTTATCAACACCTAAAAAATAAATTTAGAAAAAAAAAATTAATGAGCCGTTTGCGAAAATACGATATTTCAAAAAAAAAATCTAATTATTTATTTTGAAATCAAAAAAAGCAATTTTTGAAGTTTTTTTCTAAACTTTATTTTGGCTACTTCAGATGATTTATGTAATAAAATCTTTGAAATGCAGTGAGTCATTACAGAATGTAAAAAAAGGGTTCTGTGTCAGGTACCGAAATATGTGTTAGCCCAGTCCAAACATGTGTGCAAAATTCAATTCTGTTTAATAGTTGAGATTTTACAGATTTTTTTTCCGGTCTCGTATACAAATGGCACCACTGCGAGGTGTATTTGTAGCAAAGTCCGTATATGTATGGCTTATCCATATACAAAATATTAAAATATTTCATACATGGCTGCTGCACAACAAAATGATATTCGAACTTTTCATTGTTTTTGGAGTAAGAAAACAACCATCTCGTCTTATTATTTTTACAGAACAAGATGTGCTGCCAGGTGAGTATGAAATCCTGGATAACTATTAGTCATGATTTTTAATGAATCGAACAGATACAATTTTAAAGCACCATTAATCGAAGTAAAATGGAGCAGTTTGATGATCTTTCTTTATTCACGTCTTTCATCAAATTGATGTTGTACCTGGGTGAAACGCATTTTGAAGTTGAAGTCACTTGAACTTTAAAATTGAATACAATAAAAATAGTTTTTTTTTTTTTCTAAACGGCTCTAACAATTTTCAATTTTTGTTTCTTATAATGTATGTACCTATACGTTTATAGAAAAAGTAAAATGGCATACTTCGTTATAAGGTCAAATTCATAAGAAGCTATTTTAGTCATTTAATGTTACGTTTTTTTTTTTGGATTTTTTTTTCTAAAACTCTCTGAGCAACCTAAGTAACATTATCTATAAGAAGAAGTACCTACGTACAAGCGTAAGTGCATAAGTTACTGCACTTTTTTTCTCCTATTTCGTATGATTAATGTGACAATTTTGTTATACCCTTGCTACTCCACCATTGTGCAGAGACTCATATTTCATATTTGAACTGCAAATCACTTTAGAATGTCTATACCCTTTTTCAGTTATTATCTTAAAGTGCCTCTTTTGGTATAGAGTTTCAAACAAGTTTATAATTCTAACCTAAAATTCTAAACTTTATATACTCACATATTCGGTGCAAATTGATTTATTCAAAAAATTAAAAAATACCAACACCAAGAAAAATTTGTATAAAAATCTCAAATCAAAATATATATATTTCTAAGCATCATCCAATGTCTCATTATTTGAAATTATATTATATCTCATTTAATTTCTAAAGATTTCCCCAACTTTAATAATAAAATTTTCAAAAGTCCGACAAGTGTATAATTACTCTTCTCTTAGCAAAAGCAATTAACAAGATTAAAACCGAGAAGAAATACAAAAGTATCTGTATACACAAAGATTAGCAACTTAATGCCATAATAATTGTTATCCTTGAGAGAGAAATATTCTTGCCACAGTCAGTCACCATCATTTCACTTTCTTATTAAATACTTGTCGTGTCGTATAGTTGTAGTCGTAGGTAGAGAATTTAGGTGTGGTGTCCCCATTCACCTCGAACGTTTTATAGACATGAGGAGAATTTATAGTCAACGTCAGAAGATTCGTAGAAAATTTATATTATTTCACAGCCCTCGCCCCACTTTCACCCCCATTTTCTATGTCCATTATTCACAACCAGATATATTCAGAATTCAGATGGAATCCTTGCAAGTGGCAACGACATTCATATTCATTAAGACAATATAACTATTTTTATAATTTCCTCATGGCTGGCTATGAACATGAACAGATATAACTATTGTTCGAATAAAATGTTCGTTTCAGCAGTCCCCAAGAGCCCAAGACATAGAGAGAGAGAGAGAAAGAGCGGGATGGGGATTGAGAAAAAGCCATGCAAAATTAGGTGAATGTCAGTCAGCACGACTGGCTATATAAGACTGTGGATGGGGTGTACATGTGTTTGTATTTTATGCCTACAAAATGACTATGTGATCCTTAATGTGGGCATACAAAAAAGCAAAAAAAATAAAAAAAAACTAAAACAAATTTTTGTGTGCTCTTGCTTTTTGCTGTTTTTCTTTAGTATGTCCTTGAAGTTTTGAAGAAACGTTTCTTTAGTTTTAATAAAAGAACAAAAATAAAAAGAAATAAAATCAAACTTGAGCTGAGGTCCTTGAAGCTATTCCATTTCACACCAAGTAGCATCACGACACACAGCTTATTCGGGGTCACCATCATGTTTAAGTCAAAAGAACAAACAAATCGATTGAGAAATTTGGCCCCCGCCAAGTATCATCATCTTCTATCATCTAACGGTTGAAGACATTAAAATTTTTGGAGCAAACAAATGTCAAGTTTAGTTCAATGTCAAAGCAAGGAACACAAAATTAAAGAGATATATTCCTTATAAAAGAAAAAAAAAAAAAATGAAAAGGAAAATGAAGATTTTTGTTAGCAGAAAATTAATATTTGCCTCATCGACAGGTGAACTACCCGAGAACCTTCGAAGATCCCTAATAGCAAAAAATCATTTTTATTAATATTATTCCTTTCCATAATATTTTTCTTTTCTTTAGCTATATAATATAAGAAAGAAACTTCATTTGGATTGTGCAAGGATTACGATGACGAATGGAACGTGCTTAAATTCTTGAATAGCCTCTGTTTGCTAATCGAATTGATGATTGCTGAAAGGCAACTCAGCAAGTCGATCTAATAAAAATTCTTCTTTAGGTTGTTTTTTTTATTTGTATAATATTCGTGTATATTCTATACAAGAGAAAAAGAACAACAAAACGAACGAACTAAGAAATTTATGAATAAGACGTTTAAAACAATCAGTTATGCGGGGTTAAATTGATAAATTTCCTAGATAAATCATTTATAATTCAAAACTGGGGTTGAATCAGTAAAATGTTGGTTATGGACCTAAAGGATCTTCTTTATGAAATTGTTTTTTCGTTCTTTTTTTGTTTTGTTTTCTTGTTTTTCTTCTTTTTTTTATTGAAATGTTTTGCAGGTGGAAGTATTTGAAAGGGGAGATAATATGTATTTTTTTGTTTAAGTTAAAGTTGGTTAAGGTCTGGTTTTTAGCTCGTATTTATAAAGAATTATTATTTCTAGTCTTTTCTATTATATATGGGAACTTTTTCTGGGAGGATTTTTGGAATTTGTAGTCACTATTTTATGCAGGAAAGGATTAAATGTATAAATTTATGAATAGACAGTGGTCAGAAAATTCATTGCATACAAATACAAATACACATATGTTATTTATTGTTAACAAAGAGTTTTCTTTTTTTTTCATTGTATATCAATTTTATGGTATCAATATAGTCCATGTAGGTATTTCCATTATATTCTTAACTAATAAAGTATGAAGAAACTAATGCAAATTAACCCGGAACCGACTAGAACAGTTCCGTATAATTTTCCCGTGACACAAAAATATAGTTTACTAAAGGATTTGGTACCTACTGCTGAATTCGAATCTGAAGTCAGAAAAAGTTAATGACTTAACGTTTTCGAAATAATCTTACATGATAATACGACCTTATCTTAAAATAAAATACACCACTGGGTCGCACGTACTTGCTCTCAGGCCATTAGGGTCAAAGTTGCTGTGGACGTTAAAGCTTTTTATATAAAGTTTTTTAAAATAAATAATTTTTCTATAAGAAATAAAAAAAAACTCATTACTAAAATTATATGAAAAAATTCTTACATTGTTTTGACCTCCAAACTAAGTATCCCATTTAATTATTTTATCAAGAAGGATGCATTTTTATAAAAAAAAAATTTTAAAACGTTAAAACCGTTTAAAAAAAAAAAATATTTGTTTAAATATAAAAATTCTCAAAGCTTGTTTAAAAATAAGGTTGGTATGCCGTTTTTAATACAACATTATTGCAAATCTAAACCTAAAATTTCATAAAAATAAAGTTACTCGTTTTCGTAAAATGAATTTTTCCAAAAAAAAACTTGAAAATTTTTTTAAAAATCTAAAAATTACTTTTTTGAAAATTTTCATATCAAATAATTTTTTCAGAAATTTTTCAGAATTTCATCAAAACTGATTGAGTCGTTTAAGAGAAATTCAAAAATGAAAAAAAGGTTCTATGGGAGGTACCGGTAGCGGAATTTTTACAAACATATCTTTTATTCCAAAAGTATGACCCTACTAACAAAACTCTCAAGATTATGCAATAGCTGCAACTGCAAGTATATTAAAATCAAGTTATAGAAATTTACACTTGGTATTAGCAAATAAAAAACGAAATGCCCTGTTTGTTTTTCGGGGAGCACAAAACTTTTAATTTGGGCGAACAAAAAAGAACATTTGTTATCGCGACAGGTTGGAGAAGTATTTATAAATTCTTACGCACCTCTATTTGTAGATTTTTCGCCATATTGTCGCCTGAGAATTGGGTTGGTGTATTGACATACCCATAAGTCAAGACGGTGTTATCCAGTTTCACATTGATTGCAGACATTGAAGCATGAAAGTTTTTATCAACCTTTTCGTTTTCTGGTAGGAAAATATGGGTTAGTCATCTGGAAAACTGGGAATATTATAGGCGAGAGTCAATAAGGATTAAGGTCTGCATATGAAGATTAAGGTCTGCTGCTAAAACTTTGAACTTCGGACCAGGCCAGAGCTTCACTTACCTCCCGATATTTAGTTTATAACGACGGTAAGATCTCTAATCATCACAAGCATTCATCATACGTGATAATTCCAAGTTGTACTTCATCACACTTAAGAAGTTGGCAAATAACTGAGGGGCGACGGATAAGAACGATTGGTGTCACATTATTCTTCATGATTCTTTTTTTTTCTATTTTTAATTCTTTAAGTAAAAAAGTCAGAAAAATAAAAAACTCTTATGTGGAGATGGGCTTTAATCTTTCTTTATGAGGTCTCCAAGGTCCTTAAGGTACAAAATTGATTTTATAAATTTTGATTCTGAAATAAAAGGTGCAGCCAAGTTCTTACCGTTATTGTTTAAACAATCGATACCGAAACCTGGAAAGTCTCTTATAGAAAAAAATTGTTTTCATTAAAGTTTTAAATCCGACACAAAATATGGAATGACAAAGAAGAAACAAACCAGACGGTTCACAAAAAAATGATTTCTAGATGTGATCTGATAAATCAAAAGATTATTTTATACAAATAGAAGCAGAAGGATAAACGGAAGCAGAAACTATAGAAACAGTATTTATAAACGTAGCAGACACTCTCGTTTAATCACAAGATGAGATAAATCTTCGTCCTCGTTCTCGTCCTTGAAACCAATCTGTTTCATTTGCCCAGCGAGTTGCATTTATAAACACACTTTTTTTTTGTTTTTTTTTTTTTTATAAAAATCTGCAAAAATGTGTTCGTATGGCAGCAATCTGTGTATGTTTTGCTCACTCACTCTCTCACAATTTTGTATGTATAAAGAGTTTATAATAATGAAAAATACATTTTTGTTTGTTTCCCTTTTGCCTTTTGGAATGTATGAATTCATAAATCTTATAATTAAATCAGATAGTGTCCTTGGGATGTCTTTTTATTCATATTGTTTTATTGCTTATTCTCTTATTCGTCGGGATAAAATTTTGTGTTTGCATTTGTTTTATTTTTTTTTTTTGTATGAATTCAAATATTTCACTCTCAGGCGACAAAACTAAACTAAATACCGTTATTCAAATTGCTTCCTACAGCATTGGCGACAACACGATAGAAGCATAGGTATACCTACAAATATATGTGTCTAGATATTTTTAAATAAAAGGATAAGAGTCGTCTATAGACAAATTTGCTTTAGTTTCAACGGAATTTTGTTGAGAAACAAAATAAAATTATTCATAATACAAATTATTCATAATACAATTGAAAAGGCATATTATTTAGTTCATAAACTGCAAATATAACCGTAATGCAACATAGTTTGGAAATTAAGCAACGACTTCCACTTTAATTGCCATAATTTAAGTTTTCAATGTCACTGAAAGATAATGTTATCATTATTTCGTTGTCTATACTTTTGAAATGTTTGGATAGAAATGCGTGCAACTGGAAAACTATTTAATGAATTTTCAGGTTCTTAGTCTTAAAATATTCACTCATTAAGAAAAATAAAACGTGCTAAATTTTGTTTGTACATATTAATGATAATCAGCAAGTTAAATAGATGGCAAGAATTCGTCGTTCAACTAGAAATATATGGCTTTGTGAAATGTCCAAATATCAAAACTATGCAAAAGATTTTAGATTTTAAATGATCTGAAAGTGTTGTCATTGGAAAATAACTACAAGTATTTTTAGTGAAAATACAACAACAACAAAAAACAGTAAAATGCCCCAGATTTTACATGGTCGTTTGAAAAAAAACGCTTTTTTTAAACAGATTTTCGGGATTCTAATTGAACAGATAACACTGTGTTATAAAAAAAGAAACAAAAAACTGAAGACTCTTTTCCCGAGACCTAGCATATTTTATAGGTTTTGTATAACCAAGTAAAATGGTATAAAACAAATTTCCAATTTACCCCCAAAATCCCATTTTAGAGGGTCAAAACCCCTTTTTGGTACTGACACATGTAGGTTTACTATAATTTCATTATTTGTTATTGGATTTTAATTTTTTGAACATTTTCTAAAAGGGGAGGAACACACCTTTTGAAGTGAGCATTTTATATTTTTCAAACATAGCAAATGGCAACATAAAAGTCTAAAATATAGTCTTTTTTTACGTATTTCCTACTTACGGTTTATCATTTAAAATTATCGTTTAATCTTTAATTTTTGTTTTCTGAAAGTTTGTCAAAATTATATGCTTTCAAAATGCCTTTTTTAAATTCAAATCGTTCAACTTTAATACAATTTTTAATTTCAATACTTTTAATTAAAAAAAAAAAACAAAATAATAAGAATATAAGAAAAAAAAAATTGTAAAAATAGTAAGAAAAAATATTCAATATAGGCAACAAATTTTACTAGGGCGGTCATTCCGTAATTCGATTATCGCCCAACGATGTCTAAACTACGATGGTCTGGCTTTAAATAACTTTTAGAATCACCATCGTCTACACTCTAGACGATAACGTTTCAACGATTGAAAATTAGCTTTCCGTAACTCGATTATCATCATAGCGCTGTCGTCAAAATGATTGCATTTGGATGATAGTTTAAAAGGTATCGTCTGGAATTTATTTTCTTAGTAAAATGTATTCAAAAAGATAAAACTAGATTTTAAGGGATATTAATTGAATAAAAGTAACTTTCAGACCCAAATAAAACAATGTAAATTATTATTTTCGATATTTCAATATTTCAAACACTGTTTAAGAGTATATGTCGCTCTAAATAATCGGAACGATAGTGATTGAGTTACGTAGAGCAAATCAACGACGTTCTGAATAAAACTGTCACTTTAGTTGATCACAGAATTTTTAATTAATGGATTTGAAATTTAAATTACTCGTTCATTTTTTAATATTTTTTCTTTAAACTTTGGTATTTTATTTGACGTGAAATAGAAACAACTCAAAAAGCATTATTTTCTTTCTTGAAAGGACATGCAGTTGTTTTTCTTTTGTTCTTGTAACAGAAGTATAAACAAATTAAGTCGGTTAAAAAATGGCAGAGTTTTGGACTTGAATATACAAAAATCACAAAATAACGTTTTTTAAGCCTTAAAATGAGATTTTGGAGGTATATGGACAATTTTAATGATGGCTATCTTGTTCAGTTAAAAAAAAAAAACAACAAATTCTACCGGGTCTCCGTTCAATTGAATTTTCACTGTAACGCAGTGTAATATACAAATATTTAAAATTGAAGCGTATTCAATTAAATATAAATCGGAAACTTAAAGCTGTACAGTTTTCTTACAAAAAAAAATTATTGCATTTTTACACTACGCTTAGTACTTTTCGAGAAAAATGGAAAAAAAATGAAAACAAATTGTGAAAATAAATTGAAAATTGATTTTTTTTTTCTTCATTAAAACCATAACATTTCCATGCATATTTTAAATGCATTTTTAAAAATCAAAGGGGGCTGAGTATTAGACAAATCAAAAAAATGCCATGAATTTCCTATACAAAATGTATGGAAAAAATTGAAAATCATTTTGCGAGTTCTAAATTTTGAAATAAAAAGCTCAAATTCAGAATCCAGAAAATTTGTTTAAGAAAAAGCAGTCTGTTATGACATCTAAATATTACAAAAAAAAAACACATATTTTAGATTAGTTTCCAGCCATTATGTTGAAAGCATTAATATCGTCAGAAATTTGAATGTGGCGTCAATCTTGAATGTTTTATTTTCGATAAGAATCAAGAACCATAACAGTGAAATCGTGTTTTTTTTACTATTAAACTGATTTTGTTTTCAATTTTTTTGGTATTAGCATTGCATAGAAATTGCTTTAGGCTGGCCAGTTAAGTGTCAAGAGAATGATGTTGATGTCAGTAATTTTAGCACTTAAATTAGCTATCCAGAGCAATTTCACAAAATTTCCAAAATTATGTTTAGACCAGAAAAAAATATTTGAATATAAGATTTGATTGAAAGGAATCATATCTTTAAATTTACGTATAATAATATGCATTGAATTTCGCAATCTCCACTATAACTGATTGAATTATTACACAACTCTAATGCATTTATTGTAGGACTACCGTCATTGTGCCAAATTCTAGAAACGAAATGGTATTAAATTTGATCCATTCAAAAATGAGCAGGATGAGGTTAAAGCTTATATTCCCACTTACAAATGACTATGAGGCTTACCCCCAAATGGAGGAGCTCAAAACTAAGTACACTCACAAAATCTCGAGACCTTGTTCTAAATCGACCTTATCGATATAATGATCTAAATTACATATAATATAAAGCAGCCCCTTTATACACGTACACATCAAGCATTTTTAACTTCCTCATTTTTTGTGTTTGTAGATTTTTTTGGTTTCCATTCATCTAGCATGACTTTTCTAATTTCAAAATATCAACTCTTGCTTTTTTTTTTTGAGGTCCTTATGTTTAGAACAAACATGGAGTATTTTCTACCTGTTTTCAGTTCCATTCAATCGCAGCAAAATTACACAGCACGACTGTAGCATCATGAACATTATCCTCTGTGTTGAGTGTATGTATGAGTATAGAAGAGTGTATAGCATATCCTGATGGTGTGTCCTATTTTACGTGCCATTTATCCAGTTAAATGGAAGCCATCCATCCACATGGGCGCATGAGGAATTATTTATCGCAAATGAGTTTTTAATAGCTCACTAAGCAATAAAGAGATGATTATCCTTCTTTTTTGCATGATGGTGATGGTAGTTGCAGAGTAGATATATAGCATATGGAAGAGACGATGTTCATGACGACAGCAAGGACGAAGACGAGGATGTCATGTCGACCGTTCATATGAACAAGTAGTACCCACACCTAAGTACAAATCCTTGTTCAGGTGAAATAAAAAAAAGGAGAAAAAAAAAAACAAAATGAAAACAGAAAACATCACAGGAAGTAAAGTTAAATACACCCAAGTGGAACATTCTCTTACATCGAACGAGCTACTGAAAATGTGTTTGCACAACGAAAATGTGTAATTCTAAGGATTCTCTGTTGAATATATCCCAACGGGTTATAGCTAGTATAGTAGTACGCGCCACCATTGTGCACCACCTATAGCTGCTCTTAGCTTTGATTCATTTCTATGGAAATCACATACTCCTTTGGCTCATCGCATAGTTACTTGAGGCGTTGTTTGAACTTTGCCTTACATAGCTTATAGAAATTAAAGGGAACACAAGATGAACACAAAAAAAAAATGTGTGGCTCCTCATTCAACTTGGTCGGTGATGCTGAGATTGAGTTTTTAAATTGTGGATGTTTTTTTTTCTATTTAATTTTTCTGTTTTGTCTGAATTCTGGCTTTTCAATCTTTGAGAGAGCAAATAAAACCATCAATAAGGGCCTCCAACATAAAGAAAGAGAGTTTCAAACTATGGCATGCGAAATTGCCTTGTTTTTTTTTTTTTTTTTTTTTTGTTTTCATAAACAAAATGGAAGTTGGTAAAGAGGAAGTTTTGTATTCAATGGACTGTAACTGATGTCGGTATAATATAGAATGTTTCAGAGTACAGGAAAATTAGAGTTTTGAACGAAGCAAATTAGGTCTTTGATGGAAGAAAGTTTGAACAAAAACAAAAACATTATTAGAATTTCTGATTCATTTATTGATTTTATGTTAAAAATATTAGTTTACTTTATAAATAATTGTAATTTAAAGATGATAGAAAATATATAGTAGGTTACTTTGTAGAGACTTTATGTACGTATTTTTTTTAAGAGTCTACTATATTCGGAGAGGAATTAGATGTTAATTTATAAAATCTTTTGGTATGTTTTTTTTTTAGAAAAAGGATCACAGATACCGCACAATAAGGGTGAAGAAAATACAATTGCGTTTTAGTGATTATTTCCCTTACTCATGCAAAATGTGTCTTAGTAAAATTATTATCTCTTTTGAGTCTTCAAATCATGAATTTTAAGTCTGCTTTCTCAACAAGAAAAAAAGAAACATATTGTTTTCTTATTTTTCTCATATGATAATAAAAATAATAAAATATAGCGAACCACTTAAAAACCTTTTGTCTTACCTATCTTCACTGGTAAATGTTCGATTTCTTATGACCATAGCAGACTTTCTTTCTACATTTTGATCCAACGTTAAAGCTTCTTATATAAAGTCTTTAAGAATAAATAATTTTATCTCTAAGAAATAAGAAATAAAAAAAACTTATTACTAAAATGACATAAAAAAACTTCTTACATTTTTTTTTTTACCTCCAAACCCATTTAATTTTATTAAGAAAGATACAAAACCGTTTTTTAAAAAAATATTTTTTTATATATAAAAATTCTCAAAGCTTGTTTAAAAATGAAGTTGGTATGCTGTTTTTAAAATAATATTATTACAAATCTAAATCTAAAATTTCATAAAAATATAGTGACCAGTTTTCGAATTTTTTTCGGATTTTTTTCGGATTTTTTTCTTAAAAATCCATAAATTATTTTTTTGACAATGTTTACATGAAATAATTTTAAAATTGTTAAGGAAAAGTTTGTAAAATATATTTTTTCAAAAATGTCTACCTAACTTAATGTAGAAAATTAAAATGTCTTATCTCTTACTTAATTTTTAAGGAAAAATTTAAATAAAAATAGCATTCAGTTTTTAATTTTTCCAAATTTCTTCAAAATTAGAATACATTAACATAATTTGTATTTAACTAAAATAAAATAAAACCATTAAGTTTTGGTCCAAAAATGGACCCTAGAAATTAATTATGTAATGTTATAAAATCAGTTTAATTTTTTTTTTTTTTGTTTAATAATATATTTTTTCCGAAAATATAAGTTTGAATCCCAGTTTTTTTAAAAACCATATAACAGACCATTTACTTTTCTTGTGTCAGTGGACTTTAAAACATAAAAAACATTGAATTTTGGAAGAAAAAAAATTATATTTTATAATGTAAAATTTTGAAAAAAAAAAATTAAGTTAAAAATTTTGATTGAAATTCTTTTTTTTTACAAAACTCTGAGTTTGAAAATCATTCTTAAGCTATTTATTGGATTAAAGATAATTTGATCTTGTCAATCCCGTTACAATAATTTTTTACTGTTTCAAGTCAACTTTTGAGAAAATTTCCCCTCCCGTCTGAACTGGTAGTAGGTAGAGGTCTATGTTTACTAGTTATTTTTCTTAAATAGAACCGGAAAAATGTTTGCTTACGAAAATCGTGTTGTTGGATTAAAATAAATCCGATAAAAGCGACTATTTAACCACTATTAGGTGAAAATTTATGACGCGTGTTGTGCAAAACAACTTCTCTTTACCTATTTCCTCTGGTATGAACAATAGTACAAAATAAATATGTAAAGAGATTTAGGCCGCAAAAAATTTCAAATCGCTGATTTTATGGGATATTGTTGGGAAATACGCCTGCAGGATACGACCAAGTTTGTCGCTTTGAAAAACGGGGGTGGGTCATAATACTGTATGATACAATTCTGTTTGGTCAAAATACTTTAAGGCCATAATTCATTATACTGTTAATACAAAATTCTGTATGTCAAAATACTGTGTGAACAAAATACTGACTTGCAAAATTCTGTTTTGTAAAATTCTGTACGGCAAAATACTGTGTACTGTGTACTGTGTATGTAAATACAGTATTTTCAATACAGTATTTTTCAAGAAATTTCATTGTATAAAAAAACACATAATACTAGTTTTGAATGTAATTGTGATGTTTTTATTGACAATAAATGCGTCACTTGTTAAGGTACTAATTAATTTGTACAAAGTAAGAGTTTACAAATTGTTACTATATAGAATTTTGATGTACAGAATTTTGAAATACAGTATTTTGACCAACCAGAATTTTGAGTTACAGTATTTTGGCATACAGTGTTTTGAATACAGTGTTTTTCCAAATACAGTATTTCGACTTCAACCCTAGAAAAACCTGTGTTAACTGCATAGTGCACCAAAAACCACGAAAGTTTCACACTTTTTTCAGTTTTTTGTATTAAAAGTTCTAAAATGTGAATTTAAAAGAAAAAGCTACCAGGCATCAAGTAAAGAAGACAAAATTTTCATCGATTTAAGTGCAAATATTTCGAATTTATAGTATCTTTTGTCTTTCGAACAGAAAATTTTGCTGTAAAATGTGTTGTCTTGTATTACTGGTCTAATAAGCTGTAAGGTGATTATAAATGAATCAGTCAAATTATCAAAACTTTAATACAACAACAACAACAACAAAAACAGTATTAAAAGGGTGAAAAGAAAGTATAAATGAAATTAAAAACGAGTATTTTTTGCCATTTTTAACAATAATAAAAGTCGCCGGTAAAGAAGTATACTTTAAAAAAAAATATTATGACAAACGTACAATCGGTTGAACATTTTTTTGGGAAATGCGGAAAAAAATTTTGGTACAAATTTGTACTAACAATGCGAATAAACGTCAAATTTTTGAAAAATTACACCCCTTTTAACTGTATCAATTTCTGAGACCTCTGAAATGTTAAGTAGGTTGTTAATAGGTATGTAGGTTTACATGAATTTCAATTTGATTTTGATCCAGAAACATTTCTTTCAATTAGAAATTAGACGAAAATGTTCACAACAATGCCTTGGTTCTTTTCTAGTTAAAACACAAATTGACTGGATTATTCAGACGAAGATTCCTGATTGGTGACTACAGAGTAGATCATTTATCAGAAATAAATCATTATTTTTGGAATCGATGGTGAATAATGATTATTATTATTTGTATTCATAAAACTTATTGAAGAATAAAAAAGTTCGAAGTGTTGGATTTAAAATCTAAACAAAAAATCACTTGCAGAGCATTTCATCGATTAATATTAATACCATATTAGTAATTGAAAACTTAGTATAGATATCCTTCATGTTCCAATAATTAACGCAAAAACTCCATAGCACCTTGATCCTGTGTGTAATCTGTAAGCTTTAAGCCTCTTAAATTTGAAATGTTTATGAATGCCCTTAAGGCCATATAAGTAATTTGACAACAACATAAACACTTACAAAACTTATTATCAACAATTTAAAACCAAAGCAAATCTTTAATCTGTGTAATCTACTTGTTTTTGTTGACATGGGAACAAAATTCATTTAAACACCTTATACTCATTACTCCATGGTTGTGCTGAGACAAGATTCAACATTGAATGACCCAAAAGTCGCCTTACCTGGAAGATAAAAACAAGAAAAATAAAACAAGGATTAGCTAAAGTGATTCATTGTTACCGAAGAAAAAAACAAAAAAAAAAGGTTCAATGAGATAAAATTATAAGAAAAAAAAAGGTCAGTTGTTTAGTTCACCATTGGATTATTACAAAGTGTTGTCGTCTACTTGGGGATTGATTTTAATCCGACAGACAAAAATGTAAATTTATTTTGATTTAATAGCCGAATCTTAAATGAAATCTTTTATCTTTAAAAAAAAAAAGTAAAGTACCTATACCTACCTTCATATAAATCGCAAAAAAAATACTTTTGAAAATAATCCTTGAAATATTTTTAGGATCATGGGCCGATAGCAAATTGCGGGCGTGGGTGCATAGTCTAAATCTGAAAGCACGTCTGTACCAAAGCATTATTCAAAAATCTTACAGGTTCTGTTCTACAACGTTGATGATTGCCGAAGGCTAAAACACAATTATTCATATTTAAGTGTCAAGAATATTTAAACTTCAATTTACTTAATAAAAATGAAGAAATGCTGTGTCAAGTCTAAGGTTATTTGCATTATTGATGGATTTAGAAAAGTCAAAATGAAGGTTTTACTTATGTACTTGAATACATTTGAAATTTTGTATCTTTTATAAAATAATAAAACAAATAACTCAAACCAAGATTCGACGAAATTCAAAAACAGAAACCAGAGATAAAAAAAATGGAAGTTAATAAAATAAAAACAAGGCACGACCAACCATGCAAATGAAATCAAAATTAGTTTTATTGAATGTTTAAAAATTCAACCCAGAACAAGCCCTTAAGGTGCAAGCCTTCCAAGGAAAAAATCAAGCACGAACACAACACGATGTGCAAATTGTCTCACCTTAAAAAGCCCTTAATCCTTCTTTTAGGTAAGCCCACCATTTCTCAGGTTAACTACTCCCACTATTCCTGCCATATCCTCTATAGTGTCTAGTGACAACTAATATTTTAAATAAGAAAATTCCTTTTATACAATACCAAGCAGATTAATCTCCTAGTGCGATTCCTTTTCAAACAATATAATATGTTTGAAAAAAAAACAGAACAAAAACGATAAAACAACATAAAACAAAAAAAAATATAATAAATTTATTTCATAACATTTGTGACAGCACAACACCCCACCACAACACACCCAGTGTTGTTGTATAATAAAAGATACTTTTGAAATTAATGTTCGGATGACAAGTGATGTAAATTTGTAAATATCTTGGACACAAACAAATTATAAATCACTTTGTAATGACGGCAATAATCTTTTTAACCCTCTGTTGGAAAATAATTTTGCAGTAACATATTATATAATTTATCGGGGTGTTTTCATACTGTGGCTACAGGCAATAAATTTTCCAATAAAAAAATCAATTATTGTCTTTTTCATTGAAATTAATTAACTGTCGGTAGGTACTTCAACCAAAATAATTCTTTCATATTGAATTTGCATCAATACTGTCCGTTTTTCATTTTTATTGATTTTTTTTTTTTTTTTTGTGAGATATTTTATGTAAATTTGTTTAAACTTACTTGAAATATTATTGAAAACAACAAAAGCTAATTATATTTCGGAACCGGGTGAACTGCTCTGATTTTTCTTTGAAATATTGGTATTCAAAAAACCTTTAACAGTTACCGGTTAAAAATTGTCACTCTTATTGGATTTTTTTGTTTTAAACTTAACATCAAGATTTTTGTAAGCAATCATTTTTTTATCAAAAAAAATTGGTAAAATTTTATAAAATAAACTGTGCCAACAATTTTAAAGGTCTGATAAATGAAAACAACTAGTAAAAGTAGTATTTAGCATTTAGTATTTTCAATCGTTTAAAGGGGAGGGGGAATTTTTGTAAAAAAAATGATTTAAAGCAGACAAAAAAATTATTGAAATACAACAAAAATAAATACAAGATAAAATCATATGTTTTTTGATAGCCAGAAAAACCTTCTTTTAATAACATTTTAAAAAACCAGAGTTTCAGAAAAAAATTATTTTCAAGCTCGAATTTTGAAAAAAAAAATTCAATGAATATTTTTAACTAATTCTTTTTCTTATAAAATACAGTTTTTTTTTTTGTCTAAAATTCAATGGCCTTATTTGAAGTAAACTGGTTAAAGAAAAGTACCTACATAGTTTATGGTTTTTGGTTTTTAAAAACTGTCAAACTTCAAACTTGGATTGTAGGATAAAAAAATTATTAAAAAAAAAAAACAACTCCATAGATTTTTTTGAAAAAAATTCTAAAAATTTATCGTTATTGAAGAAATCATATTAAAAAGTTTAATCAAAATCGTTGGAGCCGTTTTCGATAAAATTCGAATAACTCAAAAATGTTGTATGGGAGGTACTCGTTCTAGATGAGAAATGAAAAAATAATTTTCGAAATTACGTAAAAATTATCTGTACGAAATTTAAAGAAAATCCGTCTACGCGTTTGGACAGTGAAGAAGTGTACAGATGGACGCACAGACGCACAGACCGACGCACGGACGGCATGACTAAAACCACTTTTTCGGACTTCTCCATCATCGTAATGTTGGTTTTGATTAAAACCCCAAATTTTTTTTTTTGACACGAAACCAATACTTGCCCTATAGAGCAAGTAAAAACCTAACCTATAAATCGGACTCGTAATACATGAAAACTGTATTTAGGGGATTTCATCTGACTCATTTCTGGTTGAGTGTGGCGATAATTTCAATTTCTTATCATCGAGTTTCAAGACAAAATGAAAGCATAATGCAATATTTTCATGAAATAAACCAAACGTGTTAGAATAGCGATTCCATGGACTGTCATGTGTTAAAAAGTACATTTTTGGCATCTTTATCGATTTTTGAATAAATAAAGGGTTTTTTTCAATAAGAGCGCTATAAAAGCGCTATAAAACAAAAACGGTTTTAGATATCAATGAAATTCTTCATTCTTGTGAAAGTAAGTTTGATGCCATTATGTACGGAACTCGATTTCTTTTGCATGACCACCACGGGCACGCTTGCAGAAGTTAAACCCATTTTCGATGGTTTTCAAGCATAAATCGGCCGATACTGCTGCAATTTCACGTTCGATATTCGTACTTAGTTCATCAATTGCAGCTGGCGTGTTGACATAGACCATATACTTGAAGTATCACCACAGGAAATAGTCTAACGGCGCCAAATTGCACGACCGAGGTGGCCAAGCGACTGGACCATTTGGTGAGATAACATGTTCTCCAAACATGGTTTCCAATAAATTGCTTGTGACATTCGCTGTGTGGCTTGTGGCACCGTACTGTTGGAACCACATGTCCTCCAAGTCCATATCGTCCAATTGGGGCCAAAAATATTCGGTTATCATTGAACGGTAGCGATGCCCATTCACAGTAACGTGCCGGTCTTGATCATCACAGAAGAAGTACGGCCCAATGACACCGTTGGACCATAAACCACACCAAACCGTTATTATTTCAGGATGCAATAATGACTCATGGAGTACGTGTGGATTGCTGTATGACCAATACCGCATATTTTGTTTATTGACGAAGCCATTCAGCCAAAACTGACCCTTATCGCTGAAGATGATTTTTCGATGAAAATCCGAATCATTTTCAAGTGGTTGCTTAGCCCAATTCACGAACATACGGCGCTTCTTTTTGTCTAGTGGCTTCAGTTCTTGCGTCAATTTAATCTTGTAACGATGTAGGCCAAGATCTTTTCGCAAAATTTGCCATAACGACGTCACAGAGATGACCAATGCTGAAGAACGACGTGAGAGGGACATATTTGGGCTTTCTGCAACTGAAGCCTCAGCGGCAGCAATATTCTCCCCACTTCGGGAGAAGTGCCACACTGCACGGGAACATTTTGTACTGTGCCTTTGGATTCAATTTTTTTCTACTAGACGCTGAATTGTTGATCTGCTAGGATGATTATGACGATCATAAATTGGACGTAGAGCTCTTAACGTTGAGGACACTGACTCCGAGTTTCGGTAGTAAATTTTAATAATTTCAACTTGTTGTTGGCTCGTATATCTTTTTATCATGAAATTGCAAACCTTACTGAAGAGAAATGTCAAAAGAGTGGCAAGAACACAAAATCAAATCAAAATCAGTGTAGAAGTTAACTGATGCTTTGTCGTTGATTGCTGAAACAATCGTCGTTTAGAATTTCCTACTAAAGAACCATTTCTTTCTGACTGTCAAATGGAAGAGTTTTTTAAATTTCTTTGTATAAAAAAATTATTTGTTTACTCACCGTTCCTTCTATTCAGGTTGAAAATTAAGTCTCATACTTTTTGAATAAAATTAACGTGCCAAAATTATTTTTATTTATTTATTTTTTTACTTTTTATGATCTTACTTTGAGGTAAATAAATAATAAGACATTTAAATTCAAGTACAAAATGTTTCTTTAGAGACGATATAAAAAAACTTAAATTGAAGGGTGATATTACTATCTCCGTAGTTTCCTGAAGTAAATTTTAATTCTCCCTTCAAATTTATGAGATATCAACGACTGTTTCATCCAGTTTTGCATTTAATTTAAAATTTCAATTTCAATTTTGTCACCACAAATGTCACAACAATACGACGCCACATGACAAAATAAAATATGTCTTCCTTTTGCAATCGCTTGTCGCATATTATATATTAAATCTCAAAATTCTGTATGTGTGTTTGATTTGTATGTGATTTATGTAAATCGCAGACAAAATTTAATTCACCATCACACCGCCAAAGGCGGCGACAAAATGCTTCTCCAAAGGAAGTTACATGAAACATTTTGGGTAAACCAGAAAACAACCGTTTGAAGTCGTTGACTAAAAAAACAAAGAAACAGAATCAGAAACAGTTTAACACACCACCCTGTCGGATTCATAAAACGTCATCATTGTGTGACACTGACACATGCAACTCTCTCTTAAAAAAAAAAAAAAACATTAAAAATATGATGATATTCTTCTTTTTTCTCAAACAGTAGTCCTTTGCTTTTAAAAGTCTTTATGTTCGTCTTGGTGTGTCGTTTTGTATCCATCTCCATTCCATACATTCAATTATTATTCCTGCACATGGATTTTCATTGTTTCAAAAAGGAACATCATTCATTTGGATCGTGCGTCGCAACGTCTGACAACCAACACTTACTACACTTTTTTATCTCTCTCGCCTGGGGGTCTCCGCGTTGTATATCCTTAAAATGACATTGTACACTTCCTGTAATTATTTTACTGTACTCGCACATAATCCAGCCACTATCCAGGATCTTCATCTCTTGCCTTATTCCGGCATTTATTTTTTTCCTACTATTTTTATTTTTTCTTCTGCTCAGAAGGTTTACGAACGTTTTCATCACTCTTCTTTTCGTCCTTTTTCAGTTTTTTTTTCAGAGCCAAGGGAAATAAAAAAAAAATGAGAAGAAGGATACCAACAAAAAAAAAAAGAAAACCTCAGTTGACACTCGAATGAGTGATAAAACTTTAGAATCGCTTGAGAGGAGACGCAGAATAACCATCGTCGAAGGAAAAAGTGTCTGAGGAATATCAATGGCAAGACTGAAAAATGGTACCTACGCTTTAGAATAAAAATAAATAAAAAAAAAAGAAAAACACCACGATGACAAAGCCTCGAAGCTAGTACTAAAGTGAGCTCCTTACCTCGAGACTATGTAAGGCTTGATAATCGCAGACCGTTTTCACATCATTGCGAGAGCGTCCCAGGATGACAGTGTGACATTTGTACAGCAACAGCGGCAAAGCAGCAGCATAAAAGCGTGATTTATCTTTAAGAGATTTATGTGTGTGTGTTTTTTTTTTTTTTGTTCGTCTTATTCCCATTCCCTGTTCATGGCCTTGAGCAAAGTCAATTCTTCAAACATGTATGCATATAATATGAGCATTAAGTTAGGTTTAAGTTAAGAGCAAAATGATGACACATGAGTATGTGTACCTACTCGTATGTGATACATGTAAACGCAAACAAAATGCCATTACATAAAGTGTTGCTGAATAATTCCAGAGGGGATTTACCATTCTTGACTAGGCCTCTACCGCATGTAGACCGTATTTTGTATGTTATTTGAAACAACAATATGTCTTTAAAGAAAAAAATTGTGCCATGAACACATAGTTTTTGGGATTTTTTTGTTTTTAATTTTGCTTAAACATTAAACATTAAATGCCAGTAAACTTTTTAAATAATTTTTTTTTTTTAAACCGATTTTTTTCTGTTTTAAGCTTTTTAATTGACAAAGACTAGAAAATGCAAAAATATATTCATAAAATGTTTTTATTCCGATTTAAACTTATACGTTTAGATTTTGAATGTGGTCACTATGGCGTATACGCAACTTTTTTTTAAGTTTTTTACTTGTGGTTAGAATTTGTTGGATCACTTTTAATCTTTGTGAAGGTTTTGTGTAATTATTATTAGTTTAAGCAACATTGCTGACAGACAGACATTTTTTGGATAAGTACCTCTGTTTTTTGCCTTCGATACCGGCACTAAGACGACAAGTTTAGGATTCGTAGATTAACTTGAGATAACAATCAAACTTGACGATGATAGAGAATGCAAAAAAAGTGGTTTTATCAATTCTGTCTGTCCGTCGTGTCCATATCTCAAGCTACATCAGCCTAAGCCAATTTTCAAAAACAATTCGTTTTACAGATGAAGCCAATCCTAAAATTGCAATATTAATATATTTTTTTTCTAGATGGTGGCTTAGTCTTAAATGGGATTCATTAAAACTTTTAAAATATATGAGTATGGGCATTACTGCCAAGAAATTCCCACCAATAAAAATGCTATAAAATATTATTTACGGCCCAAAATCTAGAATGAGGTTGTATTGCATATTTCCTTGAATAAAGAAAGCATAATAGGACTTTTCCCCCACCAGATACAAATTTGTGAAAACAATTAAGTACTAGTTAAGACCTTTTCAACGATGATTCCAATTCACCTAGCATGTTCCACTTGATTTTTTTGACGTTTTTAAGTTTTTGACCATTAACAAATTAATAAATTGCATTTTCATTTTAACAGAGAAGTCGCAATAACTTTTGTCTCCCACTAGATACAGACTTATGCCCATGCTAACTGAGACCTTTCCAACGATATAATGTAGGTCACTTTATGTTACACCAATAGGACGGAACAGCCTATTCTCCTTTTCTTATTTATTCAAATTTTCAAAGTAAATGCTCTGCGCCCACGGTGACGTCAGCTCCAAAGACAAATTTACTGTTCCACTCAGAATCCTGGTCTAGTAATTGATTTTAAATTGGTAATTAGATCAGTCTTCTCTCGAAATATGAGGATTTTGAAGCGCCGAAAAACGCATGATGTGCAAGGTGGAGTATTCATTCCTGCTAAATGCTGATTCATACCTCTATAGATTTTTTTTGAAAAACGGTGGATCTTCTTGTCATTTTTATAAAAATTATTGGCAAAAACTCAATTTCTCTTCAAAATCTCTCAACAGTACCAATACTTTGCACCCGCGATAGATGAAATGGGTGAAATTTTTATTTGTATTGTCAGTTAAATTGAAATTGAGTTTTGGCTTAATTTATGATGATGATTTTTTCAAAAACAAAAATCCAAATCATTCATTTTTAGTCGTACTATTTAAAAAACATAAAACAAGTTGAACTCGCTTTATTTTTGCTTATTTGCACTAATTATAAACTGTTCACCCTAGGTACAGCAAAAATTGTTACCATTTTGGACTCTGCATTTGTTGCGCCAATATTTAAAAAAGGTTTCACTAAGGTTACCTTACAATTTTTTTACACCAGAGATGCTTTAACTTTTTCAATATTGTATTTTTTTTCGAATTTTTGCTTAAAAAAAAACAAATTTAATCTTTTTTTAACAAAAAAAAGTTCAAGAATTATTAAATTTTTTACCAGCAGCTATTTTCAAAAATATTGGTGTCTAAAACCAATATTTTTGAAAATTGCTGCAAATGAAAATTTATGGAATTCATCCATTTATAGTGGTGGTGTTCAAAAACGTAAAATAAATAAAATAAAATACACTGAACGAAAAAGACGATTTTATTTTGAGTACCCTTTAAGAAAGCTCATTTTTATTTCCTTTTTCCGAGCAGTCATCTTTGCGACATTTCAGTATTATTCAATATTAACCGGGCACCATGCTTATATTTTCATCGATAGAACAGTTTTTCTATTTTTTTTTTTATTTTCCTCGTAAGCAACTCCACGGATTTTGATGGCAATTTTTACAGAAAAGGTTCTTATAGCAATTTTATTTTTTGAAAATCAATTTTTCGAAAATTTGATAAATTTTAAAAATGGCATACCTACCAACTATTTTTTAAACAAGTTTTTAGAATTTTAATAAAAAAAATTATTATTTTTTATAAAAATTTGTCTTTTTTAATGAAATCAAATGGTTTGGAGCTCAAAATAATTTAAACAGTTGTTTATATCTATTTTGTTGTTTTGTTATGAATTTTATGTTTGTTTTCTTTTTAAATTTGTTTATAAAATTACTAACTTTTAAAATCGTTTTATAAGAATCTTCTACGTCCCCAACAACTTTGACCCTAAGAACAATAAGTACGTGCAATCCAGTCGTGCATTTTATTTATTATATTTTGGGTATACTTATAAATAAAATAACACTGGGAATCGCACATACTTGCTTTTAGGTTCAAAATTGGTGTGTACTTTTAAACCCCTTATTTATAAAGGTTTTAAAAATAAATATTTCTTTAACAAATGCTTACAAAAAAAAAACAAAAAAAACAGTAAAATCCTTTCTGAAATTACTTAAACAACTTCCTTAATTTTTTTAAGCATCAAAACTAAGTATGCCGTTTTATTTAATCTTTAGAGCAATTTTGTATACAGAAAAAGTCTCATTTTTGAAAAGTTGATTTTCTTAACAATTGTTTTTAAACTTTTTAAAAATCAAAAGTGATTGACATAAAATAATGTAAAAATTGCTAAAAATCTTTTGTCTTAAAATTTTAAAAATTTTTATTAAGATCCATTAAGTCGCTTACGAAAAAATTAGAAAAAGGAAAATGGTGCTATGGGAGTTATTAACTGGTGATTTTTTTTTATGTCAAATGTAAGACATATGTAAAAAATTCTTTGTGGTACACTTAAAAAGTTTAATCAAAATCGGTTGAGCAGTTTTTGAAAAAAAAATAACTCTTAATAATGGTTTAGCAGCTTAGGCTATAGTTTGAAAAAGACAGATGTAATGTCGAGTTAAATTTTTTTTAACGAGTATTTAACTTGCCCTATAGTGCCAACGCAAGTAAAAAACAAATAAAAATTTTTAAATGACTTGTACAACTTTTCCAAAGCTTTCTTTCTCCAAGCGAAGTATTCTATTTGTTTTCTTCTCTAAAAATGAATTTTTAAAAGTTTTTATATGAAAGTCGTAAGAGCTCTTTTAAACAAATATGGTATAATACATTTTTGAAAAAAAATTTGTATGAATTCAGTTTAAATAGTATTTGTTTATACATTAAAAAAAACAGTTTTTTTGAAATCTTTTTACTAAGCTTGATTACTAAAAAAACTTATTTGAATTGTAAATCATTTTTTTACTATATTTTATGGACACATTCACACATAGCCTTACAAGAATTGATTATCTTAAAACTAATCTTGAAATAAATAAATATTTTTGTGAAAGTCTTTCATAATTAAAAGATAATTCAGGAGAGCTCTAGTTTCATTTACCACATTTAAAATATATTGGTTCGAAAAACAAGTGTCTACGAAATAAAATACAACAGTCAACCCCATCGTCAAAACATTATCATTTATTTACTGTCGACAGAGTGTTATTAATTTTCTCACCATAAACTTTGATCTACATAAAAATATGTACAATTTCATAATTCTAACATGTTTCGTTAAGTTTTTACTTAATATATCTTTTGCATCACAAATGTCTACAATGAAACCCTTAAAGACTTTATGAAGCTATTCGACAAGGGATTTTCAGTCCATCAACTCCATCAGTATCCCAAAACATACTTCATTTCCTTCCAAGGTCACAAAATTAAAAAAATATCCTAGCCTAATTTTTATTAGCCATTAAATATAAAAAGAACATTCATTCAAGCTTTTATACTACAAATTAAAGACTCATTCACTAAAGAGGGTTTTGTTTTTTTAAATATGTCTTCAAGAGTCTCATCAGCATTATGAGGGTTGTTCACTTAAATATTTTTTGTTGTTGTTGAATTGAATGCTAAATTTTAATACTTTTTTTGGTGCGTAAATTATAGTCTTAGTAAAAAACCCAACAATTATTGTAATTAACATAAAATATCAGCTACCGAAACTCCCGATGGATTCAAAAATCTTCCTTTTCTTTTCTCTTTTTAGTCTTCTCTAGAAAATTGGCCCTAACCAAAAAAAAATAGATACCCATTAAATCAGGAACATGCCTAGCATTCCAAATTATTTTGTATGGTCTTTTCGGGAAATAAAAAAAAATCAGCTCTCCAGTTAAGTACGGCTACCACCGCAATTCGGTAATTAAGAAAACATTTCAACCAGTTCATAGTCCGTTTGAAACATAAGAGCAGAGATTTTGCTGGCCATGCTGCTGCTGCTGCTGCTGTGGCTATTTTTAACCTCGCATCGCCTGAAACTTACAAATTTAATTCAATATTTTTCTCAGAATCCTTCAATTTCACAGTCATTTCCACCCCTTTTACCGGGGCATTAGACAGTAATTAATATGAAAATGCTGCTCGACCACAATAAATGAGTCCTCCGGGAACATCGACCTCACCACATCGCATTGCCCGCCACACCCATCACCACCCAACCGCCACCATCAGCCATATCAGAGCCTTGTTCGTGTATACAAAAATACAACAGCAGTGAGAAGTGGCTTAATGAATTCAAAGTATCTGCGGTCGTACAGCTGTAAATATCAAAACCTCGCATAAATTACCAAACGCGAATGTTAATTCCAAACATATTATTTGTGATGTATCCAAATTAATTAGCAGAAAGAACCCTTAGGGTGAAGTTGGTTTTGGCCATCAGTTCTCCACAGGATCCACCTTCATAATTATTTGGGTTAGAATTGAATGTTTTATTCTTTATTTTTTTTTGTCGGGAAACAATTGAAAAGTGTAACGGCAAAAAATAATCAGAAAAAGAAAAAAGAAAAAGACACGATTGGTAGGGAGGAAAGGGAGCGTTAAACTCTGACTAATTCCGAAGGACGTTTGCCGGAAGCACTGAGGTGTAATCCGACCCTTCATCTATTGCCTCCAAAACTATCATGCTTCGGTTAATTAGAAAATTGGAAAACTGCCAGCTGCTACTGCTACTGCTGCCATTGCCGAAAACCATAGAGCTGATGACAAAAAACTACTAGAGTATGGAAAATGTAACAACTTCAATCGTTCCAAGTGCCTTTCTATCGTTTGTCCTTGTAGCTCCAAGGGTTCCCCCCTTTTCTACTTCTATACTTCCATCCTTATGTGTGTTTGTGTGTGTGTGTGTTTTTTTTTATTCTGTGTAGGGACATGTGTAGGTAGCTCCAAACATGACATCCTTGCTATTATGTGCACCAAATGGTATGACGATGATTAAGTATCCCATAACTCATATCTGAACGAACTAGAGAGAAGGTGAGAAAAAATAAAAATTTGGCTAACTTGGTGAATATTGCTTGTGCAATAGGAACTAGCTATATGGTTCTGCCTTTTGAATAGTTACCCAAAAAAAATAAAAAAAGAAATAAGGAAATTTAGAGAGACACATTGTTCAAAATGAAAAAAAAAGCAAGAACAAGGTGAGTGCAAAAACCAAATTCATTCTGCCAAAAAATTGGAACAACAACAAACTGGCATCTAGAATTTATATTTATGGGTAGGTAGCTCTAGGCCAACTGGCCAAACAACCATTCATACTTTATGGAAAATGACTTGGTTCAGCTACGTAAAATGTGTGTACTGTTGTATGTTTCAATGACGACCGACGACGACGAACGGCGACCTACGTATGGAAGGAAAAAAACAAAAAAATAAATTTTCTAATTTATCATTATTGCTAGAGGGAATATAAAAATAAAACAATCTTTTAAGTTTCTATTGAAAATTAAAGTTTAAAACTGAATAGTTTTACATTCTGTTCAGATCTCAAAACATTAAAACAACTTAATGAAGAAAAAATGTATTTTTGTTTAAATTTGCAGTAATTTGAATTGAATTTATTTTAAAGTTTTATATTCGTAAAGAATCAAACCGGAAAACATTTTAAACCTGGAACGCAACCAAAGTCACTGAAGAGTCTTTCTTCAAAATTGGAACTACACACACTAAATTTATTAAATTCAAAAACTTGATGAAAGCGTTTCGGAGGCCAATTGCGTTACTCAAATTTTGTGTATTGAACGAGAGTGTACTTGGAGTCATTAAAAGATCCGTCTCTTACGGTTAGGAGCTCCTGCCAATCCTTGAAGGTTCCGAACAGCTAGGTGAGATGTACTTATTTAGACAAGCAGGACTAGATTTTGTCAATTCCTTACAAAAGGGCAGTGTACCCCTGAAAAAATCAAGGTGATGTTGGCGAGGAATTGAACTCAGACCTCCTCTGTGATAGTCTATCATACTAACCATTACTGCAAAGGGTACTACAAAGAACAACTAACACTATGAGGCTTTTTTCCAATAGTCTTGATGTTAAAATATTCTGAAGAACGTACAAACAGTCATATTATTATTATTACATTGTAGTAGCTAAAGTTTGGATGAAGATAGCCATTAGGTCACATCGAAAATTTGATATTATTAACTTTTATCACGAGACTGCCTTAATCTTTCGGAAAACACCACATGCACAAGCTGGGACCAAAACTGGTGACAGATTAGACTGCGAGTCAAAATAAAAAGAAGAAGGGTAAACTGACTTCTAAGAAGATAAAAGAGGAAGAAACGAAAAGCCAACCGTCCATCGCATCGTGTGTTATCTAAGGTATTCTTCCGGGGGGGGGGGGGGGGGGAAGTACGTACTCATATATTCTATAAAAGGATCAAACAATCATTAAAAAGTTATCAGTCATTCGGAATAAAAAGAACACTTTTCTAGCTTACTAAATGACCTCAGAAGAAGAAGAAGAAGAAGAAGAAGCCTGTCGGTAAAACTGGAGGCAGCGGAAGATGACTTGGTGAGAAGCATACCCCAACTCATATGTATACAATTTGGCTAAAGGAAAGTTAATAAATGGCAACACTGTACTCTGCCCTTTTTCCAAAAAAGTAGATTTTCTAATTTGCTCCAACTGAAGAGGTCAATTTTTTGTGTGCTTCATGTGGTCTTAGGCGAAAAAAATCTAAACAACGATAAAATTTTCACACTCTGCAAGATCTTGAACAATAAAACCAAAGAATGCCAAATAGATTTTAAAGTTGCCTGTGTTAGCCACTTGTGCAGAAAGACAATTGAACCATCATCAATGCCTTTGTCGCTGAAATTTCTCTTTAACAAACACCTTTGATGCAATTTGCACAACTCAGAATTCAATACCAGATGAATAATTTTTAGAAGTCCGTTCAATTCCTTGCTTATTTCTGATTGATGATATTGATATCATCAAGAGAACAAAGCTATAATTCAGTGAAGCATTAGCAGGTATAAACAGTGAAGCGGAAGCAGTGAAGATGGGACAGGAAAACAATAATAAAAAACTGTTTTTGTGATTGAATAATATCAATTTAAAATTGCATGTGTACGATGTTGTTGTACGCTACTAATACGCAAAAAATTTGGTCAACCGCAACAGCATTATTATTATCAACAACTGTGAAAATCAATATTCTAGGTGAAAACGTTCAAATTCAGACACCTTGAAAATGATGTTGTATTCCCTCATTCGTTGTTAGAATAATAGAGAGAACACTGTTTTGTCACAATGGGCGGTTAAAACTTTTAAGTAGCCAAAGATTTTATTTACTTCGCACTTTTTCCTAATTTATCGCATATCGGTAACAGTTCAAAAAATTCAACAAAGAACCACCCTTTCCAACAACTATTTTTTTCAGGTTAGAAGAGTATAAGAGCCTAAGTGGTAAGGGGTTGGTCAGTTGAGGTAGTGATTCACCCTGATTTGCAAGAGTTGTTTTAAGTTAGTACCTAAGTAAGGCCCCCTTCATAACAACATTCGAACATTACCCAAGCTAAATCAATGACCGTTTATTTGTAGTGCTCATCTGACCAAAGAGCAGCAATAATTGTGGTTCTAGTATGCAGCTTTCCTGAGTTTTTCATCGAACAAATTGTTACGATTTAATATATCTTTGTAATTACATCCGTGGCTCTATTTCTACTGGTTCTCTACTTTTTGCTGATAGAGTGATGGTGGGTTCTACAAGCAACCTTCTGCAGGTCTCATATCCGATAAGATTTTGCAAGCATAAAATTTTCATGCAATATCTAATCTTCTTGGAAATCAGTCTATATTCCACTTGTGAATATTAGAGCCCAGTCCGGGTTCAGTTGCAGGAGTGTTTGCAGCAATGCTATGTCTGCGGCAGTTGCTTTGAATAATTTATCGTCATTTTTGATATTGGCGTTAAATTTCCAAGCACTGTACTACAGGCACCTTTCATACTTCTAGAATCTTACGTTAATGAGTCATAAATATTTCTCCCCTGTTCTTTAACTTTAAGAATTTAAAGTAGGTAGTAGTAAATATTAACACTAAAAAAAAGTACATTTCAATAAATTTATCTTAATACGGCGAATAAAAACCCCACATGTTAAAAACTTATTTTAAAAGAATCTTCAAGTGAAACCTACCGGAACAGATATTAATTAATTAAACTACTCAGTATAAATTTTCAAAATCTTCTCCTTAACCTACATTAGATGATATAATGTATAATCATCAAATCTATCAGGTACCTACATACAACAAATAGGACAAAATCATACAAAATAAACAAATTTAAGTGCATTGCAGATAATTATTCGTGCATCCCATCGACATCAAACATCGTCATCATACCGATTTCTACAAAAAAAAAAATACATCTCTACACTCTCAAAAACGAAATGCTGCTACTCTTCCTTGGTTCAATTGGTATAGTATAGCATCAGAATAATTCATTTAGGTGATATTTTAATCCTGAAAGAGTAGAGATAATAATATTTTGAAATGTGCGACGACTGCAGCATCAGTGTATGACTCAACTAACTTTTCAATTCAATTCAGAAACCCATTTTGTGCAAAATCCCAAATGTATTTCACTTCATTTTATATGATTTCTACAACAAAATGAAAGTGTCATTCAGGATTCTAGCAGAGAGCAACACACTTATCCTTCCTCCCATCACTTGCCTCTTTCATACTGTAAATGAAGGCACATTGCACCATCATACTGTCAGGCTGACTGTATGGAAGATTTTCAAGCAAAGCTTAGCATATCCACCCACAATTTGGATGGCAACCGGCAATCCACACCATTAAAACCGCACTCCATGAGTTATTTAACTTAAGTGATGACCCATCATAATATTTCGTTCGGTGCCACTTCATGAATAAAAAGATACAATTCCTAACTATGGGGACGAGCGGACGGACGGACGGATGGACAGGACAGGCAGTAGGATGGATGCAAGGACGAAGGCACATCACAGAACGACCTAAACTACACAGCCTTAGCAGAAAAGAATAGCACCGAGTTAGTACAATACATTTTATGCTGATGCATGCCAGCCCCAGTTAGATCAGACCATACTCCATATACCTACCCCATATGGCAATATGGCATTATGCATGCAGAGAGAGAGAGTGAGAGTTCCTTAAAATGCTCACTTTTGCTGCTTGCAACTATTTTAACACCATGCATGAGTGCATATATGAATAGAAAACAAAAACAGCCCATTCCCCCGCAGCAGCACCACCACCGTCTCTCCATCTGTGGGTGTGATGCCCTAATTCCAATTATTCTGTCATGCCAAAATGAATCCTTTTCATTTAGTTCTCAGCCAGGGCTGCTGTATAGTGTATAGCTGTTGTGCTGTTCCTATTCCTGTATGTGCACTATTTTATGTTGTGTGTTCCATGGGGAGTTTTATTTGATATACCCTATAGCACCAGAGCAATGTTACGATTCAATAGGCTTTTCGGGTACCCCATACTCTAGTATTGCTGGGTTCACTCTCTCTCTCTCTCTGGCTTACTTCTGTTTAATTCAACACATAACAATGGCTAAAGAATTTATTCATCCTTCAGCGTGTTAGACACTAGGATAGGTATATCTATAGTCCCTATCTACTCTTGTTTTGGATGGAAGGAAGGACTGCTTTGCTTGGCTTAAGTTAGAGCTCATATGGCATATGTGGCATTATGTGTGCTCTCTTGTATTTCTAAGATAAATCGGGGGCGTAAGGCCATATCCCAGAGAGGTTTAAGTGAAGGAAAAAGCTGTTGTTATTGCGAGACAGAAAAGGATATATATGAAATCTTTTAGGAGTATTTTTTCAGCAGTATAGATTTAAGCATTAACTCGGAACCGGTCCGATTTGGGTGATTTCTTTTATTCAAATGTTGGTATTCAAAAATAATTTAACAGTTAACGGTTTAAAATTTCCGCTCTAAATGGATTTTTTTATTTTTTATTTAACAATAAGATTTGTGTGAACAAACATTTTTATCAAAAATTTTTGTTAAAATTTTATAAAATAAACTATGCCAGATCTGATTAAGGAAAACAATTATCAGATGGGAGGGGAAATTTTCTCAAAAGTTTACTTAAAGCAGAAAACGAAAATCACCATCAAACAAAACTACACTTTTCTAAATGATTTTAACACGCTGAAGACGAATCTGAAGTCAAAACAGCACGTCAAGTTTTCAAGATATGCGAATATTAAAATATCAAACAAAAACCCATTCTTTTGTAACGTTTAACATCGAATTGCTTTGATGGGAAATATGTTATTACAAAACTATTAACGGGATATGAATGAACTAAGTATTGAAAATTTTTTTTGTACGACTTTTGGATTCTTCATAAAACAAATTTTAAAATCCATAAAAATCGGTCCTTTTGTAAAGCACAAACTACCTTCTATGCACCATATTTAACTTGATTAGTATCAAGAGTATACAAATTTCATACTATTCTCAAAATTAGAGGTTTTTTTTCAGTGTACATGTACAGTCCAAAAACTACGGAATTTGGAAGCTTATGGTGATATTTTTTTTTAAAATGATGAATACAAACAAATCTGGTTTAACAGGTCTAAGCTTATGTTATTTGAAATAAGGCCTCCAAATTTCAGCAGAATCGGTTCAATAGTTTTTTGTATATACCAGGTCAACCGAATTTAAGAAACCTATTTTCTAATAAACATTACATTTTTTTTAAAATAAATTTAAAGCGAAATGTACGTGATTGAATTTTTCTGAAAGTAGTTTTAGATTCAGAAAAGTCCAATCTTATATAATTTCAAAAAAATTATATAAAGGACCAGTGTTATTGAAATACAACGGAGTTAATTCTTTTATTAATTTTTAGTCTAGAAAACAGTTAAACAAAAAATTATTTTAAAACTCAGAATTTTGTAATAAAAAAATCCAACAAATTTTTTTCAAAATATTTTAAGTTGCATTCCATTTATCTCAAAAACTAACTTTGTAATATGCACTTTTGCTGTACGCTTAGTGCTTTTCGAGAAAAATCGAAAAAAAATGGACTAAAAACAATTTGTTGAAAAATATTGAAAATTGATTTCACTATTTTTTTTTTTTTCAATTAAGGCTGTAAAGTTTTCATAAATTTTTTAAATGTATTTTTGAAGATAAAGATTTCTTCTCTAGTTTTCTTCTATTCTATTAAAAATCGTTTGAAAGGGAGCTGAGCATAAGACAAAACAATAAAACAATTTGAATTTCCCATACAAAAAGTATGGAAAAATTTCAAAATCATTTATAGTAAGTTCTAAATATTAAAAAAAAAAGACTCAAGTTTTGTGAAAAATGTATATTTAATGTCTAGAACCATATTCCGTCTGTTGCATTAGAATCTAATATGAGAATCAGATGTGTGTTAAAAAAAAAGCAAAAACTCTTTCTGACCCCTCCTTTATTCTGCCCCCTACTTTTTTTGATAGCTTTTCCCGTTTCAAAGTAAGATACAAAAATCCAACATTTTCGACATTTAACCTTGAATAATTTTGTATGTTGCATGGGACTTTTAGGGATTTTTGAGATTTTACTTTCATCGATGTCTCAATGTTCTGGTACCATGCAGCTCTATGCGAATTATTTCTGGGTCTGAACTAGTTATGACTTTGTAGACTATAGAACCCAGACACCTTAAACTGAAAGATGGTAATGATATCTAACGCTTTGTTAATGTGGTTTGACCCTAGTTCTAGAATTTAATATTTTAATATAGCTTTCTGGTGATTTTCACCTTGATTTAGACAATAATAGAGAAAGGTTTTAAGGAGAAAAAATAATATATTTCAAACATAACCAACCACTTGCCATCATCTAACAACCTGGGTTATCATGGGAATGGAAGAAAAATGTATCAAGAAATGAAAGGAAATTATAGAAGAAAACGTCTATCTATCTATTGCGGCAGTAGTTATACAAGAGTACCTACTTTATGATAGGAAGTAGGTATAAGGAATTTTCTCTGTGATGTATGAATTCTGAAGAGAAAAATTCTTAAGAAGTTAAAAAGGAGAAACCGCTGCATTGCAGAATCTTTATTTTTTTTTTTTTGTTGTATTGACTTTGTCATCTGGTTGATTGTTATGTTGTATTTCGTTCCTCGGGGATCTTTTAAAATTAACCCACTCGGGGGAGACTTTATATTCCTTCCGTTTTCTTTCCTTTTCCTGAGTGCGGCGGCGGCGGTGTAGGTATTCCAGGATTCATTTTCTTCTTGTTGATTCTTAAATTTGCTTCTGTTCTTGTTTTTTTTTTTGTTGTCTGAGTTCCGACCATTTTTTTTTTCATCACTGTTGTCGTTTTGGCTGTGTCGGCTGAGTATATTTCAATGATGATAGCACATGGCAGGATAAACGAAAATGAAAGTGTGGTTTAAAGGCAAGCTGGTGTAAAATTGAGGTGGAGTGAGCATCCGGTTGATTAAGTGATTTTACACGTCCCACTCGAGACGAAATCACATGTAAACGGATTTGTTTATGGAATTTTTGCTGGATGCCAACAGTAGGCAGTTTCAAATTATGCGAATTATTTCTTACAAAAAGATAAAATAGGAGTGTTTATTCATGCGGAAAAGCAAAGGAAGACCTTCGTAAATTCTATTGAGTAAAATATTAGACAGAGTTATAATCTATCAGCATTTTTGTATTACAAATCATTTGTACAATTTTTTGAACAATTTATCTCGCAAATTTGGTGCACCAAAAATAAATAAGTCGGTTAGTTTAAACATGATGTGAGATATTAAGCTATTCTTTTGTTTAAATTATTTGATAGCGAATTGTCTTTTATAATCAATGGAATTTTTATTTTTTGTTGAATTAACATTAACTCCGAATTTTTTGAAAAGTGTCTTTTGTTTAAGTTTCAATTTATAACTCAGATAGCAGCACAAGAGAAGTAGAGATGAGACAATCGGATTAAAGAATTGGTAAAATTGCGGTGTACATTTTTCGAAAAAATTAATTTATCAAATTAAGCTTAGAGGGCTCTGTGGAAAATTGTTTGTTTCATGACCTAAGAAAATGGCCGGGGTCCTGATTGTATTCTACTTCGATCAATGTGAATTTCATTCGTTACGACCAATTTGTTTTGTTCAAAATTTACTTAGCTTATCAGTAAATTTTAGTGTTTTAAAGTTAATCTTTGTTAGTTTCTTATCATTTAGTATAATTTTAGTTACATAATTAGCTTTAAATGTATATCAAATCTCATTTGTTCGTCCATTCGCTCATTTGTTGGTCGCTCTGATGTGAAAGGGGCTAAGCGACCTCACCTATTATTTATAAGAGAATAAGAAAACGCAATTTCTCCACAATTTCTTTATTTTTTTGTTTTTGCGCTGAACTATAAATTAGGCTTAATCCAAAAACTTTGTGTGTTTTTGTTTAAGAGAACAAATACATCTTGTAATAAGCTAAAAATAAATTCAAAATTATCAAATTTTTGATTAAATTTTCTTTTTTTTGCATTCATTAAAAACACTTAACTTAAAAAAACGTTTTCTACCGTTATCTCGGCTCATAGACAACCGAAATTTTGTGAAATTTAATTTCAAGTTTGAAAATTTAAAAATCAAAAAGACAAAAATAATAAACCGTTGAAAACGGTCAAAAAAACTTGGACTAAAAATATTGTTTTCCTGTTATTCATTGGAAAAAAAAAGTTCAAAAATCTAATTTCTTCACACTTCAAAAAATATAATTCCCGGTTTTGCCTGATTTTTGAAATTAATTAAACCACCCACATAAACTTTCAAAAACGTATGTGTCTATCAAATCTAAACCAAAATCGTTGCAGAGCATTTTGAATATAATCCGTATTAGGCACCTTAATTTTTGTACTATCTATTAATAAGCTTAATTAGTTCTTCAATAAAACATCAACTTTACCCCCAACAACATCATTCAAAGGTCTAAAAATATTTGATTTTGAAAAATATTTTTTTGAAGTAATTAAAACCTCGTATGAAATTAAGGTATTGACAACTTATAGCAGTTGCTACCGACCATTGAACTTTTTCACATTGTGGGTGGTCCCAGTAAGGGTCTGTACATTAAAGTAAGATATTGTGCATGATATCAGAGTTTTCTGTGGCTCCAGATCCACATTTAACGATTCTAAGAAGCACCTTAACAACATGCTATGCATTCTCAGTACCCAGGCACTTTATATCGCTTACTCATATTAAAGATCAGCTCTGAACACAATTTCACCTCATTGAGAAAACAAATTAATCAAAAATTAATATAATACGCGGTTAAATCAAAAATACAACCATCATGAAAGAAGCCTCAATATGCAGTTAAAATATTGATGGAGCCAAAAGTGTGTGTGTGCGTGTATGTGTGTGTTCTGTGCACTCAAGCATCCTTATTATCCGCGATATCATCCGCCCACAAGTACATCATTAAATATTAGAAACAAAATTTAATATAACCTATTTCATCAGTAATATAATAATGTTCGATGAGACAGCGAGAGAGAGAAAGAGAGGGGGGATATGTGGAATGCATAAAATGGGTCATAAGATTCTACTTATGTTTTATGTTCATTTTGTTAGACAATATGAAACGAAAACACAGTTTATGCAGGCTAACGACCGCCTTACGAGATGAGCCATGTTTTGCGAAAATATAACAACGCGATTTATGGCAAGATTAGATGAAGCAATTTCTATACATAATACTCGTATTGTATATGATGACGATGTTTCCTGCTGCTGCTGCTGCTGCTCCAAGCTCTATGATGAGGGGTGTTGTAGAATTGCTATATTTCTTTTCCTAGTGATACATGTGTTTATGTAAAGATATTCGGCTTTTTCCGGCACAGAGAGGTTATGTATATGAATGTAGGTTGTGTCCTTGACTGAAAGTCCTTGTTCAGCAATTCAGTATTCCTATATATTACTAGAAAATACTCGTATATATTCCGCGTCGTATATCTTTAATATTTTTCTATCTTTTTCTTTTTTTTTGGGTTTTGGTAGAATTTTTAAAGAACCTCAATGTTGTGTTCATGTGTTATAATTTTTTTGGCAAACATTATATTTTGAGGCTTATAGTCCATTTGTGCTGATGGGGGTGGTTTTTATTGCTCAACTGGGGGAGTGTATAGAATTTGAAATGATTTTGGTGGCAGTCTAAACCGCGGTGTGCAAGTTATCCCGCAGGGTGTTTTTTTAATGTCTACAAAGGATGTTGGATCCATATTGGGGTGACTATAAGGGGAAGATTGATATTTTGTCCTTGACATTTTGACAGAAATGACTATATGGATAGGTAATTAAAAAAAAATATTTTATTTTATTTTAATCCAGTAATTTCGATAGAATGACTCTCAGAGACATTATAACATACTTTATCACTATTAAGTTTTATTCCAGAGGGGTCTTAGGTTTAAGAGCTTTGGAAACAGTATTTATGTGAAGATGATATGGTCATTAGCCTGAAATGTGTCTGTTAATAAAATTTCGCCTCAAATAGTATATTTAAGTTAAGTGGCGCCCAACGAAGTATTTTACTGCTGCCCAAGAACACGTTACACGTCGACACGTTATACGTCGACACTCGACACATCATGATAATCGATAACAATTATTCCTTTATCGACTTTAAGGCTGAATCTTTAGAGCAATGAATGTAATATTGACATTTCTTAAGCTCGTCCATTTTTGCAGGTCGGTAAATGCAAAAAATATTTAATTTGATTTTTTTTTAAATCTTTTTTGAAAGAATTATACAGGACTCTCACGTAATCTACCAAAAGTCCATTTAATTGTAGAAGTAGAAAAATACCTCAACCAACATGTTGTGCGAAGCAGGATAGGCAGCTGGCTAGGTAAGGAGAAGACTTGAGAAGCTTGCTGTACTGACTCGGCTTAGGAGCTGAACAAGTGCAAATGAAAAGTCATTTCCGAATAAGTTTGACAGGACGTAAGAATGAGCAAATCTTTTTGAGAAGCAGCTTCTCAAACTTGTATTCGACATGATTTTGGTGAAATAATCGATTTCTAGACTTTGTTGCACTGAAATGCTTGCAAATAAAAAACTACATGATGGATTTTTTAATTTTTAGTCTTTAAATATTACCATTAAAATACCAAAAAAGGTGGTAATTTTTTTTTTATTTTGTAATGATGGTAAGCGAGTGAAAAGGATAAAAAGAATTTGTCGTTCAATTCAAAATAAACGGGAAATTAGTTTGTTTTGTTTTGTTTAATGCTCAAATATCAAAACTAAAAATTTTCGTTTAGAATTATTAATTTAGGAAGAATGTCAATAAAAATATTGACACGAAAGTTATTCAAAATAATACCCAAATGGAAAATAATTAAAATCTAGAAATCAACAATCCCAGAATTAATTAGAAAGCATTTTGGATTGATTTGAATGGCTAAGACTCGAGAAACTTGTTGGTTGAGGCCAAAAGCCACAACAAATTATAGTGTTGTACCCCCTCGGCTTAGGAGCTGGACACAGTTAACAATTTTTAGATTTTATGGTCCAAAACTACGTACATTTAGATAATATTGTACCAAATTGCGTGAATATACAACAAAAAACAAGAAAACCCGCCATTTTCTTCTTAGATCAACAATGACGGGTTGGCTCGTTTAGGTGGTTCTAATTTTTGTAAGCCTTGATTGGACTGAAGTATAATAACCAGGTGATCAACAACTGTTTTTGAAGTAAACAGCACTGTGAATGGCCGTCTCCAAAAACTAACAAAAAAAATCGAAACAAACGATTTTTAAACTTTGTTGCACTGAAATGCTTACAACTAAGAAACTACCTCACGGATTTTTAAATTTTTATTCTTAGAATATTGCCATTTAAATATCAAAAAAGGTGGTAAATTTTATTTTATTTTGTAGAGATGTTAAGCGAATATAAATGAATAAAAGAATTTGTCGTTCAATTAAAAATAAACGTCAAATTGATTTGTTTTGTTATGTTAAATGTTCAAATATCAAAACTAAGCCACAGTTTTTTTGATTTTATGTTCTGAAAATATTGTTATTAAACGAAAACTACGTACTTTAAAAATAAATTGTACCAAATTGCGTGAAAACCCGTAATTTTTCTTATTTTGATCAACAATATCGTAGTTGCCTCTTTTGTTCTTATTTTTTTAAGCCTTGGTTTGACAGATAAACAGCACTGTGGATGACCATTTTCGCCTCATTCAAATGGTTCTTAATTATCAATTTCAAAAACTTAAAAGAATGTAAGAAATTAACTTTCAAAAATATTAACATTTCACATTAGAATATTTTTTATTTAGTTAGTTTAACTGAAAGATGATGATGATATGAGTTAGAAACGATCTTCTAGTTCAGAAATTAGAGTATTTCAACAAATTTTTCCTCTTTAAAGACCAAGAAAGTATATACAGTCAAAACGTATTTAGCCTTATTCCCAATTTTAAAGCCACACAAAGTATACAATTAAACTCTCATATCCATAATTCTTATTAATCTAAATATTGCCTTCCATTTCAACTAAACAATCCCTTAAACTAAACAAAAAAGTTAATTCTTTGATCCAAAATCACATGCATAACATACACAATGTCGTCTGAAATTGATTTTAAGAATTCATCGAAATCCCAATTGCCCTGAGGCTATTTTATTTTCTTATTTCGATGAAATTCTGTTTCAGACGCAAATCAAATTTTTTCTTACTCCATTTTTTTTTTTTTTAAATTTTAATTTGATCCGCAAATGCAAAATTTAATAATTTTTTGTGTGCACAATTTTAAAAATCAAAAAAACTTCAAAGCATTTTTTCGTTGAATTATCAACAATTTGACTTCTCATGATGAGTTTTCTTTTGAAAAGGAAACCTTAAAAGGAGAGACGGATGTGTGTGTATTCTGTTCTCGTCCCGTTTTTCTTTCAATATTTCAATATAGTACACACCTCCCCCTCCCTTCTCACATACACTTACACTAACTGTGTTGTATAGTGTCGTGTTTGTAGGTACATATGTATAGAAATAGCGGACCAAAGTATAACGTTAAATTGAACATGATGCACTTTTGCCCCCTTTTTAGTTCTATTTTGAGTTTTTTTTTTTTTGTTCATTTATTTTTTCTGCCGTGACAGGGGTACCAACCTACATTTATAGGAACGACATTTTACGTCCTTGTTTTGTGTGTGCGACACACGAGTAAATCCTGTGACACACAGGTTGTGGATATAGGATACGAGCTGATGGCAGGCTACAACCTGGGTTGTGTGGTTTTCACCTTAATCACTTGCTGCGCTGGCTGGCTGTAGCTCATGCACTTTGCTACCCACTCGACTCTCTGCAAACAAGGTCAACCTCTAGGGTGGATTTTAGGTTAATGTGATTAAAAATTGTCACAAGCAGTGGGACATGAAAGAAAGCTACCCACTCGGTACCCATACAGGTACTACAATGCCTATATCCTTTGCCATATGGGTCTAGGTGGATTGTGGCTGGTTAAAGGGTTCAAGTGGGTATAGGATTTTCACATGTGAACGCAATACACCCATCTATCGTTAAATTTTAAACAGAATTAAGATTAAGGCTGACATACTGACATTTAAATAGAAAAAAAAATCTAATGAATGGACGCGTGTGTAGGATGGTACTTTGTTTGCGTTTTTGAGGCTCAATTCACACACATCCAATGCGTCAGTATTGTATGGAGTTGTGTGGTGGAAAATAATTAATTACAACTCAGCTATTTGATGCATTATATTTCAACCCTATCCACTTTCCCAGATGAGGCTCCTACCTATAACTATGTAGGTGGTGCCTCCTTTTGTAGAAAATTACTTTTTTGCGCCCGTCGTCGTCGCCGCACATCTGTGCTTGTATGTTGTCCTTGGATATCCTGTGCGATGGCAATGTGGGAGGGTGTGAATGTAAATGTGAATGCGAATAATCCATCATTCAATTTGTGTATGTTGCTTGGATTTCTGAAATTAGGAAACGCATTTGAAAGGATGAATAATGAAGAACATCAGATTAGTATTATATATAGGTAGGTTAGGAGCTCTTATATAATATGTATGGAGCTGGATGGTTTTGCATACATCACAACAAGAGATGGATGAGGATATATACATTCAAATGTTCGACTGAACAACGTGAGTAGCTGAATGGTATTTTTTTTTTGCATGTTTATTTACACAAATAATCATAATTTAACTAAGCTGGAAAGTTGTATAAAGGTAATCCTGGTAGTCATTAATTTTTCGAAAATGTAGGTAGGTATAATAAATTCCTATTTGCAGGATTAGAAATAATTTGTAGGTGTAGTAGGTAAGGTATAGTATATACTGGATGGTGATTCCATTGAAATTTTCTGTGGTTTTCATGAAATGAATTTAATTCAAATGAATGATTTGGATTTTGTATGTCAAGTAAAATACACAAAACTCTCATGTTGTGACAATTTATTTTCTTTTGGGTCAGGTAATAATTTAAATTGAGATTATACTTGGTTTTAAAATAGCCTGTAAGGCTAAAGTTATTGATTTAAATGTGTTCTAATAGTAATACCTTCGTAATTTTTTCACCAAACGGGGTAACTATGGATAAAGTGAGGTTTCCAACAGAACGAATGGAAAACTTTTTACGTTTGAATCAAGAAAACTTATTTTATGATTTTCTTTTAACAAATAAACCTATAAAATGCAATAAGAATCGTAAAATTTAATCATCGTAGAAACTAATTCATAAAAAAATATTTTTTAATTTAAAAAAAAAAAAGTTTTTCGAAGAAGTCCCATGAATACTTCATTTTTACTTCGAATAAATGCACTATTATTAAATCCAGTTGGAATTAAAATGTAGAATAATTCTGTAAACTTGGTCTCTAAATTACATGAAAACATCATATCAAGGACCAGCATTAAAGTGTTAATTAAAAATCAAGTTAATTATAAAAAAAAAATATTTCTAATATATTCGGCAAGAAAATCTAAATAAACAAGCAGTTTTTAAGACCAATCCATTGCTACATCTTTCTACTATTTGAAAGAGAAAACCTTAGGATCTGCCATGGAGTTTTCTTCAACCGAGAATGGCGGTAACATTACAGCTAGAAGTGCTTCTACGAAGAAATCAAAATCATCCTAGTGGACAAATTTGTAAAAACGTATGCAATGATTCGCAAAACCACCAGTAATACGCTCCTCACCAAGTTATCTTCCTTACATACTTACTTTGGATTGCACAAAGAGTCCAGTCCTCTCCAACTATCCCGGTCCCTAGCTAGTTGCCGCCTTGTTGACGAGGTCGATGACACTGTATAGCTCCACAATTCGTGGCTGCATTTTCGTCTCCATTCTCCATCGATGCACTAGGGACAAAATATCACTCGAAAAACCTTTCTCGCAAAGAAACCCAGCTGGTTTTCATCCGAAACTGACAGTGTCCAAGCCTCTGCCCCAAACAGCTGGACCGGACCTTGGTTCTTTGAGAGAATTCTTTACTACATACTTTTTAAGAATCAGCGGTTGGCAAGTGTGATTCTTCGCTTGATCTCTCCACCTTAACTGCCCCTGGTGACATTTTGACCCTGTAGACGGTTTTGGGTCTCTCTTCTCGATGACATATACTTTGTTCTCGTCTCATTAACAGCCAAGCGCATCATCATCATGAGCCAAGAGTTGAAAGGACTTTTGAAATAGTGCCTCTGGTTTTGACTTCTGACTCGCGCACAATTGTTTCAAGCACGATACAAAAAAGGTTGCATCTTGACATCATGGATGTCGAGATGTAACATGGCTCTGTAAAGCTAAGAGAGATGGTGTGTATCGATTTGATATTCTTGATGGGCTTTTTCCAGGATCTGCCGGAGTGTGAAAATCTGATCGTTTGTTAATTTTTCTTGCCTAAAACATCACTGTTAGGATTCGATTAGTTCGTTGGTAAAAGGTTCCAAATGAACTCACAAAAAAACGACAGTATTTTATATGCGATGTTGAGGAGACTAATACCTCTGCAGTTGGCGCAGTCTAGAGCATCTCCTTTCTTGTAGATTGAGCACGCTATGTCAAGTTTTCATTCATTGGGCAAACGTTCTTCCGACCGAATTCTAGAAATAAATTCTAGAACTGTTTACAGCAGTTTTGCTGGGGTTTAAATACAACTTTGGAAATACGTTTTCCGAAAGTGAATTGATAACTGGGCCGCAGCCTCTCTGATTACTTTTAGACTTCTAGGGTTAAAAATAAACTGAACAAACTCTTATATGACATAAAGTGACTTATTTTTCTATTCATAGAAATTAACATTCTTCTACTCACCATTTATCCAGCCCTAAGAAAAAATTTGTTTTGAATTACACTTTTGATGATATTAGGCTTTCATCATCAATACCTCCAGTCTCTAACCACCACCACCGCCGTGTGCCTTCAATGCTTAGCATGTATAGTATATGTTATGAATTTAGAACGCATTTACTCAAAATGTCTGCTATAACGAAAAAGAAGCCATTAATCTATTTGAAAGACCAACCCTAAAGCATTGAATCAAAATTCCACCCCAAGCAAAAATTTCATCACATAAAATATTTTCCTTACATTTTTTTGCTTGGTTGTTGTTGTTGTTGTTGCCATCATCAATCCAATGTCAAACCGTATGTTCGATGTCATTTTACTCTCGTAAGCCGACGTGTATAGTGGCAGAGTGGGTACGACCGACACGGCGAAGACGACCGACCGTACGATTTTACACTCGTACACCATCAGAATGAGGTTGTTGATGACGATAATGGGGATGATGGCTGATGGGAATTTAGAGGGTGGCGGCAAGTCGGCGGAGGCGTCCAACAACAGCAACCCCTAAAATATTTTCTATTTTATGTAACGATGGCTCTTTCGTGTGTGTAATATGTGCCATTTAGCCACTGTTAATGGCAGCAGTCATTTTCACGCAAAATAACAATTTTCTCACATGAATTTGTTTCACGCTTTGAACTTTAACACGGCGGGGATGTGTTGTGTTGTGTCGGTATGGCAGTATAGAGGTACCTAGGCCGAGCAGGCTTTCAAGGAGGCCATATTCGTAGGAATATGTGCCGCGATATAGGGTCGCCGCAAAATACTCTCTATGCTTGGCTTTGGCATGTTATACCACCACCGAGGCCGATTTGGTTTGTGCCTTCTTTGAGAATGCTTGTCACTACCAGAATATTAACACACACAAACATTGGTACCTACATACACACATAACTATAGACGTTGGTTACAGGACAACCGCAAGAGTGCCAATATATAGTTTTAACAATCCCCTGTGGAGTAATTAAGGTTGTATAGCGAGCTAACGAGCGCTAAACAAGCCCCACCATCACCATCACTATGCTACTGCGGCGCCACCTAGCGTCCATGTAGGAGGAGAATTGATTAGATTTTTGTTTTTTTTTTTTTTTCAGTCTAAGAATTAATTAAACAGGAGTTATAGAAGTGCACATACTTACAACTACCACGCATTCATGTGTGCAATGTGTAATAAGGTTGCCTCAAGTTGGTTTTGCGTGTGAAAAAAAAACCGTTACATTGGTAAGAACCACCATACACATAGGGCAACCACGCATGGGGGTCCTCTATAGCCACTTACATTCTCTGCACTTGAAAGAGTGATCGAGACATTCTAGTCATAACCACGAGCACATTATTATGGAGGCAAATAATCAATAGTAGAGAAACTTCTGGCTTATAGGAGAACAAGCACAGGGCTGGATCGGGTTAACTTTTAGTACTAGGCGATGAAATGGACATTGCACCATAATGTGATTCTTAGTAAGAAACTGAGAATTGTTCTTTTAGCAACCCATAATAATTGGAGAAGGATATTTTATAAAACTTTGGGTCAATGTCCAAAAATTACCGACATACGAAGTTACCAATATTCCAGGCATTGGAATTACTGAAGAAATGAAGACCTCTCCCACAGAAAGATCGAAAGATGTAAATAAAATAAAACTCATATAGATATTTGTAAGAGATTTGGCAACCAATAACACCTTTCGCCTAAGCGCCTAAGCCCAAATGAGTACCTAAAACACTCCACCACAGATCATACACAGATTCTACAGAAATATACGGTCAATAATGTATGTGACACTCTGTTTGGGTTCTCATAAGTCTTCAATTAACCCGCAGAAAATCAAACTCAAACTTGTCGTAGCCGCAGATTCATACCAAATATTATTTATGAATCAGAATATTATTAAACTCTGAATTATATTTCAATGTGTTAACTCTCCGAAAAACAAATCCTTCCATGGACAAGTTTCAGGACATTTATGTATGCTGTTTACATGATGGATATAAACTGGTAGAAGTATTCAACCACATAAATGGGAAACAGCAATGAACTCATCTTAATATTTGGTCAAGAGATTTTGGAATGGACATCATCAAACCAAAATATAATACGTGATGGAATATATAGCTAAAGGCATTCAAGTCTCCCATTTAACTCTTGTTGTTTTGTTTGATTGTCTTGACTACTGACAAGAATTTTCGATTTGAATTATTTAATTTGTGGAGATAAAAATATTGACACGAAAGTTATTCAAAACAATATACACCCCAATGGAAAATAATTAAAATCTAGAGACCAGTAGTAATCCAAAAATTAATTAGCAAGCCATTTTGGATTGATTTGAATGGCGAAGATTTGGTTTATTGAAATATGTCTGAGGTACATTGAGGATTTAGTAGTACACTTGAGAATTTGAAATCAAAGCAAGATTTAAATTGATGAAAAACAATAGCAGAAAAGCCGCAGACAAATAATTTATGGTGTGGTTTACGTATATACATTTCTTGGGCCCTGTGTGTTTTTATTATCAGGAAGCCCAGGGCTACAGGATGCGAATAATTTTTAATGGTTACTCCAAAATCTAAAAACGCTTAAAAACCGCATTTTCGGGACCATCTGCGGGTGTTTGGCTCCATTTAAAATGTCTGCCATTAGTATACTTGTTATCAGTGAGTTTGTGGAGTTGGTTACTATCAATACAATTTTTTATTTTATTTCTTAGAAAGATAAACTTTGAAAGAATTCTTTTTTTGAAAATCATTAGAGCCGATTTTATAAAAATATATTTTTTAGATATGAAAATTGTGAAACATTGTAAAAAAAAGTTGGTATTCTATTTTCAAGGAAATATTTATGAATATCATCGAAAAATTGATTAAAAATTGACTTTTCTTATAAGACTCCTAGTAATTTTGTTTGAAAAAAATTATTCTGAAATTATAGGTAAATATAAAAATAACTTGAAACTTTGGGTACGAAATTTCGTTCAAATCCGTGTAACTTACATGACAGTCAAAAAATGAAAGATTTTACGGTGCTATATAGACCGTTATCAACTGATAAGAAAATATATTTTTTAAATTTAAAACACGACAGAGGTCACTGCTGAATTCAGAACCGTTTTTTTACTTGAAGTACGTTTTAGTACCTCTTCATTTGTCACAGTTGGATGTGAATTAGCCATTTTCTTTGCTTTTACGTTTCGCAACAGTACAGCTAAAAGCAAGTTAGTAGACTCTTTAAAGGGGAAGTCAAAAATTGTGTGGGAGTTTTTGTAGGTACCTAATTTTAATACTTCTGCAAAAGGATTGACACTAATTCCTTTATTGTACAAATAAATTCCTTAACAATAAAATTACTTCATCTAATAAAATCATAACGTTTTTTTTATTTGCTCTGCAAATGTCACCCATCCAGCTTATTTCATTTTCCGTTTTATCAATGCGAAAGTGATCCAAAAAAAATGAGTGATTGTCACCGAAAGTATTTTTTTTTTTTTTTTTTGTTCATATAGCCAAATATTTTGTCTGTCCCGTATAATATCCTCTAAATGATAAGTCACTGCTTATTGGCCTCAGGACATTTCAACTTAAGACTTCTTCTGTACACCACATCAGGACACCTGTCTATCTTCCTTCTCAATGTCATCCAACACCGAGATGACACTGTGAATACGTCCTATCTATACCTACAGCAAAAAAAAAAAAAAATGAAATATATTTATTCGATATCTCTCTCCGCCACTCAAGTGTCTCTGACGACGCACAACGAGAATGAATGAAAATCTATATCATTGCTCCTCCAAATAACGCCCCCTGCCATCAAAAGATCCTTTACTGCCTTTAGGGAATTTTGACAAAGGTAAACTCTTCTAAAGTTCTCTATAAGAAGGCTTCCTGTTTGGCAAACAAATAATTCTTCTGGAATTTTCCCATTTAACCGAGAATTCTTAATAATTAAATAGCAGCATTTTATTATGCCTGCTTTTATAATACCTACCCTCTGTACCAGCTCAAAGTGCTCGTTTTGAAAAGCCCATACAACTTACTTCTCCAGGACAATATTTAGGGACTATCAGGTATTTTGTTCCTTGAGATGGAAATGAAGAAAATTGAGAACCTTCTTCTGTGTGGAGCAAACGACATCTGTCTTTCATCTTCAATTTAAGGTTCACTCTTCTTAAATTGGTTTAAAGTTTCCTTAACGTTTTTTTTTGACATCAGCAAAAACAACAACAACAACAACAACAACATCAACAAAGATACGAGTATCTTAAAAATCCAAAATATCAAACCCACACTACATTACGTGCATTGTTTTCATTGTCACTCTAACCCCTCTGCGGCAGCATCACCGCACCGTGTTGCCGCAACCGAACCGATCCCCCTTCGAACCTTTCTATCCCCTCTCATTTCATCTCTGTTGCTTTTGTTTGTTTTCGCCCATGAAAAATCAAATTGGTGACAAGAAAACTTGGTTAGGTTTTGAAATTAAAACCCCTTTCATCCGAATTCTGTCCCTCGTGGATCTAAGAAAACACACACAAAAGTTAAAAAGTACAGACGACGAGTGACGCACGAGGGAAGACGTCGTCGTCGTATACGAAGCGAGTTTATCTTTGCTGAGATTTTGGGGCATCAGCCAACCAACCAACGCACAGTATTCTTTTTCACCTGGTTGGGCACTCATATATGGTTGTTTGTATGCGGGAGTGTTTGTTTTGTTGATTTTGAAAGTGGAGCTTTTCAAAACGAAGGCAAACAACAACAACAACAAAAAAAGGATATTTATCGTTTCTTTCAGGTTTTTTTTTTTTTTTTTTAATTTTGCCTTGGTGAAGGAAATAGCATTCACCACACATTTCCAAGAATGTGCGTACTGAACTAGAAATTTATTTCGAAATAATAAAAATGTGTTTATGTGCTTTATCCGGAGATCCTTTTCAATTTTCGTTTATCTTCCTTAATGCTCTTTTTTTTTTTTTTTTTTTGAGTTGAATTTCTAATATTATTTTCGGAATTATAATTTTAACATGAGTGGATTGGTTTGAAAAAGCAAACAGGTTAGAATATTTAGGTAAAAGGGTATGGTTGGTATTGGTATCTGTTGGGAGATTTCAGAGCACTCTGAAAAGACTTGAACACATACAAGATTTTTATTTGCCATAATACATACACAGAACACACACATGTAAGATGCATACTTTGCTTCCTATGACTATTCTTGGAAACTCAAACTCAAAATTTTGATGAAATACGTAGAACATTTCGAGTTTTCACAGAAGTTTTTATGTAGGTAGTTTCCATATAGATACTTCAAGTCCAATTTTATTCCTTGTGGTGTGGGTTAAAACAATAACATAAGTTTCCGAAATCGAGCGTCAAATGTAAAACTGTACAAAATGACAAAAAATGATTTTTTTTTTTTCAATTTTAGGTTATTTAAACCTGAGAGACTATTGAATAAAAATATTATCACACGATTTGCTCACGTTTAACCAAGGCCTAGTGAGTGAAACAATTTCTTGTGTATATAGTGCGTTAAATTAGCCAGAATTTTTCTGCTGGTTCCGAACGGCTAGCTGAGATGCACTTTTCTTGAAAAGAAGTAAGTACCGCTAAAAAAAACAAAGTGGAATAGGCTCAAGGCTGGGAATCGAAACTAGATTTTTTGTTTAAAAAAGTTTGTTGTAATACACACAAAAACAATATCTTGAAAAAAGAAATCAATCAAAAATTTCAAGATTTTTTTTTCAAAATTTTGAGCTTAAAAATTATTTTTGTAAAAGAAATTTATTTAAAACAACTTTATGTAATAAAAAGAAAAGGATTTTTGTATTTAAAAAAGATATTATAGTGGAGTAACTAAAGCAATTTATCTCGAAACCTCTCCGATTTGGATGTTTTTTTGTTCAAATGTTGGTATACACGTAAAAGGTATTGTGTATACCAACATTTGAACAAAAAAACATAAATTTTAAAACAAATTTTATAAAAAAATTTAGCTGATTTTTTTCAAAATTTTACCTTAAAAATATAATTTTTTTCTTCCAAAATTCAATGGCCTTAGAAGACGTCTGACTGACTCAAGAAAACTAAATGGTCTATGTTTTGTGGTTTTTGAAAACATGTGATTCAAACTTGAATTTTAGGAAAAAAATATTATTTAAAAAAAAAAATCAAACTGATTTTATAACATTAATTCATTTTTTTAGGTCTATTTGTCGACCAAAACTTAATGCTTTTATTTCAATTAAGTTGAATACAAAAAAAAAATTAATGTCAATGTGTCTTTTAGTTTTAGAAAAATTTATATAAAAAAAAAAAAAATAGAATTCTATTTTTATTTCAATTTTTCCTTAAAGAACTTTTAAGTTTTTTTAAAAAACTATAATATACATAGATAAGACATTTTAATTTTACACATTTTTTGTAAGAAATAAAGCCATTGAATTTTGGAAGAAAAGAAAGGTGTGTGTTCTCATGTACGTGCGCCAGAAGTTATTCTTTCTAGTATTATTTATTTTTGGAATTTTTTTTTCGGATATGTAAAATGATTTAAGAAATTTTGCGAAATGTTCTAGAAGGGAAATTTGATCAAAAAAGCATAATGTGCTTTTTTGTGAAATTATTTCAAATATTTCATATTCTATCAACCAAACTCTTGTAATTTGGTTTATTTTTGAATTTGGCCAATTTCAAATGGTCTTTTTGAGGCTTTTAGCTAGCCCACATTATTGTTTGATACTTCAAAGCTGACCACTCTGTTATTATAATAAATTTAAATCAAAACAATAAATTAAAAATTGTAAAAATTACGGTAGATAATGTAAAAATTGATAATTTTCCCCTTGTGGAGTGTTAGGGTATAATTGAAACAAATTGTGTATGCATTTTGTTCAATTTTTTTTTTTCTGTTATATATAATTTACAGTCTTTGTTTTTAATTTTTTCAATAGACTTTGTAAAGCACTGTTTAAGAGAACAGATACATCTTGAAATTGGCTAAAAATAAATTCAAAATTATCAAATTTTTCATTTAAATTTTGGAATTTAAACGCGTTCATTAAATACATATTTTCACTTAATAATCTCTGTGGCAATGTTTATTATTTTAAATAACTGTACAATATTTTGCAGAATTATAGTTCAACAATTTATCTAATAGAATCTGTTCAATTTATTTAAACTCTGCAACTTCAACTAAAGTTACAGATATTAATATCTAATCAACTTTTTATGAGTTTTTTTTAATTTTTCTCTCTAAAATCTGTAAATATGCATTTAATATTAAAAAAATTGTATTGCCTATCAAGGACTACATTTATACCAACAATATTGTCACATATTTTTTTATAAAATTTAAAAATATTTCGTACAATTTTTTAAATAGAAAAAGAAAACAAAAATTGATTTTGGCTTCCATTACGTTTTTCTCATTATTTTAATATAAAACTGCATAAAAATAAAATAAACTTTGTTGTAGTCTGATATTTCAGCAAAATTTTGATATTTCAATCTTAATCTCTAGAAAATATTTGATTTTGGAAAATAATTTTTAACTTGAATGTTGATTTCTTAGAATTTTTTTTTTTGAAAACGCATCATCAATTTAATTTATCTAGTCAATAAATATATTTTATAATTCTCACCCTTATACTTTTCCAGATGTACAAAAAGTTCCATTTGTCTTTTACCCCATTTTACCTTAACTTCCCGGTAGAATTTCAATAAATCTCGTTTTTTCGGAATTACACTGTACCACCTATCTTTTGGTGCTTTAAGTCTTCACTTATAGTGGAAATAAACCCAATAGTTATAATATGTAAGTTTGTTGTTACTGTTTACCTGCTTATAGTGTCTATGTAAAAAAAAAACAGAAATAATTGTCCGAGAAAGTCTATGTGTTATTACTGGTTGAATATTTTTATAAACGCTGGTTTTTTACCAGCAACTTCAAAAATTATATTAATTTATAACTTAAAATTATAAAAACAAAACAAAATGAATGTAATTCTATGTTGCGGATGACTAATAAAATATTCAAGAAAAATTTTATCAATGTATCATCATTTCTGAGGCGTTTTCGGTGATAAGTTTACTGTTATATACTGATAAAATAAGGCGATTCATGAAAAGTGCTGTAACTTTTCCCAAGATTCGATCGTGTCATTTGAACATGTTGGGTGTAGTTTCTTTGGATTCTACGTTAAAAATTAGGTACTCTTAAACCATATGCAACATGCTTATATTTCTCCAACATTTTTTTCTCTAATGTTTCTTTTTATTTTAATTTTCAAGATGGCGATCAAAAAATTTATTTTGCACCATTAGATGTTTTGAAGTTTGCATTGTGTCAAAAGAAAACCAACAAAAAACCGAAAAATCTTAGTAAAGCCTATGATTACATTTTAAATTAAATTTCGAAATTAGTGTGTGGGTACCTTTAAATTAAGTTCTAACTATTTTTCATATCCAGAATTCTTAAGTGTTTTTTTTTATTCCTTATGTACTTTGTTACTATATATTTTCAAATAATGTAAGTGTGAAAAACTATCTCGGAGTTTCCAGTCAAGTCCGAAAATAAGGAGTAGTTGGATGCTTATAAATTATCTTTTATCTTTGAAACCACAGGTTCTATGAAGAAAAGCTCTATAACCGTTTTTGTGTAGAATTGCATAAGCTTCAACTCTGTGTATCACATTTTTCCTTTATAGTCATAATTATTGAGAAAGAAAAAAAATACTGCAGGAAACCCCCTTTCCCACTGTTTTCAATGAAATATCATTATTTTCAAAAAAAAACTTTCTAATATGTAAGGCAAAAAATTTCGATAAAAAAAATTTCCACTAGAATTTATTCCTTTTTCCTGGGTGCAAGTCTTGTAGCCAAATAATTTATATCTAATACTATAGTACGACAAGATCCTAAAAATAATTAAAATTTCTTAATTTGACTGTCGAGAAAAAAAAAATCATAGTGTACAAAATATTTTACCACCTCCATAATTATATTTAGGGAAAGGTTTCAATAATTCTCTTTCCTATACACATTTTTGTTTCCTTAACTATTCTACTACAATATTCAATTCCATTGAATTTAAATGGACAAGAAGTAAAACCTTTTTAGACCATAGAGAGCCCAAGCTAAGAGCAAAATCAGAAAGAGTGTAAGTACCTACATCACTTGGCCCATTTGCGGTTGCCTTTGATACATAAAACTTCACTTTAGATTACAAAAGTTGTTCTTTGTGTAGAAAAATTAACAAAAGGACACATAAATTCCTCTCGTGCGGCATGTGGGTTTTGAAAATATAAAAAGAAAAAAAAAATAATAAAGAAAATACACATAAAATTGAAAAGAATTGTAACTTTAAAACTCAAATAAATAATAAGTAAAATGCCGTCACCCACTTGACAGCCTGTCAAGGTCCATGTCATCTTATTTCATTGTTTGAATAAATTTCCCACCCATCTCTCTCCCATCCCCCACAAAAGACCCATAGGTTGTGGGTAGTTGAGGATTGCTTGACTGTGATAAATCTGTAATTCTTTTTGAGACATTTTCTCGTTTTTTTTTCTCACTTAGATTGAAAGGGGATCAAATATTGCCTCAGGATCGTCGTCACTGCGGTATACACGAGTCATCTACTATATACGGGTATTATAGGTGTATAATATTTTGTTTAAAGGGTTCACAAAAGCTATTTCACTTTGAAAGATTGATGGAGACGCTTTTTACGCAGAATTTTCAATTTGTTATATTCGTCTCAGTGAATATGTGTGTATTCGAGTCTTTGTTTGTTTGTGTTATTTTTTTTCTTCCTCCAAACTTTATTTTCCTTTAAGTCAATAATAAGAGTAAGGGATGATGGTTTTATGGGATTTTGAAGAGTAATCGATTTTCATTCATTTGAAGAGGAAAGTATGTATCAGCTGTGACTAATAAGGTCAAGGGATTATAATCTGGAGAGCAGAGTTATACAAATGAGGAAATCATTTGAGCCTGACTGATTTTTTTTTTTTTTTTTTTCACATCGACATTATAGTGCTTACCTTTCCTTTCAGTAAACATATAGGTAGGCAGTATTAGCAACATGACATTGAGATTATTTATGCTTGAAATAACGTTGATGGAGTAGGTATATCAAAAAATGGGTCTTGTAACATAATCAGTTTTATTTTTCTATGCAGGAAAACACACACGCATATCAATAAATTTAGTTTAAGGATAATTTTGTATATAAACTTAAAATTAATTAATTGTGGAGATTATAAAATGCTTTTCTTGCGATTTAGGTATAGGTAAAGTATGAGAAGTGTATCTACAACCATTTCGAATGAACCGAAAAGATTAAAGAAAATTTTGCTATAAATACCGTACAAACTCTAAAGAAAATAACTTAAACAATATTCTGTGTGAAAATTTTAAGGACTAAATTTATTCAAATCAAAACATAAAGCTTAAAGAAAATCAGTTTTCGAAAAAATAAAAGAAAGAAATATTTAAGCATCTGGTTAGTAAATTGTTATTGTCGCTATACGTCGGATCTGTTTTTACTTGCGATATATGTAGGTACTATAGGGCATGCGAAAAAAGTGGGTCCCGCAATTTTGAATGTCCGTCTGCCTGTCCGTCTGCCTGTCTGTCTATCTGTCTGTCTGTCTGTCTGCCTGTCTGTCTGTGTATACCTCTAGCTACAGCCTAAGCCGATAAACCGATTTTCTTGAAACTTGGTGGTTAAGGATATTTGGTACCAAAACTAACGGTACCTTTCATATAAAAATTAAGGAAAAATTGTTTTTACAAAAACGACGCTAACAATTTTGATTAAAATTTGTGTGTCTACTTTTGATAGTAGGGTCATACTTCTGATATAAAATAAAGGTTTGTAAAAATTCTATTAAAGGTACCTCCCATAGAACCGTTTTTTTCCATTTTTGACTTTCCGTTAAACGACTCAACCAATTTTGATGAATTTTTTTACGGAAGCTCCTTAGCAGTTTCCAAAATTATTTGGTATCAACATTTTCAAAAACGTAATTTTTGGATTTTTAATAAATACTTTGTTTGGAGCTCAAAACAATTAAAGAAGTTGTCTATGTCAGTTCAGTAATGAATTTAATTTGTATTTCTTTTAAAATTAGTTATTTTTAAAATCTTGATATTTATAAGAAGCTTTAAAGTCCACAGTAACTTTGACAACAAGAGCAAGTGCGTGTGACCCAGTCGTGCATCCTTATGATTATTGTGAATAAACATTTTTTTTTTTTTGTGAGACATTTTAACGCGTCTTTTTAGTAGTCAATATAAATTAAAAAGATCTTTCTGATAACTAAGTTGTTTTACGTTTAAAATTCAAAGAAGCGTATTAAAAGTCGTTTTTAAACTCGAGTTTATTTAAATAGAAAAAAAAATCCAGTCTATCTTAGAAACGACGTAAACAACATTTATGAATCTGGTCCATAGTGTTTTTCTGAGATCATAATTTTGATTTGTTTTTTTTTTTTTTCAAGCTATTTAGAACAAAAAGAAAGAGCTACGCAATAGCTTACGCTCACTTATAAATTTCTTAAACGCTATTTTTTGTTAACTTTAACTAAATTTATTAAAAACGTAAATTTTTCACATGTTGCATTCTTTCAAACTTTTTGCAAACATTTCAAATTGCTCCACCTAAAATATATTTCTACTTGCTTGATGCGGAGTTATTCATGTATTTTAAAGTCTTTTGAAAGTTATCACTTCTTTAAAGGAAAATTGTTTAATGTTTCACCTATTCAGTGGCGAGAATTTTTTGGCATACATGTATAAAAAATGTTGACTTAAGATAAAGTTGACGGAAAAAAGTTTTAATAATAGTAAAATATATAAATAAAGAAAAAATAAAATAATAAAGATTATTTTTATTTTTATTTTTAAGTCGAGTGATTAAGAAAATTCAATTTTCTATATAAAATTTAGCAAGGACTTTTATTAAAAAAAATTGGTACGGCATTTTTAAGATAAAATTTATCAACATCTAAGAACTAAATTTTGAAAAAAAAATATTGAGTAGTTTTCGGAAAAATGATTTTTAAAAATTCAGAAAAAAAATATTTTCGATCATTTTATTTACTAAACATTATTACTCAACTTAAAAACTTTCATGTACAAAAAATGGTTGAAATTGATTGAGTAACATTAATACCGGGTTTTGAAAAAAATGGTTTTCTTTTAAAGATCGACCTTATCCAAAAAAAAAATTAAAATGATTTTTTTAATCAAAATCGTAGGAACCATTTTTGAGAAAAATTAGTATATGACAAGTAAAAACTGAAAATCACTAGAGCCGTTTTATTTTTTATTTATAAAAATACTCAAGACTTTTTTGAGAAAAATGTTGGTATGCCATTTTTAATAAAATATTAAAAGAAATCGAAAATCAAAATATTAAAAAAAAAATTATCAACACGTTTTCGAAAAACCAATTTTTCAAAAACAAATTTTGAATCGTTTTTAAAATTAATTCGAAAATTTGTATAAACTTTTTGTGGAAAAATTGTCATCGAAATCCATTCAGTCGTTTACTAGAAAATCAGAAAAACGGGTCTATGGGAGGTACCGTACGAGATTTTTAGTTGTAGCAGGTACCATACAAATTTAATTCAAAAAATGAATAATATAGTTTTGTTCTTTAAAAATACCTTTGGTGACTTTTAAACTTGAAAAAATCTTCTCAAGAAACTAAAATCATTTCAAAGCCATTAACCTTAGCTAAAGGTAAACTTTTATTTATTTGATTAATCAGTTTAAAACCATTTAATGGGAACTTAAATGAAAACCGTTTTACACTCTTCTCCTCAAATACTATATTCAACACGGTCATTAAATTCAAGATCCAACTTGAAAACATCATCTTGCGCCAAAACCATAATGATAACCAAACTCAGATAAAAGTGTCATTAGCATTTATTTCCCATCGTCACTGTCGTCCCGTGCGTCGCGTCGGTCGTCGTCGTCATCTGTGAGATGAGCTAAAATTTCACAGAGAGTTTGTATAGGTACTTTTATCTACGACCCAACTACACGACGACGAGTTGTAGGTAAACAAAACATTTTTGTCTGGCAATGTATCTTCTCAACTCAGCTACTTCAATACCCTTCCCTTCCTTTATTATGTCTTCAATTCTAAAGTATACTTCACTACTTTTTGAAGAATTTTTAATTTTAGATCTCGACAATAAAACAAATAAAGAAACAACAACTTCAATTCGTCGTGTCCTTTCTTTACTATCATCACATAGTATTCTTCTCAAGCCATCATCAGATGAAACGGCCGCCATATTTTCTGACAAACTCTACTAGTAGATGCAGCCATATCCGGATTATTGTTATCAATTTTGCGCCAACAACATCCGCATAGGAGTTTTAAGAGGACCGATGAACTGACTCTCCGTGTCCGTATATGTATGTGACGTAGTTGTTGGCTTAGGAATGCTATTTTCTTAACGAGTCCTGACAAGCGGGCTACTCCCACTGTTCAGATGCCAAACAGAAGAGGCAATGCCACTGTTGCAGCATTCCGTTGCTCTGCATCAATTGTTAGAAGTGTTCATGCACACACTCCGAATGTTTTGTTTGTATGTGGAGAGTGGAGGCTTTGTACGAGTGCATCATATTGTGCAACCTCGAAACGGAAGGAGCTACTCTCGCATTGAGAAAGACTTGACTCGACAAAATGTCTGCCATGTTGTGTCCGGAGGATATCTGCTGTCCCCGAAATGGGAAGCAAAAAAAAAAAACCCACTCGCCATATACAAAATGCATCAGAACCTTGCGGGAGGTATACACTTTTAGAGTTGGGGTGGACAAAAAGTTTAGAGGGGGTGGGGGAGTCAGAGGGTGGTGGGGGTGGTGGTGTTAACACGGGGAAAGGTTTTGTTTGCAGACAACATATTGTGAACTTGATATTATTTTAGAATTTATGGGTGTTTAAGTTGATGTTTTTGGCTCTGTGCTTGTTCCATTATGAAAGAAACTGCTTATTTCCACTCACTGCTTCTGCTTCTGCTTCTGCTTCTGCTTCCACCCACCTAGCACTCCTGCTACTGCTGATGCTGCTGTCGCTTCTGCTTGGATGATATGAATTTAGAAAATTGCAACACGAATTTGTTTCATTCACCACTTAGTAGCACTTGGGCTTCGGCTTGGGGTATTGTGCACTTGAATTGTGGAAATCGCTTTTGAATGTTGATAAATTGCAGACATCTGGGGGACTACTGGGATGATGGTTGGTTGTTTTTTTTGTCATATGCGAACGATAATGGAGATATGATAGGAACTGGAAACATTTTAGTTTGTGTTCGTACACTCTTCATCCTCTGCTGTTGCTGACAGGCATTTTGAACAATATCGGATCACTTAAAAGTTAAAATGTTTTCATCAAGCTTAAAACTGCATGATAAAAGGGTGAAAGTATTCATTTTTTGTTGTTTGTTAATTTGTGGAAATTGCGTGACAGAATTGTAATTTTAGAATTTTGACAAGAAAAGTTTAATCTAAAATGGTTATTGGAGTTTAAAAAAAAAGCTTTAAAATTATGAGAACTTTTAATTACTACTACATGCCAACCTTCAATAAGATTTTCAATTCATTATTGTTTGAAACTTTTGATTAATTTTTTTCATACAGTATGTAATTTGAATAAGTTATTTTTTCTGTTTCGTACGAAATTAAATTTTAATAAACAAAATTGTTGAGTGAAAGCTATTTTTAATTAAAAATAAAATGTTTACGATTGGATCACGTTCTTGCTTTTATTGAAGTTTATTGGATTTTGACTACTAAGAATTTTAATTAAAGTTATGATAATGCAGTTAAAGAAAAAGTGAAAAATAAAACATTAAATTCGATGTTAAAATGATTTAAAAAGCTTCTTATCCGAATTTGAATTCAAAACGCATTTATCAAATGAGGGTTTTGTAATAAAAATTCGTTGTTCTACTGAAATAAAGAAATAAAGAAATACATAAGCCAAATACAAAACTTAGCAATATTTAAGTGGAATTTTTGAATTATTATAGATTTAATATAGACATCAAGTAAAACCACCTGGACGAAATGCCAAATATTTTAAAAGCTATATTAAATCAATGTTATCGGATCGATAAATTAGTAGTGGCCCATAAAACAAATTGTAAAAATAATCATGGTTTTTCGTTTCATGTCAAAAATTTAAGGAGGTTTTAATCAAAACCATCAAAATGATGATGGAGAAGTCAAAAAAAGTGAATTTCGACATTCTTCGGACTGGGTGCGATAGGGAACAAAAAAAAAAAAGAGTTCTCTACCAGTTAAAACAATTTGGAGCTTCTGATGAAGCAAATGAGACTCTATTAATGTCTGTGTTTATGAGATCGATAGGTTCATTGTAGAAGAAGTCTCCTAAATGAAGTTTGCGTCTGTAACAGAGAGCAGGGCATGTACAAGGAAGATGTGAAATTCTTTCTTCTTCTTCATCGTCTAAAAAACTCCTGCAGAAATCGTTTGATAGAATACCGAGCCGTACCGCGTGTTGTTTCAAAGCGATTCGTTTCAGCAGTAGTTTGCTTGTAGCTATGGGAATACCTATATTTGCCTTGTTGGGCAGGATAGGCATTTGCGTTCCAATTCTGGCGAGTTCATTGGATTTATAATTCCCCCCAATGTCCCGGTGTCAAGGCACCCAAATAAGGTGAATATCAAGCTGTTTGGCAATCTCCATCAGAGACAATCGACAGTCTTGGGCTGTGATGGTATTTGAAGAAATTTTTAAAACACTTGTAGATGTAGAAGTACTTGTAGTTTTGTGTTGCAGGTCCCAGGTTTTAAGTATCATTTTAAAAAGTATTTTAGTTTAAAAAAATATTTCCAAAAACGATAGTCTTCAAAAAACGCTATATACCAAGCTTGAAGTAAATCGACCCATTCGTTTTGGTTGTGGCTTCTGATACATAAATATACAGACATAATTGTCAGACCCACTTTTGTTTTTTTGTAAAAATATTGAAATAAAACATATTAGTAAGGCAGCGCACTGTTATCCAAAATGACTTTTCTTGTTGTTAAAATCATAAAGATACCGATACAATTTTTTCAATTGAATTTCAAGAATTTCGTTTCACATGGTGAAACGGAATCATTGAATGAAGAAAGATTTTGTTTGTATTTTTTCTTTATTTGAATATTTTAATTTAAGATAAAAAAATGCTAAGAACTTTTTGCGCAAAAAATGTCATCGAAATTCATTCAGTAGCTAACGAGGAAATCTTGATAAAGAAAAAAAATGATTCTATTGGAGTTGCCGTTACGAACATATGAAGAAATAGTTTTTCTTATTGGAAAAGTGCAATTTTCTTTGTTGTAGTACACACAAAATTTAGATCAAAATAGTTAGACTTGTTTTTGAAAATAAACAATTCTGGTCCTAAAAAAAAATTCAATTTACCCTCTAAGGAAACACTCAAAACCCTTAACTATAATTTTTTTTCAGCAGCTTAGGCCGTAGCTTGAGAATGGACACGACAAATACAAAATTGCGGTACTCATTTTTTCGCATTCGTGATCGTAATATCATGTTTGATTGTTACTCGTATCTCGAGTCTATTTTTTTTTTACGAATACTAAACTTGCCCCATAGTACCAATTTCACAGTATTTGCTGCCAAGCTGTGTACAAAAAACTTATATTTTTGAGTTTTGTAATTGAAAAATACTTGCGGAGCAAATATTTTGAAAACAAAGTCTCTTAAAATTTTTTAGTTGACATGTATCATTGAATGCTATAGAAAACTTGGGTACCAAAAGTGATTCTTATTATTTCTTCCAAAAACTTCTGATACTTATATGAAGATATCTCGGCAACAAAGCTTCACAAAATGTTTTGGTCAATAATTTTGCTAAGAAAAAAAAAACTTTTTTTCTAATATTTCATTTTTTTTTTTGTGTAGAACAACCCTGGCAACGCAGAGAATGAAATTGGAACCGACTTCAAAAAATGAGGAGGTTATCAATTCGAGTGTATTTAATTTCAGAACTTTTTACGAGGTGAATCGATTTTGATGATCCTTTTTTTTTTATTTAAAAGCTAGTGGTCCCAATAACGTAACTTTTTTTGGCCAGTTCTGACAATGACACCCATGAGAAAATATTAAAAGTCTTAAATTTGAATTCGGTTGTTTTTTTTTTTTTTTTTGAAAGGCATTATTTAGAGAAGTTTGAGAAATTGTTTTTTTTTTTCCTTTTGGTTGTTTTGGTATTATAGTGTTACTGATATATCTTTTTTGAAGGGTTAAATACTATCACATCCAAACATTATTATAACATTACAATTTTTTCGAAACAGTTTTAATAAAATTAAATATTTAAATACATTTTGGTTACTCACTCGTGTATCGTTCAACCAATTTTATTAAAAATCTGTTAATAAACATTTCTTATCATCAAAGACTTTCCCACATTTGAAAATATTCTATTAACTTTAAAAGGTATAGTTCCCCCTAATTTTAAACAAATATGAAATGGCCATATTTGTATGAAAACCCAAACAAAATTTCGTTTTGTGGGATATATCGGCTCAAAGATATAGAACAAAATAATTTATTTTTACATTTCCTAGGAATTGGATGCATTTTACATAAATAAAGAAATTACATTCATTCATTTGTCCTACAAATTTTTACGTTACATATTATTTTACAAATAATAATGCATCTTATATAGTCAAAACGTTGCTATGCATGTATTTTGAGACATTTTTTTTTAAGTGCAGTAGCTTTCTCTTTTTACCTAACTCTATTAGTTAATGAATCAAAACTTTAACTGATTAATTGTTTCTTTAAATCAGAAAACCTACAAACCTTAACCATCTGGGCTACAAACTATATTTTCTACAGAAAATTGCTTGCAAAGTTTTTCCGATTTCCACTCTTACTTCATAACTCTCAGTCGCAGTAACAAATCTAACATGGCTATGCCATTTTATTTCATTTTCCCACTCTCTCTCTCTCCTTCTCAATCATTTTCTTTCCTTTAACATTTTTTTTATTTTCAAAATTTTAATTCAAATTCAAAAGTCCCATCGAGAATAAAAGTTTTTTTTTTTTTAAATATTTTTTCTTACTTTTACCATTCTGTTCATTGCAAAAAACGACGAAGAAACCCGGATAACAAACTTCTGACAAATTTCGAACATTAAAAACTTCTCTCCAACGAAACACTACTAATTCGCTTGCCAACTAAGACGACGAACAAGAAAAAAAAAAAAAAAAAAAAAAAAAACAGCAATAAAAAAAAAGAAATAAACTTTTCAAACTATTTTTCATTTTTTTTTTTATTTTCACTACGATGGATTTTGTTTTTTTTATGGCTCTATCGAGAAATAAAAAGATGAATGTTTTTAGTGCGGTTGGTATAGGTTATTTGCCACAATCGGATCCGGAATGGAATACATATATGAGGGTACCAGTGTAGGTACCAACAAAAAAAAAAATGAGCAGAACTTTTTAAATTTATCGGAGCATGACCATCGCATATTGTCATTGCGAGGGGCTAAGTGATAAAAGGAAACGAAATGAAAACTAAGTGCAAAAAAGTATCCGGATGTGATGAAAATGTCAGCGAGAATTATTCGAAAGTTCAACAAAAATAAAAAATAAAAAAAAAAACGAAAGAAAATAAGAGCACGACTGAGTCGGGCATTATGTTTGTTCTTATAGCTTATCGATTGCTAACAGCTTAGGCTAGCTTACTACGTACCGAATTTAAGTACCTATGTAGGTTCAACAAAAGCACTTATGTGATTGCTTATAAAGTGGAAAAAGTAGGTCATAAGTGCGTGCATTTAACTTGAGTTTTGTAAATTAAATAATTGTGTTCAGTGCTCTACAATCTTGAACAAAACATCTTTTTTTCTTTTTGAATTTTAATACTTTTAAGGAGTTATGAAAGAACGCATCCTCAAGAACCCCTTTGGTAGGGTTTTTTATTACATAAAACATGATTGTGAGCTGGAAACAATAATATTTATTTAAGTAAAATCTTATTTCAATGCTTTTTACAGTTTAACGTTACGATATCTATCAAAATCGCAAAAAATCGCACCTTTTAAAGACATTAACATATTAAGGAGGTATTAAGGAACATCTCAAGCTAATCGAAATTACAAGATTTCACTGGCAAACTTACATTTTTTTCTTCCAAACAATAAAACTATTCTTTTTTTAGTCCCAAAAGAGATTTTTTGTTACCTGACTCAAATCAACATAAAATATAAAATTAAAACAAGGCTTAAAATTATATTACTGTTGAACATTCACAACAACAACATCCATGGATTTCAAATAATCTAACCCGCTACTAACCACTTTAGCCGAAAGGAATAAAAAAAGATTCTTAATAAAGGAACCATGCCCCAAAAACGCCTGAGACCAGAGATAGAGTGTATTGAATGCACCAACATGTCTCCACTGGGTATAGTATTGTTTTTATACAGACTTTGTATGGCTTGACACTTGTTTATATTTTCAAAAACTTGCACTATGTTTGCATTTTTCAAAAAGGTATCAAATTTTCAACAACTCAGTACACGTGATATTACCATTTGAACTCATATAGATGAAAAAATAAAAAAAAAAATAAAACGATTTTGTTAAAACATCAAAAAAAATTTAAATAAATTCTGTCATTTGAACACAATCGTTTGATTTAGTTTGTTTTATCTATCTCGTAAATTCAGCATGGCCTTGGGAAGTTTTCTAAGCTTTTTGGAAACTACAAACATAGTACAAGATAGTTATAACCGTTTTAATGTATTTGGCTCTATTTTTGTCTAACTGATCTAATCTTTGCTAACCGACATCCGATTTGTGAAATTTTTCTTTTATTCAATCAAGGATTTACAAGTGTTTTATTTTGGTAAACCATGTTTTTTTTGCGAATAGCGGTTTTACATCAATTTTTTATCCTACATTTTTCTTCCTAACATTTTTGGAATTTTTAATTTTGATATTATGTTGATATACAGAATTAAAAAATATTATGCTTGGGGACTATATTTCAACAAAGAAATATTTTCTTAACATTTTTCAAAGCTGTTTTTTTTTTTTTGCTTTTGTTGATTTTTTATTAGAAACACTGAACATTTTTTTTTAATCAAATAAAAAAATGCTCATAAATTTGTTTGCAGTTTTGTTTTTAGATATTTATTAATTTAATAAATAGCTGAAATTTGGATAGCAATTTTCTTTTAATTGAAGAATTTTTCGATTTTTAATTAGTTTTCTATGAACTCATTTTGATAGATTAACTCAAATGGCATTTACTTTATTTGGACGTCAAAGTCATTTAGAAAGTTAGTTTATTGTTTTTACCTTGCTATCTAGGCTATGCAGTAGTGCATTTTATTTTCCAAAAGCCCTTTCTCATAATTTTAATTGGCTGAAGCAAAAAAAGAACTTTTTTATTAATGTTTATGTTAAAACGGGCTTTTTTGGTCACTTCGTTTTATATGCAAATAAAAATCTTTATTTCATACTTTCTCCCTACGTTTCGTCGTAATTTCTCGACTTCTTCAGGGGTATTTTATTAAATCTGTTAAATATTATATTGAATACTTTTTACACTATTACAAAAATTGTTTAAACTTACATGAAAATATTATTTTGTTACATTTATTAGTTGACACATAATTAATAATTAAAAACTTTTGAATTTTCTAAAATAAAAATATAAATTATTGACATTTAATAAATAAAAGTTAAAATAAAAAATATACATACATCACAGCACTTTAGAAAAACTAAATGAAAAACAATTAGAATTTAACTTTTTTATTGTTTACTTTGTTTAATTTTAAATGTTTTTAATTATAAAGGTTCATTATTTTTATTGGCCTCATTTAGTTTCCAAGATATTTTTTGTTAAAATCAGCTTTTTGGTATATTTTGTCTTTGATTTGCCAGAAAAAAATTAATTTTAATTTTAATAGAAAGGAAATTAGAAATTAAAAATGAAAAATTCAATTAATTTGTACCGTGTTCAGAAATTCTCTACACAAAAGTGTACTTTTTGACGGATTTTTTACAAAAAATGTTAAGAGGTTCATAGTCCGTGTTAGTTGTTGTTTGTTTCAATAAAACTGAAATCTTTGAACGCAAAAAAATTAGATGAATCAAAATTTATATTAGAATCGAAGCCAAAATAAAACTTTTATGCATAAAATTTCAGTGAAAGGGATAATCAATATATACGCTAAAGATTTGGTCGAAATTTACGGACACTTACTAAAATAACAGCATTTATCAACAACTGTAAATTTTTTGCAAAGGGAATCTAACAAAGGATTTTGTTACCCATTAGCATGTTTGATAATAGCATAGAGAAAAATAATTAAAACAACTTCACAAATATAGATTTTTAATAATAACAGAATACGATTGAATCTTAAATTTCTCTTTTATATTTGTTAACAATGAAAATATCAAACCAAATTGTTAGAAATGTTCAGAAATTTGTCAACCTGGCTGAGGGCATAGTCATAGCTTATAAATTCAAAATATTGTATAAAATTAAAAAAAAAAAAAAATCATTTTATTTGAATATGGAGCTGTTGAATAATTAAAATTTAATTAATTTTTTTATTTAGTTCATTTTGGTAATTAATGCAATTTTTTTTATTTTTTTTTTTTTTTACTGAACTTGGAAAAAAAAATGTTTAAAAAAAAATCAAATGTTCACCTTTAAGAAATTTATGTAAATTATATTCTTACAATATTTATTTTTTTAATATAATTATGTATAAGCTACATTTTAAGGCTAATAAAATCATTCAAAAACTATGGAGCTGAAGATCGCTTCAAAAAGGGTAAAAAATCTTTAGGATAGAATCTGAAAAACCTTAAACGCCTTTGTTTTGGGCATGAATTCCTTTAGACGTGGTGTTTTCCTATTTTTATTAGTTATATTTTTTAATATGAATTTGTAATATAAATTGTCAAACATAATTTATTTATATTTTTAACCTTCAAACAAAGTTTGCCATTTAATTTAATAAAGAAAGAAACATTTTTTGAAAAACAAATTTGTAGATCGAAAGTGCCATTTTTAAGAAAAATAATTTTCCTATAGCTTGGTCTAAGAATACTCAAACATTGTAAAAAAAAAGTTGGTATGCTATTTTCAAGAAACTGCATCATCTTAATTTACAATTTCAAACAAAAAATAAAGCACTAACCAGCTTTTGAAAAATTGGTTAAAAAATTATTTTTTTTTTAAATTTTAATATCAGATAATATAAAAATTGCTAAAAAACTTATGTGTAAAAAGTGTCATGGAAATTTATTTACTCGCATACGATAAAATCAGAAAAAGAGATACCATTATTAACCGATTAAAAATATTTTTTTGTTTGAAAAAAGTGACCGACCACACTTGTAGTTTACACAAAAATTTGAATCAAAGTAAATGGAGCCATTTTTAAATAAATTAAATATGAAGTATTAAGTAACCTACCGTTAATTTTAGTCCTTAAAAAAAATTGATTTAAGTAAAGCAGTTTTTGAGAGTCCCTCTCTCAAAATCCTTAACTTTCAAGTTTGAAGAAAATCGCTTCAATTAACGATTTTGGCTTTAGCTTGAGATAGGTTAACGACCGACAATCACACCGAGAGTAACTCAAGCACCGGTGGTTCATATACTGGTGATGGCCATGTTTTGTTTTTTATTTGCTTTTTGCGTATTGAAAGTGGAACGTTTTTGATTTTCAAATTTCCATTATTGGTCTCAAAATGTTCCATTATAATTGCTTATTTTTTTTTTGTTTTTGTCGCTCCTTGTAAAGTGCAAGAAATTTTGTAAAAATTTGTAGTAAATCATTTCTAATCCGAAATTAATTTTTAAGAATCAATTATACTTGCCATAAACTGACAAAAATAACTTGTTGAAAAGATAAAGATTAAAAACAAATACCTTAAACTTCACATCCAATTTTTAAACGTCCCTCCTTTATATCCTTTCTAGTAGGTAGATATTAAAAAAAAATAAAACCAATGAGTCAAATCACCCGCAATCATAACCACATCATAATTAAATTGAATCTCATCCATCATGTTTTCATCAATTAATCTGTTTCCACTTAATAACTTATAAAGGCTCCCCACAAACGGATTCATAGAAATCTCGCTTTAAACATCCATATTCGAATGAAAAAATAAAATCATACATTTAAATCCGACAACCTTGCTTGCAATCGGCTTATTAATAAATTAAATACAAAAACACTCACCTTTAATCCTTGTGAAGAAAATCAGCAGGCATAATCCAATCAGCCTCGTTCGTATCCTCAATCCTTGAATGTTGATCATTTTTGAAATTTTTTTTTTATTTATTTTTTTTTTTTTTAATAATTTCTACAGAATTTATAATTAATTTCAAACCTGAAAAAACACTTCTACACCGCACTGGATATTTATTTTGAATTTTTTTTTTTTTTATTATTTTAATTTTTATTTTTATATCACGTAATTAAATGTGAAGCACTTTCGAGTAAATATTTTTTTTTTTTTTAATTTTTAATCTTTTGTTGATATATTTCACTGCACAGCAGGATATTTATTTATGTGCGAGTATAGATAAAGATACAATATTCGTAATCGTAATTCATTTCAACCGCAGAAAAACACACACACACACACACACGTAGACACTACTTGTCGTCGACAACGACAACGTGTGTCGTCATTATCGTGAAGGAAAAAGAAACAAATTCTAAACGGTATCTTCTTGGGAGGAAATATTATTTAATCAATTTTTTCCTTTGAATTTTGATATAATTTAAAGGAAAATAATTTTCACGAGCATTAACCAATTCAAAGAGGAAAACAAAATATAAACGCTTTTAACCGCACCGCTCTGTGGTGGCTTTTTGACACGAGAGATTCAAAATTCAAAAATCTGGAAAAACCACGCGCTGATGATGATGCTGACGGGAAAAGTGTGTCATCCACATTAATTCCACCCACCACTTGGCATTACATGCTGTTGTCAGGGTTAGCTTTGAGAAAGTATCCTGTTTTCCACATCACTTCACTTTTAAATCATTCCAAGGATGATTTTCTTCCTTCTAGACATCATGTGCGCTTCTTATCCCGAAACGAAAATTTTTTTGTACGGCAAAGGGACGTTTGGTGGAGAAACGTATAAGAGAGTAAATGATTTTCTTCCAAAAATTATATAAATCACATTCCCAGTGTACCCGGTTGATGGGTTTTGTATAGGTTCGGTGTTCTGGAGGTGATAAGGTAGTGGGTAAAACTTTTTGAATTAATTTTTCTTTTTTTTTTCTTTCAAAATCACGGAACGAGAAAATACGTTTACTTTTTTTCTCAGATTTATTTACTCAGTGCACTGCACCGGCTGCAGCAGAGATACATGCATAAGTAACCACAGAACCGATTAGAATAAGTTAATTTTTATTTAAATGCGGCATGACCGACAAGTTGACGTATGATGCGGGAGCAACGTAACGATAAAACACGGAACGCGGGCTGAGAAGAACGCTGAGATGGAGATGATCCCTTGCCACCGGAGGAATTCGCATGGATGATGGTTGGAGATGGATGGAGAGACTTTTCTTGATGATGAATCTGTACCGCGGCCAGAAAATATAAATCAAACGCGTGCTACACATCTGAGATACAGGATAAAACTACTCGTTCGAAGGGATCCGTTCGGTTTGTACCGAAATCGGGTGGAAATGGCTGTGTGGGATGTTTTTTTTTTTCTTTTTTGTATATTTCCTTGCTGTGAGATATTTTTCCGAGTTTCAGTATTGGAGTCTTCGGAATTTCCCCCATCAGCTGCTCAGACTGAGTTTCATAAATGATTCGATGATGGAGGAATACAGAATAAGGATTTTCGGATTGGTATTTTCTATGAATGGGTATATGGGAAGAGAGAAAAGGGATATTTTATCTTGAAAACGAGTGGTTTTCGGAGTGTTCTCTGCGCTCTTTTTCGTAAAACACTATAATAAGAGGAAATTTTGTGTGGGAAGGAAATTTTAACAGAATTTTAACAGAGATAAGTTGTAACAGGTTAATTTAATTTTGTACCTACTCCACAACAAAAGAGACAAAATGAGGAGATTATTTTTTTTCGGGTTTATAAAGGTAATTGAGTCAATTTGTGGCATTGAAGCTGTGGGCTATATTCTTTTGATTCGATATATTATGAAATATTACACTCATATGATATTTAGAAAAGGAGAGAAATTGAGAAATTAAACAATGTAAACTTATGAAGTAATCCGAAATCATGTTTCGGTACGAAGTCTATAACTAACATGTGTATCCTCTATAGAATATTGACGTAAAGTGGAGATTTGTATAACTGGCTGAAATCAAAAAGATATTGCTATTTGTACTCGAGATAAAGGTACTGCAAGGCATGTATAGGATCCGTAAAAATCGAACTCGAGATTACAATCAGACATGCCATTATGATGATAGACAATGGCAAAAAACTGGGTGCCGCAATTCTGTCTATCTGTCTGTCTGTCTGCCTGTCCGTCTGTCTGTGTATACCTCGAGCTACAACCCAAACAACTTAACTAATTTTATTGAAACTTGGTGGTTAAGGATATTTGGTGATTCCCTAGAGTTGAAACTGAATTTTTATTTTTAGGACCAAAACTAACGGTACCTGTCATATAACAATTAAGGAAAAGTTAACTTTTCTCAAAACCGGCTCTAACGATTTTGATTAAAATTTTTATGTCTGCTTTTGTTAGTACTCATACTTTTTTAATGAATGTAACTATTGTAAGAATTCTATTAACGGTACCTCCCAAAGAACCGTTTTTTTTTTCATTTTTGACTTTCTCTTAAACGACTCTAATAATTTTGATGAATTTTACTATGCAGAAGCTATTTGACAGTTTTAAAATTATTCGATATCAAAATTTTCAAAAACGTAATTTTTGGATTTTTAAAAATCTTTCAAACATTGTTTTTGAAAAATCAATTTTTCGAAAATGTGTGGCTGTATTTTTTTAAATTTCGATTTTAGATTAACAATAATATTATCTTAAAAATGGCACACCAATTTTATTTTTAAACAAGATTTGAAATTTTTTTTATATAAAAAATTAATTTATTTAAAAACGGCTCGAACGATTTTCAAATTTTTTTTTCTTAAAATTTATCTTTCTTAATCAAATTAAATGGCATACTTTGTTTGGAGCGCAAAACAATTTAAGAAGCTGTATAAGTCATTTTAGTTATGAATTTAATTTTTGTTTATTTCTTATAAAATTATTTCTTTTAAAAAGCTTTATATAAGAAGATTTAATGTCCATAGCAATTTTGACCCTAAGAGCAAGACCGTGCGACCCGGAAGTGCATTTTATTTATTTTTTGACTTTCTCTTAAGCAACTCAACCAACCTTAAAATTAACAAATTTTCAAAAAAATATTTTTTGGAATTTTTAAAAAATCATTCAATATTTTGTTTTGAAAAATCAATTTTTCGAAATCCGGGCATTGTATTTTTTTTAATTTTAATATTAGATGTGCCATAATATTATCTTCAAAATACCATACCAACTTTATTTATAAACATGGTTTGAGAATTATTATATATACAAAATTATTTTTTTTTAAAAACGGCTCACAATTTTTTTTTTTTCTAAAAATTTATCTTTTTTAATTAAATTAAATGGCATACTTTGTTTGGAGGTCAAAACAATTAAATTTATAGTTATTTTGTCTATAATTCGAATAAGTTTTAGAATATTCTTGTTGCTCCCTGATTTTGAGTAAAATCTAAAAACATCTATTAATCTTATAAACATGATTTTTTAATTTTCTTATGAGAATAGACCAGGGTATTTAAGTTTTGACCTGGACAAAAAACTTAATAGCTAGAAATTGTAGAAAATGTTAGCAACACCCTTACTCATATCCCAAAAGTCCCAACAAATCCCGTTTAGGGTTTGGCCAATTGCAATCTTAGGTTTCGCTATATATATCAAACTGATTGTCTTTGGGCCAAAACAAGCTAATTTGTGTGTTGAATCCATTGAGATTAGAATCCGGGCAATAATGTCAATAATATGCAGAGAAAATTCTTTTAATAATTTATTGTGATTTACCTACCCCCGATTTTTCGTCTAATTTGACTGTAGTATAACATTATAGCATTAATAAATTCTCTTTAGATATGTCGATTTTTTCTATATTCTTTTATTTAATACATCAGTCTTAACTTGTAGTCTTCAATTACATTCTATTATTTTAAGATGGGTCACTGGGGCGTATGAGTAACTTTTTTTATTTTATTTTTTTTATTTTAAACGAGTTTTCAGTAAAAATGTACCAGTTGAACTGAAAGTTCATCTGATAAGTTATTCATGAAAAGGAATATAAACTTTGCTCGGAGATGTCAATGCATCTTAATCAAAATAAAAAAAACAGTTTAAATAAACAATTTGACCTCTAATTTTTGGTTTGATTTCTCTGAGACAAAATCTAATAAGTAATTATAAAAAATTTTGAGATGCGAACACAACACAAAAATTACAGAAATAAAATAATTTAACTACAAAAAAAAATAAGACAACAAATCTGTTATAACTTTGAATCTCTTTTGTATTCGTTTTTGAAACGAAACTTAAACATTTATGTTGAACAAAAGGTCGTACTAAAAGTTGATGCATATTTAGTTTTTCATTTCGATCCATGGTTAATAAGACTGACCTGTTTTTATTAATATGTATTTTAATTCTTCTTACTTTGTTTGAGTAAATATTTCAATCAAATTAAAAAAAATATATGTAAGTAAATTCATGTTTATTGTACAAACTAAAAGTATCAAAAATATGATTTAAAACTTGAATAAAAAAAAAAAAAACAAGCATAAATTCAAGAGAAGAAAATATACATACCTAAACATCCTACAATCGTATACATACTACTCAAGATTATACTCTATTAAATTTTTCCCTCATTCATTTTGATGTCGTAAAAAACATTTATTACCATACTGAATGTCACTAAACGAACAGAACATTACAAAGTGTTCATAAATGATTATATTCTACATTTTACGTTCATGTATTTTATTATTCAAATACAAAAATCATTAATAACATGAAATTATGACATTTATTGTTTTATTCTATTTTTTTTTTTTCAGTTTCCTTACAATACAGAAATGCGAAGAAATATTTTTATGTTTGTTCATTCCAAGACATCTTTCAGACCACAATAGATTTCAATCAAATTGATGACTTAAAGTAGGTAAGGCATTTTTATGCAAATCACTCGAATAATTGAATAAACGAATAAAAATAATTAATGATTTATTCTTTTTTTTTTGTATTTTATCATACAATTATTTATTGATTTTTTTTCGACGTTAAATGTAATAAAACATAAACTAGACAGGTTTTTTTTTTTTTTTTTTGAATGTGAAGAATTAGAATTTTGTAGCGGAAAAAACTTGCCCGACTTTTGAATTTGATTAAACAACTTCAAAGAATATTATACAGACATAACGTATCTACGCATATTTCTGTTAAATGGTTATTCTCTGATTATTCTTCCAATTATTGGAAGTGAAGCAGTAGCAGTGCAAATGAACTGAAATTAAATTAAACGTAATGCAAAGTTACTGATATAAATCAAATTATTTACCTGTCGTCCTGGATCCAACTACAAGCAGTACTATTTTTTTATATTCAAGAAATAAAAATTTTGTAAATAAAAATAAAATTTTGCTATAATTTAATCAATAAAAAATAATTAAACTTAAAAAAAAAAAAAAAAAATAACTTGAAGGTACTACCACCAAGTTTATGGGTAGGGTTATACCTATTTCACGGGTGCCAATCCGTAATTAAAAACAAACAAAAAATATAAAAAGAAACCAAAATTCAACACAACCATGGATTTGAATAAACTCAGAGAACTTTTTTGACCACCAACATGTAGCAATTACATATAATTGTCTATCAAAGTTGAATAATAATTATTTCAAAGTAATTTCATCCATCAGCGGTCTCAAAAAAAAAAAATAAACAACCAAAAAAAAAAAAAACTCAAAAAGTAGAAACTTTCATTAAGGACTACCTAGCTGCCTACTCATTAGACAACCAAGCATGATGACATTTAATTTCAGGATCATAAATATTCACTCATAAATATTCAATAAGGGTGATAAGGCAAAATAATTGCTGGTAGCCGTTGTATACTATATAGGCGTTTTTTTAAGGAATGGACAGAACAACATCACAGGATGATGGAAAATGTTAACTTGCCCTTGAATAAATTTTGTTGATGTAATTTTAACAAAAAAAGAAAAATACATATATATAATAATTATATACTCAGTGTACACATGATTGGATTTTGATTAATATTTATAAGCTAACGAACATGGATTTGTTTTAATAAATCATTTTTCGAAATTAAAAAAATATATATATATAATTGTAAATATTAATTTTGTTTTTGTAATATTACATTTAAAAAAGGTTAAGGTTTTAACTTATAACTCATATTATTTTCGTGCTTAAAGCTGCTCATAAATCCGAGATTATTTCAAGATATGAGATCTTGAAGAACCAGGTACCAATTTAAAAATAGAGGCTTTTAGTAAGGACATTTAGATGACTATTCTTGTCTTCGTAAAAAAAGCTATTATCTATTAGATCCAAAAATAACACAACATTCATCAGTGGCATGCATTTCCATCTTCTCCAACTAATGATGTAAATGTGTCGTTAGTTTTCAAACAGAAGCTAAAAAATTGGAACATAAAACCGAGTAAAAGGTCGAAAACCTTTAGTTTCTAAAATATTAAAGATAATTCAATGCATTAAATTTTGTTTGATTGGTGGACGTTTTTTGTATAAGATTGACTTAAAAAAAATAATAAAGGGATATTTTATTTTCGGCTTGCAGTGAAATGATTTTTTTAGGCAGTTTTGCTAGATAAAAACATAATTTTGGCTCGTTTTGATGCCAAACTCAAAATTTAAATAATAATAACTTCTTTATTGTGTTGTTTTAAAACAAACGACTGATAGCTCTCTTTGCTACGCAAATTTTAGTATATCACACTCAATATATTGAAAAAAGTTACTTTAGCAGCGTTTTGATTGTCAACGTCACAAATATTCAAGGCATACCTATGATTGATTCTTGTCCAATTTTTTTTCCGAAATCCAAGATCCGTTTCTTCTTTTTCTTGTTCGGACGACTATTCTTACACCACCGGATGAAAATATTCTTCACAGCACAACATTTTAAAGACTCAAACATCTTCTTTAGTTAATTTCACCTCCAAACGAAGTCCGCCATTTGTTTTCTTGAATGAGTTTTTGGATTTTTTTATTCAAATCGTGAGAGCTGTTAAATATAAATTATCTAAATACATATGTATAGCAAAGTCGGGATAGTTACACCATTTATAACTCAAGAACTGCTGAACCGATTTCAATGATCTCTTATTTGTTGGATTCATCTCCCTTCTGAATAGCAAAATAACTATTAAAATTTCGGAAGATCATGATCTCGATTTTTCCATGCGTTGAAAAAAAAACAAGAAAATCATATATAAAATATAAATCCTTGTACAACGCCACCTCCGGTATATGACAGAAACAGAACAAGGAAGATCTAGAAAAAGGTTCTTAGTACGGCAAAAAGCAAAAGAAAGTCACAGTGAGAGCTGAAAAAAGCGTGAAAAGTAACGGGAAAAGTCGCAGAAAAATAAATAGGGTGGATAAAAGAGCAGAATACTGGTAAGAGATTACGGAATACCGAAGAGATAAGCGAAGAAAGTCGCGAAAAAGGTGTGAAAAGTCACGGGAAAGTATGCGAAACACAGACTAGAAAGAATTTACACCACGCTTTATTTCATGACTTTCCATAATCTTTTCCGCGATATCTATAGAATCCGTTGCGTGCGTTGCGTCGACGTTCTCAACTCGATAAAATACACAAGCTTTTATGAGAAGCGACATCGACAACGGATTCGTTGACGGAACGGACGCGACGGATTCTATGGGTTGGCCCTTTAACTCATTTTTTCACAATTTCATACTTTTCTCTTTGACATATACCAAAGTTTTTCCGCAACTTTTTACTTTTTTCTCAATATTCAGCGTTTTTCCATGACTCTTCGATAGACAACTGTACGTGTGTGTTTGGGCTGCTCTGCTCAGTGTTCACGACTCGGAAAAACTTGAAACACATAAATGTGTATCCAAGAGCACTTGAATAAAATGATTTAAAATACTAAAATTATGCCAATTACTGAAAATAAATTAATGAAAAAGCTAGCTAATTTTATAAAAATGTAACTACAAAATAAAAACCAACGTGCAGACAAGGACAACGTCTGCTGAGTCAGCTAGTAATTTTATATAGTTGATAAGTGGATAAAGCGATTAAAGGCAATATTAATTCCTATTTCCTAAATGTTATACTTTTTTACATTAACCATAAAAATTATGATTTATTTGTTATGGCTATAAGTTTAAAATCTGCCAAGCTTCAAAATTTTATCACAAACATTTCGAATTAGACTAAAACTGCTTTAAGCAACATCAACTGAAAAGAGTCATGGGTCAGAATTAAATTATAGACTTAAACTTAGAGAATATTTGTTTGTATACTTCCTACGCTATTTTTTGAATGTTATATTTGAACTTTATTAATTTTATTAGTCAAAGGGCAACATTAAAAAAAATTACTCAAAGAAAAGGAAAAATTTCAGAAACAACATGTTTATTTTGTCAATATCCTACTTGTTCGCTGATAATAATATGTAGGCCAATTTACAATTTTTGTTTTAATACTAATTTCCAAACCTATACAAACTTATACAAAATATTTGCTCAATTTTGTTTTGTTCGCTTCTTTGAAAATTTCCCAATAAAAAACATTGAAGACTTTGTTATCATCAAAACATACGAGTACCTACCTTAACTTTCTTATCTTCTCCAAATGATTGTGTTGCTTTTTTCAATAGTATCCCTATAAATTGCTTTAGAATTGAAATAATGTTATGTACAGTAATAAATGCAACACATCGTTATTAATCTCTTCTGAGAAATAAGTCCTTTTTAAGAGAGAACCAGTATGTTTCGAATAAATCCAGATTTTTCGAACATGAGGGAATATTTATATTTCGGTCAGACATGCGCATCAAATTCAAAATCTTATTCAACACTCCTCCGTTTGTCTACGACTCTATTGAAACTCTCAAAGAAAAAGGATGTTTTTTTGTTGTTGTTGTTGTTGTCAGAATTCATTCATAAAAGAAAGGAGAAAATTATGTTGTCCTTGCAGTTTTTGTTATGATTTTATTGTGATGAAAGTTTGTATAACTCATGAGGAGGGCCGGGAAGGGGTGGAAGGAAGTATAAAAATAGATTGATGTGGAACAATTAAAGAGAGATAGAGAGATAAATTCTTGACGCGTGTTTGGAAAAGCTAAACAAATTTGATTGATGTTTAAAGTATGGATAAGATGCAAGGACTCTTTTGACAGAGATGTGGGAATGTATAATTGATAAGGAATCTTTTTTTCTTTTTTTCTTATTTTAAAACAATATTTAAGCATTTTTGTATGTCCTTTTTAAGGTTGCTTGCCCTTTTCATTGTGTTATGTGAATAATGGATATGATATTTTGGAAAATCTCAGAGAGGATACATTTACTGTTTTCATTGATTTTCAAAAACTATATTTAAACTTACAAATTTTGAAGTGAACCTTTTCATGACATAAAGTGTTGACAGTTGTGGAGCACAATAGTATACTGGCACGTGTCGAGATAAAAACCACTCAATATCTCATGAATTTAAAATTATTACACAGAAATACTTTTGTTGTATGTTCATACATACATTTACTAGTTTTTAATCAATTAGAAAAATGGGATGAAACAAAAAATAAATTAATGACTTCTCACAGAGAAAAATTGAAATTGGGAGGTAATTTAGAGCCTTTTCTAATACAAATTCTTAACAATGTGTGCGTAACTGTGTCTTTTTTTGCTTGAACACATAGATAAACCCCTTCTGAACTCTTAATCCTTTTTGGGAAGATACCACTAAGGATATTGTTTTAGATATTTTGTACAAATTTTAACCTGCAGATTTGCATGCCCGAAGCTAAAGTTTTGGAGAAAAGCTTTAATTTCTCTCTACTTTTAATTTCTGTTCTTTCCATTTCTAAGTGAATGTTTCATCAAAACTATCAGTGGGTGATGCTGATTGTAACACTGAGTTAAGAAGTGAGAATTGGTTGTGAGAAAAGGAGACTTGTGGGAATCTATGGGGGATATTTTTTTTTTTTTGGAAAACGTATCAGATTCAGTATTTTTCTGCATTAATTAAGAGGGCGGTTTCTTTTTATAGTAAACACAACATATTTTAGATAACAAAAAACAGGATCACCACGTTCTCAGTTTTACAATCTAAGAATTATTATTTTTTTTTTAATTTTTTACATATTTCTGACTTTTGTCACTAATAAATATAACTAATAACTCCTTGTTTAGAAAATTTATAAAAGATAATGTGATGTAGATTTATTTTAAGTCCAAACACTTTAACCCATAGATGCCTCCATTTTTAAAGTGATGGTAGCTCTATATTGTGCAATAGAAAAAAAAGACCCCTTCACCCAAACATATTTTGATGCTGTTGTTGGTTCTTGTTTCTTATGTCAAAGGGTCCCTTCATGCCCTGGTAATATTTGTATGCCTCTCTTTGGGCCTTGTACCAAACCAGCAATGCGTAAGGATCACATATGTTTTCCAATGTGGATTTTGGATTTAATTTGTGAACTAACCCTTTCAAAATTATCGAACTATTATTGTCAATTTATTCAGTAAACTCATGACATTTTCATCAACGGTTGAGCAACGTCTACAAATTATAAAAATTTTCTACCGAATTTCTACTCCAATTTTCGAGCGTAATTCTCGCTCTAGTAGACAGTCAATAACAATAACAAGTTTAGTGCAAAAAATTGAGTCTACATATTCGTTATGTGATGTTGCCGTGCCAGTCAGACAACGGGTTGGTCGAAGTGTCAAAAATATCGCTTCAATCGTCCGTAGAAAACGACCCAAAACAGTCAATTCCAAGACGTTCTCAAGAATTGGGCATTGCTCAGACCACATTATGGCGTATTTTGCGTGAGGATCTTGGTTTACATCCATACATCCACTTTTCGTCAAAGAAATAAAATAGAATATCGTTTCTAATAATATGGAAATCTTGCGATCTTCAAGAATACTGTTTATAGTTAATTAAATTAACCACCCAGTCAAGGGATATTTGTTTAATTAGCAGACTAAATTACCTTTTTACTAAGTAAGTATTTTTTCTCATACATCAAAGTCGAGATTAAGATAAATTAAAATTCTTGTGCATTTAACCATAGGTACTAACTTTCTTGGAAACTTTCAGGTAAAAAAGTAGGAAACTTTCAGACAGGATAAATTAATCAATTATAACAAATACTTCAGTCTATCAGTAATTTGCCTTAAAAAAATTATTTTATTTTATTTAAAAAATAATACATTTTTTTTAAAAGAATTAAAAAAAAACGGTTATATGGTTCTAACAGTTTTGGAAAATATGGAGTTTTTCTTCTAACCATGAAATTGTATGGTTCGAATATTAAAAAAAAAAATAAGTTTATGATTCGGTAACTTTTTTGATGGATGCCATCTTTCACTGAAAATATCTCTAGTGAAATAAAAAATAAAAATAGAAAACTAAAGAAAAACTTTCTCTATTTAGCGAAAATAGGTATATAAATATAACTGTCTTCAAAACATTTTTGTAGCTGTGGTTTTTTTTTTTCTTTTTATTTTTTTTTCTTGTTGCTCAGTCATGATTTTGTTTCGTTGCAACTTCTGCTCGAAGAAATCCGATTTGGTCCCATTAAAAATGCACCAGTCATTGCAAGGTGATACACACGAGTAGCATGTAACTTGTTGTTCATATATAGAAATGTTTTCTGTAAGGATTTGGTATTTTTTTTTTTTTTATGAACATTTGCTGTATGAGTGCACTTACTCTAAAGGGTACAGCTAAGTGATTACAAATATTTCATGCCATTTAAATGCAAGACTTTTGAGTACTTTTTTTTCTATTCGATTTGAAGAAAGTGTCGGTGACGGTTTGAAAAAAAAAATATTCAATGCTAGAAGAAAGAATCCGCAAAAGGATATACTATCTCCTTGGAAAGATAGAAGTCTTTGCAATTTCTAGAAGGTCATAAAGACTACTACTGGTGGTTTCGAAAAGTTGTAAGTTGAACTAAGCAATCAATTTAAAATGTCACGTTTATAAGAAAAAGTGATGCGAAATTGTTTTCGATATTGTAAATTAAAGAGCAATTTGTTGCTTCAAACCTAACGTTTTCGTTTATATAATAACCCTTGTTTAGGCATGATAGCATTAACCACCATAAAATGTATTTAATGGTTAATCAAGAACTCATTTTTGCTCAACTCCCCATAAATTGTTTTATTCAAATAAAATGCTTGAAAAATTTAATCTTTTTTTTTCTAAATTTGCCAACTTCAGATAAAATAAAAATTTTTAAAGTGTATTTTTTTTCCATTTAAAAACAACAAAACATCCAAACAAGCAAAAGCACACCCTTGCAAACATAAATTAACATAAATCGAAAAATTGAAAAGCGTAAAAATGTTTCCATCGTTTTATAAAATTGAAAAAAAAAAAATACAAAAAAATTATTTATAGTCAATTTCCAAGGCTATGAAAAAGACTGAAAGACTACATATTCTCTTACTTTTGTATTTTTCTCTCATAAAAAAACATATCATGACTGCTGCAGAAGTTGCACAATGATAAAATAATATATCTACTACGTACTCCCACCATCTGAATGAATATTGGCTAATCGCCCGTTAAATCTTTTGATTGTTTTTTCTTGTATTTTTTTTTTTTATTTATATATATTTTTTTTTTTTTTTGTTATTGAAAATTCAAAAAGAATAGGTACTTATGAATGAATGCGGAGGAAGGATACAGCACGAGTATACAGTTATTATCAATAAACTGATTGCAGAAGAAATGTGGTTCATAAAAATAAAAATCAAGTTCGTTAGACGTTATGTTATGCCATTTAAGAAGTCATCAATTTATAGTCTATGTCTTTTTAAAAGGGGGTTTTTGATTTTTATACTGACAGGAAGAAATGACTTTTCTTCGATAAAGGTACACGTTTTTGTACAGAAATCGCATTGTTAGATAAAAACTCAAGAGACGCAATACAAAAAATAATTTTAATATGCGCAACGTGTCGATATACAGCCTCAAGGACAAACACATCAGTCATAATCATAAATAATGGTGATGCATCTATAATTTTTCTTTTTTTTCGACGTTATCAAAATGAGATGGAACTGTTTGAAATTTTATATATTTTGCACAAATATATGTTACATACTTAAGGGGGATTTTTTTTAAGAGGTTTAGAACTTAAAAAAAAAAAAAAAACACACAAAAAATTCGAAAAAATGAATGAAATATTTATTTGAATCGATAGTTTGAACCTTGCAATTTATTGTTTAAAGATAATTTCATGCAAATGTTGACCGCGGCTGCGTCTCAGGTAGCCCATCCGCTGAGTCCAATTTTGGCATACTCTTTCACACATATCGGCCGGTATCTTACGAATGAATGCATGGATGTTGGCTTCCAGTGCGTCAATCGAAGCGGGCTTGTCCCTATAGACATTAGCCTTGACATACCCCCACAACGGTAGCATTCACCATTGACAGTAACGCTGCGAATCGCATCATCTTTGAAGAAATATGGCCCAATAATGCCGCCGGCCCATAAACCGCACCAAACAGTGGCTTTTTCGGGATGCATTGGTAGCTGTTGCAATGCTTCTGGCTGATCTTCACTCCAAATGCGGCAATTTTGCTTATTTACGTACCCATTCAACCAAAAATGAGCCTCATCGCTGAACACAATTTTTCGATAAAAAAGCTGATCCTCGGCCAGCTTTCCAAGAGCCCATTCACCAAAAATTCGGCGTTGTGGTAGGTCGGCTGGCTTAAAAGGCACCAGCTGTATCTTAAAAGGCTTTACGCCCAAATCCTTCCGCAAAATTTTCCACGTAGTGCTGTAACAAAGGCCTAACTGCTGGGAACGGCGCCGAATCGATATTTCGCGGTCTTCGGTCACACTAGCTGATACGGCCGCAATATTTTCTTCACTACGCACAGTACGTAAACGTGTTGGTGGTTTAATGTCCAACAAAGTAAATTTGGTGCGAAATTTGGTCACAATCTTCCGAATAGACTGCTCAGAAGGTCGAGAATGCCGACCATAAAATGGAAGCAGCGCGCGATGAACATTTCGAACCGAGCACGAATGTTGATAGTAAAAAAAAAAAAAAAATTTCGTCAATTTTTTTTTTTTGAAAATTTAATTTTTCGAAAACGAATCACTGCATTTTTTTTAAAATTTTGGCCTTAGATAATAAACATTTTCTTGAAAACGGCGTACCACCTTTTTTCACAAGGCTTACAAATTTTTATGTGTGGTTTCAATGTTTTTTCTCAAAAAGTACCTTTCATAATCAAATCAAATAGCATACTAAGTTTGGAGCTCAAAGCTGTTTAAAAAAAAGTTTTATATCATTTTAGTAATGAATCTTATTTTTTTTACATAAAATTATACGCTCTTTTTAGCAATAGATGGAATATGTGTATATTCTTCTTCACTTTTTGCAAAAACGTGCCGATTGTAGTGAACGCTTAATGTTCAAAAAAGTTCAACGTTTTTAAAAAAACGCCTAATATTTTAAGTTGATTCTTTATTTAGCAGGGTTCACCTTTAACAACATGTTCATCAGCTTCTGTAGTGTTGGCGGATTTGTGTAGTGCGAACAAACCTTAATGTGGATCCACTTTAATGGTTTGGGTTTATGGATTTTACATTTCATGTATCAGTAGATTTGTCATTTCCAATTGTTTTTGTTTTCCTCGCATTTTTTTGTAATTTTAATTCATTGTTTTACACAATTTCGGTGTTAAATATTTAAATAATAAAAAGCACATCTAAAGAATAGTGTTCACCGTTTTGTTATGACTAGAAGCTTAATTTTTAAATCAAAAGAATAAAACTAACAAGAAAACTGGATTTTCGACATAGTAGGTATTTTTTTACCTTTCTCGCCCAGCAAAAAAATACAAATGATTTATGTTTTGTTTATAAAATTTTATTGTATTTATTTTTGCTTCAGTTTTTCTCAAAAAGTGCATGATTCTTTTATTTTCTGATAAAAAAAAAGGGAATAAAAGTCAATGAATAAAAGTCAATTTTTTTTTGCTATTTTCGTTGTGATGCCGGACTAAGCGATCCCTTTAAATTTGAAACACAATTGAGAAAAAGGCTTCTGTATTTTTTTCCTGGCCGATATACCATTTTATTGGAAAATTAAACTGCCATGCCGTGGTAAGACAAATTGACGTAACTACATTTAGGGAATTTTTTACTTAGGACCAGTTTTGACATCTTGGATATTCTTTAGTTTAAAAATTAATAAATTGTTAACCTAAAAAGTATTAAAAAAAAAAATATAACTAACTTTCAACCAAAAACAAGAGCAACACTATATCAAAACTATCAAAATGTAGATATACGTCAATTTTTCTCAACACGGCAGTATAGCAATCAAAAATATTTTGGCAAAATGGTTTTGTTTTTTTCAATATATTTAGCAGTTTAAAAATTCATAAATTTTAAAAAAACTGGTTCAAATGAAAGTTTTATCAAAATTTGAAAAAAAACTGCTGTTGTCGAAATTTATTATTATTCGAAATAAAAGCTTAACTTCACAGAAATTTAATGCACATGGAAATTAATTAATTAATTTTGTTTGTTGATATTTATTCAACTACAATTATGGCTATTGTATATTTTGTACTGAAGATAGATACATTCTTGCATCACACACTGTTTGGTATAAAAACATATTTTAAAACACCAACAAGAAAATAAAGAAAAAAAAAATTAACTACATAAACTAAAAATGTCATTTACAAATTTTATGATGTAATCTTACGTCAGCTCTTTTTGTCACCTTTTATCACATTTTCTTTTTTTTTTTTTTGTATCTCCTGTGTCTTACTTATACTTACAAAGGAATTTCCATCCTTCCGATAAATGTAACACCACAACGTAACATGTTGAAAAATAGATAAAAAGGAAAAAAAAAAAACAGAAACCAGAGAACAAAGTAGGTAAATTTGTTTTCCTTTTTTATGACAAACGATGAACCTTATCCTTAGCCAGAAGCATAAATCCAGTTAACGATGTTAACTTTAAACAACTTCATAAATTAATAAATATCCTTGAAAGAGATAGAACAACAAAACCCCACCCTAACCATCCAAACTACCCTATACTCTTTTTTTTTTTTTAATATAGGTTTACATAAAGTGTATGCATTTTGGACAAAGAAAATTGATTTTATATGACCCGAACTCCTTAAACAAGGACTTTGAGATAATTTTAAAAGCGCTCTTCCCATAGAATATAGACTTTCCAATATTCTACTGTGTAGGAGGGAGGAATGGATAAAAATGCAACAGGGATGTAATTTATGCCCAGCATAAAATAAAACAAGTTAACATACTAAAAATAAAAAAAAAAAAAAAGGGATGGGAAAAGGATATTCCACCAACACAAACGATACACAAAGCCACCTCAAATTTAACAACTCAAAGTATAAGTCCTGAGTCCTGAGTCCTCAGCAGTTTGTGTCCTCCTTTTTTTACGAAAGCAAAATGAAATCTTTTTTAATGAGATTTTCAAGCCCGAAAACGAGCTCGGGATCTCAAAGTGAAAGATAAGAAGTGAAAGTATATCCTTTCTCATCATTATTTATGACAGAAAAAGGAATTTGGTGAGAGAGCAAGCGAGAGTAATACAACTACAATTGTTGTTTTTTTAATGCAAAGGAAGGTGCTGTTGAAACAATAGAATATAAAAAAAAAAACTTTAAACTTCACAATCTTTGTGCAGGGAGTTCCGTTTCCGAGTCGTGTTTTGTAAACATTTAGATTATTCAGCCCACCGCACCACCCCTCCCATCAGTTCTATTTCTTTCAGCCATTATACAGATTTTGTACCCTCTCAAGTCTCCAGGCCCCCATATCGTTACCCCCATATCCTCCCTCAACCACTCTCTCGGTGTGTGGTGGCTGCTTGCATGGTAAAAAGCGTTTTGCGTGTGTGCTAAATGAATTCAAATCGTTTGCAATTGTTATTGCAGCAATAAAAATTCCATTCGCTCTGGGGCAGCAACAGGGGGAATGGGGTATGTTACACCATTTCTACCCGCGCCGCCGCCACCACTGAAAGGATATAATATCCTTTCATGGAATCCAAACTTGTATACCGCTGTGCTGCAGTGTGTGTGTATTACAATTGCTTGAGTAAACAATTGAAATGTATAATTTTTTTCGCTCGTTTTCCTTTGGGGGCCCGAATGCCAAAGGCGCGACGAGCGGGGGTGGCATTTAGTCGACCGACGATGCGACGCGACGTTAGAAGGCGCATGGGGGCGTGCCTCACTGCTGATGAAAATATTAATATTTTGTGTTTGATGGAAGAGAAATGAGGTTAATGCACGGGTGCCGTGTTAAAATCGCGAATACGATTGTGACGACAACACACTCATAATGGCCATAAAGTGACGACCGTATCGCATTCGTATATCGTTTCGAAGTCGTATACACATTTATACAAACTATACGATCAACGACAATGCCATGTAATACTGATGCGGTAAATTGAAAGTAAAGTGCCACACGTATACGCGAGTATAATGTATGACATGGGGAATTGATTTCTGAAATGTGATTGAGGACGAGATTTGTTGAAAATGTCAATCGTAGCTTTATACTCGTAATGTGTACAAAACTTACTGATAAATAAATCATTTGTAGGTATTTAAGGAAACATATAGACATGAAGTAGGAAAAGGGGTTTAGTATGGAGTAGTTTTGGAAATAGTATTTCTGATTGAGTGGGTTTGTAAAATGATCTTTGTGAAACAAAACAGTATTGGAGTGATAGGTACATAGCTTTGATTTTTACTTGGGATATACTATGTAGGTGCTCGAGAGCAAGTTTAGGATTCGTAAGAAAAATTTACTCGGGATAGCAATCAAACATGACATTACGATGATAGAGAATGCGAAAAAATGGGTCCGGCAATTCTGTCTGTCTGTCTGTGTCTATCTTAAGCTGCAGCCAACTGAAGTGAGTTTAGAGTTTTAGGTGATTCCCTAGAGGGGAAATTGAAAGTTATTTCAGGACGAAAATTAACAGAACCTGCTATTTGAAGAAATACTTATTTTTTTCAAAAACGACTCTAACAATTTTTATTTAAATTGTTGTACTTTTGATACAAGAAAATATATCCGTTTTCTGTTTATCTGGTTGTATCGTAAACGACTGAATGAATTTCGATAACAATTTTTACACAAAAGGTTTATAGTAATTTTCAAATTATCTTATATCAAAATTTTCAATTTTTTTTTTTTTTTTTTGATTTTTAATATGTTTAATTTTTTTTTATAAAAATACCTTTTTTAAAACAGATCTAAATGTATGTGGCGTTTTTTGGAGACTATCCCCAGATATTTTTTGAAATTTTTTTTTTACAAAAAATAACGGTACCTGTCTTATACCGTTTTTAGAAAAACTCATTTTTCCTCAAAAATGGTTTCAACGATTTTGATTAAAAAAATCATGGTCATTTTTTTTTTTTTTAATGAAATCCATTTTTTTCAAAAACCGTTATTAACGGTACATGTCATAGAACCGATTGTTTAAATTCTGATTGTTGTCTTTGTGACTAGCTTGATTTCAACGATTTTTTATATAAAAGCTTTTAAGTTGCCGTAAAACAGTTCTGCAACATAATTTTTAAAAATTGTTTTTTAGATTCTTAAAAAAAAATTTAATAGTTTAATATATTTTTTTTAAATTTAGTTTGTAGATGTTATTAAATAATACCTCCAAAATTTTTGTTTTTAAAGTACATATTTTCAAAATTTTATGTAGAAAAAAAATTTGTTTTAAGAACGGGCTCTTACGATTTTCAATTTTTTTTTTTTTAAATTTAGTTTTAAAAAGAAGAAGATAAATTTAGGAACTCAGTTTTTCAAAATAAAATTTTTAAAAATTCATCTTGGAATAGGTTGCAAATATGTAATCAAAAAATTACACTATTTTTTTTTTATTATTTGCAAACCGTTCCAAGTTGAGTTTTTAAAAAACAAAGCAGATAAGTTTTTGAAACTCGTTTTTTTTCAAAACTGAAACTGGGTTCCAATTTGAATTTTGAAAAATGTCATTTTGAGAAACTGAGTTTCAGATGTTTATATTCGTGCTAAGACTTTGCAACCAAAAAGATTTTAAGTTTTAAAAATGAGCTTTGAAAAGTTTTCTTTAAAAATGATTGAAGACTGTCATTTGTGTTTTGAAAAATACAACTCTGAAAAGACCTTTCCTTTCCCACTTTGTCCCTTAATGTTGGAAGTTACCTTATATTTAAAAATCGCATATCAATTATTTCTTTTGACAAATCGTTTGAAAAATTTTGAATAATTTTTTTGTTTTAAACCGCTCGAAAGATTTTTTTGAAAAAAAATTCTTAAAATTTATTGTGATTGAAAAATAATATCAAAAAGATTAATCAAAATCGTTTGAGCTGTTTGACGTACAGACCAATGACGGCATGATGAAACTCACTTTTTTAGTCTTCTCCACCATCGTTGGTTTTGATTAAAACCTCGAATTTTTTTTCACACAAAACCAATACTTGCTCTCTAGAGCAAGTAAAAAGGCTTCGAGGTGTGTTTAAAAACCTTTTATTCTAAGTTAGATTATAAAGATGAGGGTCTTAAAATTTAGGATCTTAATTTTAACTATCAGTTTCGCAACTGTTTGGTTTCTCAAATACAACACATGGGATTGCAGCACATGCAGCAAATATTCAGTAGTCGATTTCAGAGAATCGTATGTAACTGTGCGGAAATGTAATTAACATTTGCCTTTGACCGAAATATCAGAGAGAAGGAAATACATATCAATTTCAAAATTTTCTCTTGCATCTGTCGATTGCAAAGAATAAAATATTGCTCAGCTCAGACTGAAAAACAAATCTGTATAATCAAACATGTTTAAACGTACAACGTGAACATTCAACTGAATAGTTTCCATCTTGCTCTCTCCTCATTATGAGAAATTTTGAGTATGATGATCTAAAGCCGAATACCGACTCTATTTTTATGGAAATTTGAAATTTTTTAAAGAACCAAAATCTTTCAAAAAAAGCTTTAAATAAAATTCCTACCTCCTACTAAGCTGGCGAACTTCCAACAAAAAAACCATACAACTTTCACCAATCATTGTATGAAGTGCAGCTGGTTCTTATCAAATTAATTTATTTAAACCTCTTAACAATTACATCTTATGATTCCTTTGACAAAAAACAAAATTGAATTTAACCATAACAATAAAACTCTTAAACCAATTTGCAACATCTGCTTCTTTACAATCCTCTGATGCGGAGAATGAATACAAACAAAGAACAAAAAAAAAACACAAGAAAAAATAAAACTTAGAAAACTATTGAAATTCCAATCATAATATTGACCCAAAACTTTCTCAATCAGCACTTAATTTCCTTCGCATCCGGCTTAAATTTAAACCGAACACAATTATTACTACTTCCTCTTTTCATTTTCACTTTGTGTCCTCTAATAAGCTTAAAAGAAAATATCCTTGACCTTTGCAATTATACGAGAGTTTTTTTTTTTTGTTTCTTTTTCTGATTCTACTAAAGTCAAAGAAGCAAATTGTAAAGAAAAATTAAATTGGAAAAAAAGAAATGCTGAAGAAGAACACATAACAAGGAGGAAGTCATTACCAAAATCAAAAATATAATCTCACATTATGCGAGACAAAAAAAAAGTGGGTATCCGACTCAATAATCAAAAAAGGAAATTACCGCAACCAACCACGAACCAAAAATAAAGTAAATTAATTTCCATTAAGTACATTTTTATGGAGCCTATAGTTATGGCAATTTCCTTCTTCCTTCACATCCTCCACTCATACTAGACTCTCAATTTTAATGCGGCGCGCGGTGGTGATCTTGTATTAATTTTAAATACAAGAGCACCCACTTATGTAGCGTGTCTGTAATGGAATTGGTACCACCTACTCGTTTATATTAATAAGAAGAAAAAAAAAACATTCTTCCAATAATTGTGTATGAATTTTAAGTGATACTCTTCTCTTTTTTTAAAAAACAGAAACCAACTGTTAAAAGGACGCCAACGACATTTTCCATCGGAAACATTCCGGAAACAAAATTGTTCAAAAAAAAATTTAAGACACATTTTTGTTAGACTTTTGCGTGGATGGGAGTTTCGGTGGTATAAGAAGTATACTCAGAATGTGAGCTTATTTTAATTTTTTTCTCTTAGGGCTTATTCTAGAAGGAGATTTCAGCACCCACTTCCTACCAGGACACTTTTTAATGTTAAAAATGCCATTACATTATAACAGCCTCAGGCATTCGCCAATTATTGTAAATGGAAGCTTTTTGAAATGTTTCAAATTACCTACATTACGAGTTCACAATTTTGGTCAGTTAAGATGTTTCTCATATCAGACGAAATTTGATTGTATTGCGATGAGAGAGGGAATATAATAATTTGGTGTTAGAGTGTTGAAAATGTGCAAATTGTAATGAAATAAATATGATGACTTATTTTAAACCGCAAAAATAAGAAAAAAAAACTCAAATGTGGCAATTTTAACTAGATTAATGATTAACGTCTTTACCATAATCGGTAAAATAGGCAGTAATTGGCCACTAATCAGTCATATAATAGTTATCTTAACTACTTCCAAAATTGTGTATATTTTAACAAAATATTAACTCTTAAAATTTCATTAATATCAATAAAACAGTTTTCGAGAACCCAATTATTTGTAATAAGTAGGCGTTTAAGATAAAAATTTTTTTTCAAAAATTTAGTTCTTAAAAATCACATAGTTTTTTTTCGGAAACCAAATTTTTTTTAGACCTTCGAAAACGATCAGTTGTGGGCTTATTGTAGATTTTCCTTAAAAACTAAATATGCAATTATTGAATATCTTCAATTGCCGTATTATTATAAATACAAGGTAAAAACTAAATTTATAATTTTTTCTTGAAGCCATTGGTTATAATTAATATAGAAAATTGAACAATATTTTAGCAAGAACATGTTTTTTTAAAAACATAAAAATTAAATATATTTACCGGACAGAGTTAAAAAAAAAACAAAAACAAACATGTTTTAAAAAGCTTAATTGAGTGGTTTTGTATACTTTAAAAGTCAGGGAATAACGAAAAAAAATTAAGAGAAAATGTAATGACCTGTAATTCTCAGCCGACGACATGTCAACACATTTTTTTTTTCAACGAGTAACTTTAAAAACAAATTTTTCGATCCAAGTCTTATGAGCGTTTTTTATACCTTTTTTAATTCACTCTAGAAAGAAGAATGGGCAAAAATGTTCACCATGAACGCGATTTATATTGTTGGATAAGTATTTTTTGACTTTAATAGTTTTCTTTTTGACGCCAATATGCTTTATATTATTTAGTAATTTATCCAAGAACATAGGTCTTGTTTGTGGTGCACATTTGATACAGTTTTGTTTCTCCTTTACAGAAGTATTAAATATTGAGTAAAAACATTTCTGTTCAAAATGTCAGTACATTCTATATTCAAGGTGTCTCACAGGCATCACCGCAGACGAAAACCATGGGTTTCTGAGGTTATTCTGAGTCGTTATAACGGTTTTTATAATTTTGGCTCTATTTTTCTTTTACTGGCCCGTATCATTGCCAAACGTAAGAATTTGCTTACATTCAATCAATAATTTAGAAGTGTTTGGTTCAGCATTTTTTTCTGGGCGAATAATGGGTTTCCCGCAATATTTTATCAAACACAATTTTTACGGAAAAAAAAACAAACCAAGCGAAGTTTAAAAAAAAATTATATTTTTAAATAAAAAGTTATCAACAATGAATAAAAACTACTTTTGAGCAAATATCGATGAGAAAAAGGTCCCACCTTAGCTCAGAAACAGTTTTTTTACAATTTTTTGTTTAAACATTTATTTTTTTTTTTATTTCACTCAGTTTGTTTCTTTCCGTTTATTAAGAATTTCGGTCTTTTTTATTCATTGATTGATGCGTGTTAAAATTTAGGAGGTTATAAGATCTACACAACGTTCTTTCTCTTATGGTCAAAGTAAATGTGGACGTTAAACCCTCTTTTGAAATGTTTTTAAAAATATAAAATTTAATAAGGAAATGTAAGAAAAATATAAAATAAAATACAAAAACAAAACTAATATTTCATATACTGGGCCAATTTCAAATGGTCTTTTTGAAACTTGAACCTTACCCACATTATTGTCTAATACCTCAAAATGACCGCTGATCACTCTGTCATTTTAATAAAATATAAAATAAAATAATAAATTTAAAAAATGTAGAAATTACGCATATTTAAACAACATTATTTCAGATGACATATTTATTGTTAATAAAATTAATAAAATTAAATAAAACAAAAAACAAAAAACACTTGTTATTCCACTTTTTAAAATTTGATTTTTATTTTTAACTTATGGTAATAAGCAAATGAGGCCGACGCGTTTCGTCTTATTAGGACATCCTCAGGGCACTAATTTTTAATCATACAATTTAAGTTGTTGCAAAGTCAATGTGGTGAAAAACCTTGGAAGTGACATTCTTTGTTACATAGAGATACATACAAAAATTTTTTTAAAACAATAAACATGAAACAGAGAATATTGCAGTTTTTTGAAGAAATTTTTTTAACAAAAATAAATTAGGTTAAGAGAGGGCTGTTATTTGTAAGATCGATTTGATTATTTAGGATGTTAGTTGTTTTATGTCGATTAATTTCAAAAATTTCGTATTTATCCAATACTTGGGAAAATTTTCCAAAAACTACAAAAACGTTGAAACTTTTGTTGATTTATTTGTTTGCATTTTGACCATCTTGCGTAACGAAATTTTATTATAAAACCTCAAATTCGGATTTAGCACCCAAAAAACAATATTTATGTTTTGGAGGAAAGAAATAAAAACTACCACAAAACTTTCCTGGTTAAAAGTACTAATTGACTGGATTAGTGGAAAGAATAGTGAAAATAAATTAAAAAATATTATATTGAAAACAATTTGTTGTTTCGTCGTACTAAAATTTTTTCAAGTGTAGGAAACACATAAAAATATTTAACTAATGAAGAGTCAACTCACCGAAACGTCTTTGAAATTCTAATTTCTGAATTATTTTTTTTTTTTTGTAATTTAATTGAAGGTTTCTGTATATATCTCAGCAAACAGTCTATTTTTCTATTTTTTATTAACATTTTTTTCTTAGAAATTACACCCATTCTAAAAAAAAAGGAGAAAAAAGCACGCAAAAATAAACAGGGCAATCTAAATAACAAGGAAAGTATAACCACTTTCGTTCCTGCTGCTACATCATTAAAAGCACAAGAAAAAAAAAAAAGAAACAGTAGAAAAAAAAATAGAATAAAATATATAAAAACACAACAATGAAAGAAAATATAGGTTTCGGTATCTTCAAACAAAGTAATATACACTGAATGTGGATGTTTGAGAGTTTTAGCTTTAGTAGACCAAGAAGTTACCTTCTATACCAACCTACCAATTGACATCCATGTTGAGGAGAATGTATATAGAAAATGTACACAAGGCAATAAAAATGTTCAGATACACCTCCTCCGATAGCTGCTATACCTTCTGGCGTGTATAAAAGTCAGGAAAAAGAAATAATGACAGGTAGGTTTAGAGCGGGAGTTCAATGATTTCATCCAGACTGCTCTGTTGAACTGAACACCAACAAACACCACTATAGGGCATACCTCTTCGAACTGCTAGGCTAAGGCTGCTATAGTTGCTGCCGGCATATTTATTCTGGAAAGAGTGGATCTTATGGATGGATAAGGTAGTGAGAGAGACTAACTTCAGACTTCCCAGTTAGTGAGTCTGAGTGTAGTAGGTAAGGCATTCGCATTCGAAGTTATTTTTATAAAAAATAATTGGGTTTCCTTTTTACTGCTTCGTCAATCCAATTTAAAGGCAAAAATGTAACAAGTTAAGCAAGGAATGTAAATTACACAACTGAAAGTATTTGGTAAGAGTAGAATACTAACTACATAATTACCAATAAGATTGGAAAGTTAGACCACATAAATTGGATTTGTGTTTTAATAATGGACTCATTCACATTTAATTTTATATTATTTTTATTTTTTTAAATGCGCAGCGAAAAAACGTTCAGCTGGATTTGTCAACTTTCCGTGCAGACCAGACCTTAACAGAATATTTGCCCAGCTAACAACTACTTTTATTATTAACATTAGCATGTTTGAAGTCAGCTATAACCGGGCCCGGTTTTAATTGGTACTTATGAAAGCTTTCATAAGAAATGACAAACCCTATTGTTAACTGGTTTGATGGAAACAGTGATTAGCATTTCTTGTTCATCATATCCCAACCGAAACCACTCTTTCCAAGAACACCGTCAACACTGAAAAGAATTCTGGCTTCTTCTTACCAGGTATTCGTCCTACCTACCAGAGTTACGGAATTACTTCTGCACAACCCTAACCAGTGGCTTGGCAATGTTACTGGTTTTAAACCATCAATACCAGATCATTACCACTAGCCAATATGAGCAATTTCTATATTAATTACGCTAAACTTGATAATGTTAAGTTGAACTGCTGCATATAGAGAAGTCAATTTCTAAATCATCTTACAATTAGCCAACTGCATAAAAAATTGATATTTCCCTATCAAATTGATAATGGCAAAGTATGCAAACCTATTTCTCTCTGAGCAAAATACTGGACAACAATATAGTTCCTGACAGGCAGTTTCCTGACATCAATTTCATACAATGTTCTTTAAAAGAGACCTAAGACGAAAAAAATGGACTTAACCTGTATTCTACTCCGATCATAAATTAAACAGTTTGTAGAGGAATGACAAGATACTTGCTTCGTAAGCCGGTTCAATCACAGGTGTTACACAAAAAGTGTTTGACGCAAACAAATTAACTAATTTGCTGCAAACGAAGCCGAAAAATTGTCCAGCAAATGAAAACGTGATTTGGGCAATTTTTTCGTTTGTCGCAATCCATTTGTTCTCTCAGTGAAGAAGAGTTGGAGAGAATTGCGGTATATTTTTAGAAATTGTACACGATGGCACTTAGTAGTAGTGGAGGCTCTATGTCCATTAAGAGGATCACAACGGACTCAACAAGATCTGAGGACCTAAGTAAGTAAATAAGTTCAGATATTTATGACAATCTGAATATCAGTTGCATCGTGTGAAAGAAGTTTCAGAACACCAAAATAAATTTAAAGATCAGAGATCAAAAATAAATCTCAACCTTTTGAAAGGAAGGTTCTGTAATAACTCTTTTAAGTTCTCGTTTTCAATAAAAGTCACTGAACAACTTTTATTAAAAAAAAAAATGTTTTTTCGGTCAAGGTCTGAGAGAAACCTTTATTTTTTTTTTCTTATGTTTTTATCGCTAAGAGAAAAAAATAAATCTGATCTGCATAGAATGCGGCGACAAATTAGTCTGCATGAACGAGACGAAGTTCAAAGTGCTTCAGTTGTTAATATGGCAGCTTATTTTAAATAGCTATGCGAAAAGAAGTTATTCCTTAACTTAAGTTTCTATTTCGTTTAACAAAATTTTGTTTCAAATTGATTTTCTAAATATGTTGTACATTGCCAACCACTTAATATTTTAAACACAAAACGTATTCAATATATTCCACATTTCGGCTATTACAAAGTAACGGAGAGGCCAAAAAAACGCTTTCGATACCGATAATCTATTGAAGAAGTAATATGTTTTCTTGAAACTTTGAGGGTAATGAAAGCATTTTACAAAGTTATATCGTCCTAGAAGTTTAATCAAAATGTAGTCATTACTGCCAGTAAAGTTATTGAGATAGAAAGACGGTAACTTAGAAGACGCGTTTTTCCGTATTCTCCGTTACCTTCTTTCTACTCAATAACTTTACTGGTAGTCAATAGTTTTTGATGAGACTTTTAAGACGATAACTTTATAAAGTGCCCTCAGCAGCCACCAAGTTTCAAGAATAAATATTACTTCTTCAGTGAGATAAACGGCATTGAAAACGGTTTTTTGTACCTCTCCTTTCCTTTGGAATGGCCTATTTTAATAGACCCTTTTGATTTATGTTCAGCAAAAAGGTTAAAGGTTAACCTTTTCCATTTATTTTCTCGTAAAAAACTCAACCATTGAGAGATATTTTAGAAAATAAAAATAAATCTCAACTACAATAACATTTATTTTATTTGATAAATCTCAAACCGATATCGAAATCTTTGTAAGAAATGTGGTAACTATGAGAAGAAACCAATTGAAAATAAAGATTGACAGTTATTTCTGATCTCTGTTATAAACTATTTTTTGTTTTTTTTTTCAAATTTATTTTTTTATTTTTTCAAAATATGTATTAAGCAAAGTAATAAGTTCTTCAGTGGTTAAGTGAGACCCAGCCTTACTGTTTTTTATTATTATTTTCATTATTACTTCGCCTAATTAAAACTAATATTTCAAATAATTCAAGAACTTTGAAGTTATCAATTATTATTCTCAAATCGCTTAGCATGTCAAGTGCAGATATTAATTAATCAAATTGGGTTTTAATATTTTTTTTTCTAGATGTCTAGAAAAAAAAATATCATAAAAAAATATTCCCTCGTAAACATACATTACGTGTTTGTTTCAATTTCAATATTTATTAAAAAAAAAAAAAAAAAAAAACTCATCAAAAATCAAGTAACACCCCATTAACTCATCAAACCATAAAACAAAGAGATTTATTGAGCTTATTATCACAACCACCACCACCCTGCCTGACCCTATACTCCTCTATATCTTCATAAAAAATCCATTAACAATTGTTTAACAAGGCCAAAAGTAATAAATCAAATGCATTCCTTCGAGGGCAGAAATGAAACATCCATAGAAAGGTAAACCAACAATTATTATAAAAGTAAATTCCAACATTCTTGTGGTTGAATGCATATTTAACCCCCAAATCACTTGACCATTAAAATCAGTCTTCTAGAACAAAGAGGTAGGTAGAGGTACATATTTGTATTTCCTTTATTCACTTTTGCTCTCTGCGAGATTATAGGTAATCCAAAAATAGAAACAAACAAAAATCACCGTCGACGACGTTGGTTGTGGGGGATGGCATTAGCCCTGTTTAGTTCAGTATCCAGATAATAATCATTTTTGTTCATAATTTCGTGTTTAATGGCCTCCTTACCGCAAACAGAACGATATACCCTACCCATCACCCTCACCTTTCCAACACTAAGCCAGCCACCCCCTAGTTTTATTATGAAAAGTAGTTCCATTATTATTATTAATCCACCCTTGCACTTCAATGGCACACAAATGGAAAAGCGGGCGAAACAGACGCCGCCGCTGCCGTCGACGATAAGGATAACACCCCCATGTGCCCAATTCAATTTATCTCATCAGCATCATCATAATCATCAGCAATAGCATCATGATGGTTGTCCTAACGGAAACACACAACAAAGAGCTATAAAATGTCCGAAATCAGTGTTGCAGCATCTTCTTGACTTTCGACAACCCCTGCATCATTAATTTTGTGTTTAGTGTTTTGGTATTATATTCGGCATAGGAAGAAGGGTGTTGAAGTTTGAAAGTGCGAATGTGCGAAAAAGTCATGCATCTCGAATTCTATGCCCCGCAAATAGAAAATAAAAATAATTATCAATTTCAGAGTCCTTTGTACAAATCCCTGAGCGTAAGTCCTTGCATTAATGAAAAATTAAGGACATACAGTCAGTGTATAGTATATTGCTGTCAGATTTGGAGTGACGTTGCATGACATAAGAGAGAGGAAGTATGGCAGAATGATGTAAGGAGTGTTATGGTGGATGCTCTGGCAATGAATGGTGCGTAATCCAATTCTTTCCCGTGATTTTTGAAAAGCAGCTTAAAACGATATGATGGCCCGAAGGTTGAAAATTAAATGAGGGAAAAATTAAAACAACACCATATATGATCATCACACAGCACACAATAGTAGAGAGTATCGTATAGTATATTATGCACGTTTTGTTTGGACTTGAAAATGAGAAAGATTCGTTTTCATCATTAAGGGAATATAAATTTCATTTCTGACATTTCAATGTCGTGTCCTGTCAGTGGTGGTAAGTGGACAGCATATTATGCACAGCGGCATTTAATTATTCCCCGAGGAAACGAAGAATATTTTTTTTTTTTTTATGCTTTTGATGAAGGTATAATGGAAAAGTTAATGATATGAAATTCTAGAAATGCAGTAAATTTTATCAGACAATATTTCAGAAGCTATTAGTAGTGGGCCTGATGCTGAATAAAACAATTTAATTGACAAATTTAAAAACTTAAGCACGGTAGAATTGCTATTTTTTGAATGCAATATGTTAAAAAAAAGAAGTAAGTATTTATCTTGAGTTTTATGCATGATGGTATTCTTGTTGAAATTTGGTACAAACCTTTATTATGTCACAAATATTAGTTGGTTTTTATTAAACTTTGTAAATGAAGATCTAAAGATATAATCTGAAGTAGACATGTAGTGTGATTGCATGTATGGAAACATATAAAAAATTTAATTTAGAAAAAACGGTCTGTGTACTCATGTATGCGTGTTACGTTCAGGCATTCACCTTAATGGAACACTTACCCTAAAAACTAGCACAAGAGGTCTTTAACTCTCTTTTGCAACCGCAGCAACGGAAGCATAAAGTTTTATTTGTGAATTCTTATTAATAATAAATATATTGCACAATACTTTGAACTTCCGTTCTGCTGTTGCAGCGATTGCGTCAACGATTAATTGGCGATTAATTTTGTAAGCATAGCGAAACTAAGCCTTAATAAATTTATTCAGTCTTAAGACCAACCTTAATCCTGTTATTTCTATTCTCAATAAATAAACATAACTAGCGCGTCATACACATCATTATTTAATTTTTGTATATAGTTGTTTTAGATATGTAAAATTATTATCGCCAAAACCCCTTTTAGTAATTTGGTTTATTTTCGAGTTCCGCCAATTTCAAATGGTGTTTTTGAAACTTTTAGCTGACATTAATGTTTGATACTTCAAAATGACCGTTGATCACTTTGTATTGCAGTGTTTAAGAGAAAGAGAGATGCCATCTTGAAATTAAGTTAAAAATATATTCAAAATAATTAAATTTTTTATTAAATTTTCTAATTTTAACGCATTCATTAAAAATATATTTTCACTTAACGACCTAATTTTTTTCTTTCAATGAACACAATTATTTTTTTTTTTCAATAAAACATGATTTTTACCGACACCAACATCATTTTCAAAGGTCTAAAAAAATATTTGATTTTGGAAAATGATTTGTAACTTGAAAAGTTGATTTGTTATAATTTTTTTTTTTCCTTACCAAAACTCGTCATCATTTCATTCTTTCCACATTTATCTATTCAATAAAATTTATTTCATAATTCTTCCCCTTATACTTTTTGAGATGTACAAAAAATTTAGTTTGTCTTTTGCCCCATTTTACCCTTACTTCCGTGTGGAATATTTTTATAAACGCCGCCGCCGCCGCCGGTAAAGAGCTATTACTTCAAAAAGGTGTTTTTTTTTCTTTTTATTTTTATTTTGATTTTTGTCAATTTTCATTTTTCACAATTAGACAAAATTTTCAAAATTGTGTTTGTCAAAATTTTGTTTTCAAAAATCTATATACATATATTATATTTATATTTTGATTTTTATAAGAAATATAAAAATAAAAAAAAATTGATTTAAGTTTCATTGAAATCCAACTATTAAAAAAAAGGCATTAAATTTCTCAATATTTTTGAATACTTATTAAAAATTATCAAAATCAAAATTTTTGCCTATCTCCTTACTATCCACAGCCATTGTTTAATTTTTTTTTTATGGTGTAGTTTTAACATAATTGTAAGAAACCACGATTTTCGATTTACCCTATTGTTTCGGACACTAAATCTCTTGCCACAATCTGTTGGTAAGTAAGTTAGTTTGCCTTTTTTTGAAAGTCATATAACTGTTTCCTCACTTAAAATTATTTTTGTTGTTCCAAAAACTAATTCTTATGTCAACAATTTTTTTTTTTCTTGATAGTCATAATTATTATTGTTCTTTCAAGATCGAGTTGTTGCGCCAATTTAATTTTTGAAAACAGTAAAAATACTTCACACAGAAACTTTCCATTCTTGAATATGATTAACAGTAAAAATTGTTTTATCAAGAATTTTATTGTAAAATTCACATATTGGTTCTTAAGAACTTCAAAATAAGATGTAGTTCCAAGAATTTCTTGTTGAGTACTCAAATTTTCTTATAGTGAACCTTTTCTATACAAAATGTTTTACCTACGAATCTTTATTTTCCCTCTTTGGTCAACCATTTTTTTAAGCATTTCTATCCACCATTATTGTGTATTTACGAATTTGCTTTTACGAATTAGCTTTCCAACTGAAGAAAAATGTTTTAGTAAATTATTTTAAAAATATTTCTTCTATAGAAAAATTTTCATTTAAAATATAAGTAAAAAAGAAAGTTTTGTCCTGCGGTGTTTGTTTGTTGTTGGTTTTTTTTTTCTGCAAAGAAGTCCAACAGCGAAAAGAACTCATTACTCATAGAAGCATTCAAAATTGAAGCTTCCTTCTTATACGAACTGGTTTTCAAACGAAAATGACAATGATTGGACTAATTCCAGGAAATAGCACTAACAAAAAAACAAACTTCTATAAATAAAGAAGAATAATACAAAAGTAAGATTCTTTCCACGCACAATGAAAATAAGGTGAATAGTTGGTATTTCTATTCCAAGACCAAAAGAAAAGGTCCCCAAATGCCAAATGCGAATGAATTGTACCAAGAGAAGTGCAGTATAGTGTATCCTATCCACAGCAGGTATAAAATCTTTGTGCAACGGAAATGTGCTATTTTCCACTTCAGTTCTTCGATGCAGTTCGCTGAAAGAAATAAGGAGCAGCGGAAAGCTTTACCAAGAGCATCAAGCTCTTTTGCTATGTTATACTTATACTTACAACCCAATGCAACGCATCCTTCAATTTGTTATTGTTTCTCCTTGAAGTAGTAGAAGTTGAATCATTTTGTTGATTTAAAAGGAAAACATCTTGTTAACTGTTAAATGAACACTGAAGCTTTGAGTTATTGCATCTTTGAGTAATAAAATGTGTGCATGAGTATTACATGAGTTTTATATGATGGTAGATGTACTTATACAAAACCCTTACAAGTAACAACCTGTAAATTACTGTGTCTAATAAGTTATTTGAACATTACACTTTCTCAAATGACTCATTCAAATTGATAAAAAAAACATAAATAATTTAATTATTATTGAAATTATACTTGTTTACTGGCGTTTATAAAAATATTACACCAGTAATAATAACACGTTGTCTTTTTCGGTCCATTATTCTTGTTTTTTTCTCACACATTTTTTTTTTTTTTTTTTTATAATAAGCGCGCACTAAAGGGATTAACGTACCCTTAATATGGTGAACACAGTACGAGCATTAGGAAAATAGGGAGGGGTTTGATAGGAGATACCGATGAGCATTAGTTTTGAAGTTCTGAGTTTTGAAATGGGATGGGAAAACAGAGGCGGGTAACGCGTTCCACATTCGTGTAGTGCGGCTGAAGAAAGAATCTCTGTATTTGACGGTACGTCCGAAGTTGGACTCGAGGGTAAACTGATGAGCATTCCTTGAAGCGCGAGTATCACGGTTGAATTGTTTCAGGGGAGGAATGCAACTAGCTATTTCGTCAGAGCACTGCTTATAAAAATAACGATAGAACAACGTGAGACATGATACGTTACGACGGTGCTCAAGAGACGTAATTGTATCAGTTATTGATCTATCACCTATCATTTTTATAGCTCTATTTTGTATTCTATCCAAGAAACTCAACGAGGTTATTGGAGCACCTGCCCAGATGTGGGAGTTATACTCAAGCTTTGGACGAATATACGCCTTATAAATAATTGCTAGATCAGACGGGGACACATACACTATAAGTAGGTAAAAAGTAACAACACATTAACATTTCAAAATTACAGAAGTCAGCCATTGTTATTGATAATCTGACTGATTCATTCTCTACACTCAAATTGATAGAAAATAAAATGCTCATGTAGTGCAAAGCTATTTTATGTATTAACTTAGCTTGAAAATTTTAGCTTGTGGTCATCTGATGTGTGTAGGTATTGAGAGATATGCACAAATAAGCAAAAATAAATATTTTTTTAAAACGGGAACACTTTTTGGATTTTTTTTTTTTGTTGGAAAAATAATTTTTTTTCCATATTAGGTCAATGATTTGTGTTTTTTCAAAATTTTATTTTTAGATGTTGATATATATTAGCCATCTTCAAAATGGCAAACCAAATTTTTTTTTTAAATCTTTTGAAATTTTTTTAATAGAAAATATTAAAAAAAAAAACGATTCGTTAGATTTTTTTGAAAAAAATTCTAAAAATTCATCGTTATTGAAGAAATCATATCAAAAAGTTTAATCAAAATCGTTTGAGCCGTTTTCGATAAAATTCTAATAACTCAAAAATGTTGTATGGGAGGTACTTGTTCTAGATGAGATATTCAAAAACAAAAAAAAAAACAACTTTCGAAATTACGTAAAAATCATCTGTACCAAATTTGGAAAAAATCCGTCCACGCGTTTGGGCAGTGGAGAAGTGTACAGATGGACGCACAGACGCTCAGACCGACGCGACGGACGGCATGATGAAAACCACCTTTTCGGACTTCTCCATCATCGTAATGTTGGTTTTGATTAAAACCTAAAATTTTTTTTTGACACGAAACCAATACTTTCCCTATAGAGCAAGTAAAAACTAAATACACCAAAGAATAGGTGGTATAATGCAAGATTCCGATAAAACGTGATTTTTTGAAATTCCACCGGGAAGTTAGGGTAAAAGACAAAACAAAACTTTTTGTACATCTCGAATAGTATAAGGGTAAGAATTATGAAATAAATTTTATTAAATGGATAAATTAAAATAACGATGGATTTTTCTTGAGGACAAAATTTTAAAAAGTCAACTTTTCAAGTTAAAAATTATTTTCCAAAATCAAATATTTTTTTTTTAACTTTTGAATATAATGTTGGTGTGGGTAAAGTTGATGTTTTATTGGAAAAAAATTATGCGCATTGATAGATAATAAAAACAAAAAGAAATTAGGTGTCTAATACGGATTATATTCAAAATGCTCCATAGCGGTTTTTTTTAGTTTTAAGAAACACATACGTTTTTGAAAGTATATGTGAGTGGTTAAATTGATTTTAAAAATCAGAGACAGGAAAAATATTTTGTCAAAAAGACTTATAGATTTATGTTTTGTCTATTTACGTGTAGCGAAATAAGATTATTTTTATACATTTTTTTCACTCGACGCTACGCCGCGCCGACGCTTAGTTTCTTTTTACCTAAGCTTTATAAAATTAATTCAACTTTACTGAGCATTACGATCAAATTTCTTTTAATTTAATAAATCATACATAAGTCAAAACTTAACTGTACGACGCGACGTATCATTCGTCAGCTACGGCAATTAGAGTAAAACAAAAAAAAAACGGTGCAATTCGTATGGAAAAATGAAAAGTTCATTGCGCGCGTACTAAACATTAATTAATCTTAAGAGCTGATTCTTTCCGAAGCTTATTTTTTTAGCTGGGAGTAACTTTTTTTTTATCACCCTGATAAATAGGTATCAATGCCGATACCTCAATTTTGATACGCTCCGAAGAAATTTTTGGAATAACTTTCTTTTTCAAAAGTTCTTTCCTAAGCCCATTAAAATAAATCTTAACACTTTTTGGATGCTTTCCATGTAAATAGGTACACCTGTGCTTGATAAGCAAAAAAATATTCTCACAAATCACAACTATATCCAGTATCCATGTTACCTAAATTATTTTCCAAATTCAAATTTCATTTCCAGAATAAGTCTCTTCAGCCGCCTGAAGCATTCCAACATATTAAGCTCTGCTCTGGAAACTACTTTTACAAAAAAACTTGTTCATGTTTTTCTTTTGTTTGTCATTTATTGTTAACAAAATAAAAAAATCTTGAAATTCTCCATATACACCCTCTCCTCCTCTCTCTCTCTCTCTCTCTCTCTGTCAAATGATTTCAGTTGCAGTTGCAGTTATTTTCCTAATCCATTTTCAAACAAAGAAAATGTTATTTTCCTGCTAAGTCCTAAATCATTTGCATTTTCAACCGCACCCAACACAAACACGTCATGCACTCGACTCGTTGTAATAGTGTGTCCTTGCAGAAATTTAAAACTTTGGTTACAAAAACAACAACAGCATAGAACTGAGAGAGAGTGCTGTTGTCAAAAACCATTGCTTGGCTTCATCAGCAGCTGCGAAACAAAAACTCTCCTTTGTGTCATGGAGAATCCGAATCCAACACTGATTTAGCAAAAAACTATAAACTTTTCATCAAATTACCCGCACATTGCCGTAAATTAGCAGCAACATAAAAAAAGCAACACGAGGATGCAACGAATCCAGTCCAGGATCCAGGAATATGGATAGTGGAAACAGAATCAATATCTGTATACGAGAGAGATGGGAGGACTCACGATACACGAAACAATCACAACAACTTACAAAACCCCAAAGAGGAACTCACGAGGAAATCATTTCCGTCAGTTGCAGAGCAGTTGTGGTACCTAGTGGTGAGGACGAGAATCAGGAGGAGGTCGAATTGGAAGATTCTCGAGGTGGAGATGGGTTCCTGCCTTTGCATATTGGATGACAATCTCCGAAAGCATTGCCTTGCCGACTTTCAGTCTCCGTTCAATTACCGCATTTGCTTGTTCCCTGACTTAACAGTGTTTTGCAGAAGCTCACGAAGACAGGATATTTATTCGTATAGCGAATGTGGATGCTGCTCTCATCGGATTGCAGTCGTCTCAAATCAACGACCGCACACCGTTGAGTTCTGGACACCTCTCCTTTCAGTAACCACCGCATTTGCTAGGTTTACCACCCCGCACATTGACCCACCACCAGTCAGCGCGTTACCATCACAGACAGGACATCCCGCCACTGTCCCCTCTCACCATACCCTTCCTACCCGATTCATTCGAAACGAACTCCAACTGAGTCGTGCCACAACATTTTGGATATCCTGGCAGCATCCTGTTTGAGTATTCATTCACACACCAAAAATGGAGATGAGGTTTTGGCCCTTTTTGTCTTCATCATCAAAATATAGGGCCATCATGCATTTTGTTCGACGACGACGATTGGGAGATGTTGTGGGATGAATGGAATAAAGTAGGTGTATCTACTCGAAAACGTTTCGAAGAGTTTTTTATGAGTATCTACTGTAGGAATCAGATTCACAATGCTGCCGGTGCATTGGCTTTGAAATGGTTTTTCGGGGAATTGGTTAAACAAAAAAAACCTGTATACAAAATGCAGCAAGAGAAGTAATTTGACAGTATGTGTGAGCAGGAGTTAAAGTTGTTGGAGCTTTAAAAAACTTAATGGATTGTTTTAAGAGTTTTTAAACTTTTTTGAAAGAACTACATTTATGATTGCTGAAATGAATGGAAGGATTTTCACTGAATGTAATAAACAAAGTGGAATAAAGTACTTAGTTTTGTTTTCTGAAGAGAAATTATACAGTGGGGATAAGAACTTAATGTTGACCTGAAATATTCAAGATTTTTATATGCCCTTAAGAGGGACCCTGAAAACCTTTTGAATAATTTTAATAATGAGTACAAAAACTAAGGGTATCCCAGTGGGATTAAGATGTGGAAAATTAAAAAAAATTATTATGGAATGTATAACTTAGCTTGAAATCAATGGAAATGATAACACGTCCTAATTTCTTTAAAAAGAAACGTCTACCTAGCTAAAGTCTGGATTTGGAGGCAAAAATTATCAATAATTTTTAAAATGAAAAAAAAACAGGCATTTAAAATGGTATTTTTAACAATTTTCCAACCTTAATGACGAATTTGTACAACTATTTTTTAAACAACACTGCAAATTGCTAAAAAAAATTGAAAAGTATATTTAATGCTGCCATTAAAATTAAAAATAAACCAAAAACTATATAAAAATTTTACAAATACAGTTTTTGTAAAATTTTGTTTAAAAACGAATCTTAAACAAGGTTTCTTCAAGGTTTCAAATGCTAAAAAGGCCTGCAACCTTACTTAATTTTTTGACTTAACCTGAAAGATAACTCTTTTATGCTATTAGGGGAACGTGGCCTAAAATGGGCCACCAAGGTAAAATGGCCTCCTAGTTAGAAATCGTAGAATCGAACAGAATAAGAAGATTTTGTGAACACAAATCTTAGGTTTATTTGCCAATATATGTCGGCATTCAAGGGTCAAAATGTGTCTACCTGTCTTTAAAACTAGATCCTATACATTTGTTGTTTAAAATTTATTCACAAAAAAACTCTACAGATAAATGAAAGTATGAAGTAATTCTCATCCGTTTACTAATATTAGTTGTCCTTTAACTATTTCAGTTTTTTTCGATATAAAAAGTTATATAAAAAAAACAGTACAAGTACAAAATGGCTTCCTTAGCACTCGGGTAAAATGGCTTAGGGGCCATTTTATACTTACCATTACATTTCTAGTTTCTTTAAATTGAAAATTATTGGAAAATATTAAATATTAATATTAATGGTTTACTGACAAGCAGCCCTGGAGGAAGGAATTATTATAATAGGTCTAAATGTCGTGCCAAGCCGGAAATTGACATTAAGAAAGCTTTCAAAACATTTTGAGTTTCACTAACCACCCTACTAAACAAAAATTAAATTTTAAATAGATTACAGAAGGGTCTGTGGCGAATAAGGGCCACCCTTTCCAAGAAAAATTAAAAAAGGAACTCGTCCATCGGGATTCGGATATTTCCTTACCAGGTGGCTGACTAAAAACACACTAGCATCAGTATGCCATTTTACCCTGGCAAATTTTGATCAGTCAAATTTGAAGACGTTTTGAAAATTAAAAATCTTAAATACTTTTTTGAACTTTTTAAACTTATAAAACTAAAAAATGTACACATTATTTATTTAACTTTAAAGAGAATATAAAATTTAAAGTGAAATGTCAGTTTTTTACCGAGTTATGAGAGATTTTCCTTAGGGGGGCCATTTTAGGCCACTCTCCTCTAATTTTTTTGAAAATGTATGATATCTCTACTACAGTTCAAAATTACTCGAAATTACTATGGCAGAATATTCTTAAATCTTATCATAAAGGTCAACACACATTGATTTTCAAAATTATTTGTTTGCTCAGTAAAATTAGAAAAATTATCGCATTAAGTTGAATTTCTGTGAGAACTTTTATATGGAACTAATTTTGATTTATGTTCTAACCGCTAGTTTTTTTTTTTTGTGAGACACAAATGAATATAGCACTTTTTTCCATTGAACCTATAGTTCCAAAGACAGAAGGTATTTTAAAGGTACAACTTAAAATGTCATCAATTGGTAAGAGTGACACAGGTTTTTACGAACTTAGATTAGTTTGAATTTTTAATTTTAGTTGCTCCATTGAAAAGTTAAAAGATATTATAAAAATTGAACAAAAAAAATGTTGGTTGAATATTTACATGTGGCATGATTTAACAGTATTTTTTAATTTAGAATCCAAAAAAACTTGATTCATTGCTTGATCAAATGACTGTGGAAAGAATTACGGTAAAAGGTGTATTTTAAGGAATAGCAAAGATGCAGGATATGTTTAAACACATGTACCAAAATACATACCCAATAGTATTTTCTAAAAATGTTTTTCTTATTTAAAAACAAAATTGGAAACTATTTTTTCCAATTTCTTTTTTTAAGATCTCTTATACACACACAAGCCATTTGCTACAATCATTTGAGAAAATAGAGCTCAAAAAATCGTATAGAAGTTGGGTGCTATTACTCCGTTTAAGGTGGGAGGTAAAATCTTCTAAGAGAACGAATTTGTAATAAAATTGAAGAGTTGAGAAGAAGACATTTTTTAAATTTGACTTTTTTCTCAAAAAATTTTCAATCAAATTTATCTTTTTATTAACTTAAATTTCTGTCTCACCAGCTTAAGTTTTCTGTCACTTTTAGAATCTTTTAAGATCACGTTAGGCCAGGGATATCATACACTTTGTATGAAGCACAAAAACTTTAAATCTTATGATTACTCAAATGTCACTTAACCCCTCCTTCTTCGCAACGCCTTCCTACAGTATTTTTGAAACAAAATTTTGCTTTTTTTTTGTAATTTTATTTTAATAAATACTGTTTTGTTTTTAGAGTTAAATGCAATAATTAAAAGTTTTTAATTAAAGTTTGGAAATCACATGCTTTTGTTAATTATAGTTTTTGAAAGAAAAAAAAAAGCATGATAGCATGAAATGTTGCCACTGAAATTAATATTTTATTCTTTTTAGGTCGTTTTTGTTAACCCACACTTTCTTCGATACGTCAACAATTCTTACACGTTCCAGTCTTTTCTCAGATCTTATGCAACTAGTTTGCTTAAAAATATAATTCAACTTTCCACAACACCTTAAGCGTCCGCGTCCGATTTACCATTCCAAGACTAACAGAATTTTTCTATGTATCGCTATTTTTTTGGAGCAGGTGATGTGAATTCAGTGAAACCTGAAAAATCAAAAACTGAAATTTCTTCCCCGTTAAGGGACATCTTAATATTCAATAGGTCAACAGCCCTGTGATTAAGCTTAAGTTAAATCCGGTGGACTTTGCAGTTATTTTCTTAAATCTCAAATTCGTATTGCAAAAAAACAAGTCTTTCTTGTTTTCCAGACTGTTTCATTCCTAAACTAATGTTATGAAATAATTTTTTTCTTGTCATTTCCATTTGTTGTCATGCAAAAACGTTTATTTATCCTTGTTGTATGGAAATATCTTATACCCGCATACAGACACGCAACAACACAACAACAACAAACCATCACACACGGGTCAACTTCTATCAATTTCATTATACATTGTACGAGTAATATAGCCAATGTCAAGTAGAAAATGTGTCTTGCGAATGGCGACTATAACAAATCAGAATTAATTAAGTTATGGAACGCAACATGTAGATGGCGTCCATTGTATACGTATACGAATACGAGGAAACTATAAACGAATAGCCAAAGAGGACTTTGTTTTCATTTATGAGAGTGTCACTCTTGGTGAATCCTTCGGACAGGATTCACATGTACTATGTACCACAATTTGGATGGTTATCCGCCAAGTAATGTTGTCATTTACTGTGGCATATTGTGTGGAAGAGGTTTTTTCGACATTATTATTCGGTGAGCTTGGACGTGGACGTTCAGTTCGTTTGCTTGCTTCGCTTTTGTCATCATATACAAATAGGGGTTATTTGCTCAACAAGTCCAACAAGGTAGATGACACTCTTGTTTACATTCCAGTATCTAGTTGAATAAACTATACCTACACACAAACTGTATGAATCATTTTTGGAAAAGTTTTCTAATTTGCAAAAATGTATTCATAGCTGGTTGTTGAAGTTGTGTTTCACTTAAAAGACACTTTTAGATTTTAGCATTTGTATTTTTGTTTGCTATTTAATGTAATTCAAAAGTTTTAATTGCGAAAAATACACCATTTAAATATTTTTGGTATAATATATTTTAAGAATATTTTTATCAGTGGCAGCAGGGCTACAAAAACTATCAAAATAGAAATTAGTACACGTTGAATATTGATAACCATTTCGATAATTTGGCAGCGAAAAAAGAGAAATTCTTCATTCGATGACGTGTCACCCTAATACCTACCACTACCGCTACTTTCGTCTTCTTCAGCAACAAGAGTTAAAAGTCTGATTTAATTTTGTAACATTTATATTTTTTATTTAACTTAATACTTTTTATTCAATTTATTCTTTTAGATAAATGCACGTTGCACCACTATTCCCTGAACCTGTTTGCGTTGGATATGAATATGAAGGTTTTGACGAACTTGTTTGGCCTTGAACGTAAACAACATTACTTGACTGCTGCGGCTTGCTTGGTTGACTTTGCACATAAACATAATTTGGCTTGGAGGTTGATGACTGATAGTTTTGGCCACTTTCCACATAAATTATCTGTGGAGTCTGTTGAGGTTTCGAATAACTACTACTTTGACTACTTCCTCCGACAAAAACAACCTGCGGCTTTTGTTGCTGAGATTGCATATTACTACTTTGACCATCTGTGACATAAATTACTTCCTGCGGGTGTTGAGATTGCATATTATTACTTTCACCATCTTTAATTATAATTATCTCTGGCTGTTCGTCAAAGAAGCTTCGGCCTTGAACTATTTGTACGTTTCCTGAATTGCCTGAGCTACCCGAGCTGCCCATGTTGAATTTGTTGCCCATTAAGCTGCTCAACCAATCCATGTTTCCCATACTGCCCATCATGTTGCTCATACTTCCCATACTGCTCATCCAGTCCATACTGCCCGAATTGCTCGATGAAGAACTATCCTTTGTAAAGCACAACAAACTTGTCGATGAATTGAAATCATAATTGGGCATATGGGTCATACTACCCTGATTGCCTGAATTCATCATCAATGTACTCATATCCATATATCCTCCTGAAGAACCACTCGATCCAGACGCCGCCGATCCAGCTGCTGCTCCACCAGCGGCTCCCTTAAGTAAACCCAGTGCAAAACTTTTGATCGCCGTTATTCCATGAGTAACTACTCGTCCATTCGGCTTGTCTGCCTGTTCCACTTTGGCTTTCTGAATCATTCTTCGCAATTCTCCCACCGATATTGGTCCCAAATAGATTTTCTTGCTCTCGATAACTTCCAATGTCAAGACACACATCAACGCGACAATAATGCAACTCCGTCTCGCAATCATTTTTTAGGCGAAATTTTCGTTAGAACTTTTTCATTAGTTGATTGACAGCACTACACTAGTCGACAGATAAGGTGGTTAGGGTCTTTTATTGAAAAATTTTGCAAATCTTTTGACCCAGATTGACATGTGTCTTAAAAATGTTGATTGCTTTTGAATTTTGTTTTTTTCTGTGGGTTCTAAGAGATAAACCCAATTCTAACCTCAATTATGCATAATAATTTTTGGTTAATCGGTTATCAGTATCACATCACAAGCAAACCAACAGCAATGAAAATGTCAAAAGTTTAAATATTTAATATTCATATGTGCCTCGGGCTGTTATAAATCGAAGAATATTATAATATCGTTGAATACGATTGTAAAAAGATTTACAATAATTTCAGAATGAATTCATTTACAAATTTTAAGTGTTGTTGTTTTTTTTACTATGCGTGTACAATTGAATTTTTGGGCGTGAACTTTTTACCCTATTGACCTGAATTTTTGTTGTTTGTAAATGGGTTTTATGTTGATTGGGAGAAGTTCTGTTTTGTGTGTTAAATTTAAAATAAAACATAACGTTACTTGGCCATTAAAAGTAATCATTAAATTATGTTGAATTGCAATGAGTTAGTATAGAATATCTATTCAAAATACATATTAAAATATATTTTAAAAGCTTTTAAGAGCCATTTGAAATATCATAAATAAGATAACTGCCAAGAGGTGTATCGAACTTTGTATTTTTTTTCGCGGTATAAATAAAACCATAATCGACTTAATTATAATGAGTTGGGGTTAAAAAATGTCTGTCGATAAAAATAATTGTTCTAAAAGTGTTTGGAAAAATTTCCCTCTATACAACTTAACATGAAATTGAACTTTAAAATTAAATTAAAGTTTTAGAAAAAATTATATTTCATGCAATTATTTTTATTTTTATACTTGCGATTGCGATATATGCAGGTAGGTACCTACTACAGGATAAGTTTAGGATGCTATAATTAAAGAGATCTCGAGATAACAATCAAACGTTTCCCTAGATGGGAAATTTAAATTTTTTTTTCAAGCCAAAAATTTAATGGTTAAATGGTCATATGAATCGATGATTGTTAAAACAAAATAAGAGTCACATCACATTATTAAGTGACAAAAACTGCTGCATTTTAAATGACAAGGAATTCGATGACAATTTTCACACAAAATGTTCTTAATAATTTTTGTAAATATGCAGATGATTATTTTTATTATGCATATCACTCAACATTATAAATTTATACTACAAAAATGAGTACATCATAAACCGAATTTCTCTCAGAACTGAGGTTCTTCCGTCATAGAAAAAAAAATGTTTACCCATTTTACTCGAATTTCGCTACTGCAGAATTTCCCAAAAGTTATATTTCAAACTGAAAATGGTTTAGGCCCTAGTCATGGCCTGGTCATTACTAATTTTCGATTTACAGTAGTTTTTTCTGAAAGTTCGTTCTCCGCGGTTTTGATTAATCTTTTACCAGTGTTCCTCACATTTTTCTACGGTGTTCCGTGGTTCTTAAATATTAAATATTTTTCCACGATTTTTTATTCGAATATCATTGTTTTTCAGCGGTAGTATTTCATGAATTTCTATGCGATATTTCGAGATCTTTTACTGGTATTCATTTAAATTAAGCTCATATCAAATAATGTTTGTGCACGTCTTTTCTTCGTACGAAAACTAACATAACGGTACCTGCCATATAATTATTTAGAAAAATTTAAATTAAAAAAAAAACGGCTCTAACGATTTTGATTAAAATTTTTGTGTCACCTTTTGTGAGTAAGATCGAATTTCTGAAATATTGGATTTGAAAAATAACTTAATTTTTTTTTTTAATTTATTTTTTCGAAAACAGGTTGTTGTATTTTTTGAAAACTTTAGATTTAACCGACTTCGAAAAAGGGTTATCAATTTGTCTGTATGTTTTATTTTTTAACCCCAGAACTTTTGACTGGGTGGATCGATTTTGATCATTCTTTTTGTATTTGAAAACTTGGGTCCCATTTAAATTTAGTTTAGTTTTGATAACGGCGTCCATAAGAAAATACTTATAGTTTTAAATTTGAATTCAGTTGTTTTTCTTTTGAAAGGTAATAATTTATATTTTTGAAAATTCAATATCAATTTTATTCAAAGGAAGCGATCCAGTCATGCATTTTATTTACCGTTAATTCATACAAAATATAATAAATACCTTATTATCAGTAAAACATTCTTAAAAAGTCACTTAAGGGGATAAGTATCATTAAAATGCATCATTGAAAATTTTGATTTCAAGTTTAGAGACTTTTTATTAATGCATCCAATAAAACTAAAACCAAAACGATACAATTTACCAAACAAAACTTTTGAAAAAAGTTGTAAAGCATTTTGTACAGGTTATGCCTCTTTTTTGTTTTGCTAACTTTTCGACTGCAAGTTGGAACGTAAGCCCCTTTTAAAAGGCTGGATTTTTCAAGCTCTTAGATATTTCGTTTGCACTTCAAAAACCTATAACATATTATCGGTCAGTTAACTCTACACCAAGACCCCCAACCATTCAGGCCGAGGTCTTTCAATAACATGGACGAAATGCCAGTAAAGTGATTTGGTGGGAACTAAGAACAAGAACTATCTTTTAGGATTTATACATGAGTCTTCAGTTGAGGTAACAGGTTGAGGTAGTAGGTGGCAATTGATTGGATACTCTCATAAAGACGACGTTATTGCCAAAATTGGTATGAAAGCAAAAAATTCAATCACTTTTTACTCTTTAAAAATTCAAACAAAAAAAAATAAATTTAAATTACTAAAAAGGAAATACTGTAATTATAGATTTTCCATTTCACTCTTTTCAAATTAAATAATGTTAATTTAACCATCAAAAAGAAGCAGAAGAAGAAGCCAAGTTCAATTACATATAAACTTCCGTTGCATCTCATTTTCCCTCGAGGAATCTGCTGCACAAACTCCAATAAGAGAATGAAAAATTGTTTCACTGAGCTATTTTTTTTTTTTTTTTGTTTTCTTTTTTTCTCTCTTCAACTTTTGGGAGTGAAATGCAAATTTAAGTGCTATTTACTCAATCCAAACCATCATCATGCTGTAGGATTCCATTGGGACAAACAACAAACTATTTCGGAAGGTAGAGGATATTTTTCTTCCACAGGATGGATTTTTACTTTTTTTCGTTTTTTTTTTTTTTTCATTTCCATTTGTATCACGATTTATTCAAAAATAATCACCACCCGTCATCCATTCATCATGACATGGTCTGCCTGCAGTCGTCAACCATTGAAACGAAATAGTTTTCAAGGATATTTTTATTTTTATAGCATTTTGGGGAAAAAGTAAAATAACACTTGGGATTGGTACTGCGATGCTGATGTTGGGAAAGAAAAAATAAAATCATCTCCTCAGTTTTTGTCGTCGTCAAAAATAAAACAAAAAATATAAAAACGGACTAAACAGCTACTTGGTGAATCCTAGAGGTCTTGACGAAGAGATGGTTGAGAGAATGAAAACAAGTGTTTGATTGATGGAAATGTATAAACGTGGTTGTTTTTCAGTTAAATTAAAATTAAGGAATTGATTTCGTAATGCATGTGGTTGTGGAATTAGCTAAAACTTTTTAAATTTGAATTTATAATTGCAGAGGGACTCACTAAAAACTATCAACATTTCATATCTATTTTTGTCGACAAATTTATGCATTCTTAATTATAAACTACCAAAATCCCGTAATTAAATTTGAAAACAATTATCAAAATATGTAAATGCTCCAATTTTGAAAATTTAACAAATAAAAAAAAAACTTCAAATAACAAAAAATAACATAAACAAAGTAGCCAATATCAAATGTAAATTTAAATTGTATGAAATTCACTTTTGGAAAATTTATTTTAGAATGTGATCTTTCCGTTCCGAGACAATTTTTGGAATTCGTTTTTCTTTAACTACGTAAAGTTTTTTCGGAGAATGGTAATACCCGGAGAAATTTTTTTCGCTCTTACATTGATGTTATTTTTAATTCAAAATTGGTCAACATTGATTAAATGATTTTCAACTTTAAGCCAAACCATATTTATTTCACTTTGTTTTATTTTTATATTTTACGCTGTCCGAAATTTTAATCCTGAAAATTCTACATATGAAATTTAAAATTTGCACAAATAGAATTTTTCGGGATCCCGATTTCTGGATTTTGGGTTTTCGGGATTCTGGGGTTTCGGGATTATGGGTTTTCTGGATTATGGGGTTTCCCAATTCTGAGTTTTTGTTTGTTCTGGATTTTGGTTGTTCTGGATTTTGGGGTTTTGGGTTTTTGGTGTTTTAGGTTTTTGGAATTTCGGTTTTCGGGATTATGACCCCAACCCTGTAAAACTAGCCAGTTCTTTAATCAATTGAAATCAATGCATAGTTTAAAAAAACGAGATTCAAACTCAAAATTGGAGAAAAAAAGTATAATTTTTCAAAACTTTGAGCTGTTATATTATTTTTGATAGCTATAACTATTGACTGCGACATAAGATCATATAAAAAATATATCAAAACGTTCATAATTTTTTGTTCTTTACTTTACTATAGAAACAATTAACTGTTGTTTCTTGGGGATAATTAAAATATTTAAAAAAAATCAAGTTAAATGGTCGTAACCTCAAACCTATAGCCTACATATTAACAATAGTAGGCCAAAACTAAAAGACAAATACATTATCTACAGTTTTGGTATTAAAACTAATAGGTTTGAAGAAACAGTTTCATAAGCTTTTTTAATACCCTTCTTTCGGATTTGAAAAAAATAGCCTTCCTGTATTTCGTTCCATGAAGAAGTCTATCTTTCTAATGACATTTTATAAACACTACTGTTGTTTTTAAAGAAAAGATTTTTCTATTCAAAGATTTATTTTTAATACTTAGCTACCCTGCTGCTGAAACACCAAAAGATAGAATTATTTTTTTTAGTATTGTGATCGAATGAGAAAACACCCTGTATTCTTTTACATTATTAAAAATGGGTTCTATAAAATATTGGATTTCTGTATAGTAATGCTTAAGTTTCATAATTAAATATTTATTTTAAATAAAAATAAAAAAAAAAAAAAAAATTATTAAATGTACCTTTACTACGAGCTTTTGCTAACATATTTAAAAGCCTTTTATTCCGAACTCAGGATTATAAAAGAATTAGTACAAATGACGTTATTATATTGCAATTTTAGTCCAATTTTTAGCCCAAATAATTATAAAAATCTTTTTTTTCTATGCTCTTTGTGCAGGTTCACCTTACTAATCCCATGGCTTTTTGCATATAATCCCCCCTCCTTATACATCCTCAAATCATAGCCCACAAACACCAAATGTAATTCCCATTCCCTAAACAATTTTTTAAGTATTTTTTCTATATTTAAAAAAATAAATGAATAGAAGAATTTAATGGCAACGGATTAAAAAACAAATGCAACACATTCATTTAATTTTAATTCCATTTTTATATGCAATTCAATAAAAACGGATATCCTTTTGCAGTCTGCATGCACTGCACTGCACAGCACAGGCACACATGCACATTCGAAACATTGTCATAGATTTAATCTTTTACTTTTGTTTATTTTTCAAATCCAATTCCGGGAATATATATTTCGCAATCTATCAATTCGGGTTAAGGTTTACAATATGATGTGTCTCCCTCGCCAAACAACCATCAGCATCGATACGATCTAAATTCTACATTGTCGTAGGAGGAGTATAATGCTTTTATGGTGGGTGATGTGATGGGTAGTAAGTATAGGGTGTGTATAGGATATCCTTATGGTAAGCCATTGTTCATGTTCATTTAATCGGTCACAAAACCGTGTTAGGTGCAAGTTGATTACACCGTGTGTGCTGTATATATGCATTAATCGCTTGCATTAAAAATACAATTCGAATGCGAAATCTAAATTTCAAATCCACGTATTGTTGTCATTGTGGGGGAGTCTCCATTGCAGCAATACAAAAAAAATCAAATCAAAACGAGTGCATGTGTCAGGTTTTTACAGATCATACTGAAAAGGAAAAAAAAAACAACAAACAAACAAACAATTTAAGTGAGAGCGAATATTTTAGTTCCAAGGCTCGTTTGATTTTTTTTTTTTCTTTTTTTGTTCAAATCCCTCTCTGAATTCACATACTGAGGAAAGATAGTAATTTTATTCATATTGTTGTAGGCTGTGATATGAGTTTATGGATTTTTTTTTTCTGTTCCTTGATTTGGGTCAAAATAATTTCCATTGATGATTTTGTCGCTTTGAGTGTTGGATTCTTTTATATTTTTTTTTTTTGTAATCGGGATTATATACATTTATGGCCCTCGTATATCTAAATTATTCAAAACCTTTTTATTTATAACGATGTTAAAAATTTGATGATGCAAAGTTTTTAAATGGTTTACGAAAAAATATTAAAACTTGATAACTTTTATGTTTGATTGTAAATAATTTAGAATATTTTTTTTGTTAAGATTTGGGTATAACTGACCGATAAATTTGATCCCAATAACTTTTTTAATTGGTGCTAGAAAATAGCTTAAAAAAACATGTTGTCAGTTCGGATTTGCTTTTTTAAAATAATTTGACTGTATCTGTATCGGTTTTGTTTATTCAATAGTTGCAAGTAAGTTGAAGCAATAAGTTGCTTTTTTGATGATTCCATCTTTAGACATGTCTAGTCAAATGGCTCAGAAGCTATGTTAAGTTCTTTTTTGCAATCAAAATCTGAAAAACTTGCCTTTACCTATTGATTAAGTCTTCTTAGTATTAAAAAAAAAAGGTTTTTTTTTTCTCGAAAAGTGGCATATTTTAGTTTCATTTCAATCCTTTAGATTTTTTTTCAACCCACAAAAGGACATTTTTATTTAAAATTTGCAACCCTTTATGCAATAACAAACAAAATTATGACGAAATTGACTTTAGTGGCTGTTTTACTGTAGACCGTTTAATGATGGGTAATTTGCTTTTCACCGCGTTGAAATTAAAATAATGCTGAAGTGCATTTGAAAAAAAAAACTAAACTGAAAAATAAATAATATTGGATATCTTTAACCAAAATCAAAAAAAAAAATCAATGACCTTTTTTTTGAAATTATTTTTAAAAATTCAAAAATCTCTTATTAAAATTTTAACCTAATCACCGTTATTAACCCATTAAAAAATATATCTTTTTACTTCATAATAGCGACCTTCACTACCAAAGTCAAAATCGTTTGAGCTGCAATTATATGGCAGACACTTTTAATATTGGTCCAAAAATAAATTTCAATTTCTTGGGAATTACCTAAAACCCTTAATTAAAAAGTTTGAAGAAAAAAGCTTGAGTGGTTTAAGCTGACTAAAGAGACTAAATTTATTAAATCTTTTAACTTACAAAAGTACCTTTGACTGTTAAACTACAATCAGCAGTCAGTACTAAAATATTGACTGAATAGAGTTAATGAAAGCAGTAAATTGACTAATAGTTAATTAACTGCAATACTTTTTGACTGGTTTAAGTCTTCTAGTCAGTAGAAAAATTTTGTACTCTTATGTTTAAAATTTAAGTCAGGCGTACTGCCACAGTTTCATGACACTTTTTTGCACGAATATAGAGCTCTGAAAGTAACTTTAAGTTAAGAGAATACATAAAAAAAGAACAGTACAAAAACTTTCTACTGACTAGAAGACTAATACCATTTGAATAAGACAAAGCAGGTCACCCAAAGTACTATCTATGTAAAAAAAAAAAAGGAGTGGACAAAGTCGAGCATTTCGAACAAATTGAGGGTAAAAATACTTAATTATTTTCAATCAACACACTTTCTATCATAAATCTAATGTCTGTAGCATAATTTTGATATTTGAGCATTTCACCAAGGAATGTTAAGCAGCAGTTTCTCATTGATCTTATATTGAACGACGAATTCTTGTCAGCGTTTTTACTCGCTTATTAGCATTACTTTGTTAAAAAATATTTTACATGCTCCTTACTTAGTTTATTGGCAACATTTTGAGACTACTAACTTGAAAATCTGATTGGTAGTTTTTTTGTAGCAAGCATTTAAACACAACAACGTCTGAAAATCTCGCAATTTTATGTTCAAAAAAAACTTGTCCCGACATTTTTGTATAAATGAAATACTTAATGCATGTTTTTGTTTCTCAAATTAAAACTGGTTGATGGATTTGATTGCAGCTTTTGGAGCAGTAGTGTTTGAGTGAACACAATAATGCTCCTCATTGGTGTTCATATAGTCACTTTCATTCAAAGATAATCGCATTACTTAAGAAATAAATAAAAACTCCTGACCTTGTTTCCAGAAAGCATTAAAGAACTGAATAATAAAATCATTATGCTTCCCTCCATTTTCAAAATCCCATATAATTTATATAGAAAAGAAAATGAATAAACCGCTAAAGACGACAGCCATCTGACACAAATTCTTACACCAAATTAAAAGCATAACATACAGAAAAATCAAACCGACTAATCCTCGCATAACAAAACCCAACAAAGAAACAAAAAATCCCATCACTTTAATGTGCCAGAACGCGTGAGCTTTTTATAGCCGATCTTTTACGAATTTTCTTGCCTTGTGGCCAAAAAAACAAAAAGCGAATTTCATTTAAACATAAATCAGTTTGGCAACGGGACGGGACAATAAAAGGACAAGACCCGCACCCAATTTTGCCACCAAATTCGCTGTTAAGTTTATTCAAGTTGGTGTTATTGTGTGCGGATTCGGATTGTCGCTGTCGTATATACTGTAACCCAAAAATGTTGTTAGAATTTCGATGCGGCAGCCCGAAACAAACAGCATGCAACACAAACAATAACATAAATGGTGACTATACTACATAATATAGGAGCGAGGACCGTGCGAAAGGACGATGGACTGTCATAAATCTTCAGACCGAAAGCCCAAACCAGAGCAGGCACAAATACCAATTCTAATCCCATTCCAAAAGATTAACACTCTTCCCAAAGAGAAAGTATATTGTTGCGAGGCAGGGGCGGGGGACAAGCGATGCAGGCAGAATAGTGGGTAGGATTGGTTGACATGTCACGCACACTCGTTCAATTTAACTCCTTTGACTACAGTTGCTTGCCCTGCCATCCTTGGTTCGTTCCGGGACAAAAAACATTTTCCAGTAACCAAAATTGCCACTGAAAGCAAACAATAGCCTCTCGATAGTAAATACCAATTGTGGAAAGACGACCAGGGCTGAATTGTTGTTTCCATTGAGCCTTGCGTTTTTTTCAATTTTCCTTTGAATTGGAAGTTTCATAAAGTGAATGGGAAATGTATCATGTAGGAATTTTTTTTTTTTTTTTAATTTTTTGAAATTACTTATCATTTACTTATCACCTATGAAAATGTTGTGTTAACCCGCTTTATTGCGTTTAATTTAAATCGAAATCCGTCGAGGAAATCACAACAAACGGTTCTATTGGAAGGGAAAGGGGAGTGTAACGAAATCCCGCCAGAAGGAATCCCGCGTAACGAAATCCCGCCTACCAAAATTGAGCTGGCGGGATTCTGTCGGGATTTTTAGTAGATACTAGATTGTTTTTGTTTCTTTTTTGAAAATTTTTGAAAAATGTTGGGTTTCTCCATAATTTAAAAAAAAAGTGAAAACTGGTAAAATCTCTCATAAAGAGTTTTTTTTACTTCTGTAAAGAACGTTCATATTTGCCCCACACGCCACTGTGGGGCGATAATTTAGATTTCTAACACGCATAAGTCCTGTTTTTGAATGACGCGATGGGTTTAGTTTTCATACAAACTTCGTTTTTGTTGATTCTCATAAATCAGTATAACTAAAATTATAAATAATTAATTTGAATCTTATGCCAGAAAAGACACAATATATCTTAAACTGTAAATTTTGTGTTCCCTAAATATGTTGCAGAAATTTTGCTTATTTTCCGGAAAACAAATAAATTTGAATTTTTTTAAAAAGTTGTAAAAATCGCGCGATTTTTTCAACTATTCTGTTATTCGCTGATGATTTTCAAAACATGCCTCATATTGCCAAGAATACGCCATAGCGTTATAGAATCCGTGAATGATCGATAAAAGTAAATATGTAAATTTACTGTTAAAAGCACCCGAAACACGAATATAATAATAAATCAACGATTACACTCCTAATAGCCAAGAAAACTCCATAGCGTTACAGAATCCGTGAGTGATTCATAAGAGGAAATATGCAAATTTACTACTTAAAACACCAACAACAGGAATATAATCATAAACTAACACTAATCTATTTCATAAAAAAAGAAAACGCATCAGCGTTATAAGTTATAAGTCTATATATTTTAATTGAACGACGAATTTTGTTCATACAAAAAAAAATTAAAAAATGGACTTTCTCAAAAGAAATCCTGAACGATACTGAAGAAATTTCAAAGAATTCAAAAGCTTATATACTTTTATTTGAACGACGAATTTTACTGAGTAAAAGTATACTACAAGTTCATATAAAAAGTTCAAAATTACTGTAGCACAGTGCCGTCTACCAAATAGTCTATAAAATAGAAAAAAAAAAGACATCGTAAAATAAGATATTTGACGTATTTCAACAAAATTCAAAAAGCATGCGCTACCCAGAAGCTCTCAATTCAATTGAGCCGTTCTTTTTTGTACTTAGTGTTTTGCTCAGGTAAGAGTCGCCTGAAGCTATAATATTCAAGAAATTAGACGTTAGGGTGGGTAAATTTTTTTTTGAAAATATCACTTGATCGACCTCATTATTGACCATAGGCTTCCATATGCAAAAGGCCGGTCCTGATGACGAGACAAAGGATATTATATGCAAACAGAACCAATAGAGCGTGTCGCTGTGTGTGTACATTTAATACATGAAAGCATTATATTCATTTGCCAGTCTAGATCCATAATATTAATTGAAAATTATTGAAATTCCAATTTACTAGATTAGCTTAAGGGCATTTCATATTTAACAGTTTAAAGGCGAATTTAAGGGTGCAACTCCCCATTATTGGAACTCAAAACACTTAATATTGAATCGGACAAGGGGAATGTCTATTTGGAGAATCCTTTGTGTGAATGTGTGAATAAATACAACTATTTTCAATTCCTTTGAATTAGCACAAGAGTAAAAGATTTACAGATTTTCTTAAATTTACCAGACGTCCGGGAGGGCGATACCATATGGAATAGAATAGAATTTGACTTTATTCATTGAAAGGATGTATAGCTTGTTTGAATTTCAGAATCCTATATAGACAAAATACTTTATAAAGCATTGGAATGTTTTTTTTTTATACACACAGACAATAAAAAAAAAGAAAAAAAAATGATAGTTTAGAGAAACAATAAGAATGTATTCTCATTTCAAAGAAAAAGGCTGGACGATTCAACAATTTGAATCAATTGAATCCCTTACTTTATGGCTTTTGATTTGAATTTAAATTCTAGGTCAGACAAATAGAAGATGTTATTTAAGTCTTTGTGTTTATACAAATTTAAATACATATATTGTGCTAAGCTCAAAGGGGATCCTGGAAAGCCTTTTAAATTCCAAAAGGTTCCCTTTAAATCGCATTACTTAAATAAATTGCTTTTCATTACAATATTCTAAATTTGACCAATTGGATTTTTTGATAGGAGCTTAGTTAAACAAATTGTTAACCAATGATTAGGTGGTAAACTTAGCTTAAGTTTATAGCACAATTTTCAGAAGTTTTAGTTAAATGGCGGTAATCAACCAACCAAAATCGGTTGATTATCGTAATTCATGATTAACAACTTAAACGAATAAAATAAATAAAATAAAGAAACGCTTTTCATAGAATCTAATTAATAAAATTGATGATGTGGTATATACTTCAAGCTTTTATTCTACTAAAACAACATATAAATTTATCAAATAGAGTCAATTTATAATCAATAAACACCATTTATATTATATGATGGCAAAAATGTTTCTGAACTAATCGAACCTAGAAAAACTGAGTTCGCCATCGTGTTATATTTTGTAGATATAAGAGTAGCCCGTTCGTTTTTCTGATCTAGCACAGTGTTATTATTTATAAGAAAGAGATTTGAAATTAAATAAATAAATTTAAAAAAAAAGTACGTATACGCCCGAGTGGACATTTGTAAAATCCTCCTGCAAGCAATTAACAAAACAGTTGTTATTCAAATTAAATTTTTTTCTGAACAAACATTTTTTTACGATGATAGAATGTGGGTCCGACAATTCTGTCTGTCTGTCTGTCTATCCGGCTGTCTGTCTGTCTGTCTGCCTGTATGTATCAGAGACCACAGCCTATACGGATTGGTCGATTTACTTCAAACTTGGTATGTGGCGTTTTTTTAAATTTTATCCCCAGATGTTTTTTGAATTATTTTTTTTACCAAAAATAATCGTACATGTCATATACCGGTTTTAGAAAAACTCATTTTTCTCAAAAATTGTGCCTACGATTTTAATTTAAAAAAAATCCTGGTTATTAGTTTGCATAAGGTCTGTCTTTAAACATTTTTAAACCATTTTTTTAAAAACCATTATTAACGGTACCTGCCATAGAACCGTTTTTGTTTAAAATCTGATTTTCTTCTTCATCACTCAATCAATTTCAACCATTTTTTTTACAATAATGGTTTTAAGTTGCCGTAATAATATTTACGAAAAAAAAAATCAAAAATTAATTTTTTTGGATTAAAAAAAAAAGCTTGATTTTTTTTTTTTTTGTTGAGAAATCGTTTTTTTGAAAACTACTCAATATTTTTTTTTTTAATTTAGTTTTAAGATGTTGATAAATAAAATCTTAAAAACGGCGTACCAACTTTTTTTTATAAAAGTCCTAGCAAAATTTTATATAGAAAAAATAGTTTTTTTTTTTTAAACTGCTATAATGATTTTAAATTAAAATATATCATTATAGAAGAAATCGTATTGCATGTTTTTTTTTTTGAGGTTAAATTAATTTAAGAAGCTGTTTCAGTCATTTGAAAGTCGAATTTTATGTTTCTTATTTTTTTTCTAAAACTGCATTTTCAATTTTTTAATTAAAAAGGCTAAGCATATATATAATTACTTTATCTATAAGAGCAAGTACGTGCGACCCAGTCGTGCATTTTATTTTTTTTTTCAAATTTGACATTATAAAATATATTTTTTTCTTCCAAAATTTAAAAGCCTTATATAAATTCAACTTATAAAAAAAAGGTCTATGTTTTTTTTTGTTTTAATTTTTTATTTTAGTTGTAATTAAAAACAAATTGTTAATTATGTCTTCTAGTTTTGTAGAAATTTCAAAAAATACAGAATTGGATACCCATTTAACTTAAATTATTCCTTGAAAATTAAGTACATTTTTGGTTTTTTTTTTTGAGAAACTATAGTACATAAAACAGTTCTTTTCATATTTAGTTGCTAAAAGATAAGGCCATTAAATTTTGGAAGAAGAAATTTTATTTAATAACGCAAAATTTTGAAAAAAATTAGTCAATCATTTTGATTCAATTTATTTTTTTTTTTTCAAAATTCTGAGTTTAAAAATCATGTTTTCTTAAACTTATATTCAAACTGTTAATTATAGAATTTTTTTTTTTTGACCATCAAAAAACATATAATTTGGTCTTGTATTTAACTCGGTTGTATTTCTGCTTTAAATCAATTTTTGAGAAAATTTCTCCTCTCATATGAACGTGTGAAAATAGACCCCTATTTTTAATAATTGTTTTCTTCAAACAGACCAGGAAAATTGTATGCATAGTTTATTTTACAAAATTTAAACAATTTTTTTGATAAAAACATTTTTGCTTTCAAAAATTTTATTGTTAAGTTTAAAAAAAAGGTAGATAATAGTGGCAATTTTTAACTGGTAACTAAGGTTTTTTAAATACCACCATTCGAAAAAAGAACCATCCAAATTGGAGCCGTTCGATATCAACATAATGCTTTTTTTAAGCTTTGGTTACCCCACAATTAGTGAAAAATCTAAATGTAAAAGCTGGCTAAAGATTCTTAGGATAAAGAAAACAATTTTAAACTTTTAAATTTTGTATCGTTTCAATAATTTTGGAAGCTTACAGATGCTTTCTCCGAAATTCCAGAAGTTTTCTTTTATCAAATGCCACGGTTCAAATACTGAAAAAATAATTGCTGTCATCTCTTTTTTTTTTGGTGCCAACTACAGGATATTAAGGATTATTCAAAATTTCAAGTTGAATATTTTTTTTTTCACAAACTTTTCTAATTTGTTAAATGATTAAAGCTGCTTTTAGAATATTACCTTAATAAACTTTCGATCCCATTTTGTGAAATTTACAGTGTAACTGCACGCACTGTGAATGTAGGGCACACAGTGGTTCAAGTTGTATGAAAAATCGGTCTTTAAAAAAAAATCTGAACCAGTGATTATAATTTCATACAACTTTTAAGCGTGATTAAGAATAGTAAATGAAATCATGATAGTAAATCCGTTATTTGCTCTAATTGACATGATAATTGCGAAAATTCGGTACAGTTACAAGATAGTGATTAAGATATAGTCGAGACTGGTTTGGAAGAATCTGTTATTGAAAACGAAGAAGATTTTACTAGGGAAGCCAGTAACATTTTCGTAAAAATAGATTTTATTCAATAGAATAACAGCAATATACAGTCTAATTATTTTCAAAAGCAAATGTCAAGAAGGTATCGTTTTAATCACATTTTTATTAAAATCTGTCTTCTTTTGGCTGTACATCCGTCAGTACACGCACTGATCTCTTCTTTCATAATAATATTGTTTATAATTAAGAATTTAAACAATTTTATTTCAACACAAAAATAACACAACCAAAACTACGGTTTGACTTATAGTGAATAAACAAATTTCGTTAACTTAAGAAATAATACTATTAAACTTTTAGTGCAGCTACTACAATACAATTTTAGCATATTTTAAAAGTAAACCTTAATTAAACCATCTGGAGACACTTTCTTGAAATTTTCCTCCCCTAAATTAAATTATATTATTTTTCTTTTTTTTTCAAATATTTTTTGAGTATCCAGAAGCGAGCACCTCATAAAAAAAATAGCAATCCTCAGAAAAAAAAAAGATGAAACACATTATCATTTCTGATCCGTCTCTTATTCTCCCTCTTTCACTCAATTTACCTTAATAATATTCCCCTTCATCTAATCCTTATCCCAAATAATATAATAATTTGTAATCACATCCACAAATAATATCCCTGCAAGCCACATAGTCGTTGTATTAAGTGAAAACGTATGTTTTAGGAAAATATGCTGGAGCATGGATCCTGAAAAAGAAGACCATTTTTAGAGAACTCGCAATTCGAGTGAGCGCGTCCTTATTAGGTCCAATAAAAGATAATCACATACCTTCACACATATACATAGGTACTGGGGAAGAGCAGTCTCTTACCACTATAATGTAGATCTGGATGAAGTGGAGAATGTTTCATGGAAGAATAAAAAAAAACCAACAAAGTGCAGATGGGCGAGAAAAAGAAATTTCGAGCATAACCTTACCTTTACCTGGAATTGTTATTTTTATGTTGTTCCCAAAGCTTAGAGATAGCGTTGTCTGGAAGAAGTTTCTCTTTCTATCCTTTTAACAAAATAAAAAAAAATACATATAAAAAGCAAAATACCAATAAACGTGCTACCAAAATATTCAAATTGCTTTTAAGTTCTATTTATTTTTTGCTCCTGGTACCTATACCTAATAGTGGTTGTACCTAGTTTGGTTTGGAGGTATAAAGAGTATCAACGGGGATGCAACCAGGGTGCTGGCACTGAGCACCAACTTTATGCGGGTTCAAGAAAAACCTAAAAAATCATCTCAAAATATTGAAGCCAGTTGGTTGGCATGAATACAAATCATTTTGAAGGTAATTGAGTTGGAGTGATGAACTCAGAAGCTATTTAGTTTACAGGGCGTTTTTTTTTAAGGTTTAATTTGAATGTTGGTGTTGTATCGTTTTTTTTTTTCATTCTCAGAATGCTTCTTCACATTTTAATATTAATTTTTCAAATCCTTGACTACCACCACAGAGAAAAGTTTTCCAAGGTCTAAAAGTCGACGAACAGATTGATATAGACTGCACCCCTTCGGTAAATTTTACCTCATGGTAAACGTTCAAGCAATAACCTTATCATTTAAGGTCCATATGTTGATCCTTTTCGTTTGATATACCCAGTTTATCAGTTATACTGTTTGGTTTATGGGTATAATTAACCTTGATCGATTTTCTTACTCCCTTTGAATGCGAAAAACAAAATATAATACATTTGCTGGCCTTTAAAATCATCGAAGAAGAAGGACATTAGTATTCAAGACATTGAAACCATCAAATCGTTTCAGACTGAAAAATCAATAAATATTAAGCAGAATTCCATAAAATATTGGAGTTGAATTATTTATTTTTCAAAGCAAGAAAAAAATTAACAAACGGATGATCCCATTTCATTTTAATCTCATAAAAAAGGATTTTTTTTTTCTAATCAATGTTTAGACTTACAAAAATAAACAACAGCTTAATTAAAAAAAAACAAGGTACATTTTTGGTTAATTTTTTTTTTTAAGAAGACTTTTTAAAATCAAAGTATGCAAGTAAGTAAAGATTTTAATAAAAAAAACAACGACTTTAACGGACTTAATGCAAATTTAATACTTTTTTTCTCATAGATGCCGCTGTCAGAACTGGCTGTTGCACCAATTGTAAGGGGACCACACAGAAACAAAACTAAAAAAAAAAAAAAAAAAAAACTAAAAAAAAAAATTTCGAAAAATCGATATTTCAAAAAAAAAGTATATAACTTTTTAAAAATCGAAAAAAAATTTGTGTTTCCGCTCTGCCGCTCAGGTCTGCTATAAATTTTCTGATAAATCCTGAGCGGCAAGATACATTATGTTGGTGCGTCTTATAGAACACACATCAAAGTGCATTTTCTAGTGGAGAGCCAAGTCTCCTTGAAATCTCATATCATTTTAGGCTTCTAGCTGGATATTTTCTCAATAATATTAGGTGGTAATATTCACCACAACTTATTTCACATGAAGAGGGTCTTGAACTAGCAGTCTACAGAAACAAATTAAGATTTTTAATTGTTGATATGACTCGAGTAACAATCTGTAACTTACCACTAGCTACTTCATTATTTCGAATAATTTCAAAACTCTAGCTTTAAATTTTTTGAATTGCATCTTGCAGGCAGAATAACTCTTGTTAAAAGCCTTGTTCGTCTTATAAAGAGAGACCGCTCTATCATTGAGCAGAAGAATTATCTTGATATCACAATTTTTTCGAAAATCGATGTTGTGCATTTCTTTTAATGCATGAAAAAGGTCTTGGACCCGACAGTTTCTGTAATGAGGAGAGATCTTCCATAGTGGCAAAAAATGATTCTTCTTCCTAACACAATCATTTCGAAAATATATGTAAAAAAAAAGTTGTTGCTGATAGGATTTGAATCCAGAACCCTCGAACGTGACAGTCCGATACTCTACGATTTTTACAGTTTTTTAATGGCTGCTCAGTCTTGCCACTCAGGACGTGGCCACTTTGCCGCTCAGGATTGACGCTCAGCAGAGGTGTTTCTGAGAAAATTGATTTTGTCCATATTGTTTGTATGGCAGGTACCGTTAATTTTGGTCTGAAAAAAAAATATATTTCCTCTGTAGAGAATCACCAAAAACCCACAACTACCATGTATTTTAGGCTACAGCTCAAGATAGATACAGACAGACTGGCAGAATTGTAAGACCCACTTTTTTCGTCTTCTCTATCATCGTAATGTCATATCTGATTGTTTTGTCAAGTTCTATTATTTTTACGAATCCCAAGCTTACACTGTTACCTTCATCGCAAAGAAAAAAACACAAAAATATAGTATAGTATGCTAAGTTTACATCAGAATTCACGTAGTATTCTCCGAAACTACCTGCAATATTATGCATAAATGTAAATAACTACTGCAAATCCACAATAAAATCCCTTTCATTTAATTAAATTCAATAATGGTCTATATAGCAATAATTGGGTACCTAAGTATGATAATTTCTGACGCTTCACACAATTTCACAAGCCACTCCAACGTCTATTGATCTGAATATAATCCCCTGAAAATTTGTTCCCTTAAATCCTTCAATCCTGATGCATACCATTTTAGCCGCCCTCTATTAAGCCCATCACATTTCTGACATAAAGCTCTCAACACATTCACATACATATGTACATAATTCTCGGAACGAAATCACCTCAACTACTCGTATCTATGCATCCTCCCTGCAAGCAAAATATTGAAAATTATCACTAAATGTAACATAAATGCTGAATTGATGATATTCCACATCCACCGTTACATCCACACATTCAAAATATGAACACACACATTATAACCAACAAGCAAGAATGTGTGTGCGGAAGGATGGATGGATAATTGTGGCACAATTAAACGCGTTCGTGTCATGTCCAATTTTTTAATTCATTTTGACAAACAGCTATCGCACCATTACCATCATCATTATCATCATCATCAACGTCAGAGACACAGCGTTATATTATGATGAGCAGAGCGAACACTATAACACGAACACCAACAACGCTGAACCAAAACCTCGAGAAGGAGAAGTAAAAATGGATTTCTCTAAATATCCTTCCATCAGGCATTGAATATCACATCCTTAATGGTGTGCAATTCCATTATCCCTAAAAAAAAAAACTTAAAAAAGAAAATGAGAAAACAAAAACAACATCATCCAGGCTAAGCTTCAAATTACTTACCTCATGCAGTGCCGCTATACCACCACCCCTGTTTCGTACCCTATACAATGAGTTTTATTTCAAAATCCATAATTGCTCTACATTAGCGTTAGATATACTTAAAATCCAGGATATACCTAGAACTTCTAGAATGGGAACGGAGGGACTAGATAGATCTAATGTGTGTGGGGAGGTTTTTCGCTTCCGCAAAACCTCAGAGTGTTCTCGTGTTACATACGTGGAAGGTTTGGCGCCCGCCAACAATGGTTTTGACTATAAAAATTACATTTTCGCATCCTGTGCGAGGATAATAATAATTGGATCTTGAAGCAAATAGAGTATTTGCACGTTCATATACGGAAAATATATATAAATGGTTTTTGTTTTTTTGTTTTTTTTTTTTTTTGTTCCGTGTTCTGTCCTTAGTTTCAAACCAGATGCTTTGGGGGATGGGTAATTCTACTTTATTAAAGAATTAGATTTCACATAGCGTCTTGACTTTTTGTTATTAAAAAGAGAGAGAGAAACTTAATTTAATGTACATAAATCGATATGAGAATTCAAAACCATAAAAAATCAAAAGTTAGGGAATAACACTTGCGGAAATAACATTGTTTGTGCACATCTTTCCTGTTGGAGGTAAAGAAGAGCCATCATTTTGAAAAAAAAAACTAAAAAAATCAAATTAAAAGTACTAAAGTAAAGGCCCAACCACAATGACATTAAGCAAACCTAAGCTAATGTCAAAACCTAACGAAAAGTTCACAAAAGTTATCGTTAAATCAAACATTGCCCATAATATGAACTTAAGCAAATGTCAATAAACGTCAAATTCTAACATGATGTTTTTTACTTGCTGTATAGGGGAAGTATTGGTTTCGTGTCAAAAAAAAAAATTGAGGTTTTAATCAGAACCAACATTACGATGATGGAGAAGTCCGAAAAAGTAGTTTTCGTCATGCCGTCTGTCGGTCTGTGCGTCTGTGCGTCTGTGCGTCCACCTGTACACTTCTCCACTGCCCAAATGCGTGGACGGATTTTCTTCAAATTTGGTACAGATGATTTTTACGTAATTTCAAAAGTTCGTTTTTTTTTTTTGTTTTTGAATATCTCATCTAGAACGAGTACCTCCCATACAACATTTTTGAGTTATTCGAATTTTATCGAAAACAGCTCTAACGATTTTGATTAAACTTTTTGATATGATTTCTTAAATAACGATACATTTTTAGAGTTTTTTTTCAAAAAAATCTATAGAGCCGTTTTTTAAAAAAAAATATTTTTTTATTAAAAAAAATTCAAACGATTTCACGAAAGCTAACGAATCTGAGCAAAACGGCTATTATGGTTAACGACATTTATAATGTTCGATTGTTCAAGCTAACTTGCGCTCTTTTAAGACGGCCGTGTAATACTGGTGTCTAACAAAATCTCAACTAAAAAAATATACTAAGACTATTCTGTTAAATTAAAACACAAAATTAACAACAATCGAACAAAACAAACTGAAAAATCTTCGAAATCATATAAAAAGTTATAAAAAACATTATAAAACTGATGCCTCTTTTAAAAAGAAAAGAATTTGTAAGGTCGCTGAATGGTAACATCTTCTTTGAGTAACTCCCATAGCCGTAGCCAAAGGGGTTAGCTAGGGTGAGCTGAGCCCAGATACATATTTGTACAAAGTTCGAAGTGTAACAAAATTTCATACATTTATGTGAAATTAGGCGACGTTTCTCACTCACAAAAGTTCTCATTCTTTTTATACTTAAAAATGAAACCAAACTTAAAAATGTCCTCCCCTTCCCGACCTTAACTATCACCAATTCCGATCATTCCGTTGCATAAAAAAGCAAAAGTTTGAGACGTAACAAAATAACCTTTTGAGAGGTAACCCACCTCGAGTGAGGAATAAGTTCTTGAGTCAGTTTGGGGCTTTCGCATGCTTTTTTTTATTCACTTTCTCAAAGGATAGCCAAGCTATGCTAACAACACCAGGCAAATCTTTGTGGTTCTAGCAAACCCATATTTTAGTACGATGATGGATCAAATGGCCGCCGATACAACGCAAGGTTGCACGTAAAGAAGGTGATGCCGCCCGTGAACCACTGCAATTAGCCATTGATAAGGCAAGTATGGCCAGCTTAGAACAAACAGTCGTCCGTAATACTCCACCCTCATCAGCAAAAACTACTATATTCTTGAAACTAAAGCACAAACGAAACCGAAAGTGTCGTATTAATTAACACTTTCATGTATAAAAGCAGCTACCAATTATATTTTTGAACTAAATTTTAACTTCAAAACCAGAAGAAGTGTCTTGAAAGTGTCATAAATGTGTTTTTTTAAAACTCTTTCTGAAACCTCGTTAAGTGTTAAAATGTTCAGTAGCTATCTTTTTTTCTTTTTAATTGACTAAACAATCCTTTTTGTAAAACCCTTTTTCAAACTACATGACCATGACCGTGCTAGTTGTTTTAAACAACAAAGACTCGCCATAACCACATTAACGCACAATGCGCCTTTAACCTAAATAATAACTCTATTCTCTATATGACCGGAACAAAGGATAATGATGCTGGTGTCATCCGACAACACCACAGAAACTATAAAATGACAACAACTGGCACCGACGACAACGACAAATACAACAACAAAAGCGGATATTACACGCCCACGGCCCACTTCCCATTTCGGTTTGGGTTCCAATAAAATAGTTCGCTATTTTATAAAAGAGCAGATTCTCTATTGGAACAAGTTGACCAGAGACAATTGGTTCCGCTTTTGCTTTTTATTCTTTTATACGAGTATAGATACTAGAAAAGGATCCCCTATAAACGCACACACAATATATATAGTATATGTATATCTGGCTTCAACCACAAGCTGAATTATTTGTGGATAGCCAGTATAGTTGTATAGAAGGACGAAGGAGTGAAAATATTTTCAAATGTTCTTTCGGATGAAGATAATCCAAAAAACCGTGTTGGAATTTGTTTCGTTAAAATGAATGTCCCAAAAAGCATTTTGAGAGAACAATAAAATGTGAAAATCTGTTTGATATCCGTAGGGCGTTTTTGCAATGAAGAGCTAATCGTTGTTCGAAGAAGAATTTATAGGAGGGAATTGGAATTACTAATGCATTTATCGAAGTATTGTTTAGAAAATTCAATGGGGCGTTCGACGGACGTTACGACAAAAATCATTAAGTTGAGTGGACTAAAAAAAGAACAAAATAAAATGAATTAAAAAAATAATTTTCGAATAAATTTGGGGGCAGGGCTTAGCGCATTTATGTTTTTTACACTTTTTTTACATGAAATAAACTTATCTGATTTATAGGTTTAATAATAGTGATGAGCCTTATTGAAGTGACGGAGAGGCTTAAGGTGACTTTAACTACTGTTAAACTTAAAGCTATGCGATCGCGGAGCTAATTTCTGCAGAAGGGTCACCACAGGTCCAGGTAGAGTAGTTTGTGCATTGTTAAAATGTTGACGACCGCATACTACAGCAGACTTGAATGATGAATTTCGGATCTGCACGTGTAATGTCCGGATCTCTACCACGGCCTAGCCTAGATATCTACAAAGATGAAGCAACAATCATTCAAATAGTCCAATGGGATGGAGACTATTGTGACATCTATTTCGTTAAGTCCTACAAGGGACAGAGACAGCTGATGTTTGACGACTAAGGCAAGAAACAGGGCAAAACTTATGAACAAAATGCTGATTTGGGCCCTCACCCTAACAATAAAGTAAAATGACTATTGATCATGGAAGCGTGGTACTTCTTGAAAAAAATGTATAATAACTGCCCAAAGTACGTACGACCGTCAAAATTGTTTTTTGGTCACCTAACGCCCAGTTTGAAGAAAACGGTATCTTTGGCTCAGCGTTTGGAGGCCACAGCTTATCCAGCGACACTTCTGATAAAGAACGGTGGCGTGCCAAAGTATTATCATAGCAAGGACTTGATTTGCACAGCAGTAGGCGATCTTGAGATCAACTTGATTATGTTAAGATAGACGCCAGGCCTTTGTCAAGTAACGTGATATTATTATTAGGCGTCGCAAGAAAATTAGTACTGGTAGACTTATACCGTCCAGGACAAGGCATGGTAGGCCTATGTCGTCAAGGGCAAGCAATGACAACTTTAGCAATGACATGATGGACCCTATGGTCTTAGATAAAAAAAAAGAAAAGCAACCAACGATCAGATTTGTACACTTCGGCAATACCAAACCAATTCCTTATCAACTTTCAAGTCACCTATGATAGTGGCGAGCTATTCAGAACCTTGTAACATCTCAATGTTCCTGCCAAACTCTTCCGCTGGTGCAGGATGACAATTGAGTAATTTCGTTGGACATTATCATTACCTTTGATGCCAAGGAAGCCATTATAAAATAAAGATTTAAATATATTTTCAAATAACTGTTCGTAACTTGCAAAATAAATAATTTATATTTTACTCATTCTAACGAACTCAACATCACCTTTAAATTGATATCAAACTAGTTCGTATACATTCTGGAAGATGCTCCATAGTAAATTCGGGATTGCCTTTATATGATTGAACTAAAACACCCTTCCCATTTGTTGTTGTTGGTCATCCCTAAAAAAAAAGAAATAGCAAACAAATATTTACATTGCTCATGGAATTATCATGTTTTTGCATTTATTTTAGCATTTCTCATCCATCCACAAACTATGGAGCAGTGAATAGACTATATCTGGCTGGCAATAAATATAAAATATCTCGCATGCACCAAAGCATTTCGCTGTAGTGGAGTCGATGCATATCAGCATATCAACTTTGTTTCGGTCGGTTATGTCCCATTTGAGCTATCACCAGTAGTAGCATCAAGTCTCGCAGTACCGAAGTTCCACAGGCAACGCCAATACACCACATGAATTTGTAATCAACCAGAGACCAAAACAGAAGCACAAGCATCATCATCTGTTCCTCCAGAGACATTCCCAACCGATTCCAGTTACGGTCCGCTTGCAGCGCGGATCACACCCCTTTAGATACTTTGTGGCACACAGTTATTGTCAACAGTCAACAGTCAACAGCACATCTCAACTTAGCGTGAACATGCAATTATTTATCCTTTTTCCGGATAATAACTTTATAGCTGTCATCGCCACAGACTTATTGTCAGCCATGTGGATTATTTTATTCTATGGCGCTTCTGTGCGATACCAGTACCACGGTACCACCATCATCAGCAAGAACTTGCAACTCTGGAATTTGTTCGTACTCGCGATGATAAAATGGATGCATGTTGTTTTTTTGAGGTGAGATTAAACTGGCTGCATGATGTCCCCAAGTCAAATTTGACAATGGAATGCTATTATGTTGTATCCGATTCGGAATGCACTTTATCAGATGTGTGTGTGTGTGTGTTTTTGTGGAACTTCAGTCATCACGTCTAAGGCGAAGGGGGGGATGATTTAATAGAATTGGAATTTTAGCACAGAATTGAAAGTTCAAAGCAAACACAAAACAAAAAGAATAAACAAAAAGAATAAACAAAAAAAAACAATGACTGATAGCGACACCATTTCAAATTTGAAACTCAAATAAACGAAATAAAAACACTTCAAGTCCCTACACCCCCGGAGGCCTTTCAAAATTTAATTCCGTTCATGTGTGCAAAATTAAATGTGTTTTTGTCTTTTGTTAACTTTTTAATTAAAATCAGGAGGGAGCTTACTGTTTCATACATAAAAACAATTTTTAAGGTAGCTGCTGAAAACAAAGAATTCTTTAAAACTTTAAATCGCTGGAAGCTGACTAAAAGCGGGAGCATTGGCATACAATGATGGGTTATATGGCAAGTTCGAAAAACAACACAGGGAAAGTTTTTTTTTTCAAACTTCGAAACACATTATATTGAGGTTTTATTAAAATTAAAAAGACACACAGGCTGTGAAAGGTTGATATTTTTGATTATTAATTGCCTCACATCGACTCCATATGTGGTGTTTCAAAGTTTTGAAATTTAAAAGATCTAACCATCGTACAGGTGGTGCTTTCTGATCACATTTCATGCAATTAAGGTGTTCCACCTTCCACAGTGTACAAATAATGAAAAAATGATAGGGAGTGTCTTATGAGACTTTTGATCTGAATAAAACTGCTTCAAAATCAATTGTAAATGGATTGCATGATAACTCATCGCCATGTCGATCTTTCTCAACAGCAAACGGTTCAGTGGTGTTTCTACGGACTTTCACGGAGAAGTGAGATTTCTACACGACGTTTGAGGGGATCCAGAGATATGACAGGCTTTGCGTTTAAATCAATTTTTTTCAAAAACAACTTTATCGAATACCTTAATTTAAAAATAAAATAAAGCACAGAATTCTTGTTTTCATAAAACGTTTAGATCTCAATTGAAGACGTTGCCGTTGTGTTCAAAGTATTGTGTTTTTATTTTACTTAGTTTTTAGAAAATTGCCCCTACTGCCTAAACGGGGGGAGATAGCCCCCCCCCCCCACCCCTTACATAGTAAAAAAAATGCTAGTATTAAGTCTCTCTGCATTAATTCGTTACTTTTTTGCAGTGCCAAAGTTATCGTACTCTCCCCAAAAAAAAAGGTTTAAGGCGATCACAAAATACAGATTACAGAAGGGGCGTATACAGCTTTATTTCTTAGATCACCAGTAATTTATTAACTGGCCCAAAAACAAATATTGCTTTTCCTTACTAACGGTTTTTTTTTTTTTTAATTAGTCGATTTTGCTATAAAGAGTCATAAAACGCAGAGAAAATACGTTTTTCAGACAATTTCTTTTGAAAAATTGTAACATGATCACTTCTGTAAGGTTGAAGGTAATTAGATCCGTAAGGGCAAAAAGTGTTAGATTAGAAAAACTAGAGTTAAATTCAAGCTTACACCATTTTCATTAAAATCTTCTTGTACTTTTTATATTAGAAACCTCAAAAAATTAAGTTTTTGTATAAAAGGTACCACGAATTTGCATTTTTAGTTCAAATGTTTCTATGAGAACCGATATGGATTTTCAAAAAAATGGACTCCAAAAAACGGAAAACTTTAGTAGCTCTTGATATCCATCGACATAAAAACTATATTAATTTTTTTGCATAAAAATTTTTTATTGCAAATCTTTCCAGAGCATGTTCACTTCTGCAGCTTTCAAAGTGCATTTGAATCTCAAAAAACATGGATCAATAATAGTATATACTTACTTTTTTAAATGTTGAGTACCTACTTATTTGTGACGCCACTATTGATGGTAGTTTTGCCAACTCTATTTTGATCAGGTGGACGGAATTGTTGGTCATAGTCGTCCAAATTAAATAGAAAAACAGTGGAATGTTAGCGATATCTGCTCCGTTCAGTGCTCTCTTTTTGTCTTCCGGAGAAGTTGGTGTTCCTCTCTTCTTCTTTGCACCTAGAATTTCTCGGGCTGTTGTAGCAGTGGTTGGCCGAGCGATTACGATAAACGCGGTCAGCAAAAGTTTTGGCGATCTCTTACGATTTTAGTTTCGCCTCTCGCGTCAGCAAATTTTATAACAGCATCTGCTCGACGTTGTGGAGTCCTATATATCCGCATCAATACTCGATAAACTACCAAGTAGTGGTACTTGCAATGATAACATTTTGCTCTTCCGCAAAGTCAATCATCCGTAGTCCGTTTTTCGACGTTTCGGCATGCAGGCTGTATCTCCAATTATTATCGAACTGTAAACCTTCTTCTTACAAAATATGGAGTTGAAGGCGTCAAGAATAATCTTCACGTCGTTACCTCGGGTCGGGCACTTATCGTATGTGCGTTCGAAGTAGTCGTAAAACTCGTCATGGGTGGGGTCATTATTCTTTTTGTAAATGCGTGAACATAATTGAGCGTCACGTTCTCGGAATTGTGATCAGGTACTCGCTTGCCGCATTAAAGTCCAAGATTTCTTATCTAAGTCTTCCTTTATAACAAAACCGCACCCAAACATCCGCTGACCCTGCTCTTTGAAGCACTTCCCATGGGAGATATCCTACGCTTTCATCCTTCGCATGCCCTCTCCATCCCAGCGCACCTCTTGAATAGCTGTTATTCCAGCCCTTAGCCTATTCAGGTCCTGTACTAATTTTTCGGCTCCATGTGGCCTCTATAAGGATAGTATATTTCATGTGGAGATCCGAAATTCGTTGTCCTGGTTCCTCCGCTGCCGCTGATGAAAGGAGAAAAGCTGTATGACTTAGTGGTCACACCTATCCCTGACCCCCCCCCCCCACACCCCCTTGGCTCGTTTAGTGCCCCAAACAGCCTTCCACGACGAACAAGCCGTTATCTTCAGCAGTTCTTCCTCTCTAGTTGCTTATTTTAAAACACCCAAAACTAATTTCATCACAATGTTCATTCCTGTCCAAATGATACAAAAAAAAATATTTCATATGGTGTCAACAATGTCAAAATGTCTTATTTATGTATCAAAACAGCCACCAGTATACCAAGTTCCTTCCTGAATTGAAACGGCAAAACCAGAGTTCCACAAGCCAATGAATCATCAATTCAGCGTGATTTTCTATTCTGCACAATGTGCTGAATAGATTATAATTTTTCAACTTTTTTTTTTTTTTTTTTTCATTCCTTTTTATTTCAATGAGGATAACGCCAACACTGCCAAAAAAAAGGATGTATTTTGCGGCTGGAAGAGTATAAAATATTTAGGCTGAAGCATGAATTCCAGTCCGTCACGTTTGGTGGCGCAGCAACACGGCACCGATGCGATGACAAAAACATGCCACAAATAAATATTTACGAAAACATTTCATTTGGATTCATTGGGAAATTTTCGCACGTTAAAGTACTCGTACATACCGTACATAGCTATAGCGACTGGGGGTGTTTGGGGAGGAATTTTAAGGCTTATAGGAACTTACTTTTTTCCATCACACCAGCCGCCTGATGAGCTTCTACATACTTTCCAAAGCAATTTTTTGTTGAAATAACTTTGTTTTAATAACACACACCGGTTGGTTTGGTTTAATGATTTTTTTTTTATATTTTTCCGCAAGGTGATGAATATAATGATAAAAAACGAAAAAAAAAACAGTAAAATTAATTATACGCCGATTTAGATGTCACTTGTTGTGAGATGTGATGGAAGGTTGGTTACCTGTCAGCCCGTGTGTCAACTTTGGCGTTTCAACGAAGACGAACCAAAGGTTAAACACATACGAGCTGAATTGCTGAATTGCTGAATGTTGTCGACCTTTGATCGTTTTATTGCCTTTGTCTGAAATTATTTTGAACTTTTGATTTGTGCGTTGTCTTGTTTTAATATTTATGTATGTTTAGGCATTGTTTAAATTGTGTGCATAGCATAGGCCCTTTTTTCAGGGACATTTTTTTTTTTGTTTTTTTTAAGGCAAAGCAGTATGCCACGGCATGGCATTGAGTTTCCCAGAGACAAACCCTCATAAATAATTAAAATTGAGGATTATAAATTGAGTTAACAGAAAAGTGTCAAGGAATAATGAATCATGTCAGGTGTTTCTTACCTGCCATGGATATTTCATCGCATCTTTTCATAGCAATTAGCATGAAAATTAATCCTCTGAAGAAATTGTACCTATAGGAGGTGTTTTTGATGCGAAGTAAATAATGGGTATGGAGTTTTTCAAACAACCTACAAATTTTATTAATTAAAGTACCTATTTGTGTGACGATAAAACCATAAACAGTTTGGTCTTGAAGGAAAAACAATGACTACTAGGCTTGACGATTATTTTGGTTGTGTGTTCTGACGACAATTTCAGTCTGTTTTTAGAAAACGTTCATCACTGCTTCTTTGAGATGCTGCGATGCATAACGCAACTGATGCTTATTCGATGCAGCAGCAACTACGCATCAAGAATTTTCACCAAACGAAAAATCCTATACAAAAACCAGACAACGAAATCGTAAATGAAAAATTTTGTTTTTGCTTTTCTTCGTGGAGACCAACTCACAATTTCGTTTTGTATCAGCAGGGTACTAGGATTTAGGAGGGAACAAAAATGGCCCAATTTTTGAGCTAAAATGCATGAAGCCTGATTTTATTAATAAGTAGGGTTTTCAATTCACCAATTCTTTTGGAAAACACGAATTGATCTATATTTCCCAAATTATTCGTTCTAGTGAAGAAGTTGTTGGTCAAAAATTGTAGGAAATATAATTTATCTTTTATTTGCACCTACAATTGTTTATGTGCGACATGTATTTTTGAGGTTATGACATTTTAGTTTTTTTAGTATTTTGCATTTTACTTCTCTCCCATGAGATTTTCGTAATTTTTTTTCAAGCATTTTGATATATTTTTCAAGATGATGTAATGTCGAAGTTAAAAATTATAGATGTGAAAACTGGACATAGTAATTAAGTAAAATTTGACTAGGAGACTAAGAGTGCAACCAAACTACATTGATGTGATTGTTTTTGAAAATCTTACAATCTTATGGTAAAGTTACTGACCATATTGAAAAATATTCAAAATTTCGTTATTAAATGCATCGATACGAGTCTTCACAAAATGCACTACTGGGTCGCACGTACTTGCTCGTACGGTCAAAGTTGCTGTGAATGTTAAAGTTTTTAAAAATAAATAATTTTATAAGAAATTAAAAAAAAAACAGTAAATTAACAACTTCTTAAATTGTTTTGAGCTCCAAGCAAAGTATGTGATTTGATAAAATTAAGAAAGATACATTTTTAGAAAAAAAATTTAAAATCATTAGAGCCGTTTTGAAAAAAAAATTTTTGGCATAGTTTGTTTTAGAAAGCCGTAACAGATTTTTTTTATTTTAAAAAATATTTGTTCACAAAAATCTTATTTTTAAGTTTAAAAAAAAATCGTTAAGAGCTGCAATTTTTAATCGATAACTGTCAAAGTATTTTTGAATAACAACATTTGAAAAAAAAAACCGAGCAGTTTTGCCCGGTTCCGACATAATTTGCTTAAGTGACTCCACTACTGTTGTAGTAAAAATAAAAAATATTGTAGTAAAAAGTAATTTGTTGTTCGTAGTATCAAATTTTTATTTTTTTTGGGTTGGTGAATTTTGAGATAGTTCAATTCTTATTTTCATTCGTAAGACAGTAAGAGTTTATAAATATTAACATATATGAATGCATAATACTATAAATGATATAAATTCAATAAAACAAAAAAATATGCTACCTCTAGACAGATATACACAAGTAAAGGCTTTTCCAATAAGAGGTGTTATTTTGATATTCAAAGAAAAATGGCATTTTTGGAGATAAATGATCGGATGTTTATTTCATTATAAAGAGGAAGGTATGCCGTTAATAATGAAACACAACATCAGCCAAATGGTCGCCAAGACCACGCTTACAGGACCATATCCTTTTCATGAAATTTTCCATAACCAAATCGCAAAGTGGCTGCCCTATGTCCTCGATAGCCTCACGAATTTCATCTTTGAGGTCTTGAATCGACGCTGGGCTGTTGGCGTAGACCTTATCTTTCACGTGGCCCCAAAGGAAGAAGTCGCAAGGTGTTAAATCACAAGATCTCGGTGGCAAATTGTGATCACCTCTTCGAGAGATAACACGGTCCAGAAACTTTTCCCGTAAAAGATCGATGGTTTCATTGCTTGTGTGGCACGTAGTGCCGTCTTGTTGAAAGTAAACGTTGTCCAGATCAATACCATCCAATTCAGGCCATAAAAAATCATTAATCATCTCTCGATAGCGCAATCCATTGACCGTAACTGTTGCTCCAACCTCATTTTCGAAAAAGTAAGGTCCAATGACCCCGCGGGACCATAAACCGCACCAAACAGTCACGCGTTGAGGATGGAGAGGCTTTTCAACAATAACTCTTGGCTTTTCCGAGCCCCAGATGCGACAGTTTTGCTTGTTGACGTAGCCTCCGAGGTGGAAATGGGCCTCATCAGTCAAGATGATTTTTCGATAAAATTCCGGTTCATTTTCATGCATTTCAAGGACCCAATCAGCAAAGACACGACGTTGTTGATGATCAGCCGGCTTGAGTTCTTGTGTTAACTGAACTTTATAAGCCTTAAGAACTAAGTCTTTATGCAAAATACGGTGTAATGATGTTTGTGGAATGCCCAATTCCAAAGAACGACGAGGAATGGACAAACCTGGGTTTTCTTCAACACTTTGGGCTACAACAGCAATATTCTCAGTTGTTCTTGAGGACGTGCACGGGTTTTGTTCTTCACATCACTAACTTGTCCCAACAGCTCGAATTTGTCCATCAATTTCTGTATTGCGGTCCGACAAGGTGCTTCACGACGACCCAAAAATGTTTTAGTTTTACGAAAATTTTCACCATTTTTATAGTGAATTTTAATAATTTCAATGCGTTGTTGAAGCGTGTATCGTTCTATTAATAGCGTAGTTTCTACTTGTCAAATGTCAAAAAATGACAGCTTCAAAAGTGACAGCTACCGAAATAGCGGGCTATTCAAAATAACACCTCTTATTGGAAAACCCTTTATAATACTTTTGGTTCACTACGGCGTATGCGTTACCTTTTTCTCACAATTTAGTTTCAAGTTGACTATGAAATAATTTTTGAATTTTAATGTCTTTAAAAATAAAATGGAATGTATGCAAGTATTTAAAAGAACTTGAAATAATATTATCCCTCTGTTTCGTAATTTTTAAAAAAAAAAAGTTTCAACTTAATCGTTACTTTTTTTTGTATTGAAATATTTAAAATTATTCTTTTTAATTGAATTGAATTTTATCTTTTTAATTTTTCTATTGATTTGTATTGGTATTTAGTTTAAGAGTAAATATGGTGTAAGTTTTCTAAGAAATATTAGTTGAAGAACAATAGTTTATGTAATTTGGTCCCTTGTGAGAAATTCAGAAATAAACCGGATGCGTACTATCTGTGTAAAAAATGTTTTTTTTTTTAATGTAAAAGTGTACGACATATCTTATTTGATTTTGCATTATTTAGAAAACCTTTTAAATCATGTTATTAATTGTAAAAATAATAAGGATATGATAGGCCAAATAACTGAACGTCCTTACAACTAATTTATCATCTTAAAGTTATTCGTTTTTTAGAAACATTACTAAATTCAAAAGCTTTTTACATGCATCAACAATTTGTTTGCAAATACAATATAGTTGCATATCAAAGCAGTGACTATCACATTTATCTTAATTATTGCCATTTTGATAGATGCAATAAGCTTTATTTATTCTTCTTGCAAAATATACTAACTATTTGTGTACAAATTTAAAACTTATTTAGCTTTACTTAGTGTGCAGTGCAACAGAGTGACAAGTATATCTTAAAGTTGTATCTACAAGTTTTAATTTAATGAAATAAAAAAAAAAAAAAATAAAAAAAAAAGGAAGTGACAGTTTCGAACCGCAACAAGCTGTAAAATTAACCATCGTTTGACTACATCATTCCAAAAACATTCGTGTGCTGCTGATGCTTCCTTCTGTTTAAATAGAAAATTTATCCTTTGAATGGAACACAGGTAAATATTGTCAGCCGAAGAAGTTTTCTTATATAGTGCTGTCGATGTGTTTTGTGAAACTGTTGTATATTCGTTCGACTTTGGCATAATGAAATAACTTTCTGGGATTTACTCTTCTGTTTTTTTTTTTTTTTTTTGTTTTTCCTTGAGTTTTCATTTATTAACTTTTTCTGCTGTGTATGCAGAAAGACAAGAAATTTTTTTTTTTTAAATAAATTGGAATAACAAGTTGTTTTTATTTGAAGAAAAAAAAAATCTTGGGTAAGACTTTACTTTTTTTATAAATAAACTTTAGAACTGCAACCACTTAAATATGGGTATGGTGCGTTAATTGAATTAAAAACGGTCCTCAGAACAACAAACTTTCAATTTATGATAAAAAATTAAGCAAACGGAGTAATTAGCTTTTATTTATCCAAAGACCTTCAAAATTTGTATTTATTTTTATTTGCTTTATAGGGCAAATATTGGTTTCGTGTCAAAAAAGAATTCGAAGTATTAATTAAAACAAACAATACGATGATGGAAGTCCAAAAAAGTGGAAGATTTTTGAAGTTGGGAACACCTTTCTAACTGACTTCCTTTGGCATGTAGTGTAGTTCACATTTAATTTTCATTATTTATATATCATATTTTTCAACATTACAGGAGCACATCTTTACAACATGTGGACAATGGAAAAATCTAATATATAATAGTTCTTGAGATTAAACTGTAAACATGATAGTATTCGTAACATCAGAAACATTAGAACGCTGGCCATGTCAAATGTAGTGTAGCTCACATATGGAATTATCCCACGTTTTTACGACCTTATGCTTTTCTTTCTAAGAAATTCCACACTTTTACCGTAATTTCATGACGCTTTTTTAAGATGACTTTTCACGCTTTTCTCTGTGGTACTAAGTAATTTATTCCGCGATCTTTCAGCAGTTTTTTCTACAGTATTTCACTTTTTGCCGAAGTAGTCAGTAGTATTTCGCATATATTTCTGCAGCTTTTTAAACTTTCAACCGTAACCTGAGATCAATAAAATTGGTAGGAGTTTAAGTTAGAAAATGAGATTTTATTAGGTTAGGAGAATAAATCGACAATTTCTTGCTTCTAACTTCCCAACTATATACTCTATCCAACAAAGATTGTCAGTACACATCTCTTGGGCAAGCCCTTTTCAAGCTTTTTACATGCGGTAGACTTCTGTAATAAGTTATAACCAAACTAAGATGCAAACGTCCTATTGTCTCTGTTATTTGCAATCTTTGTTGGCCAGAGTAAAGTACCTTCTGAACTGTAGTTGTCCGCTGAAGTTGTTCGCCGTTTCTAATCGATACCAGAGGTCTTACTAATACCTGCTGATCTACCATAGCTGACTCATGATAAAAATACTCCTCTTCAAGTTTTTATTATTAAAGATCAAATGTTTACATTTTTAATGTTTGTAACAAAGCCTTAAGATTCTAAGCAACTTAACCTACAAAAGAGCAAGTTTCCAATAGTTCAACAGTTGTCAGGTGGTATCTACAAAAATAGCGACAATAGCTAAAGAAAACTCTTAACGTAGTTGTTATCGTTTTGACATTTTTCTGCTACTCAAATCTCAATTGTAAACAGTTTTATTTTTCAAAATGATATTTCGTTCTTTTTAAAATATTCAAGTCTTTTAAAAATGTATTGAAATTAATTATTATCTTTTCTACAAATTCGTTTTTTTGTAAATGGAGTCAAGCCAAGTACAACTTCACAATTTGCCACAAATTAGTGACTATTAAGAATTTTTTTTTTTTAATAATAAATGACCAATTAAAAAATAAAAATAAAAAAAAATAGAAATTAATGAATTGACAAAATAATTGCACCAATCCTCCATTCGACCTAATAGCAAAACGCCACGGCCGCCATAGAAATAAATTGCCGACGGATGCTATTTTAATTTCAATATTGTTTACTAACTAATGCAAACAAAAAGATAACCGCAACTATTGTTCGATGTGGTGATGGTGGTTTCGTGAATTTCCGTTAATTAATTATAATATCCTTGGGGTGTTTTGTGTCGTTCACGTTCCCAAAGGACGGACCAAAGCTCTCCGCTTTGTGCGACTCGCCTCGATTCTATGTGATTATCCTTTATTTTTTTTTTTTGCATTATAAATAGAAGAAGATTGTGTCTGTTCACAATTTATCCGCAACAGGATGCACACTACTTGTCGATAAAATTGCAATTACAAATAGCAGATGTATCTTTTTTTTACAAAGGAATGAAAATGACATAAAAAAAAATAAAACTCCCAACCATGGCGGAAAGTTTGCAAAGTTGCGGAAAGAATAATGAAAATGGAACCAAACGAATATGAGTGGATGAAAAAGGGAGAGAGAAAGAGAGGGGATATGGAGACGTTATAATTTCTTAACTCCAAGAGCTTAGACAATCTTGTGCCGAAAGAAACCAGAAAACACTGTAGGAGCCCGAATCCTTGCTGAGGAGGTAAAAAGCTTTCAAGATAATTGAAGGATAATCCGCGAAAGATTCTTCTGGTAGCTTTCTTATTCTTCTGGTGGGTACTAGAATCTGTTTTTCTTTTTCTTTTTTTTTTTTTTTTTTGTATGTTCGTTGTATCTTTGGTTCTAATTTCAATTGTTTCAGTAGTTTTATTTTTCTTTTTACTTTCATTTCAAGTAAGAATTGCTTTCAACTCTTGGTGGTTGCATTTAAAATGGAATGAAATTTCTTGGTATATTTTTTTTTTTTTTTTTTGGGGGTTCGGGAAGGTTGGTGTTTTAATTCTTGAATTGTTTCTATGGCATTAGAGCATCTACCAACATAGAATGAAATCGTATAGTACTTACCAATACGCAACCACACCACACTATAGGTATGTGATATTTTCTTTTTTAAACTTCAGCACAAGATTGCCACTTTTGTGAAACTTTGAACCCTATTTTAGATTAAAACATTATAAAATATCTGTTATTTTATAAATTCCTCTGAGGAAAATCCTTCTTCTTAAGGACACTTCTGTCGTTTTGTTATTTATTCTATTTTAGCACGAACTATTTTTTTCAAAGTTCTTCTATCAAAATAGCTACAGTGGCAGCACTGATTTATCCTGATTCTACAAAACAATTGCATAAAGGAAAAGGATCTATGTATGCGTTCAGCCACATCCATTGACATAAAAACAAAGCAATACAAATAAAAAAAAAACGTTTCGATGGAATTAAAATCTCACCATGTTCGCAAAAGTGTTAAAGTAGTGTTTTGTGATCTGGTAGGTATTAAAATGTGCACTTTCTGATAATAAAAAAAAAGTTTTGTGAATGGTTTTCGAAGTAGTTATTGGGAAGATTATAATTTTGGAACTCTTATGTGCAATGATATTATTTCTCAGAAGAGAGCCTGAAAGTGGTTCAATCTGTTTTTGAAGAAAAATGTTATACCACAGTAAGATAAAAAGTAAACGAAAAGGTTAGAACGAAAAATAGCTTATTAAGTTAGAGGAGGAATTCCCATAAAAAAATATTCCTCTCTTCTCTCTCATAACACAAGAAGATAATTTAAATCTTATCTGAAAACTCATTTTTCATAATTTATACATATTTAATTAGTTTATTTTTTTTGTCTTCTTTCATTCAAGCACTGGGTATCTTGACAGGGCACGTAGGGGTCCAGAGTAAAAAGGAGGGCAAAACTACCTAAACTGTGGCAGGCCAAAATGACTCCCGGGAACTGCAACCGTATCAATTTGAGCAAAAATAACATCGTGATAGTGGCAGTTTTTCTCACGGATGCACCAAAAATGTGGGAGCGTATCGGAAGCCAGTTTTTCGAAAATCCCGAAAAATGCTTTAAAATCCCTTCTTCTAAAATACTGTTTTTTTAATCTCCCGTCTTCTTAAATACCGCTTATTCAAAATCCTGATCTATAATAATCCCGCTTTTTAAAATCCCGTAAAATCCCGCAAATCAAGTTTTTAAAAAACATGGTTATCAAACTAAACAACAAAAGATTAAGTATATTCGATTTGTTATTTAATAAATTTAAAAAAAAATGGAACCGGATAGGAATTCCGATTTTCAAAATCCCGTTTTCTAAAATCCCGAACAAAAAAAAGTTTAAGATCCCGTTTCCAAAGTACTGTTTTTTTTAATCCCGCTTTTAATAATCCAGTTGAAATAAAATCCCGTCTCTCGAAGGCCAGTTTTTCAAGAACTCTTTTTGTCCCGCTTTTTTTTAAACCACATTTTTGTTATGTTTTATGTTCTTTATTTGTTACTTTACAAAATTAATAAAAAATACTTGGTCTTTGCTTGCTTTTTTATTCTTGCATTCTATACAATTTCCATGAATATTATGATACCCTACCATCCTGTGCACTGAGCCGTAAAATATATTCATTCCCACTTTTGGAATGAACTAAAGTAAAACACTTTGTATTGATTCCAAAAGTGGGATTATAAAAACGGAAATTTAATAATCAGGATGGTACAAAATGGTATTTTAAAAGCGGGATTTCTTAAAAGCGGGATATTAAAAAACGGTATTAAAAAAAACGAGATTTTGAAAGTGGGATTTAAAAAAAAACAGTAGGTACTCTGAAAACGGGATATCGAACCTAACCCAAAAAAATTAAAATTACTTGACTAAAAGAAAATTCATCGTATAATCTAGAACTCTGAATGGTTATATTTAAGCATTGCAAAAATAGTTTATACATCTAAAAATCTATTAAATCTACCCCTTGTCACTGGTTTTTCAGTATATTTATTACAGGCTTTTCACTTTAAATTCACCCCTTTGCAAATCAAATGCACTCTTTTGCAATTTAATTTCACACTTTTGCAAATTAAATTCACCCTTTTGCAAATAAAATTGACGTTTCAAAAACTAAGTAAACTTTAACATATTATTATTTATGAAAACAAATAATATCAACAAATTCTGACTCGATTAAACGAAATCTATAAATTTTATTTTTTCATAGGAAAAGGTAAATTTGATTTGCAAAAGGGTGAAATTGAATTGCAAAAGGATAAATTTTAAGTATTAAAACCTGTATGTGAAAAATGTGATTTAAAAAAAGCGGGATAGTAAAAAAATAGGATTTTAAAAAGCGGGAATTTAAAAAACGAAATTTTACAAAACGTAAATATAAAAAGCGGGATATCGAACCCGACCCAAGTTCTCCAAATACTGAACTTTCTGAAAGAAATTAAGTTAGAGGAGGAGCTGCAGCATGAAGAATCAACTAGCCCAGCTGAAGTGAGGTGCACAAAAGATCTACCTACAATTCTATATGATATTTTTGTGTTTAGTTTTTGTACTAATACTTCGATTTAGTTTATCCAAGTCATTCACAGAGATTTATTTTTATTAGTATCTAATATCTAATTAAAATACATATTGCAAACACAAATAAATTAATTTATCTATATAGATGCATTAACAGCCCTATGGGTGTTATGAACAAAAATTATAGACAATACTGTTTAAATTTTAATAAGAGTATTTAAATGCCTTTGGCAAATCTAAAAAAAAAATATACATATAAAATTCTAAAAATCACATTGATGTAATTCTCGATAATTACATTTATATTTTTCACCCACAAATTAAATAAAACCTATACGTTAATGGGCAATGGACATTTTAGTGTTTAGGTTTTATTGGTAGAATAATTCCTCAAAGGTACTTAAAAATACAACAAAAATGACAAAAACCTTATTTGCATGCAAAAATAATTTATGTAAATCTGTAATATTCTCTAATATTACTGTGGCTTTGGGTGTAGTTTTAATTATTTACAACAAACCTGATGCGTAAAACCTTCATTAACATACATACATAGCTGCTTTTAAATGCCCCAATGAACACGTTTATGAATTTACATCGAATAATAAATTCTACATTTATATTGTTTCGTACATGCAAATCACATTCTAAAAAAAAAAATAAAAAAAAAAACTGAAACCCTTGGTCAAAGAAATGACATCAACCATGTTTCACGTAAAATAATGTTTTTTTTTTTTTTTTGTTTTTATTTAATTTAATAATAGATGCATCAAATCACGTTAATTTAAATTAAAGCCACAACAATGACCTAAAACCACCCACACAACGGTGTACCACTGGATGACCATTTCGATTTATATAAACTCCATAAAAACCACTGTCCAGTCCAGCCCACATGCGACACACTATATTGCTATCCCTTCTGGGATTTTAAGAACGATTTCAATAATAAATTCATTAAAAACATTCATTCATTTTCATAATATTTCATTTAATGTCTGCGCGTAATATCTCGGGGGGAATTGCATTTTCCAAACTAATGAAATAAATCCGAGGCAAAAGTGAAATATCATCGGCTAGCTATTTAATTTGAAAACTATAAGTAGCTAACCTGTACAGTACACAGGGACGTGTGTGTGGGATTGAAATTTAGATGGGACTAAACTTAATAGAAATGGGTTAAAATATCACTTCGAATATTCTTAAAGTAATGGTTGATCGGATGATGGGGAAACAATTTACAGAAGTCAGCGATTGTTATTGATAAAATCTAACTGATTTACACTAATTGTACCAAAATATAACTAAGGTTCCGCCAAAACAGAATTTTTTGAAGTTCCACCTAGTAGTTAGGGTGAAGTGGGGTAGTGTTAAAAAAAAGTTTTTGTATATCTCCAAAAGTATGAGGGATAGAATAATGAAATAAATTTAAGTGAAAAGATAAACCGAAATGATGAAAATTTGTTCCTTTATAAAAAAAAAATCACGTTTTTGAGACATGATTTTTTTTGTAAAATCAAATTTTTCAACAGACCTTTCAAAACGATGCTAGTGTGGGTAAAGTTAATTAAAAAAAAAATTGTACATATGGATCGAGAAAAAAAATACGGATTTGTTTTAAATCCACCATAACTAATTTTTTGAGCTTTGAAAAATATACATATGTATATGTACGTTCACAAACGTTTACTTAAGTGGTTTTTTTGATTTAATAAATCGGGGAATAACAGGAAAAATATTAACTGAAAATGGAGTTTAGGTTAATGTGTGGAAAAATTTGATTCAGAAATCAAAATTTTCTCTGAGTTACGCTTACGGTAAGAACAGAATTTGTAGGTCCAAGTTCTTTTTCCGTTTCCCACGGTTTGTTTTTTTTTATTTTTAGCTATTTTATATACAGCCTTGGCCAAATGTATTAGGCACCCTCATAAAGTTGTTATATTTTTATAACGATGAATTAAAAAAAAAAAAACACAGTATGCAGAATTGTTGGAAATCTTTTTTTACTAAAGAAAAATTAATATTTAGTGTTGCCACCCCTCATTTTTATGACAGCTGCTATCCTTTTATGCATAGACCTTACCAGCCTACGGCACTCATCTGAACTTATTTTGTCCCATTCTTGTTGTAAAACCTTTTTGAGCATCTCTTTTGATGTTGTTGGGTACTTTCAAATGTTCCGTTTTAAAATTAAAAAAAAAAAAATTAAAATGTTTCAGAGAATAGAGCGAATAAGGCTGTATACTTTGCGTATAAAGCTCATGGCTTTACATTTGTCGACGTTTAAAGCAAGATTGTTTTTATTTCACCATTCCCTAAACCAAGTACCTAAGGTCGTCCTGTAAAAGTAAACAGTCAGTAATAGATCTAATTCTTTTGTAGACACAATCTACTTGTTTACAATCTTCAATCACATCTAGACAAAAGGATGTAAAGTTGAACAAATTTGTAACAGTTGACTTTTTCTTGACAAAATCATGCTGATTATCACATACAATTGAACTACAATGTAAAGAAAGAACATTATATACAATTGATTCAAATGATTTCCGAATTACAGATAATTTAGCAATTAGACTCGAGAAATATTGAATTTTATTCATGCTTTGTTTCTATTGTTCTTTAGGTTTTTAAGTTGAATATCATACAACACATTAGTTGAGTTGAGAAATAACGCATAATTGGACAGTCTGCATTTTTAAACATAAGATTTCAATTATGGACTGCCGAAAATCATCGATTAATTTACAGACAAGAGAGTTTATAACCGTTACAAGAATTCCACCCTTCACAGTGCTGGAATCTGATTGGTGACGATCACGTCTAAAAAGTTGATAGGTTGTTTATAATTTTGCAAACCGTGTTGGTTTAAGTGCGAAGTCCATTTACATTTTGGTAATATATTAAAATCTTTTGATGCTGCTTAGGCGTTGATTCCGCATTGTCTTGGTCTGTTGAAAATGGTTCTGGTTATTTTGTCAATTTTTTTCTTTCACATAATTTTTGATATCTAGTGCATTCGTTAAAGGATCAAGCTTAGGAATAAACAATGTTTTCTGACCTTCCACAACTCGTAATTCTGATACAATGGGAGATATCATTTCATATAGTAGATTAGCATTATGACCATGACCATAGACAATAAAAAGACTTTACCAAAGCCACATAAAATTATTATTCAACTTTATGGAGCTGGGACCGGCAAAAGTTTAAGGAACCATGGATGGAACAACAAATTCTGTATAGGAGCAACTAATTAGCATACTCAGATTTTTGTATTTTCGTTGTGGCGAGCCTATCTTGTAGGACCTGAAATTTTGTTTTGTTAAATTGTGTTTTTACCAGGAAAGTTACAGGGTAGTTTTGATTTCTTCTATATGTTAGGGGGTGTGCTGAATACAAAAATTAGGTTTACCAACAAAATTTTGTGACGCTTCATGGTCAAAAGTGCCAAAAAAAAAACACGAGATTTTCAGAGATTTTGCAGTTTTTGAAAAAATTTACCATGGATTAGGATTAGCTTTTGGTAACAACTATTTACCTGAGTGTTCAAGAAAACTAAATTTGACAAAATATGGGACCAAAATTATCTGCTTAGCCATAAAAGTCTCCAAATTGCGCCTCTTCGCCACTTTATCATTTTTTTAAACCCAGAATTTTTTTTTCACAAGGTGTTTTGGTACTTGTTACACAACGTTTTCAGCTTTAAGTTGCTTATTTAAATCTTACGATAGATTTTCGAGCTCAATTTCGGCTTTAAAATCTTGAAATTTAATGGAGTCTTGAACACTAATAGTGAAAAAGATTAACTATACGATTGTAAAAAACTTAAAAACTCCCCATACTACGCACATGACCATGTATCCCACTCTTCTTAATGACCATTACCAAAACGTCAAAAAAATACTATCCAACTAAAATATTTTTCATTATTTATTGCTCTGCACACATTCTTGTTTTCGATAAATATTTTCAAAAATTCTTTCATTCCGACAACCATCCAAACAATCACCAGCAAAATTAAGTTAGCAGTGGTTTTGCTTCCACATTTCAACTTTCAGTCATTAAGAATAATATACCTACCCTATGTACGCATATCTATATTGTATTGTGTGTGTATAGGAGGTGTATTATAGATGTACATAGTTATCAAGGCACCACTTAAATTAAGCTCACATTTGAATAAGTCATAATCTCTGTCTATTTTGCATTCTATTAAAGAATTCATAACACTGAGGCATTGTTTTGAGGCTTAGGATGAGAAAAAAGGACGAGGACAACGCAAAACGATGCGATGATAGCACCACATTATTTAGTGGTGGTGTTAATTTGGCGTTCAGAGATAATAATTTATTTACTCACATATATTCAATGCATTCAAAATTGCTTTAGAGAATTTTGTTTTCCCAAATTAATTGAGAGTTTGAATGAATTAAGAAAACATTTTTGGCACTTTATGTGTCAACGGATTAATTATAATATCATGCCACACACGCACTTATAAAGGTTTGGGCAAATCATAATTTCCATTTTGAATGACATAATTACTGTTGTTAGTTGAAATGATGGGAATTGAATGTTATGTGTGAACATAAGAATATTTTCAAGGTCAAATTATAAATTTGTCACCGTGGGTGGGAAGGAAACTGGAATTATGTATACAGGGTGGCATTGGATTCAAACTTTTCAATTCAAACATAATAGAAATGTTGCAAGATAAATGGGTTTGGTATGTGCTTGCCCTCGTCACTTTTGCCCCCGTAACATTTTCCCCCAGAATGTTTGTCATTTTGTATTCAATTGCTCTAAAACTTTTGCAGATGTAACGTTGGCCCCCTGTTTTTAATCTAAATTGCTTATATTGAATATAATTTTAGCAAAATGAAAGATTTTTAAATCTTGTTTCACTAAAACGCTCACGAATGCAAAAGTACGCAACGGATTTTCAAGTTTATTGTCTTCAATTGTTGCCAATAAAATATGAAAATGTGTGTAATGTTTTTGTTTCCCATAGAAATGAAATAAAACGAGTAGGAACGCTGACAAGAATTCGTCGTTCAATTACAAACAAAGGCAAAATTGCACCACATGGTATTACGAATGCTCAAATATCAAAATTATGTACACAGATTTTTGATTTAAGAGAAATCTAAAAATTTTCACTTAAAATTACTCAAAATTACGAGAAAATTCCCCAAGAAAACCCACCAGTCTTTCTCAAATAACCAAGTGAAAATTAGGAATTTCATCTTTTATATTTTTTTTTTGGTAGCAGCAGCACATCAAATTTGGTTTTTGGTTGAGTGTGATTTTTCTTTAAATTTTCGTAAAATTTTTATTAAAATGAAAGTAGTATTATTAATATTAAACTCTTGAATTGCTGACATCAAAATCGATTTATTCTCCTAAGATGAATTTTTAATCTTTTGTTCTACCTTAATTTCATGCATTGCATTCATGTTCATGTACATGTAAAGATATGTTAAATACCTGTTATTTATTACCTGATTCAAATAATCAGAATCAGAAATCCATTTGCGAAATTTTAATTGGGTGCGGTTAAGTTCGCTTGAAGTAATTAAAATAATAAATGAAATGGGAATTAAAAGGATCCTCTTTTGAAGGAGATAATCCTTTGATTTTTGATAGTATAAATCTCTTGAGGCTTTGGTTTTGAAACGTCAAAGTTATATACATAGTTGGAAAATAATTAAATTTTGTAAATCACGAATTAAAATTAAACTTCCCGAGGGTTAAGTTATCTATTACTTCTTATAAAGTGCGCAACGATTCCTGGAAAGTAGGTACTTATCTGAGTAAATTTATCCAAATTTTCTTTTATTTTTTTGTCTTGTGATGTCTAAGAGCATGTTTTATTTTAATTAGATGACAACGTTCTGAGAAAAATGGTTTGTAATTATAGATATTTTAGTTTTAGAAATTTTATTGCAAAAAGATTACTTTACTACGCAGCAATAATACATTTCGAAAGCAAACTTTTTTCTTTTTTTTAGTACATTTTTAGTACTTATTTTTATGTCTGTGCCTGTCTGTCTGTGAATAATTTGAGCTAAGGCCTACCGATTTTCTTGAAACTTGGTGTTTTAGGGTCTTTGGTGATTCCCTAGAGGGGAAATTGAATTATTTTTTTAGGATTAAAACTAACGTCACCTGATATATTATAAGAATTTAGGAGAAGTCATTTTTTCAAAAACGGCTCTAACAATCTTGATTAAAATTTGTGTGTCTGCTTTTGTTGGTAGGGTCATACTTTTGGAATAAAAGAAATGTTTGTAAAAATTCTACTAATAGTACCTCCCTAGAAACGTTTTTTTTTTATTTCGCACATTCACTTAAACGACTAAACCAATTTTTACGGAAGCTCCTTAACAACTTTAAAATTATTTGTTTTAAATATATTAGAAAAAATAATTTTTGGTTTTTTAAAAATTCTCTCAAAATTTTTTTTTTGAAAAATCAATTTTTCGCAAATGGATCAAGGTATTATTTTTTTTTCTTTTAAGATGTGTAATAAAGTTATCTTTAAAATGGCATACCATTTTTATTTTTAAATAAACTTTGAGAATTATTATATACAAAATTAATTATTTTAAAAACGATTTTCTAACGATTTTCAAAGTTTTTTTTTTCAAAAAAATGTTTCTTTTTTAATCAAATGAAATGGCATACTTAGTTTGGAGCTCAAAACAATTTAAGAAAAATTCATATAAGAAGCTATAACGTCAACAGCAATTTTGACTCTAAGAGCAGTGGCGTTTTGGGGGGGGGGAGCTCATGGGGCTCAAGCCCTTTTGTATAATTTTTAATTCAAAAGAGGAGTAATTCAGTTTCACCGAAAATAAGCTCTCGAGTAGGTATTCAACGATTTTTATTAAAATTCTTATGTCGTACTTTTGAAACAGAAATATATTTTTCATCGGCTAATAACGATACCTCCAGTTCCGTTTTCCGTTTTTCTGATTTTCTTGTAAACGACTAAATGAATGATGATAAGAATATTTTTACAAAAGGTAGTAAGTATTTTTTAAATTATCTTATATCAAAATCTTATATTTTTTTTTTTGAAAAATCTATTTTTTGAAAACGTGTTAGTAATTTTTTTTAGAAATTTTGTTTTTTGATGTTCACTAAGAATCATCAAAATCGATCTACCCAGTCAAAAGTTCCGAAGTAACAAACCTACAAAATAAAAAAAAAACATACCGACGAATTAATAGCCTCCTCTATTTTTAAAGTCGGTTAAAAATACCACTGTACCATACCCGTTTTCGAAAAATTGATTTTTCAAAAACAAAAATAAGTTTTTCTTAAAATTAAAAATCCAAATGTTTGCCTTTAGACTAATAAGACGCTCTCGCAAAAGAAATTTCATCAAAATCAATTAAGTCATTTAATAGAAAGTGAACACAAAAAAAACCGTTAGTAAAACTGTTAAAAATGTTTCTTTTTTGTTAAGTCTAATTTTATAAATAAGATCGTACAAGATCGTACTAATAAAAGTAGACACACAAAATTTTATCAAAATTGTTTGAGCCGTTTTTGATAAAAGTTAACTTTTCCTTAGTAGTTGGTTATATGGCAGGTACTACCGTAAGCGTTAGTTTTTGTCCAGAATTCGCCATTTTCGGGTTCTAATATCAACTTTTCGTGTTGTCATACTATTGAATCCAATGCAATTAAAACAAATACTCCCTTAACCAGGTAAATATCACTTTTTGACTATTCCATTTAGCAAATCATTAAAATTTATAGAAATATCACAATAATACCTAAGTATACACCAAAACAATCACCATTGATTCAATTTAATTGCACTCTAGACTAGAATAATGACTTAATCCCCAGACGCCATTCAGTTATTAAGCCAAATGCCAATATGCCATAAAACCACTCAATCTATATAGTATTTTCTGTAAGAACAAGAAACATTGTAGAAAAAAACCTTAGACATCACATAAAAAGAATCTATTTTGTGAAAAAAAAACAGCATCAACAAGATGTTTGCAAACAAAAACATCTATTTCTTAAACTTAAGATTAATTAGAATTTGAGAAGCCATCAGGCTTCAGGCAGCCGAGATTGAGTAAAAAAAAAAAAAGGAAAAGGCAGAAGAGCTTGAGCTCACTCATCACCAAACACGCAATTAATGCTCGCCAAACAATTTTGTCCTCTAAGTCGAAAGTCAATGACGATGACGATGGCAAGGACGATATGATATGGCAAGTTCACTGATGCTCCACGTCCACGCTCTATCAATGCGGTTATTGATTTTCTGCAACGGATGGATTGATATCTTTTCTCCTAATTGATATCCTTTTATTGAGTTTTATTAATGACCCTCTCTCTTTGTTTTTATTTTTATTTTGTGCGATATTTTTTTTTTTTTTTTGTAGGGCAATGTGGTGCGCGTTCCGCCTGAACAAGCAAATATATAATTTCTTTTGGTTAATTGCTGTGTCACTTCCAGGCCGTCAATATCTCAATTTAATCCTCCAAAGGAAGAAATGTATAAAAAGAAATAAAAAGAACAATAATTGTTTAATTGTTCGGATTATTAATGATTTTTACAATTTTTTTTTTTTTTTGTTGGGAGGAGGGTTTTGATTTGTTTTGGTATTTTTTGTTTCTTTTTTTTATTAAAAAGTAAAATAAATGTTTCATTTTACAATTGAGTCAAGAAATATTCAAAATTTAGCATGTGTTTCTACAATTTGTAAAATAATAATAATTTATTCATCGACGACAGAAGATCCGATGTCGTAAAACGCACTTTGTTAATTGAGTGTTAATCATTATTTATGGTTTTTGATTAGATATTCGCGACCAGCTGTTCATTATTATTTTTTGATGTGCGGGAGACAGTAATTTTGTCTATTGATAGATGGGTTGATGGTACAAAAGTTGTTTTTTGAAATGACGCAAAATTTCATTAAGTTGTGAAATAATAATGAGTTTACCGTTGTTGGTTTGCACGCAGAGGCTTTAAACAACTTGGTACCTATTTTATAAATTTCAGTTTGAGATGTTTAAGTTTATATCTTTGTTGTCTATTAGATTTAATTGCACCGAACTGTTCCTTTTTACGAATAAAATTAAATTACCGAATTTTATTTTATTTAACGGATGCACTCAAAATCTCAGACCTATTACTAAATACCTTGGTGTGCTCCGCTTGGATTAGAAATTGAACTGGAACTACAAAAAAAGCGCCTAATATTTTGAGTTGATTCATCACATTTAACAACATGTTCATCAACTTCTGTCGTGTGGCAAATTTCTGTAATGTGAACAAATCTTAATGTGAATCCACCGTAATGTTTTGCGTTCTGATCTTGGGTTTTTGGATTTGACATTTCATGTGTCAGTGGGTTTGACATTTACAATTGTTTTTGTTTTCCATTTTTTGAATTTCCCCTCTTTTGAAAATTTCTGCCCAAAGAATTTTGTACGACCGAAATAGCTATGAATTCCGTCGAAATCGTTTGATAGACAAAACAAAAATAAAAATCAAATTAGATATGAAAAAAAAACATGAAAATATTATTGAATGTCAGGAATTTTAAATCAATTAGCAAAAAATTAAAATACAATCAAAAAGTGAACTATTTTATAAATAAAACAAAAAGTGTCCGATATTTGAGATCATCGTGTTCCCGAGTATTTGAGCAGTTTCAACCGTAATTGAGAGAATTTCATCCCCACTCTATAATTTTGACGGATTCCAAATTTTAGCCCAAAAAGTTTCCACACGGACCTATTGTCAACAACACAAACTTGACAGTTTTTGCCATATGAGCTACAAATTAGAATATATTGCTTATTCCAAAAGGTGAATTGTCAAATAAATGGGTTGTTCGCGTACTGCTCTTAAACGGTAAATTGAATCAAAAAGTTGTTTACACAATTTTTGGCTCATAAAAGCTTTGATGAAAAGACATTACAATTTTTTTCTAGTAGCTTTCACATAATAGATACAATGGTTTGAAAAATTGGTAAAATGTCGAAAAAAACACATGTTTTTACTCACTGCTCTTAAATGGTAGAGTTTTCGATAAATATTTTATGCTCATTTTGTAGGTTATAGTATTTCCCAAAAGAGATGTCATGACAAGTTTTGTGATACGATTGAGCAATTACAAGACATCGTAACTTTTAAAATTTCACAATGTCTAAAGTACCAATTTTTCGATTCCTATTTTTAAATTCGCATTCACTGACATTCAAGTTTCAGTTACGGAAAATTCTAGCCTCATTTCCTTTGTTCCAAATACCTGGACTATTATAGTGTTATCATCTTCCTCAGATAAACACTCGGTCTTATAAGGCAAGTCCGGTTCAACGAGACTAGTATAACCAAAGGTTACAACGAGGAGCAAAATCCAACTGATGGTATAGCAAAAGTTGCGATTAGTTGATCACAGTCAATGCCACCCGATTTCTACAAGACCAAATCATCTCATCTACCTCTGCAAATGACCATCTCTTAAAAATTGCTCTTTCAAAGTACAAATTCGAAATTTTCTTCTAATTAAGTGCCATTTTACAAGACTAAAGTCCATTCCATTTAGTATCAAAATTTTCACCAAATCTATGGTAATCCTCCACATAAAAGATGCAATTTAATACTTTTTTCTTATATAAAAAAACTTTTACAAAACTTATGATGTCTTCTTCCTTCGTTAAGAAAGATACAGCCAAAACTCTAAAACTACCTGACTCAAGGATACTGGACGGACACGAAAGGTGTTTTTCGTTGTTAGTAGTGTTGTGTGTGTTAAACTGACCCACTTAGCCTTTTATTTCAAAATCAGGTAAAAACCATTCAACCATTCTTGACTGTGAAGCATTTTTATTTGGCTACAAAAAAAAAAATAAAGTCCAACACTTTTCAAGACATTTTCAATACAAAACTTCAAGAGACACTTGAAACGGTTTTTCTTCCTCTTTTTTTTCAACATCTATAGGTAACCCGTGGAAATTTTCTATGCCTTCCTTTTTTCATTATGGTATTTAATGTTCTTTTTTTTTCTGTAACGATTTCCATACCAAATAAAAAAGGACATCAAGGTAAGCACACCAAAGACCAAAGCAAAGGAAAGGCGCATAACGACCAAGGAGTATACGATTTAATTGCTCCTCACACAAAACTATACAGCCTCAGCAATTCGCTAACTGTGCGGGAAGTAGTGCGGCAATGTGGAAGCAGTGGGTTTGTCCAACGTTCTATAGTTGTTCTATATATCGTTTGTGCAGGACTATTCCGGCCGATATGATGATGATGGCCGTCGTCGTCGATGGGCAAATGTGCAAATGCAATCGGTTGAGTTAAGCCTTTCAGCTCCAGTTTGCTGGATTCTATGGCAGTGAAAATGACGACACGACGAGAATGACGAAAATTATAATCAGAGTCTTTGTATTCTGAGGCATACTTCCCGACTATATGAACTGGACGGCCTCCGTTCTTGTATATAGTTGTCGCCAGTTCAAGTCGCAGTCCGGCATGGGACTTTTAGTATCCTGCTAATGGGTCACGATCTAGTTATTGCAAAATGTATTGAACCAAGGTTTAACATAGCTACTCTCCGTGGAGGTGGTCTCTAACCCTGTTAGGGTACCTTTATTGACGATGATAGGCCATAGGAGATGGGCGAAGGGCGACCAATGGAGCATGCCATTTTGTATGCATATTTTACCATCTACCTCATCATAATCATCATCATTACCATCGTCGTCGTTGTCGTCGTCGTCACCGTAGGTAGTCATCGTCATCATCATCATCATCCAGGAAGGAATAAGTTTTCAATGTGAATTTTGATTGCCTCGCCAATTAACATAATGAATAACGTATAAAAGTGCTTCTTTTAAAGTTATCATTGCATTTGGTGATGAGTTTGGACTTAATTGCTGTAATTTCTTTTCTTTTTATATCTTTTTCACAAGGTAAGATATTCTAATAATTTCAACGAAAGTACACAAGAAAAGAAAAAAAAAGGCAGATGGCATTGCTGCGTGAAATGAATTCTGAGTTTTGATGAGGAACAACAAAAGGACAATTAATGTAAAACCCCTTTGAAGCAGGATCTGATGCTTTATACCTACATCAGAAACATTTTGCCAGGATATACAATTAAATGGTCCGTTGACGAGCAAGGTTTATTGCATAATTATAATGTTTCATCGTCATCGTCATCGTTTTTTTTTTTTTTTTTGTTTTTTTATTAGTTTGGACTTAGTTCAAGAGTTGTTGTATAGCCTTGTAGGTTATAAAGAAGAAGTCGCTTTTCTGAGTTTTGATGGTTCTTATTCTTGTTAAACAGTTAAATTGGTCGTTAGAAAAGTATAATATTTTTATGATTATGTCAAAAGTTTAAAGGAATTAAGACTTTTTTAATAACAATTAGTTTAAAAGGCTCTTAATTCGGGTGAAATTAAACAAAACCCTGGGGTTGACGCTGCTTGAACTGAGAAGTTAACTTGGCTTTGTTTAATTTGCTATTAATCTGGCATCTACTACAGGTTAATCCTTGGAATGGGTGAGTAAGCCCGAGCATACTATCAGAAGATGTTACACTTCTTGCGAACGAGACCTATATAGCACTGAATAGGTCTTTACGCGATATGAAGTGCATTTTTACTTTAGTTAAAAAAAAAACGACCCAAAATTTGAAAATTGATTATTCTGGTTTTTGGATAAATTAATTTTTTTTTTAAACCCAGTTTCATTGTTCATTGGAACAGTTACAAAAGTGACTCTTTTGGAAGGTTTTTATATGAAAAGTACAAGAAGCTTTTATTCAAAATGGCTGCATTTCGAACTTTAGGTAATCCTCAACTTTTGGTGTTTACAGATTCCAATTATCTTAATTCTAATAAAAGTTATCGTGTTCACAAATTTCCAACGCCAACGACGCAAGCCGACACTTTTCTTGCGACTCAAGAACGTGACATTTGCATCAACTTATCTGGAATGCCCCTCCTACGTAAGGCAATCCAAATAAATTATTTTTTGACACTATCAAACGCTTTTTCGAAATCAATGAATCTGGTGATTGATATACGTCGCACTGATAAAAATAAATTTCGGATTATACCGAACGTTTCGCAACAAATTACATTGTGCGTGGTCCCGGTGACCGCAAAAGCTTAAAAAGTTATATACGTCGCACTGTTCAATAATGACCCGCAAGGTGTAAATGTGGTCAACACAGGATGAACCAGCGTGGAAACCTACTTGTCTAGCGTCGAGTGTGTCTTCTGGATGTTCTTTAATTCGCTCTCACACAATTTTTGCTGCTACCTTGGCAACTGCAGATAGAACGCAAATCCCTCTCCAGTGTTCACACTGCATGAAATCTTCTTTCTTCGGGAGCTTGACGATTATTCCCTTTTTCCACTTTTCCGGGAAGCTCTCGGAATTCCCAGCTCTCTGTATGAGTGGATGCAGTTGCTCACTTGATGTCGTTGGTGCTGCTTGTAAGAGCTCTGCGGGAATACCGTCGAGTCCTACCGCTTTGTTGTTCTTCAGTGTGCAATGATCTTTTTTCTACTGGAAAGTGCAGTGCGTTTCCTGGTATTCAGACGGGTCATCAGGCCTTGGGTGCACATCGCTGGCGAACACACGGTTTGAGACCGAAAAGAAGTATCCTTTCCACCTTCTGAGCTGCCCCTCACCCGAATAGAGCAGTAAAACATCTTCATCTGTCACCGGATGTTGTTTTGAGCCTTAAACACGTCTGAGCTACTTAGTGATTTTATAAACAGTTCTGCTGTCACATGGATTTGCGGCCTCTTCTTCTTCTTCTTCTTCAGTATTTGATTTATGGAAGCGTTCCCGGAATGATTTGTTGGGTAGAATGTAGATAATAGATTTAAACGAAACGTATTAAAAAAAACTCATCCTTCATCATAACTAATTTTCAAATGTCAATGCAAAATTCTTTGAATTGGTTATTCCTTATTCATAAATAATAACAAGAACCACCATAAAGTTTGTTTTCATGTAAAGACTAATGACAAAATTAAGGTAACATGCATAAAAAGTTATACTTAATTTGAAGCTTCTTCCTTGAACCTAATAAAGATTTAGTTTTCGCAAAAGAAACTAAAATGCCAAACTCAACTTTAGTACCTGCAAAACTTTTCGCATTACCACGAAAAACAGTCAATATATGTACTTAGCAACTCATTAAAATTACTCCTGTATAATAACAACCAATTGCAACCAACATTCCTTCGAAAAGCCCCCATAAAGCCTCCAACAAATTAAGTCATCTCAGAAATGCATGAAGGATATACTACTAACCCGCAGTATATATAGTTTGTGGAAGAAATGCATGCTCAACGCTCATTCATGTGCAATAGACTTGTTCGTGTTTCAGTCTATTTGCGATAACATGTAGGTATAGTGGAAATTAATTTTCAAACAATTTCATAAACTTGTGTTGAGGCGGCTTGAATCTTCGGTATAGGTATGCGAAGGTGCTTCTGGCAAAGCTCACTTATACTCAGAATCACATTCATGCACCTTGCCTTGCTATGAAACAACAAGTATAAGTATGCGCCTTCATATCACAAAAATCGCAGTGATATTTCATATGAAGAAAAACCAAAGGCAAGTTGGTTACTGATGGTAGGTATAACGTTGCGTTGCGTTGGTTTTGGTTGTCTGGATACAGCCTTGTGCCTGGTGCACCACTGTTAACTTTTTCCCTTGATAAGTTTACGCATTCCATCATACTTTGTGTGAAAGTTTTCAAGAGATCCTTGGGACCTGGGTAGGGACCACTTAACATGGGCCTTGTTAAGAAGGAAGCACAACCCCTATATGTATACCATTTATGCAGGATGAACGTTTTTCCTTGCTCCACTCTTCATGTCTCCACTTTATACCTATGCTGTACTTACTCGGGTGTATACAAATACATGCAGAAAACTTTCGCAATCTCTTATTTTAATTTACAGGCCATTAGGGCGTTATTTAGTTACACGGCAACGCGTGAGTTGTGACATATATTCCAGCCAGCAGCAGCCAGCGTGCGTCTATCTTAAGATGCTGCAGACTATGATGGGTTTTGGTAAAGAAGAGGGTCTTGTGCGTCTTCTTCACTTTGAAGATAATAATGTGCAATTTTGCACGTTAACTCGAGCAATAGTGTGATGAGATGAGTATGAGTGTGAGTGCGAGCGAGCAAATGATGTTAGCTTGTAATTTATTTCCCAATTAAAAGGAATTAAACTTCATCGTGTCGACGAGATAGAGACGATGAAGACAAAAACGAAGACAACGTGTCGTTAATCAATGTCTTTACACAACTAAGATCTAAAGATTTCAATTATTTCCATCCAAAGTTCAATTTTTGTTTTCGATTTTGGAAACGAGACTGATTTGAGATCTTTGAACTTAAAAGAAACTGATTTCTTTCAAAAATTAGGGACACATTTAGAGGTAAGTTTAGAAAGCTAAAGAAGTAAGTGTACTTATGCAAGCCGATATCAATCAACTGGATGCACGAGATGGAATGCGAAGTTGACTTTCTTGAGTATAATATCCCTTAAGTGTTGGTTGAATCTTACCAGCTAAGTTGATGCCTTTAGATACTTGGTCTTATCGAAGGGTGTCAGTGTGATGCGTCTAAAATTTCCAGCTAAACGACTGCTCCTTAGGCTAGTAGCGCTGCTTCGATTTGCATGAAATGGCTGACTTGACTTTTCAAAAAGCTATCGTGGGGGATGTGGAGTATGGTTAGTGGTGGTTATCAGTATAGAAATAGTCGAGGTTTTCAGCATTGAGCAAATCCAGTTTTGAAACCCTTCTGAACGATGATTTGATTGTTTGTTGAGGAGAAAGGTGGTGATATTTTGAAGAAATTTGAAGACCGGAAGCAGTTTACCGGTGTAACATTCTGTATGGCGAAAACGAACAAACGTTTTTGTATATCTGCACGGTTTGCTTCATAAACGAAAGAATTTGCTCTGAAGTAATCGCATTATTTCTTTCGTTTCTCGTTTTTTATAGAAGTGCAGATGGCGCTACAAATGGTCTTTCTGGTATGTCATGGAATTGGTTTATCGTTGCATGAATAGTTTTCTGCATGAATAAATTAAATTGAGGTGGTAATTGAAATTTTATTGTTAAAACACCTGTTTTGGTATGAAGAAAGATTAAAATTATAATTTTTTGACGATGATGTTATGATGCAAAATAAAGACCGTTACAAATAAACCTCAAAAATATTTCGTTTGCTTTTGTTAGAAAGAAAATAAACGATAATAATGCTCAAACCGTCATTTTCGGGAACGTCATTTCCGGGAACGCTTTTGGACTATGAATGAGTTATACTCTGTATTTTCAAAACAAATTTGCATATTTTTCGTATTTTATGTCAGAATCTAATGCAAATATGGCTTGAATATGGAGTTTTATCATTAAGTAACTTGAAAAAGTTATCTCTTTCGTAGGTATTCTGGAATAGTAGAAAAATTGATTTTTTAAGGAATATATTCATAGAAAAACTGAAATGAAGTCATATTTGATTAATAAAGTTATAATAATGTATAATTCCAACTGAAATAGTTATAGTTAAACACCATACAGTCGTTTTAGAAACATCCATCATTTTCTGATGGCTCCATCATTTCCGGGAAAGCTATTTAATGTATTTTTAAAAGCAAAATCTTAAATTTTTATAAAGTAATTCAAAATTTTGTCAATGCGCCTGTAAAACTAAATGGAAAAAATTAAATAAAAATCACAATAATATTAATTAATAAAAATTTTATAAGATATTCACATATTTTTTTAAATAAGCACAATAAAAAGCCTAAAAAATTAAATATATCTATGCAAACGATTTGTATTTAACTAAGAACTTAATTTAATAGAATTCTATCAAAAGTGATACTGATTTTGGCTTGCTTTTTGAAATTTGTCTCTTTTTTAAATGAATCTACAATATTTTGCGATAAATTGAAAAATAAATAATTTTGAGCTCTATCCGTTTATAAACTAATAAACGGTAACTAAACTCAACACAATGAGCGTTAAACTTAATAATTAAAAATTAAATTATTAAAGTTGATTTTTCAATGACTTTGACAATGAAAATTTATACCTCCCGAAGCTTACTAACCTTCCGAAGCTTGTTGAGAAGAAACATTCTAAAGATTCGCCACGATTTTTTTTCAGTGTTGTATTTTTGGGGGAAAAAAGCTTTGGCTTAGAGGTTTTGAATATACTATGGAAGATGAAGATATTTTAACTTTGATATCTTGGGCTGATTTTGATTCTCCAGTATACCTGTAATAGTCAACTCCAAGGATTCAATAGCTGCATCAATTTCGGTGTCCTCAAGAATTCAATATTACTGTTTTGCGTTGAAAGTGTGATAGTTTCTTCTAGTCTTCTGTATATTAAATGAAGTGCTCCGATAGGTTCAGTCAGTTGGACTCGTCTCTTTCTAAAACATTAAGTTCCTCAATTAGTCAAAAAAAACATAATATCGTCATTAAAAATAATGAAAAAAAATTCAGTTAACTTAAATAGCTTACAAACTTTTATTTCTTTAGTTACAATAAGACAGAAAAGTTCATTGCAATCTTAAACTTTGAAGGTACGTAGACATACTTGTACCTACATTATTAGCATAATTTGACATAATATCAAATGACGAATTACTCTATCGACAGACTGTTGTAAAAATAAAGATGTACCATGTACCTATACTACTACTAACTTATTCTTACGATGGGATGGATCTACCCCTAAATCTCATAAGCAATTCTTTGCCCATCCCATTTTTGCCAAAATATAAATTCTTCATTACAATCTACTGTTTCGTTTTTTTTTTTTAACATAAATCTAATCAGACAAAAAGTTATACTTCAGAAATTCTTATCAACGTAGCAAGTTTAAAACTTTTCATCTGGTGCTCAAATTTATCATCATTATATTGATAAATAATTTAAGGAGATGAAAATTGCGTTGCTTTCGTCTATGAAATAAAAAACAATGACAGAATTCGATTTTTTGAAATATATAATGATTATTTCATTTAAATAAATTACTTTTTAAAGAGTAAACTTGCAAGAAAATGACCTAATATAACCTTGTAGAACTTTTAAAACACTAAAAACTGTATCAATAATTTTAATGTAAATTTTATTTTATGTTAGATATTTAGTGACTAAGTTTTTGGAGACTCACCGAAACATCACGATGGTAGACTTTGTCTACCTGGGATCCACTATAAACTCAAACAACGACATCAGTGAAGAGATCAAACGGAGAATTACTCTTGCCAATCGCTGTTTCTTCGGGCTGAGGAGGCATTTAAGTAGTAAAGCCCTCTCTCATAGAACCAAGGAAACGCTATACAAGACCTTAATCATCCCGGTCCTGCTGGCTGGAGAGGCATGTTGGTTGAGGCCGTAGTCCATCCTGGATTGTAAGCGCCAGCTTAAGTAAGTAAGTAAGTAAGTATACACATTTCTTTTCCGGCATCGTTCATCCCGTGTGAAGTCAAACATGTCTATTATTTATGCAAAGCCAAAAAAAAACATAAGAAGAACGGATTTTGGAATAGGTTTAAAAAACTCTACTGTTTTCTATGTAACAGTTCTGATTTGTCTTTTCAAAACAAAGTAATGCTGTATAAGAAAGTACAAAGCAAAACTAATTCTATACAAGAATTCAAAAACCATACGGATACGACTTAAATCTTTTTTAATACTCAACAATAACTTTCTGAAAAAATTGACCTATTAAGTTGTTATTTATAGAATTGGTCATAAAATGATTGACTTATCTCACTATCACTACCTTTTTAGGGCTTCATTTTACTCAAGGAAGCTTAAATTTAATATGAAAACTGTTTATTTCTGGCAATTTACTGTAAATAAGAAAAATAAAGCACACCGAACTTAATCAAAAAGTTCACCCATGCAAAAGTTCAACTTCGCGGTAGAACTCTGACATCATGTAAATCCCTGATTGTCATTTCTGGCTGATGGGTTCGTTGGATACATTGGATGCGTTATTAAATTCACTTTTAATTGTATTTAATTTAAACCACAACATCATACGAAGAAACGTTGAATATTTATTATCATTATCCTCAGCCTCAGCAGATAAAGAGAAATGTCAAGGAGCTTCTCCACAGTCATACATATGTAGCTACTGTTGAGTATTATTGTATAGGTAGTGGTTGTTCTGATGCAGTGAAACAATATCGAATTTATGGAAAATGAAGGAGTTGTGTATTGTGTATAATGCCACAACTCCATAAAGACACCTGCGACATCGAACAATGTTCCCAAATCCCGACTGATGGGAGTTCCATCTGTGCAGCATTTCTGCTCGCTTTGCTATGAATTGACAATTTATTATTATAACGAGATGCACACGCATTATGTCATGTTTAATTTGAAATGCCGATATGAGTGTTGGTGTTGGAGCTGAAGTTGAAGCTGAAGCTGAAAACAACCCGCACTTAAACGGGATGGAAGAGGGAATATTTTTTTCTTTAAGAACTTTCCCGATACAGGTTCCTAAATTAATTCGGTTTGCATATTGCATTCCCTTTCCCATTCCGTAACACATCCGCATTCTCCAAACAGTCTCCTTGAAGATGGGTATAGGATGTATGATGGTTTGGTTTTTAGAGCGGAAAGTCTGTAGTAAGTGATGTGTGTCGATGTGGATTGTGGAATAATATTCATTTCTGCTTTGATTTCTTTTTTTTTTCTTCTGATGAGCGTGTGAAACTGAGTTGTGTGTCAGTGTGTGAGGGTATAGTGGCGGTTGAAAACTATCTATTTAACATTTTAAGGAGTGTATATGTTTCGCTAGACCGTAAGTGCACTCTTAATACCTACAGAGGTTGGATTATACAAGTGTTTTGGCAGTGAATTGATGCAATTAAGATGTCAAACACTTCCTTGTTAATTTATATTCATAGCTAAGCTAGGGATTATAATGGTTAGGTATTTTGTAGGAACTTCAACTGAAGCAGTATAAGAGTCGTTTCTACTTCTCTTTTTTTATTGCTTTTCTTAAATAGAAGTACTTAACACTTTGCTACGAGTGAGAACTTTGAACTCATAGTTGTTGTCATCAGCTTTTCACCTTGTCATGCTGAATATTGGAGTCTTGTTTTCGCAGTGGAGAAAAACTTGTAGAATGGTACTAGACTCCCTCTTAACGCATTATTTCCTGAGTATTCACCCCAGTTTTTTTTTAGCTACACAATTTTTTAAACAGAAATTAAGTTTTTGAAATTCGAAACGTGTTAGAAACTGGATGAAGTAACAAGTCTTGTTGTTACATATTTTTAGTTGGTATAATTTCATGGTAGATGCAATATTTTATACAATGAATTTCTTAGACTATGAGTGCCTTGAGCCTGCAGAAACTACATATTTGGTAAAAAAGATCGTGATACGGCAACTGGTAGAAATGTCAGCAGGCCATTTAGAACAAGTTGAAATGATAGCTGGACTCTGGTTAATTAAGCCCCCAACTCATAACATTGCAGAGGGTACCTACATTATATCAAAAAGTCATCTGGGGAAAGCCGGAAACAGCTCTCAACAGCTTGATTTGCACACTGCACATATGAGGACATAAATTGACGATGTCAATCAAAGGAATCCTTATGAAAAAGGAACAAGAGTTAGCAGATTGAACAATTGCTTCTTTAACAGGCGACGGACGAACTAGAAGACTAATACTCTTAAGTCAACAATGCATGGTCTCTCGATCCAAAAAAAAAAATCACAGTCAAGAAAACGGAGTCAAAGGAAAAGAACATCGACACATCAAGTGTCAATTCGACACCTTTTCAGTCACTCGGACATCAGTACACCTCTTTTTAAAAATAAACACTTTTTGACATCTTTTAGAAATTTGGATACTTTTAAAAATAAATAGACAATTTGCTGAGATAACAATCAAACATGACATTATGATGATAAAGAATGAAAAAAAATTATGTCTGTCTGTACGTATCAGAAGCCACAGCCCAAACGGATGGGTCGATTTACTTCAAACTTGGTATGTGGCGTTTTTTGGAGACTATCCCCAGACGTTTTTAGACCAAACATAACGGTACCTGTCATAAACCGGTTTTAAAAAAATTAATTTTTCTCAAAAATGGTTCCTTCGATTTTGATTAAAAAAAATCATGGTAATTTTTTTGGATAAGGGATATCTTTAAATGAAAAACGTTTTTTTCAAAAACTCAATCATTTTCAACCATTTTTTTTAATGAAAGCTTTTACGTAAAAAAAATCTTCAATTATTTTTTTGGATTTTAAAAAAATATTTTAATTTTTTTTTTTGAAAAATCATTTTTTTGAAAACTACTTTATATTTTGTTTTTAGATGTTGATAAATAATATTTTAAAAATGGTGTACAATATTTTTGTAGAAAAGTTCTTGCAACATTTTATTCCGAAAAATATTTATTTTTTAAACGGCTCTAACGATTTCCAAAATTTTTTTCTAAAAATGTATCATTATAGAAAAAATCAAATTGCATAATTCGTTTTGAGGTTACATTAATTTAAGAAGCTGTTTAGTCATTTGAAAAAAAGAAATTTTGGTTTTAAAAATTTAATAAAGTAATTTTCGAAAATATTGCTTATTTTAATCTACAAGTAATGCTTTACAAGAATGTCAAGATAGCCCGACTCACGACAGTTCGATCAGCGTAATTTTTTGAATTTTATTATTTTTCTAAAAACTACGACGAATAAAATGTTGCATACCTACACCCAACCTCGGACTGGCATTGGGGTTGCAGGGAGCACCTACACAAGTCGATTTTTCGTGAGTCGAGCTCTATTCATCACTTTTGAAAAATACTTTATATAAATACCGTTTTTGAAAAGAAAAGAAAAAGTTTTCTAAAATAAGTGTAAAATTTTGAAAATAATGTTTTGAAAAATTTAAATTTGTTTTTTTTTTTTAAATTTTATTAAGTTGTTTTTAATAGTTCGAGCGAATTTTCGAAAATTTCACTATTAAACTTTTAAAAACGATTATTTCAATTTTTCAAAATAATTCACGCGAGTTTTCAAAAATTACTTTATTAAATTAAACATTTCGATTTTTCAAAATAACACTTTTAAAGATTGTATGATTTTCGTTGTTTTTAAATTAAAAAAACAAGCTTTCAAAAGTTTGTGTGAATTTTTCAAAATATTATTTTGACGAATTTTAGAATACGATTTTGGTTAATTTGAATAAAATCCGTCCTTTATGTACATATATAGAAATGTAGGAAAAAACAAAATCATAAACAATCCATTCGGGACTGCTCTAAATAAATGTATTTGTCATAGACTCACAGCATACCCTAGCCGTCATTATGTACAACAATAAAATCAATATTTTGCACCTCATTCCGCAAAAAAAAAAAAAGTAAAAATGCACTCCCTTTCATCGGAAGCTTAATTCGAAATGTGAAACCAAACCGCATTCATTTGTTCACTTCATGTTAAATATTTCTACATTCATGCATTATGTATGCTCTTATATCGCAAAAGCCTTTATAATATTCAAACCATTCAAAACCTTTAAGCGTTTTTTATATACCATTTGATTTGTGCGATATGAAAATGAATATGAAATCATAATTTTTTAATACCACACTCTCACAGATTTAATGAAACAAAAAAAAAAAAATAACAATGAAACATTTCAAAATATCATTTAAAAAAAATCCAATATATTTTTTCCAACTTCACAATAACAAAATTATCGAAGCAAATTGGAAAATTTATTTAAATTCATTAAAATAATTAATTAATTAAACACGCAATGGGTAATTATTTCATATAGGTATTGCATCAATAATTCACAGGAATGTTTTTGCAGTATTTAATCGTGTATATTGTGGCAGTTTCAAAAGTTGACTTTTATGTTTATTCAAAAAAAAAAAAAAATAAAATAATTATAGATTTTGAGTGTAATTTAATAAAAAAAGAAAATTAAAAAAATATTTAAAATAAAGAATTGATCATCAATTTGGACAGAGTGTCTCTCATAGTTATTTCAAGCAATTTAAATGTGTGTGCTCAGAGCCATTGGTTGATCTATTATAATAATTCTGAGAGTGAAATGGTAATTAACAGCCATAAATTAAGTTTTATACACGGCATTTATTTAAATTCCGGAGACAGTAGCACTTTAACGTTTAACACTAACAATAAGCTGGATTTGTTAGTTTTAATGAAATAAACATAAGTTGTGGTTTAATGTGTTTGAGCTCAAACATTTTGTCCTTATTGCTATAATAACTTCATATGAACTTGGTGGTAACACACAAAAGTTGTTGTTTTGTTATATTCAAACCTTTAATTTTGTCGATAATTTTTCGATATTTATTTATTGCACTAAGAACGAAGAAACGACTCCTCAATGGCTATCCAAAAAATAATATAAGAGATGCAATGTGACACAGGGCCACCTGTAGCGTCTTAGGTACTAATAGGAGGCACCAGCCCCCCATGGCATAGCTGAACTGTGACCGATTTTGTTCTTCAGAGGCATTTTCCAACTCCTTTCATTTCCTTGCTACTTTTTATTTCTTAGCCAATGTCTAATTTCATGATATCAAACAGCTTTTATTTCTTCAAGGAAAGCTTTACTTGGTCATTCTGTATCTTTGTATTTATATATACCGCCTTATTGCTGATCCTAAGTATGAGTTGAGTAAAGGCTTATTAAAAGCAGTGTATATAAGCTAAATCTGCTGAAGGAATTCTTTAACGTTTATCCACTAATCTAAACCAAAACTCTGTTTGTTAAAAACTTATCTATTAGGAAATAAGACTTCAAAACAATTTATTCATTGAGTATTAAAAGCAAACAACTTGCTCATTGACGTCCTCTGTGCTATTTTCCACGGTATTCCGCGTTCTTTCACCAGTACTACGAGCTATTTACCCAGGGGTATTTTGCATATTTTGCAACTTAACTTTCCATGATTTTGAATTTTCAAGTTGACTTTCTCCACTAAATTCAGCAGTATTTAACGGTTTTTGTCGCGATACTTAGTGCTTTTTCATAACTTCCCATGCTATTTTCTGTGATGTTCCAGTATTCCGCGCTTTTTTCACAGAACTTATTTTGTATATATATTCCGTGACTTTTTACGTTTTCTTCCGCAACTTTCCACTTTTTACTGACTATTTTATGTCTTTAATTTGATACAAAATAATTTTTTATGAGTTCCTATGCTTCACGTGGTATTCCACGATCGTTTACCAATATTTCCCGATTTTTGTCAAGGTCTTACGCGCATTCATGCTTTATTCGCAATTTACTTGCATTTTTTCTGCGGTATTATATGCTTTTTCCGTTTTAGGAACACTTTTTTCATGACTTTCCATGCTATTTTCACCAGTATTCCGCACTTTTTTACACGATATTCCGCGCATATTTTCTGTGACTTTTTACACTTTATTCCGTGACTTTCACGCATTTATTAACCTATGTTCAGCGATATTTTACGCTATTATTACCTTCAATGCTAATTTCCGCGATATATCGCGATCGTTAATCAGTAATTCCCAATTTTTATCATGGTTTCGAGTGCATTTTAACCCAGCTTTTCACACGTTTTTCCCGACTTTCCACGTTTTTTTCCGTGGGATTATGAGCTTTTTTTCCGGTGGTACTAAGCCCTTTTTTAAGACTTCCCATGTCTTTTCCGTGGTATTCAACGAACTTTCACCAGTATTCCGCTATTTTTCACCAGTATTCCACGCTTTTTTTCGGTGTTATTAAACGCTTTTTACCGCTGTATTTCGCGATGATCAACGCTTTTTTTATGTTGTATTTCCCGGTATTCCACAATTCGACAGAGCGACACTTTGGCTTGGGCAAGCCTTTATAGGTGATATCACTGGTGACACGGTAAAAAACTAATTGTCTTCTCAAATGAACTCTGCAACAGCTGCACGGACGAGGAGGAAAAAGAGAGTGTTCTTTTCTGTTCTGTTCTGTTCATCAAAGACGTTAAATACACTTAGGAATTTTTTTCTTGGATGATCCTAGTGATTTAATGAAGATTGACATTGGTTTGGTTTAATGAGTTTATTCTGAAAACTGTTCGGAAATCGGAACAGAACACTTTCTTGGTGTTTAATGAGCCTTTTTGAGTTCTGGTTCTACCTTTTTCTCATTACCTTAACAAAGCTATCACAGTCTCCTCGCTTTCTTAAAGTCTTTAACGGATTTAATTACAGAAACTTCCTCGCTAAGGGCCAAATTGTTCACATTTGATCATATTGAATCCATGACAATTCCAAACTGCAAATCATCGAATGTCCACTCTTAACAATTTGTTTTTTCTTCTGAGAATCCAAAGTTTGAGTTGTTAATCAACCCATTTGTATTGATGAGCGCCATTTAACTAGAACTTCTGAAAATTATGCTAGAAACTTAACCCACTCTGAATAAACTAGCCCTAAATGTGTGAGCAGTTTTCTTGTTATAGAAGCATTGTAGGTATCAGTAATTCTACAGTTTGATTTAATGTTTTCATGGATTTTGTTTTTTGTTAATGTTTGTATTTTAGAATGGTTTATCTTTTTTTAGGGTAGATCGAATTATCATTAAATCTACACTGTTGAAAAGCAAAAAACTTATGTTTCCCATTGTTTACGTAAATTTTATCAGAGATTTATTAATAGGTATTCTATGAACACAAAACAACAGTAACCTACATTATACCTATAGCCTTTATACAATTTTACATGAAACGTTCATCCTACGGTCATTGTTGAATTTACACTAAATAGAATTTGTTTTTTTTTTTTTGTTTTTACTTTTAAATTTACTGAGATTTATTTTGTTGACTTAAAATAATATTAAAAAACAATATTGCAGTATTCTGTGTTTATTTAACCGACAATATGTAATATTACTTTTTACGGCTTAATTTTTGTATGATAGAATGTAGCAGTAGTTAGTTACACAATTCAATTTCAAGTGGAAACCGGTTAGAGTTTAGAATAATACTTCCAAAAAATTCACAGTAATTTTTTTTAAATACACAATATATTTATGTACTTACTTTTAAAGTCGGAGTTCCCAGCGATGATAAACCCACGTCATTTCATTACAACCTAGTTAAGAGTTGACTTTGAAGTGGGTGCTGCTTCGAGATTCAAATATGCATTTTTATTTTTAGGGAAAAAAACATGATATCTGCACAAAACTGAACATTATAATTTAATGAGAGGAAACAAATTGCAGAAAAAGTGTTGCCAGGTGTTATCAAACTTAAAAAATAAAAAAAATAAAATTAAAATAAATAATGCTGTACCTGCTTTTGTTAAAAAAATATAAAACAATTTGAGGTTTGATAAGTTTTTGTATCCCCTGAACCTAAAACATCTGCGTCCTGATTTAAAACTAGAAAGTCTCGCAGGTATTTTTTTTTCTCCGCATTCTATGGTTTCTGGGAGGTTGAAAAACGCAATTTTTCCAATTTATATGAGTACAAAAAATCATTTTTTTATTTACAGAAAAATAACAGAGCTAATATAGTGCAAGCGGCGACCGTCGAATTACTTTGCTTATAAGGTTAGATATTTAAGTTGGTGTTAAATAAAAGATAAGTTGGCACTGAATACAAAAACATTGGGTTGTCACTTTTAAAATGGGTACATCAAAAAATAAATTAAAGAGTAAAGCTGGTAATAATGGTAACCCTGTTCAATTGAAAAACACACTCAAATACATTTTTTTTTTTTTTTTAAGAATAAATTTTAGTGGAGTTAGAAGTGAAAATGTACGCAAAATTTTAGCGTTAACACTCTTCTATCTACAAAAATGTCTTACAAGTATACGGTAACCCTATTTGAATGAGAATTTAACCATAAAATCTGTACAAGTATACCCTATTTGAATGCAAAAAAAATCACTAAATACACCAACTCAGTACCAACTTATCTTTCATTTGACACCAATTTAAATATCTAGCCTTATGAGCTAATAAGTAATCCGACCGACGCGACGGTCGCCTTTCCAACTATAATCATTTTTAATTAACGTTTTGTAACGACAGTTTAGGAAAAAAATTTGAAAAAAAGGCATACAATTCAAAACAAAGTATGTAAGTAAGCAATTAGATTTCTTCTACATTATAAAGATGAGTTTTTAGAAAAAACAAAATTGAAAATCATTGAAGCCGTTGTCATTTAAAAACAAAATTTTCCAAAAAAAATCAATTTTTTTATATTGTGTTTTCAAACCCCCGGAAATCAATGAATGTTGCGTAAAGAAAACGGACAGACTTTGGAATTTGAAATGAGACCTTGTTTTTAACTATAAAAACAAGGCTCTCGATCTACATTATAAGCTTTTATCAACAAAAATTGAAAAATGTATCTACATGAAAATAGTCGATTAAGACAAAAATTAACTTCACCCGTACGTAATAGAACTGCTGGAATCAGTTATAATTGCTTTCTCTTTAATAATGTTTGATTGTTTTCGTGAAAATAATCGACCCTTAGCGAGGTATCCGTTGGAGCGGAAAATTCTCCGATTTCGGAAAATGTTTGCTTTGAGGTGTTCTTTCGAAACACAAACATTTAATACAAATCGGAGAATTTATTCTTCGCTCCGAGCGCCAGATACCTCGCTAGGGCCAAATAATGTTTACTTTGCCTAAACTTACCCTATAGTACCGACATGCATACCATAATTTCGCATGTTATCACTTTTATAACTTTCTCATCTGTTCTAGACTCGTGGGCTCTTTAGAAAAATTTTTAATAAAAGAAAGAATTTTAAGTAATTCCCCTTCAAAGTTAGCTATCTTCAACTGATGAAGTTTACTAATCACAATATTCTTAAAACAAACAAAAAAATTATACAATGTTGGTATACCTACATAATGTACATAAATGTTTATAATGCCTAATTCAAATTCCAACAACTACCCAGTCAACTTTTTATGAATTAAAAATGTCTTCGACCGATAAGACTGTTCGAGTTAGATCCACCAAGCATACAAAGTGTCTAACAATAATAATTTATTATTGATTATTTCCGATTTTAAAATTGTATGTCGCGTCATCATCGTCAATGATTCCTGCATTTTTCATTAATGGTGGTTGGAATTTACGTGAACCGGCCATATTGCTACTTGAAAAAAGTATTGCACACGACATAGTCATAAATGATGATTGCGATAACCAGGACAAGTTGTCATCGATTAGTTTATTTGTTTTTTTTTTTTTTTTTTTAATGACCGATTGACTTGGATTGCACACGATAATCAATAACGATCGGAAGGCGTTATTATTTTGTCATTTGATAAGATTTTTGTTTTTTTTTTTTTTTTTAATAATAAACAAAAAATAAATAAAATAAACTTCAAATGCAAGGTAATAAAAATGTTAGAAATACACTTTAATCAGTTACAAATACTAATATATCAATCTGTTTACCTATAGATAGCCTATAGGCCTAAATATTAAATATTAAAAATATAAGTCCACAGTCAATTAAAAATCACTGTTTGTTTTTTTAAGAGCACCGCTCCATGCCATTGCCTTAGGAAATTATTTAAAATACAAAATCAAATACAAAAATTAACATTTTTTTTCAATATAAATACAAAATACTTCAAAAAAGAAAAAAAAACAAAAACAAAATTCTTTAACTAATCTTCATCTTTGATACAATTTTCTACCAATTCTCTTAGATTTGGATTTTCCATTGCTGCTGCTATTCGCTCTTTGTCGTTGATTTGTTTATTAACTGAAACAAAAACAATATTTATTATTAGGAAACTTAAGTTTTATGTGTAAAATAAACGAAACCAAGATGTTAGGAATGAGCCAATAAGTCAAATTGAAAATTACCAGTTATTATAACTTAAAAGGTCAGAGAATGGGCAACAAAGGTCAACTTGTTTCATTATTTGCTCAGCGATAGAAATATTTTTAGTGAGCCTTAACAAATAAAAATATTACACATACGCCACAGTGACCGTCAAACTTTGAAAACGGATACACAATTTCCTACCGCTGACCAAATAATCAAACCAAATTCAAATTGCTTAAGCCATTTTCAAGTCTCAGCTTCAATAGCTTTTTCTTCAGAACATTGCAAGTATTGAAGAACCTATTCGAACATTGATGTCATTAATACCCTAGTGTTTGGAAGGTTCGCGTTGAGAGTTTTATTGCAAGAGAAGATTTTCCTTGATATCAAAGGCGAATTTAATAACGTCTGAAATATTGCAACAACCTCGCTGACAACTTGGAAGTTGATAGCTCAATTGGAGAGTTGATAAATCTGATGTTGAGAAGCAGAATCATTAAGTCAACACTAGGAGATTTTTCTGACTGAGGATCTGTCAGCAGAGGCACACCACAGGGTGGCGTCCTATCGCCACTTCTATAGAACATCGTGGTTAACAAACCATTATTTAACCTGGAAGCGAAAGGGTGCAAAGTGATTACATAAGCTGATGACGGTGCCATTGCCGTATCAGGAAAGCATCTTCAAATCATTATAGAATTAATGCAAACCGCTCTCAACAAGCTACTCAAATGGACAAACAAATGTGGACTAGATGTAAGCCCTAACAAGTACTTGTACTCTTCACTAGGAAATACAAAATTCTAACGTAGACTCTGTAACAATTTATGGTATCCCACATAACTTCTCAGACGAAACGAAATATCAGGGTCTCATCTTAGACAAAAAGTTAAACTGGAAGCCCAAGCCACAGTGGTACTTTTCTCTTTCAAAAAAGCAATTGAGAATGAATGGGGCTTGTCCCCACAAATTACCCACTTAGAACGACGATGAATTCTTAGGAGATAAAGCAATTCATTTCTATACGAATGGGGTGGGTGGTGGCGGGTATCTAAAGGGGCCAACCCATAGAATCCGTTGCGTACGTTGCGTCGACGTTTTCAATTGACAGCTCGATTAAATACACAAGCTCTTATGAGAAGCAACCCACAAGAACGGACGCGACGGAAAAAGTAGTCAAACTTTTAACTTCATCGACAACGGATTCGTTGACGGAACGGACGCGACGGATTCTTCGGGTTGGCCCCTTAAGTCTCTGCTTCCGTCTCCATGATTATTGTAGTGTTTTCCAAGCGGAAATCCTGGCGATCAATGTGGTCCTATCTTGGCTAAAATAAACCGTGATATCCGCGATGAATATTTAAATCTTCTCAGATAGTCAAGCAGCCTTAAAGTCACTCGGTTCAGCAGTCACAAAACTCTGTAACTGCCCGAAACTATCGTTCGTCTCGTTTGGAGATGGCAGAACAGTTCAAGATTCAGCTTTGCTGGGTGCCGGGACATAGAGACATTCCGGCTAATTTCAAAGCCGAGGAACTCACCAGGAAAGGAATTAAGTCTAAGTCGAATTTTACCTAATATAGTGAATAAATCAGATCTGACCAGTATACTAGATCCGAAGCGTTCCAAATGCTTGTTGTCTCTAAGCAGATTATTAGCTTCACAATAGACCGATGGAAAGCTGTTCCGTTTCTTTGAAGCAGGTGCTACTCATAAATAGTGGCATGGAGGTAGGATTGGCTTTAACGATAGTAAGCAGCATTGTGTTTTAGAAGCATTAAATTCTACGTGGTTTCTTACTCCCTACTGGGAACAGTATTCTGGTACCAGACTTTGGATTTGTATCGGATAAAAACTTTGTCAGTCTGGGCAGGCAACCAAGAAAGCCGTGACTTTCGGCATTCTGGACGAGTCAGCAACAGGATTGCCTAATTACTTGGCACCAGGGATGCTTGTCAGAAGTGATGCTTTTTTCAGAAAGGGATGTTATGTCGTCAGAAAAGGAAACCGGAACGAGAAAAATGTTGACTATACCATAGAGGGACGCCACAGTAGAGAAAGAAAACGATTCAGGCGGCGTACTATGCAAATGAATAAATAAATTGTTCATTGAATTTAAACAAACGAAATTGCGCTGTTCAGCATTTGAGATAAGAACAATTGCAACTATTCAATGGGGAATATTTTTTTGCAGCAAGTTAAACCTAGACGCATTTGCGACCAACAAAATTTGAACCAAATAAATTATGCGAACACCAAACTAAAAGCTTAAAGTATTTTAAGTAAACACGCCAGCCTAAACTATTAGAATTTAAAAGCCATTGCTTTCAGTTGTAGAAAATGGGTACGTCTCACAAAATGCCATGCAGATTTCTTTCTTTACAAACAATTGGCCGACGGAACGTCTAAATAACTAACTCAGCGGTTTTAATCATCTAAATTAACTTACTTTCTTCCTCCGTGGAGTGAGCTCCTTTTTTTATGTAAATGTCCAATTTGACGTTATGTGGCAAGCTTCTTTCAACCTTCACTCGAATGCATAGTCCAATTAAAGTTGCTAATGAACAGTGTGGCACTGTGGGATTGAATTCAATTCGAACCTGAAATTAGTTTTAAATTATAATTTGGATCAAAATAATATTCTCTCTCAAAAACAATCCTTTCTTCTTCTTACCACATAAACATTTGATTTTGTTGGAGGCAGAACGAATATTCCTTCTTCATAGATAACATTCAAGTCTTCCAAAGTGCATGGTTTTTCTGGGTCACGAATGCTACGCAAAACATCTTTAAAAAAAAAGTTTAAAAACAAATTATGCAATCTAGCAATCAAATTGACACATACCAAATAGTGTCTCTTGCAGTTCCTGTGCATCTTTGTATCCCAATTCTTTTAATAGAGCTTCCTCGCCAATTGGAATTCCCTCGTCAAATGATTGCTGTGAGTTGTTTGTGTTATCTGTTGTTGGACTTTTGACTGCAATTGCCGCTTGTACATTGTCCGTTGTCGACATCTTACGAAAGAATGATAACATAATTGGTGTTTTGTATTTTACAATTGATTATATATTAGGGAAGTAGTTTTTCTTTTTTGTGTTTATCTCTTTAAATCGAGGGTTTTATATTTTTCTTTTTTTTTTCTTATTTGAGGGTTCTTTTTGTTTCTATTTCTTTAAAAGATGGATAAGTGTCAAAAATTGAAAAGTTTTTTGACATAAATCAGCTGGTTTGTTAGTTCTTTTTTGTTCGCGTAGGTGACAGACACATCGTTATAGAGATATTTAACACAGCGGATGTTTTTTTTGTTTGATAACAAACGCAAGACTTTGGGGTACTTTTGAAAAAAATCTAGCCAAAAAGTTTCTTTTGATTTTTATTTAAAATTATGGATGAGTATCTAGTTAGCATCACCAACCGAAAATGTAACTAGATGGAAAATTTACAGTTATTTTTTTGCTATTTAGCTATGGTAGTTTTATTTCTACTAGTACCACCGAGTGGTAAAAAAATTACCGCAGAATCTTGATATAAAGACTGAATTGTAGGAGGAAAGCTGCCTGTACCTTTCAAAGAAGACCAAAATTATTAAAATCAGTTGCCGGTAAGTAAGTTATAAAGGGATATATAAAATTCATGTTTACGTATTAATAGGGGTATTCATGAAACCTGGTAAAATTTTCTATCTGGTAAAATGGAAAAGTTTACCACGCATCTTTCATGAACACCTGTTTCGAATAGAGCAAATGAGATGATTTCGATCAAATTTGGCAAATGAGATAATTTCCTATACAAATTCTCAACTCGAAATGAGATAATCTTCACCTCATTTCCACGAAATTATCTCGGAAATTAACCCAAATATTAATGAACACATCCTACAAATTTGTCCTGTATAGGTGAGAGGGAAACAAATAGCACCCCATATGAAAAGAGGTATGTAAGAGAAGAGTCAGATATAGAAAACAGCGACAGTGCGACTCAACAACGCCAAAATTTATTTACACAGCGTCATATGAGAATCGCCACAAAAATCGTGTCGCACATGTCATGACGCACTGTCGCACTTTGGTTTGGGCAAGCCTTAAATCAATTTGAGTAAAGGCTTGCCTAAACCAAAGTGCGACAGTGCGACACGACAACGCCTAAAAATATTTACACAGCGTCACACGAAAGTACCCACACCAAATGCGATTAAGTGCAAAAAGATTTTTCATATAAAAATCGTGTCGCACATGTCGTGACGCACTGCCGCACATTGGTTTGGGCAAGTCTTTAAATTCGAATGCGAGCCCTGCTTATCACGCTGACTCCAGGGGAGTAAAGTATTGCGAATTCCATAATAGGAATGATTGTTTTATTGCCTTTCTCTTTTCCTCTTCATAGATGCAAGCGTGTAACCGTCTTTGAGAAATGTTCTCATATAGAAGCTCATTTGGCAGATTTGATCCAAATCCATCTCATTTTTGCCCTAGTCGAAACAGGCTGTAAAAGTATATCAATCAACTAAATAATTTCCTTTATTTTGCCTCATGCCACCTCTGGCCTTCCTGGAAGTAAAAGCACAGCGGCTTTTTTTTAGCAGAAAACAGCTGATGCAGTTTTCTTATCAGTTTTCCGTTCGGCACTTGATTTGTCTTGTCTGCATCTGCACATTATTTTTCAGAGCATAAGCTGTGAATTTTCCTTATTTCCACAACAATTTCCCAATTACAAAAAAAAAAAAACTTCTCATTAGAGACTTGAAAGTAAAATTCATAATCCAACACCGGTTTTACAGGTAAGTGATATGGACAAACGACAAAAAATCAAACTTTTTAACTGACCACAAAAATATAAAATATCATTGAACATCTGTGTTGTACTTGCACACAGTGACTCATGCGTTATATTTTTATTAATCTTTTCTATTCTGTGTCCTATTTGAAATGAAAAACTATTTTTGATTCAAATAAATAAAAAAAAAAAAAAATTGAACACGAAACAAGAAGAAAAACTACTTGTGCGTGCCCTCCTCCCACTTCCTCCTCCACCTGTCGCACCCTCACCGCATTCTTTGATTGAATATTTATTTTTCCATTTTGCAAAAACAATTTATACACAAGAAAAAAAAATCCCAAAAAAGGAACAAATAGAAAAAAAAATAACGGCCCTCTCCATGAAAAATTTTGTTGATTGCGAAAGAGGAAATTTTCACACAAAGAAATTTTCTTCAAAGCAGAAGCTCTCATTTGAAAATCTAAGGTCAAACTGCGAGGACTGATAATAGACTGGGATTTGTGATTGCACACTTTTTTTTTCGACACGTGCACACAATTTTACTTTTGTGAGAAAAATTCTGCATTTCTTAAAACTGGAGAAATAGATAAACAGTTTTTTTCTTTTTGTATTTTTTTTTTTTGCAAAATTTAAAAAAGGTAATTTCTTTTCATTCTATGAAATTCTATTTGTTCTCTTTTTTATTTATTCTTGAATTGTTTTGGTTTCTTTTTTCTTGATTAAGATTTATGTGCAGCAAAAGTTATAAATTTTCTTTACCGTTTCTTTGATTTTATTTGTTTTTAGCATCTCTATCGATAATGGGCTCCCTAAATGAACCTAAAACCGTTAAGACTTTGCCGAAAGGAAAATATACGCTTGTAGGCGTAGATATCGACACCACCGGCAAAAGGCTTATCGATGAAGTAAGTTTTTTTTTTTTTTGTTATTTTTAACCAAAAACTTGATCTGATAATAATTTTTGTGTTTTTTTTTTTTTTAATTTTTAGATTGTCCAGTTAGCAGCTTACACACCAAATTCACATTTCGAACAGTACATCATGCCGTACATGAATCTTAATCCAGCTGCAACCAATCGACATCAGGTGCGAGTGATAACTATTGGATTCTATCGGATGCTCAAATCTTTGCAGACTTTCAAGGTAAGTTATATTTTTCTTTATTATCTTAAATAATGTAACTGTTCATTATGAACAATAAAGGAAATGATATAGGTGGTAACTTAACAGTTAAGTATGGGTACAGGTTATTTTCTTAAGGCAACATGTGACTATTTGACATTATAACGGAACAGATTATGAATGAATTGGTAATAGAATAGCATTTTTTATTTAAAAGTTAAAAAATTTTATTATCTCTTTTAACACCCAAATTTGTTACTGTATCCCAACACTAAAGGCTAGTTTTTAGCATAATTTTCAGAGGTTCTACCTAAATGTTGCGACCTTATCAACCAAAATTAGTTTAATTGGACAGTTGACGATTTAAGTTTGCCAATAATCATGGATTAGAGATGATCAAAGGTGAATTGACCCTAACACGGATACCTACTAGTCATAAAGTTTGGTGTCCATTTGAGAATTAAAAGGCTACGAGCAGGCATCAAGTTTTACTTTTACTCTCAAAATATGGACACCCAAATCTGTGACGAAATTATATAAAGTATACCTAACTTATAAGAATTATTTTAGTTCAAAAACGAGGTTGTAAGGGAATGTTCAAATATTTACTTTACCTCGCTGTCGATTAATAAACTTACAATGTGGGTTTTTTTTTTTTTGACTCAAGTGTGATCGACAGCCCTGTTTACTATTGCTTGTTTCCAATGCCAATTTGGCAGTTCAGGTTCCTCCGAGGTTTTTGTTGTCAGAAGCTGAAAAACGAAGCCAAACATTTTGCTGCTCGTTTTTGGGAGAATCCGGAAAGGAATCTTGAAACACATTTTTATATTATGTACATACCGTTTCTTATTCGAGTGTTATTTAAGACTCAAACTCTAACCCAGGGCTTAGACAAGCGAACAGAAATAGTACGATTTGTATCAATGTGTTAGTTTTTTTAATTGTTTCAGGGACTAGTACCTAAACTTCAAAATTTGTTTAAATAGATTTCCTAGTAACGTTTAATCATTTGACTAAATTAAAATAAAACTTCCAAATTATGTGCCATATGTTAATTTTACACCAAAATGTTCCTTAATAAGACTGAGTATTCAAGTAAATACCTTTACTGTTTGAAAAACAACACAAACTATAAATTTGAAATACATATTTATGAAAATTTGGCAATTTTTGAAGAGCTACATATATTGAAAGATTTATTGGACCTACAAAATTTCGGTTACACTTTCAGCTAATTTTGTCTTCTTTTTCAATAAAATGCACGTTTTAGGAGTTATAAGATAAAAACCGAAGGAAGTGTGAAAGTTCCGAGGTTTTTGGTGCACTGCAGTTAGCACAGGGGGGTCATTCCGTAAATCGATGATCGCCAAACGATATCGTCTCGACGATGGTGTTGATTTTCGAAACTCTCAAAATCACTATCGTCTTGACGATATCGTTTGGACGATTGCAAATTTGTTCTCCGTAACTAGAATATCACCATAGCGCCATTGCCAAAATCGTTGTATTTGCACGATAGCTAAATAAGTGTTGTCTGGCATGTGGTTTGAAGAAAATGTCATCAAAAAGATGAAACTAATTTATTTTAGGGATTTTTTTTTTAATTTCAAGAAGAGAAAATAAAAATTCGATTAAAAATTACAAACAATTTGAATGGGTACACAATCCACAATCAAAAAAAATATCAATTTTATTTTATTTGCATTTTGCAATATTTTTATTGTTCAGCCACAGCAACGAAAAAAAAACAATAGGTACAAATTTTCATTTTTGAGAGCCCGATGACATTTTAACCACAGTTTCAGAGAGTTTTTCGCTTTAAAAAAACGATCGTCGTGACGATCACGGTCACGACTATCGTTTCGACGATTATCGCTTTGAACTAGTAGGATTTGTATCATTGTGTTACAGCCAATTTCTTCACAAAGTCCTAACGCTAGAATCGGTCTTAGTCCTAAAGTTCCCACTCAACTCATTTCTTCGCCTAAGTACTAAGCCCTACGACTGTCAATTTGGTACCGAGTATTGGTTAGAACTCGTTTTTAGCTAGAACCTCAAAATCGATAGTCTAGCGGTATTAATACATGAATCATAGCAAGATAAATGTAGTTTTTGTATAGTTTGTTAACTGTATTTTTTTTGTTATAACATTTAGAAGAAACAGCAGAAAATGAATAGGATTTGTAGTAAGAATGGGCGCTTAGTGTTGCGTGGATAACAACTTTTGTTTCCAACTTAAGGAAAAAGCCTTCTATACCTTCACCAAATTACAAATTAGAAATCCAAATTTGTAGTTGAACCTACATTATTTAACAAATTTGTCATTTATTGCAGGCATTTTATATACTACTGAAATAAATAAATAAATCAGCCAAGGACTTGTTAAATTATTGATTTAATATAGTTTTTTTAACGGCCTTTAGTCCATACAAATTTTAATTTATTATTTGGTGAACGAAGAACTAGGCGTTCAAAATTTGACTTAGAGACATCATTTTTTAATTTTATTGATATGTGGAAGATGCACAGATCAATAAAATTAAATTGTCTTTACAAGAAGAGGATATTTTAATTGAAGCAGCCCCGTTTTGAAATAGCTTAAAGATTTGAAATCCAATTCCTGGAGGCCATGCAGAAGACAAGTGACAATCGCATTTGAATCGGATTTATAACCACAGACTCAAACAATTCGACACAAAAAAATATACATAAGTCGTACTTACTTACTTACTTGAGATGGCGCTTACAATCCAGGATGGATTACGGCCTCAACCAAAATGCCTCTCCAGCCAGCTTAGCTATCCGCCTCCAGTTACGCACGCCAAGTTGGTTGAGGTCGTTCTCCACTTGTGTGCGCCACCTGTTACGCTGTTTCCCTCTGTTACGTACACCATCAGGGTTGGATTCGAAAACTCGACGGGCTGCTCCATACGCTCTACGTGTCCCAGCCATCTCAGCCGCTGGATTTTCAGCTTCTTGACAAGGCTAACGTCGCTGTACAGCCCGTAAAACTCGTCGTTGAATCTTCTTCTCCATACTCAGCTTCTAATGAAACCAAAACCAAGACAATTCGACCGTCCTGAAATAAGTTTTATTAGTTTGTTCACAAGGAGAAACACTTCCTTCTCAAAATAAAGTATGGTCATAGCCAGTCCAAGTGATAGGTTTTAAAGAAACTAATTTTATATCAACTCTGGGTTTTTCTCCCATACATTTTTGGGCATTATCGTTTCAAAGATTACGTAATATTTGTTGACATAATATAAATCAATATTGATTCTGAACTTTACGCACAACGACCACAATTTTGCCATAATCAGAACCTAGAGCGCGAGCTTTTCTAATTATAAAACCTTTTTGCCAGCTTAAAAAAACTGCAAATAAAAAAAATATCTCGACCACTGTTCTACCTTTCCTGTCCAGTTTTTGCTATTTTCGTTTTTGCCACTGGGCAAAAATAAAATAGGCGTGTCAAATCTATCCGGAGTGCAATAGGATCTAACACGTCTTACAAAAAAAACAAAACCAAGCTGACATGAAAAGAAAAAGTTAAATCCAACTGCCAATTGAGATTTCAAATTCAAAAAATGGCCTTGAATAAGCAACTTAGTGCTTTTGTAATACGTGTTAGATCCTATTGCACTGCTTATAGCTTTAGAAAAAAGGGGATACCTAATGTATTCACATGCGTTCACATCAAAAAGTTTTGCAAAAAACCCACCAAACCTTGTCCTCAAGGAGTTTTGTAAATAGATCATCATAGAACAAACTGTTTAACTTCTTTACCCATAAATTTCTTTATTTCTAGGTGATTAAGTCTAAATCAGAAGTGGCTGCTTTAAAAGACTTCCTTAATTGGTTGGAAACGCTTAAGAAAAATAATCCCGATTCCGATGGCATCGTGATGATCTATCACGAAGAAAGAAAATTCATTCCCTATATGATTTTGGAATCGCTAAAAAAATACGATCTCCTTGAGAGATTCCAACAAACGGTCAAAGCATTTGCAAATGGCTTCAATTTAGCTCAGAAAAATGTCACGAGCACAAATGAAGATGGCACCATACAGTATTTGAGCCTGAGAAAGCTCGCAAAGACTCTTTCCGGAGTTGGTGATAAAAACAACAATAATGAAGAACAAATAGTGAGTTCATCAACATCTTCACCAAAAGTGGAGAATGGCGGCGATGCATCTGGTTCACCCAAATCAGAAAACAACAGCAACAATAACAAAAAGCAGCGAAGAAATCGTCGCCGGTCAAATAGTGAATCAGATTTATTCGATGGCAGCGCCAGTATTCGCGCTAAAATGACCTATAACGTAGCACTTCGATTGACAAACAACAACAACAACAATAACAATGATGCAAAACCAACAGACGATGAAATGATGCACGAAACTATCACACAGTATGCACAACCAATCTCCTGTGATCTAGACGAATTGGAAAGCCAAAATTTAATGCTGGAACGCCAGAATTCTTTCCGACCAGTGTTTTTGAATTATTTCAAGGCAACCCTACAGCATCGTCTGCGTGCTGTTAAGTATCGCATTATTTTGGCTGAGAATGGCCATGACTTGAATACTTTGAATACTATTTGGACAGAGAAACAAAAGGAAGGATTGGCAGAAGTTATTCAGGCTATCGAGGATTTGAAACAAGAAGACAAGACAGATCTGATTGATTTATTTGATAGCTTTTATGATCCAGCCAAGACAACAATCAAACCAGTGGTTAAAACAAGTAGAAGAGCACCAAGGCGACCTGGTGGTGAGAAATAAATTACAAAATAAATATTCGTTTTAAATTTTTTATTTTTTTTTAAATGAAGGTCGCAATAAGGAGAACCAAGCTGGAGGTGATGCCAACAATGGTGCTGGTGATAGGAAAATGCAACCTGATTCTACAACAAAAGATGGTACCCCCGCGCGGAGGACCCCAAGACCACGCAGGGGTCCACGTTCGCGTAACAATTCGAATGCCAACGCTAATGGAGTAAACACAACCATTTCCCCCACAGAAGTTGTAACACCTGTTGATACACCAATTGCCATGCATTTAGGATTATCATCTGTGCCAGAGATTGTTAAGGCGGCTTTGGCTTCTAATTTGTAAACAAATAATCGTAATTGAATTCATTCGGCTCCGGCTTAGCCAATTGAACTCAACTAACTACAAAGTGCCTTTAGAAAACACAACGACACTATTAGGATAAATCAAGTTTGCTAACAATTTTTATACAAAGCACAACATGTTGCATTTATTGCCAACATATCGATAACAGGTTTTACAAACTTTGATAGTATTTTTTACTATAACTATGAAATTCTTCAATACAAAATGAGAAAATAATTTTTTTTAATCTCATTTAAAAAATGCAGAAAATCTAAGAAAACAAAACTGGAGTCATAAATTGAAGAAAAATCATGTCCCAAGAGGACGTCTTCTCATCAGTGTCGTCATCGTAGTTTATAAAATTATCAATATTTGTTACTTTCGGATTGAACCCATTCAGATCGTACCAAAATTATTCTACATGTAGAAGAAAATAACCAGGAAAACAAAAATGAAAAAAAACATGAATTAAAAAAAAAATATCAGTCCAGTTTTGGTTGAGAGTAGCAACTGATTCCACAGAGGAAAAGCAGCCTTACAATATTATGGTTCTATGAGTTTCTACTATTTCTTTTTTGTTAATTACCATTATTATTATTGAATTGAATTATTAACCTTTTTGTGGATAAAAAAACCCCAAATAATGAATTATTAAAATCAAATCCATTTATTTTTTTTTAAGAAAATGGATATACCACAATCACAGAGGCGAACATTGAAATACATTTTTTCTTAAACATAAAAACAAAAAAAAAAAAAAAACTCACATTGAACCAAATAACATATAATTATTGGTTTTGATACTAACACATAACGATCATGGTTGTTTTGTATACATCTCTTCCGATGATCGATCTAATTAGAGATTTATTATTATTATTATTATTTGTTTAGCAGTGCAATTATGCGTACCTAAATGCGATCGCTTTCCATTGTTATTAATTAAAATTGTTTTCTTTTTCATTATATAATTATATAATATATATATTCTGTTTAGAAATAATAAATTGTTGAATTGAATTGAATCAAGGAATACTTTAATTTTATTTTAAGTTATGGGCATTACATTTTGGATTACAAAACTGTTAATTATAAGTTCATAGCCCAGAACAATTTTTGGCTGTGAGTGGTAGAACAAAAATATTCTAGCGAATTGGTTTTTGGAGTTTTGCTGTACCAGGGACTTCCTGAAGTTCGGCAACATTGCCAAATCCTGTTCGTAAGACATATTTTTTTTACCTTTTTAGGTATTTTTTTTTCAACCAAGTTTGGAATTTTTGTCTGTAAGGCGATTTTTTGTTCCAACACGCAGTTTCAAACCGTCCGCAACCAAGTTTGTGATTTTAAATAAAATCACAGTCACGTTTTTGGATGGTTTGAAATCTGACTGATCACCTATTCAACTTTCTGTAGGAACGCTTCTTGTATTCTCCGCCTGTTTTAACATAATTTTAACTTCAAACGATTAAAACAGACTGAATTTGGTATCGTGGATGCACGATTTTCATCCGTTAACTCCAAACTTCACTCTCGTGACTATCAGGAACCAGTTTGAGGATTGGTAAAATGCGTGTAGGAACAGACTGATGTCTGATATTTTAAGTTTGATTTTTGTCTGTTGGAACACCGACTCGGTTTGCGCCAGTATGCCTATAGTTTTGAGTGCGTGTTGGAACAATCCTAATGCTAAAGTCCATATAAAAAAGAAAATCAAGGTACTTTAACCTATTTATTGCTCCAACCAAATAATTAGGGTCCAGCAGGCCCCCCTTCTCCTAAAAAATATTCCCCGGGAGTTTACATTACCGATAGCGGTGAATATATCAACAATCTACTTCAATGCATCAAAGATGAATGGTAAGGTCATTCAATTCGATGATCGAATGAATAAAAAGTGTAAGGGCTTCCGAGTTGGAATCTAAAAAATAATTTCTATATTAAATTTAACGGACTTAAAATTTATTCTCAGAATTCACATCCGGTTAGAATTGTACTAGATGAAATGAAATCAGCTGACAACAAAAAAACTTATCGCTGAAATAAAACACACAAAAAACCAACAACGAAAAGACTCAAAAGGAAAATGTCAAAAAATCAAACTAAAAAATTTTCCTCTACCTTCAAAAATTACCCAAATGTCATTTTGCATCCACTTGTCAGTGTTGATGTTTGTGAATTGAAGTCGAGAAAAGTTTAATTTTTTTAATTCGGAAAAGCTATCTAGCTGCGTTGAAAATAAAATTTACAAAATTATTATAATTTTCACGCTTTGTTTAAGTTTGTTTTGCTTCCACGTGACGTGCTGAGTGAATTCCATTTGTATTTATTATTGTTGAGAAAAATAAATTTTTGCAAAAATAATATAAATTCCCCACGACTACCTACAGTAAAGTTTAAAAGAATTGTACTCCAAAACGAAAAGCAATTCGTAATAAAAAGTGCAATTGCTTGTAAAGTGCGTTGTATAATCCCCCAAATTGTTCCAAAAAATCAATCAAAATTCAGCAAATCGAGGAATTCGTCATGGAGGACCTCCTGGAGGATTGCCAGGAGGCCTTTCCTGACGAGAAAATCCCCGGGACTATCCTAACAAAGATTTACTTTGCTGCAAAAATGAATCTGGCCAAAACACTAGTTGCAGCATTGAATGATTTGCCTTCGCGAAATCTGTGCAATTATCTACTGAATGTGGTAAGTAAATAGAATATTTAAGTAGTTGCTTTGTTTTTAGGACAAAGGATTTTGGGGCACCACAAATAGGATAACAATGTCGGTTGTCACTGTCCACCTGGCTAATATCTTTTATAGATTAATGCGTAGCTTAAGTGGGATTCTAGTATAAACATCGCAAATAAATAGATGAACGCGATTTCGTGAGATTTTTGCTCCTTTTCTGCTTCTGGCCTGTCATAAAATTATTTATAGTGTCAGTGGATGGCCCTATTTTTAGATCTCTAGTCTTTGCACTATCGGTCGGTTTATCGGTCGGTCGGTGTGTTCATCTATTGGTCTGTTTGTCTGCCTTTCTCATGGTTTATTGTGTGTACACTGTACAGGCAGGCGAGAGCGTAATTTATGATGATGATGATGATGATTTTGGCTGATTCTGAGCAAAACAGAAAGCGTTTTTTGATTGCACACCAGAACACAGAGAAAAGCAGAGAACTAGACTACGTTTGCTTTTATCAAATTGAAGAAAAAAACGAGGCCATGAGAGCAGCAGCATCGAAATGGAAGTGATGCTTGCTGCATTGTAAGGAAGATGTTTTTGGCTTCGGAATCTGTCTCGATCGACCTACCTTGTGATTGTAACTCGAGGTACCTAACCTATACCTAATTTGATAAAATAGAATAAAAAATATCTCAGCTGACTCAAATATACAATTTAGTGGCGGCTGAGGCATTCCGTTTGGCAATGACACTTGCACTCCGAGCTGATTAATTTGTTTATGTTTATTTTGTCGATTTTTTCTTCATTTTCATTCCCCATCTCGATCCCCAACCCATGATGTGTCGTCCGTTTGTCGTGTGTTTTAATTTATTGAGAAAAAGGGAGAGTACGTAAATGAAAATTAAAAAGGTGAACATCAAAACGTATTTCAAAATACCTACATTTTGTGCGCTTTGAATATTTTTGGTGCAAATAAAAGTGCAATAGCTTTCTCAGGTACTTATATTAGAATAAGAAGCATGCCTTTATAGACCAAAGCACAAGAATATTATTAACACATATAATTGCAATGGATGCAGCTTTAAAATAAAATTAAAAAAAAAAAAAACAAATGTTGCAATAACGCAAACGGTAAATGGATTTTTAAGTTTAGATATAAAAATATTTAAATAAATCAAACGGGAAAAGTCTTTGTTTTCATAATAAAATTTATGATATCCCTCAATCCCAGAATTTAAATATGATCTCAGGTCTTTGCCGTAGCGCTTTTGCACATTTTGTACCTTTTATTCACAAGTAAATCCCCGTAGGTATCTATCGCGTGAATATCGGTAGTAGTTACTTGTAGTTACTTATTAACTACTGGTTCACACCTTACAGGTTTGAACTTTAACATGAGAAGGAATATAGTGCATTTGTTTGCTTTTTAACGAGATAGCCTGAAAAGCGTTATATCATTTTTAAATCAGTGCCTACGTTCAGTAACTGTCACATTAATATAAATGGTAAAGAAACATTGCGAGTAGGCACAAATTTAATTCTATTTTGTATGGATTTCATTCAGATTCAACATGTTTCTCGAACACTTATCTCGACATGTGAGTTAGGGAACGTAAACATAAGAACAGAATTAATATGTCACCTATTAAAGTCACTTATCTTTTTTAACAATAAATTCCCTTGAGCTTTGAATCATGAAACACATTTGAATACTTGGTTGTGGTTATTTCAAAAAAAAATATTTTTTTTTAAATCCAAATATTTTTTTTTCGAAAATTTTGATATGAAATAATTTGAAAATTGTTAAGAACCTCTTGTGTAAAAATTATCTTCGAAATCCGTAAAGTCACTTACGAAAAAATCAGAGAGAAGAAAAACGACTCAATGGGAGGTACCGTTTTTAGACGAAGTGTCGGTTTTTCACGAAAAACTAAAAAAAACTGTGAATGTTATCGAAATTGTTTGTATACAAAGTTTATAAATACATTATGTAAATTTCTCTCAAAAAAACAATATTTTTTTTTGGCTTGGTAAGATAGTTTTCGAGATATCATAATTTTAAAAACTTCTTCAAGAGCCAACAAATCCCTTTTTTTTTGCTTTTTACTCCATTTGACAAAGTTTTAAATTAATGTATGCTCAAATTATAGATTATTGTCAACAAAAAGCTTCAATTTTGCCATATGAGCTTTCAATTACAAAATATTGCTATTTCAGCAAGGTGAATTGTCGAAAAATTGTTTTTTTCACATGCAGCTCTCAAACACAATTTTCGGCTTATGAAACCCTTGATGAAAAAGACATTTAACAATTTTTTTTCTAGTAGCTTTCATGTAATTTTAAGATTTCGCAATGTCCAAAGTACAAATTTTTCGATTCCTATTTTGAAATTCGCATTAACTTGTATCATATCAGAAAAACTTGTCATGCCATCTCTTTCATTTCATTTTAATCAAAATCGTTAGAACCGTTTTCGAGGAAATTATGTTTTTCAATATTGATTGTATGGCTGGTACCATTAATTTTGGCCCGAAAAAAAATCAATTTCCTCCTAGGAAATCACCTAAAGCCCATAACTACCAAGTTTGAAAGAAATCGCTTTGGTAGTTTGGTCTCTAGCTCAAGATAGATACTGACAAACGGACAGACTTCATGATTAAAAGAGGGTTTGCAGAGAAAAAATCCTTTTACACTGAAAACAGGAATTTACATAAAAAAAAAATTCTGACATTTTAATGACTTCCCTAGTTCTTTGGATTCTTTAAGACTTTTAGGATATTAGTAAAGGCATTGGTGCCATTAATTTCTGCTAGTAAAAATGCTGTAAGGTATTTTGTACTGATCAAAACCTAGTTGCCCTAAGCTATCCAAAATTCTCTAGGGTTCAATACCTAAATTGATCCATCAACTCTTTAAAAAAAATTAAGACCAAGGTTTGCGCACAAGATATAAATTTAATTTACAAACTCATTAGCCTAGTTTCGTTTGTTGAACCTTAACCAATTTTCTTAAAATATCCTACTGCATTAAAATGGGTATCATAAATTTTACTGCGATGTGTTTTCTTTATTCTCGCCTCAAAATAAAATCAGATTCAGAACTAAAAATACAAAAACCGCCTTTAATATACACAATTTAAAAGAGATTTGGTTTTTTTTTAAATTCAACGCAATTAATGGATTACATCGTCGTCGTGTAAGGACAAAAGAAATTCCACCACAGTTTATAGTCCGTCGTCCCATTATGGTAAAGGCTTTGTCCAAAAAGAAAATTAAAAAAATAAAAACTCTTTATTTCACATTATTTACGCTTCTTTAAAGTATTCAAATTATTCAGCAGCTGCAACGCCATTCACCCACACCTACAAATAAAGAAATCATTTCGGTACTAAATCGACAGATAAACATTAGGTCAATGGTTTGTGTCAGAAATCACGAGTGAGTTCTTTGAAAATACACTTAAAATAAGTTTACACGGAAATTTTTGTGAATACCTCTTCAAACACACGCTGCTTATTTTGTAGGCATGTTTTCTCTAAAAACAAAAACAAAACAAAAAATAAAAAATAAAAAAAAAAATAATAAAAACAAGAAAATTCGCACTGTGGAACGGAACGAGGAAACAAAGAGCTATATTCACTCTAAAAATAGTTATTTCTCATCATGCAACGCGTTTTCAAATAAAGAGAATCCATTTTTCATCAACCTCCGCCCCTTTACCGAACTGAAAAAAAATTAATCATTTTCATTCGAAAGGACCTTGATTTTGAAAATTTAGAGAATTCATTTTCACATCTTGGTGTTTACCTGTTTTTGTTTCCAAAACGTGTGGAAATTTTGTATTTTGTATTAAAATTAAAAACTTATGTTTCGACGATTAAAATTGTTTTTCTTATATCGCAACCAATTATTATAATTAATTTAAAATTGCTGAAATAGTAAACAAAGTAAACAAAATAAAAAATATTATTTTTTCTGCGATTGATAAATTTTTAGCGTGAGAACGTATTCGAATGGTAGTTTCGTGGAATGTTTTTTGTTGTTTTTGTTGTTTTTGAAAGATGACAACGACTAGGTATAGAAAAATAAAAATATTAAAACGTATAAGCAAAACGTTGTTTATGTATTCTTATAATGAAAACTCTGTGATTCTGAATGAATATTATGTATTTATAAAGATGATGCGTATCTGATGAAATTGCCGTTGGATGTGTATCATTTCATGAGTTAATCATGGCTCATTGAAATTAACCCAAACAATAAAATAAAATTAAAGAGAAAATAATTTACTTATGTCAATGGTCTTTGAACTTGGTCAGAGAGGTTTTTGAGCCATTTGAAGGCAGAGAATCTTCTTTATTCTATTCTTTAAACAAATTGTTTTTCAACTATTCCAGAATACTTACGTAAAGGATTACTTTTATGATAACTCATTCATAGCCCAAAAGCGATCCCGGAAATGGCGTTTCCGAAATGACGTTTTAATCATTACAACTATCGTTTATTTTCTTTCTAACAAAAGCAACTATATATTTTTGAGGTTTTATTGTAGTGGTCTTCATATTGCATCATAATATCGTCAAAAAATATAATTTTAATCTATATTCATACCAAAACAGGCGTTCCCGAAATGACGCTTAATTGATGTATATACGCTTCTTATCTATCCAATTTAATTTCAACTACCACTTTAATTTAATTTATTCATGCAGAAAACTATTTATCTAACGATAAACCAATTCCATGATGTACAGTAAATACCATTTGTAACGCCATCTGCATGTTAGATGAATAAAAATATGATATTTGGTCACTGTAACTACAGTAAAACATATTTCCTTTAGACAACTTTTATTTAAATAGAAATAATGAATCTTCTCATTCTTTTTTTGTAAAGCATATGAGAATTCTTGAAGAAAATTTTGCCATATTAAAGTTAAAAAAATACAAGTCACTTGAATTTCAGTTCTTGAGTTATGGAAGCGTTCCCCGAATGAATGGAATAAAACAAAAACTGACTGTTTCAAACAAAGTTAATACATTCGGAGATTCATCTCAATTATTTTAACCATTATGTAAGAAGTAAATTTAAATTTAATTTAATTTTGATTAAAAAAAAGCCTAGACATCAAATTTTCCACGATTTTCCCTGATTTTGACTCATAAGATCTGTGTGAACTTCTAAAACCATTCTGCAGCACTTTTATCGGCAACCAACCAGTATATGACCTTAGGCCAAGCTGATCAACCAGGAATTTCAAGTCAAGGTTCACACCATCTTATCATGTGATTCAATTTCAATGGCTGAACTCGCTCGCGTGACAATTACAAACATGCAGTTGCAAAAAAGTCCAACTTAGCTATTCGAATTCAGCAGTAAATGGTTGTAAGGACCTACAACGTTTCTTATAAGCGTACATGAATGCATTCGAGCAGTCTTTTTAAGCCCGTGGCGCACCTGCATGTCTAGTATTTTACCACAACGCGACGCCCTACCCTAGTAATACTGCAAATTTGTGATCAAAATGTTTCCTAAAAGTAAAATTTTGATGTAATTCTGATTTCTTTCATAATTTATGTTTTTGCGGGTGCTAAATTTTGCCAACAATATTGAACAAATAAAAAAACAGAAATTTTCAATATTTTTGCAGGTTTTGGTAAATATTAGTTTTTAGTTTAAGTTTATTTTGGTGTCACCGAACAAATAATACTCAGTTTTATTGAATATTTTGATGTTATATTATTTCACGTTTTTGAGTCGTTTATTTAAATGTTAGTTGGCATCTCTGTAACTTCAAAGTTGCCAATTTTATGACAAATAAAAAATCAAAGTAATAGTCCAATAAAATAGCTCTTAAGGAAAAACGCTAATATGTGTTTGTACATTGCAGGCCAAAATGGTCTCATTTTTGTGAACTCGTTAGTTTTTTGTTCTTGTCGTTACTGAAATATCCATAACTACGTTCTGGTCAATATTTTACAACCTATTTTGGATAAATTTAGCCAAAATTTTAACACAGAGAATGATTTTCGTCTTTTGTTTATCATTTTCATTGCTTACGTCCGCCATTTTGAAGCCAGCATTTTGTAAATAAAAAAGTTGGCAGACTTTTTGTATTTTCTATAAAATATAAAATCTCTAAGTGTACCAAATTTCATTAATTTTTGTCAAGAAATGGCCATGGAAATGAAACTCATAAAAAGGACCACTGGCAGCCAGCAGCGGTGCGGGTGCCACTTTCTTCATTTTCCGGTGCCCTAGGTTGCCGTGGCGTACACTTTGGAAACCCCTGCATATTTATTTTCTTATTAAAAAATACTTTTATACAATCTTAAAAAAAAATAGTCCAGCCAAATTAGCCGCAAAATAGGAGTTTCTTTACATTTCATTGCTCGTTGAACTGTAAAATATGAAAAACAAAAATAGAAAATCCCCAACAGCGCTTTGTTGGCCCGAAAAAAAAGGTTTGTGAGAAATAATTATTCAGCTATACATTTTAAATGCTTTGCCTTTGAAGTTAGCACCAAAAAAGATACAGGGCAGCAAAATTCACAAAAAAAAAGCATTTTTGTGTTTTATGTTTTAGACTTCAAGGAGCAATATGCGTTTTTCTTTTTTCATTCAGAGAAAAGCTCTCAACAGAGCTTGAGCACCTCCAACATGTTACAAAAATTCTCCGAACGAAAAAAGAAATACAAAATTTTTCTACGGAAAAAAAACAACATCTCACTTTGTCCAAATTTTTACGAAACTTTCAACATAAATATTTTCATGAACACTTTTGATTCAATTTCCTGTTGGCAAAAGAAAAACTAATGCCAAATTTTATTTCTGTACCATTATTTTCCAAAAGTTTTCTGTAATATTTAAGCTCTTTTACTAAAAACTCAGGAATAAACCATAAGCTTTTTTTATCAGTCTTAAGTAAGAAGAGTTCCTCTAATGTTTGTATGGACTCTTTTGATTCTTTGTTCTCGTAGTAAATAAGATGTTCATGCCAAGTTTTGCTTTCGCCCTCGTACTTAATGTTTTTGTTCAAGCCATTGTTGTGTAACAGTTCTTTTTAGCAGCCTTCTGGCTGTGGCTTGTAAAATAACTTAATATTCCACGTTGTTTCAACTTACCTTCTTTTACCTTTTTGCCAAGTTTTTCTTTCCTCCTATTTCCTGCTGCCTACCGCAGAACTTCCTTTCCTGACATCCGATCTGCAAGTGAAGTAGACTACGGAAAAAACGAAAATATTCCTCTTTCATGCAACTCTGTATTCTTAAAGGGACTCTGTTTTTTCAGCTGTTTCTTCTTACCCCTGTTACTTTTAGCCCCGATCTCCTCTACTTTGTACATAAATCTAATAAGGGTAGAAGTAACAAATCCGGGAAAGCAGCAACTAATTCCTGCATACTTACATTTTTGAATTTCTGTGGTGGCTGTATTAAAATCAAGCCAATGGGCCTAAGATATATGCATTAAAGCAATTATCAAAAGACCTAACTTTAACAGGTTATAATGTATTTCTGCATACAATATTTTTCTAAGAAAAGATTATTATAATGCAAATAATAATATACACAATTTTTCTAATTTTTACAGTTATTTTTTCTTATTCATTTAGAAATTCGAAGAAAAAGATGGCCAATCAGTGACACCACTCGTATTGGCAGCAAAGTCGGGCAACACAAATTTCGTTCGAACCATTTTGTCACACTACGATTTGGATCTAGAAATCGAATGCAATGTAATATTCGATGGCCTTGTTGTTTGTGGAGCCACAGCACTCTGGGTGGCAGCTGGAATGGGTAAGAATCCTCTCAGACTTGAGACTTAAAATTAGCGAATCAATTCAATCTCAATTATTGTACTTGTAGGCCACTTGAATATTGTTAAGTTCTTAGTGCATAAAGGGGCCGATATAAATCACAATACAAAAGCGCATTCCTCACCACTACGAGCTGCTTGTTACGAAGGTAATTAGCCTTTATATTATTCTTAATGCTTTCTGTTTTCTTTAATTTTTATTTAAATTTGTTGTTTATTTTTAGGAAGACTTGATATTGTTAGATATTTAATTGAACATGGAGCTGATGTTAATTTGGCTAACACGTACAATAATACTTGTATTATGATTGCAGCTTATAAAGGACACTTAGCTGTGGTAAGTCAGATAAGATGATAATTGAAATTCTTCTCTCTAAACTGATTTAATTTGAATGTAATAAGGTTGATACTCTTTTGAAAAACGGCGCTGACCCTAATGAACAAGCCCTCTGCGGTGCAACGGCTCTTCATTATGCTGCTGAATGTGGATATTTAGAAGTATGTCAATTACTTCTCGACCATGGAGCTAAATTGCAGAAAAATGAGCATGGATTGACACCAGTTCTACATGCCGCTGAACGGTCACATGAGAATATTGTTGAAATGTTCATCAATCGGCCAGGTTTAATGAACAAAGATGATGTAAACTCAGTGAATGTAAAATTGTTTAAGAAAAAAATGAATTTATTTTTATTTTGCTTTAGAAAATCGAAGCTTTAGAATTAATGGGAGCATCATTTGCCAACGATAAGGATAATTACAGTGTTGTGAAAGCCTTCCAGTATATGATGAATGGTATGGAACTTCGTTTCCAGGATCCTGATAATATTATCCGAAAGCGCATAATACAACCCGTCCCTGCTTATGATAATTGGATAGAAACAGAAACAATTGAGGTTTTTTTTTTCTATAATTTTATAATTTCCCTGTTAATTTCAAAATATGTGTTTATTTTGTTTAAAGGATCTTCAAGCTATTAGACTGAATCATCACTCCATTCATATGGAATCATTAACAGTAAGAGAACGTATCTTAGGTAAAAGCAATCCAGACCTGCCCCAACCAATTGTTTATAGAGGTGCGATTTTTGCTGATCAAGAAAGGTTTGAAATGTGTTGTAATCTATGGAGTTACGCAATTGATTTGCGAATGAATACTGATGTAAGTCTACATTCCCTTTGAAAGTTATTGAAAGTCTCTATTTAAAAGAAATTAAATCTCTTGCAGTTATCCGTTGAAAGAGACTTGATGAGATTTGCACAACTCTTTTCACAAATGGTACGATTGGAACAAAATCTAGACATATGCGTTGCTATATCAGTGTTATCCAAGTGCCAACGAGAAATCGATAATAATAAACGAAAAATGGCAAATCCAGGACCTAAAGATATTGTGCCACGAATACTTGTTAGTCATCTCATTTTTGTTTTATACTTAATATTTTTTTAAATAATTGGTTTACATAAAAATTTAATTTACAGGATGAATATGATAATAATATTGTTACTGCCCTTTATCTTATAAAAATAATCACAATATTACTTGCTAATAAAACAAGCACTGTAAGGAAACAACAAATTCAAACTTTATATACATCAATTTCGAATTTAATTCGAAGTGATACTAAATTACGAGATGGTCAAACTTTATTGCATAGAGCTGTGAATGGAGTTACGCCTGTTGATGATTTTTACACCAGCGAAATTTGTAGGTGAGTCGAATTTATACTTACATAATATACATTGGTAATACATACCCGTCCCTGATAAAACATGTATGTACAAAGCAAATTTTGTTTAGTTATTTTAAGAAATTTTAGTTTTTCTAGAAATTGAGTAATTGGATTGAATAAAAAGGAAATTGAATTAACTGTAAAAAATATCAATTAATAATATTTCACCATTTATACTTTTTCATATTGCATACTCATAGTTTGTCTAATGTAGTTACGAGGTTCAAGCAGAAACGGGACGATACATATCTTTGCCTATGGAAGATATTTCGTCCAAGTCACAAAAGACAAAAGTATAGTGTGGTAGCGGTATAGTAGACGCAGTACTTGAGTTAAGGTTTCAGAACTTCTAAAGAGATTGCACTCCAAAACACTTTCCTGCACAAAGAATCACTACTTTTCTAAATTGTTCAAAAAACGTTGTAAAACCAAGCAATGAAAATGTATTTATTAGAATAAATGCAGTTGTGAAGTTTAGCCAGTTCACATTTCTGTGATCTCTGAGCGCTCAGTTATCTCAGAAACCTGAGAAGGATTTCTCAGTTAATTGCCTGTCAAAAACGGAAATTTGAATTCGTTTTTCAGCTGCTGTCAAGAAAAATCACTGAGAAATTCATACGTCAATATTTCTTACGATAAAGTTAACGTCAAATAGACAAATTTTGAATAAAAATGGGAAGAGCAAAAATATTAAATACAGCCCAGGCAGCAAAAATAGAGATTTACCAAGCGGAAAGTTATTCAAACCGCCAAATTGCATCTACTAAATGAGCGTGGTGCAACTTGTAATGACAATTATTTAAAAGATACTCTTTCCTATTAAAAACAATACAAAATCAGATTCAAAGAAGAGGTAGGTGCAAGCTAATCGACTGTTCGAGGTGTTTTCTTGGTGCTGGACATCTGAAGAGGTTAAAGGTAAAAACAATCTTTGATGCGCAACATCATATGATTTGGACGGATGGCTACAAATCTTAATTGCACGATTTTGCTCAGAGGGCGGACGATTTCTTAAGGTGCGATCACCTATAATGGAGCACTGGAGTTTACTTTCCAAAGCACAAAATAACTTGAGTAACCTTATTCAAAGTATTGCAATCAGTTTCCAGGACAACGCACCAATCCATACTGCTCGTATTGCTAAATCATTTATAGCAAGCCAAAATGTTGATGTGATGAATTGTCCACCATATTCACCTGACTTAAAATTTAGAAAATATCTGGGGGTGGCTTACACGCAAGGTATACAATGGAGGGAGGCAGTATCAAAATCAGCTTGGGCCGAAATCTTTGCATGACTCGTTTCCAGAACGGATTTTTGAATTAATTAAAGAAAAAAAGAACGGTGGCCATACTCACAATTAAATTATTTGTTTTCTTTTTGTTGATAATGTTTACAAAAAAAAAAAAAGAATGCATAAAATCAAACTTTTGAACTTTTCCACAATTTTTCTTGCTTTCTTACTAACTACTAAAAATTTCCGATACTTTGAAAAAAAAAATATTTTTCTGTGGCAAATAAGCAGAACTACATAATTTCATTTCTCGCAAAAATTAGTTTTTGACAGATTATGATTCCTATATGTGTACTTTATTACATGAGTTACATAACTTTAACGCCCATATTATTGACTAACTTAAAAACTAGTTTTATAGCAAAACTAGTTTTAGAGCGCATTAATTCTGCAATATTTCAAAGAATTGGTAATATTTAAGAAAACTAATTTCAGATTTTGAGTCTTAAATATTAAATTTCTTGATAATAATACCAATTTGTAGAAAATATGCAACTTTTAAACTTTACAAAACTATTTAAGATAAAACTAGTTTTGAATTTAGTTTATAATATGGCCGTAACCAAATCATTATAGTTGTAGCTTAGGTGTAATCAACACATATCCTAACAACATAAGTATACTATTTTACAATTTGTTAAAAAAAAAGTCCAAAGTCCACAAAAATGTCCACCAAAGAAGTATTTTTTACTGGAATTTTTTGTAATGCCAATAGGAAGAAGAACAATTCTTTAACACGATGTGCTTAAAATGAAACCTTATTCTTTTTCAAAACTTTTGTGCGAATGTTTAAATATTAAAAATTAAAACCTACTCAAAACGAAAACAATAGACTTAAGCTGATCTACCTTCCACCCACAGTATTTATTTCGCACCCATCACTCATTGTTGACGTTATTATTATTTAAAATATCACCGTCAATTGTAGTAAAGAGACTGCATATACCTTTCAATTGAAACTAAAACTATTAAAATCCGTTGCCGTTAACAAAGTCTAACAGGGAGCAGTAGAATTCGTGTTTACATGTAGATTATTACATGCAATATAATTCTAAAAGTTATTTTGCAGTGTTAAAAATTTAATTTTAGAATTAACATATTTCTCACCAAGATCACATTTATCAAGTCTTATTTTTTATACAATTTTATTTTTACGTATCCCGAACTTTGTTTTTCTTTTATTATTAGATTCCCTTGCTTTAAAACAGCATTATTGTTGGTTCATGTTGGAGCACCTGTCACCGCGGAAGATTTTGAGAGAAATACACCTTTACACGTATTGATATCAAGTGTAAGTTTATATTTTTTGTTTTTATAAACATACAAAGTACCTTAACAAATAACTTTTCAGATTCGTCGTGATAATACCTTAGTGATTAATCAGGCTGAAAAAATCATCCAACTTTTCACAGAGGCTGGCGCTCACTTGGACGCTGTCAACTCACTTGGACTCACACCTGCACAATTAGCTTCAGTTTGTAAGTTAAACTTTATTTTTCAAAACATTTTCTGTATAATAATACATTTTTCTTTTTTTTCTAGCTTCCGTGAGTAATATGATGGTGATATACCAAAATAAATCAACAACACTCAAGTGCCTTGCAGCGCGAAGTGTTGCCTTCTATAAGCTCAAATATAAAAACATTGTACCAAAAACTCTTGAGAATTTCATACAAATGCATAGTGCAGAAAAACCAGAAGTTTGATTAAAGGCTGTTTCTTTAAAACTCAAAATAAAAAAACAAATCTAGGAGTGATTTTCAATGCAAAGAGCTGTGAATTTGTGTTATACATAATATATTATATTTTTTTGTTCTAAAGATAAATGTCTTCATAGTTTATAAACAAAAAAAAGAATATTAAGTGAAAAGATTGAAGCTTATAGAGAGAGAGAGAGAGAGATAGAGAGAAAGAAAAGATAGCTTGTGTCTTATGCATTAATGTCTAATAACCCTAGATTCTCGATCTAAAACGAATTTATTTATTTTTTTATACGATTTATCACATTATTTATTTTTTTATACGACAGATAAGTAATTATTTTTTTTTTTTTAATTTGTTATTTGAAATTTTTTTTTAAGTTTTACTGAGAGCACTCATTTCGATAAAATACTAACTAACTACAATGAGAAAATACCATTAAGAACTGAAATTGTTGGCATATTAAAACAAAACTAATAAAATAAAATACACTTTTATATTGTATTGAGCTTGTACCATATTATATTGTAATAAATAATATACACATACATAAATGCAAGAGAAATATGTACAAACCTAACTATTATTGTTCGTTTTCTTATTTCTTAAAAGAAAAAATACAAAACCATTCGAATATGAAACTCCGAAGGCATTAAATTTGTTTGAGAGAAACAAATATTGCGCATACGCCACAGTGACCCTGTTCTAAAATAAATTTGATAATGACGAAACACTCCTTTTTTGCATCTGCCTTTGTTTGACACCTTAATCTCGAAAATCGAAAGAGAGTTGTCAAAGATATAGTCTTACACATTAGGCGCGTTCCACTAAGCGATGTCTCTGAGTGATCCGAGATTTTATAAGTGGGACAAGAAATCTAAGCTGTAAGTTTCAAGTATTTTGCGGAGATTTGAGACAAGAAATTTTTGGGTTCATTTCTCAGTGAGATTTTTTGTTGGTGGGACGGACATATTAACAATTATTATCAAAGTGGGTCACTATGTAGAATTTTTGTTTCTATTCTTGTTTTTACACAAAAATTTCTATCGTTGACCAAATTATGAAACCAGTTATTCTATGTCGATCATTCATCGACCTTTGAATGTATTATGTTTGATCATTCAATATTTATTAAATATAGGATCAGGGTGCTAATATTTTAGAGCCCAATTTGTAAGGCAACAAAAAAAAAGAAGATTCCAATTAGAGAAATATTAAACTTATTATGGGCATTTTTGAAATGTCTTTGGTTCGGTCCGTTATCGGTTTGTATTTGGTTCACACGAATTTTATTTTTCTATACAAAAAAAAAATACAAAATTGAATAAACGAATACGTGGATCGCGGTTTATTGGCATTTTTTCGATTCATTTATAACTTGAAGCTACCAACTAAATAAATATCTGCAGCAACATCTTTTTTGACCACATCAAATTAAAAAAAAAAAAAAAAAAAAACAGATTTCAATCTAGAAAGATCTAATTTTATTATAATCGATTGGACATTTACTATAAATACAAAACACATCTTCTATTGTTAATATTTTTCTTTTTTTTTCTAAAATCTTATTCAGGAAACATCTGAAAAATATCTAAGAACTAAATTTAGTTGTTTATTTTTTGTTTATAAAGTTTAAGTACGAGTAAGAATTTGTTTTTTTTTTTATAAATTGTGTGTCATACTTTTTTTTTTTTTTGTTGTAAATTTCTATAAATCACAGATATTTTTAAGATTCGATCTTATTCAAACAAAATATTATTTACATTTCCTACAGATGAATTACATACATACATATATCTGCATTGTTAACTTCATTGTTTTTTTTTTTTTTTTGATTTTGTATGATATGAATATCTTTTTATTCTAAGAAATTATGTATGAAAGCTTAAAAAATTATAACACTTTAGTCTTATCATCGTAATTATCTTGTATTGTTTTTTTTTTCTTCATTATTTTGCTATTAATTTTATATGTTCGATCGTGATTTATTGACTTCACTGACTCGGGGATAAATTTCAGGTTGTCTCATTACTTCATCATAAGTTGGCGGTGGAGCTGAAAAAAATAAATAGGAAAGAAGATTTTTCAATTCAAGTTCAAGGCTTTAATGAGGAGTAAATTATTAACATTGCATGGAATATTTAAGCATTTGGTTGACATTAAAATAAAGAAAGCAAAAAAAATCAAAAGTACACTTGAAAAAATGAATTACATTAGCAATCATTTAACTTATTGTTCAAAAAAAAAAAATAACTATTTGCGATTCCTAACGTAAAAGTGCTGCTCGCCATACAAATGTGAAATTTAAGGAAGATTTTTATATGAAGAGTACAAGAATATTTTGTTCAAGTATTTTTTTTTTGCTTTGAGAAAACGACTTCAATTGAATTTGGTTGGGATCCTTATCAAAGTTAATAATTTATAAAAATTGAAAATCTTATTTCTTGATTAAAATCAGTGATAAATCATTGATACTGATGCTAATAGTTGCCCGTTGAAAGAAAATTGACATAATCGCTCATTTACTTGAAGACTGTCATAACTCAAAAAACGGGATTTTTGAGTTAATGATGCAGAATTATTTGTTTAACCATCCTTTATATTTTGAATAAGATTCCAAGTAATAAACTTGTGTACCTTTCCCGTTTCAAGCGAAAATACGTCAAAATCGAGTTTTTTTTTTAACTACATATGACAGTCTTCAAGTAAATAAGCGATTATGTCAAACGGGCAAGCGATATATTGGTAGAAATTTGATAATATATTAAAAGTTGGGTTTTCAAGTAGGTACCATACTTCTATATTCATCAATTTTTATTATTCGGCCCTTGCGGGAAGCTTTACCAAAAAAAAAAAAAACCGTTACTATTGCCTTCGAAGGACGAAGTTGGTAATTCAAAAATACTTTAATAGATACCGGTTAAAAATTACCGCTCTTATCGGATTTCTGTTTAAACTTAACAATAAGATTTTTGTGAACAAACAATGTTTTTACGAAAAAAATTTATTAAAAAAAATTTTCAGGTCTGTTTAGAAAACAACTACTACAAATATTTACACCCGTTCAGATGGGAGGGGGGATTTTCTCAAAAGTTGACGTAAAGACGAAAAAAAATTATTGAAATACAACGGAGTGAAATACTAGGTCAAATTATATGTTGTTTGATAGCCAGAAACATTTTAAATAAAGTTAATCCGATAAATAGTGTAAGAAAAACTGATTTTCAAACTCAGAATTTTGAACTAAACCTTTCAATCAAAATTTTTAGACTTTTAAAAGATTTTTTATCCCAATACCTAAAGTAAATTAACTAACTGCCTTCTAAAATTGAAAATAAAAATATTAAGTTGGGCAATATATTCTCTGTAGTTCAGGAAAAACGTATTTAGAGGTGGAAATTTCTGAAGTAATAATTTTGAATGACTAACTTAATGTTTTTTTTTAGGGTGCTAAGCATGAATCTAAAGCTACAAAAAAATATTGCGATAAACGTGAGAAATCATCGAATAACATTTAAATAAGAATTTTTTTTTATTGTTTTTGGTGTTAGATATCCATCCATCCTACTATCCAACAAACCATCCATGGAAAAAGTATCTTTAAGTTAGTCCTAGATTAAACACTCAAAATAAACGCTTCATTTTTTGTTGCACTAAAAATAAATTGTTTTAATTGCATAACGTTCATTTGTTTAACAATAAAAAAAAATGTCAACATATCACAAAACAATCACTTTAAAAAAAAAAATCAATTAACAAAAAAAACTGTATACGTGGTAGAAATTTTCTGAAACAAGATTTACATAGATTTAGTATAGTCCAATCTTATATAATTTTTTAAAAATTAAAAGAAGGACAAAAAAACTTTATTTTTGCAGACCAGTGTAATGTATTAATAATTTTGATACCTACAAAAATTGATGCCAATTAGATAGATCTTCCTTGTTTGTCACCAAAAAGTTTGTTTCAAAACTATTGATTTGTTTCCGTATCTGTCCGAAATATGCACACAAAGTATGAATTTCAATTGCATCTCACGAGCAGATGGAAGTATATGTAAACTGGCAATAATTTTTGTTGGTATGTCAAACACTGTGTGACACTCAAAATTTACACAGGCGGAGACCTATCAAGTTTTGTAGGTAGCTTATTGGACTAATTAAAAAACGATATACAAATTCCGTAACACCCTCAAAATCTACAGTCAGGAACAAAAATCGGTTTTTTCGACCTTCTTTCAATGTCGTTAAATTTTTGAATAATTTTAGATTTTTTAATGTTTTAGAAAGAAGTTTCCGAATTTTTAACCATTTAATATTTTTTTACTGTTTTAGAAAAAAAAAACACACATTACACAAAACACAACAATGTTAAAAAACAAGTGGTTTGTTTAAACCACCTAGACTGTATAAGCCGAATAATTTCAATAATCCAATTTTTTGCCATACAAACAAAAAACAAAACTGCAATATTACTACACTTTAACTTTCAATCGCCCCAGCTACGGACTGCAAGAACTCGACATCTCATACACACCTTTCCATACAAGACCTTTCCAAAAATACCAATCATTTTATGATCATAGTGTAAAGTAAAAATAAAAATCAAATCCATTTCAGTATAAAACTAAAAAAAATTTCTACATCGTCATGGTTTATTTATAGTTTTATGAATGTTGACCCTCCCAAGTCCTGAGCCATGACCAGACCATATTATGTGAACGTAAGTATGTAATTGGCTTTTTAAACATTATGAAATTTTAGCACGAAACATGTCTATACTCCACCCACATTCTACCTTTAAAATAAATTAATATTATGTTACCGTTTAAAATGTATTCCTCGTCATTGGTATAGGCAGGATTTATGACGGCATCTGTGGGATACGTTTCGATGGTCCTTTCATCAATAACAGACCTTGACCGATACGAATCGAGCCTTGAACGACTGACCTGCGAATATGAATCCATATCGTCTCTGAAATCATCCGATGGCAATTCGATAACATGAATCGATGGTCGACGTTCTGTTAAAATATTAATCACACATTTTTTACTTCAACCATTTTTTTGGGTTTCCTGAATTACATTTTATGGTTTTTAAGTTTTTTTTTATATTTTGGCTTACCAACATTTTCCGTGTAATTATCGGTGAATGCAAAATGAGGTGCTATCGACTTTTTACATCGCAAAAATAACACAATTAGAATCCAGCCGAGAATTAACATCAAATAGATGAATCCCAACATCATCCGTTTTTAAATTGATGTTGATGGCTTTTGATTAGAATTAACATTAGTTTTGACTTTAATCTATGTTTGATTTTTTTTTGTTGTGTGGCACAAATCGAGTTAATCAGAAAATAAACGAATTGATTCACTTTGGGTTCAAGCACTTTTCAAAAGTTTCGGAATTAACTGAAAATTTGCATTTGACTTGACCATAACAAATGGAAACCTTGGCAGCCACTTCCAGTTCCGCACTTCCGCGCACCACCACTTTCATCACAAACTATACTCGCTCGTGTATATACTACACCATAAGCACACCACACCGTTACAAGGATTCACTTTAGCATAAAATAAATCGAACATTCATTGGTCAATAAAATTATTCCATTGGTTCGATGGGTTGCAAGTTGCGACATTCGTTCAAAGACACACTGTGATTAAACTTTCTTAATTCACTGGAATTGTATTTAATCCGTCAGGACAATTTAAAGAACAATTCCACTGGGACAAAGGATTTCCGTTTATATTTTTTGTTTTCTCACCTTGGAGGAGCCACCGACCGATGGCAACGATCAGAAGGCAAATGTCACGATTTTACTGTGAACAAGGCGATATGCGCCTACACCCTTAAACATTAAACAGTAGAAAGGATGACGACGACGACGACGACGCCGCGACACAGTGGCGGTGTAGTGGTTGTGGCAGCGACGACGAAGGACGAATATATCCGTATGGGGAATAGTTTTACATTAGTAACACATTTTCCATTTTCCCTAGTTTCCGTTTTTTGTCTTAAACTGTAATGGCCATTCAGGTAAGGTGGCAATGGCGATGAGTATTTTCAGGGCAGGCTTATTGGATTTTGAGTGAAAGTGACAGTAAGGCTAAAGGCGCAGAAAATTTTAGGGGGCCCATTAGTCCAGACATTTGGTGGTATTCATGGAACCTGGTAAACCTGTTAAATGTGGTAAATTCGTAAATCTGGTAATTGAACTGTCAAATTCTCTCCAGGAATTCTTTACCAAAATATAGTAAACTTTTCCACACAAATTTGTTTGGTAAAAGTTTACTGTCTCGAAATGGTCATTATGGAAAACTTTTAACGTTTCATTTTGGTCATATTAGATATAACCAGCCACTAATACCAGCCACAAGGAATGAATCATAATTTTCTCCAAATAATTCAAATATCAATAAATAATAATTTACAAACATTTACCCAAGTTGATTTTAGGGGGGTTCATAAAACATGCCTTTGGTAAACATTCCCATTTTACCAGATGGAAAAGATTACCGGGTTTCATGAATACTCCTATTGTGTTATGACTTATTGTAATAAATAAATTTGGTTATAGAAGAATATTATATAGCCGATTGAATAACCCAAGTTTTTGACCCCGTGTGCCGAAGAATTTAAAACAAAATCACCCTACATTATGGTACCAAACATATCCGTGTACAGTTTAAGCCAGAAGTTAAGGCAATAACCCCTTACAATTTTAATTACTAGGTAAATTTATTCAGCTTAAATGCATTATAGATACTGCATAAGCTAAAATGCCTCTAAACAAAGAAATGTTATTTATAAAAGAAGTCTTACACTTTTTAAACTAAATGCGTTTATATATTGATTAGATTTCCTTACACAAGTAAATGTATGTTTTTAAATTAGAATTTACGTAATGTTGAATAGCCTTAATTAAATAAATACTAGCTGACACAGCAGAAGTTGTCCTGCCCTGCACATTGAATTTTATTTTGTAATTACATTTATGATCTATTATGCGATCTTTTATATAATTGGCTAGCCACTGACCCGCAAAATTTTTCATTGGCTTCATAATTTTAGTAATTATATCCACTGTTATATCCCTTGTATATAGCAAATACAGGGTAGGTCCTAGGACACTTCCTTGTGGAACAGCAGCTTCTATTTTCTTTTGTTCTGAATTTTCTCGATCGTACTGTATTCTAAAGAATCGATATACGATTTTAGTTTTTCATAGTACTGCCTGGGTAAATCTCCCTGCAGTTTTTACTCTAGACTCTAGACCTTATCAGATGCTTGAGCAACATCTAAGAAGAACCAGCATAGATGATTAAAAAGTTAGATGCTTGAAGTTTCAATTTGAAATAAAAACTCAAAATATGGTTAATTTAAGGCCACCATAAATGCCCTAATCCTTCACTGACGATGTTCATTTTTTTTTTTTTTTGTAAATTATCTTTATGTGTAATAATGTGCAGTATTATAGTCGTCGCAGGATATTTGCGCGTACAAGGACCTTTTACGTCATCTTTTAGTCATGGAACAATGGCGAAATGCTTTCCATTTGTAATTAACCCTTAAATATAGGTAGGTGTTTATATAAACTATACAAGTTTAGGACAGAGAGAATGCCTAAACGTAAAGGGGGGCCGCTGGGTTTGTGTATTTTGCTGCGCGCTAATTTACACTGTAAACGTAAAAGGATGCATGATGATTTTCTATATAGTGATGTTGAGAAGGTGTATTTTTAGGATAGTCTTTTTTATTTCTATTATTTCTTTTTTTTGTCCTTTGTTTTTGTTATTGTTTCGTGATGGCACACATTCTGCGTGGCTTTGTGTGTCCTTAAAAAAAAAGAGACAAAAAAAGAAAAACTAGAATGTTGACAAAGTTGTTGTTTGTTTTATTTTGTTTTGTTTAAGGCGAAGCGAAAGTTTCATAATCAATATCTACACTATAATGTATGTTAGAATGTATGTATGTATAGTTTATGTGACTACAAGGTGTTTAAACTTTCGTTTGTAAATATAATTTATCTGAAAAAAAACTAGATACTTATTATTTGAAAGAAAGTGATTCAATCTTTTGGCTGATAAATGTTTATGTGATATCATTGAGCTTTTGAACTTGATTTTTTTTGTCCAAGAATGTGATATATGTATAGAGACTTTGGCTCGAGGTCTTTTCTTTCTTTCTTAACAATAACTACTTACTTTTTTATCTGCAATTAAAGTAAATTTATGTCCTAGTACCCCACATTTATTACAGTGAGCGGTAATCATAGAGTAACGTTGTTATTTTCTTTCCAAATGCAGTGTAAGCGGTCACTTGTCAAAGTGTGTTATAGTGTAAATTGTAAAAAGATATAAAAAGAATTTTACATAAGCAACCTTAATTCTTAACTTTTCTGTACCGTTGCCAGGTATTGTTTTTATAGAAATGTTTCTTATGTAAACAAAATTAAATATTAAAAGAATGATTATTATTTTACCACAATTATTGTGTGGTTACAGTTTTCACCTAATATTTATAATGTTAACTTTATTTTAAAGGTTTTTTTTTGGATTGAAGGAACGTTACGTCTTATGCTATGTAATGTTTTGCAGATGTTAAAATAAGTTAATTAATTAATTGATCATTAAAATACAATTATCTTAGAAATTTTGTTCACTGGGGCGTATACGTACTTTTTTTTTAGTAAGTCTACCATTTCTTATTGCAATACTTAAGAATTTGTGTCACGCTATACACAAATTTAATTTTTTTTTCGTCTGAACCAAAAATTGTGAAGAATTTGAGTATGCTCAACACAAATAAAATTTGTGTATCTTCACAAATCGTCTGATCTTAGCTTAAGTAAGTAGCCCTATTTTGTTTGATAATAAATCAATCCACCACGCAAAATGTCAAGTTTTCAATCTAATCCATTATTTGAATAAGTCTTACCACAATTCAGCGTCAAAAGTGAGTAACCATTAAAAAAGTTATTTGTCTAAAATCATGTTTTTAAAAATTCGTCATTTTTAAAGACTATTATCAACAAAACTTACTCGAAAAATAAAAAAAAATATTAAAAATAAAGTTTGCTAGTTTTTAAATGGTGAAATTGTTTGTAAATTATTATTTTTATAATGTTTTTAATATTTCCCGTTTTTAACCATAACTTTTGAATGGTATCTTTTTTTTATTTAATTTGTAATATCTATTTAAAGTTAATTAAATTTGCCTTCAAATCTCGTCCTTTATAAAAGCTTTAATTCTAAATACTGAACAATGTTAAACAAGACTGTGTTTTATTGTATGAAACTGTTTACTCACTTTTAACACCCTCTGTATGGTTTAAGTTCGGTGTTGCACATCATGATTTAAGATGAGATTGAAAATGGCATAGTACCAACCTGTTACGTATACCCCATGAAAACGGATAAAATGAATTCTTTACACCACATAAGTTTTACTTTTAATAATTTATTTTTTCATATATAGTGTTTTTTTTCAAAACATTTTTATTACAAAAATGTCAAATTGAACACTCTCAAAGTTTTGTTTTATTTATTTCTAACATCTATATTATAAAATTAAAAAAAAAAATAAACTTAATAAAATAAATTAATATTATTTGTTAATGACTTAAATATTTTTTGAGAAAAAAAAAATATAACATTTTGATATTTTTTTATATATAATATTTTTATAATTCAATATACAAACTTTTAGTTATGGCACAAGGCATATATAAATTAATACTAATAGTAAAACATATTTGTCAGTAATAAATAGAAAGAGAGAGAGAGAGAGAGAGAGAGAGAGAGAATGCAGAACGAGAGAGAAAAAAAATGTTAACAATTTATTTTTAATTAACATAATAACAATATAAAATATTTAAAAAAAAAAAAAAATTAAATAAAAACAAAACATTAAACTAAATCTTAAGTACAGAGGAAGAAACCATAATGTTTTTGGTTCTTTTTGTTTTCTTCGACTTCCTTGCTCATGTTTTTTTTTCTTTTTCTCATTAAAATTGAGAGAGATAGCTGCTTTATAGAGAATTGCATTAAACAAAAATGGTTTCATCTGTTTTTTTTTGTTGTATTTGTTGCTCATTTGCAGAACACGGCACATTGGTACTGGAATTATCACAAGAGTTTTAAATCCATTCACAGGATCAACTCAAAAAAATGCTGCCTCATAGGACTTTTTAAGCCCTAGAGACTTGTAGTTGCTTGCAGTTTTAAATACCGAGCTCCGTGCTCTGGATCGGCCAAATGAGCAATTCTCTCGGAAGCTGCATAGCATGTTGTTGCGGTGGGAGTACTGGGACGACTATTACTTCGTATTCTCGTTGCACCCCAGATCAAGACAAATATACTGGTGACTAAGATGCCAAGACCAAGTCCAGGGAGGAAGCTTTTGTTTAAGCTATCGATGAAATTATAAGCTCGAACATTATCTCCATTTGATGGATATTCAGACATTGAATATTTTCGCCCCGAAGAAAGTGGACTTTGGTCATCGTTTCCACTAATTTCGTCACTGTGCGTTGAAACTCGATCAAAGTTAGAAATATCTGATGCGTAAATCGGTCTTCGATTAATCGATTGTATTGGCGGTCGAATTTCGTAATTCGAATTTGGATTGCTCAGTTGGAGTTTGGTAATATTTGAACAACCAATAACGACTTCAGACTTTGGACTGTCCTCTTGCACCAAGACAAGACAAAAGCGATAGCTAAAAGAATTAAACAAAAAAATACATTATTTTCAAGGGAAATGAGAAAGTAAAGAGCGGAATACCTTTCACCGATTTCTAAGATTGAACTTTCAGGAACTATTACGCTGACTGTATTTTGACCGTTTATAATTTTACTCTCACAATGGATCTACAAAGAAAAATAACGGATACAAAATATAATATTAGAGCCATATTGGATATTTCACAGAAAAAAATATACTGTTTAAATTTCCCAATAACCTAAGTAACATTCAGCTATGGTTTTCAACTTTATATTTTTTAGCTTCAAGGTCTTTCCCTAATAATTATTTCTATACTTTTATTGATTTATAAAAATAATTGCACATAATTCTTAACGTATTTGACATGTGTGATAAAACGGCACACATTATTGTTGAAGAAAGAGCGTGGAAAATTGTAATTTCACGTACCAGGTGAATGTTTTCGATTTAGTTTCTTTATTATTTCTCATATATTCAACTAGTAACTGGGTAAAACGAAATCACATGTGTCTCACTTTGACTAAAAGAAAACACGCAATATTACCATTGGCGTGACAAAATGAATTAATATTTCTTTTTGAATTCAACTTTTTCATACAACCCCCAAAAAATTTCCCACAACCTATAATGTGCTATAAATCGGTTATATGCCGAGGATAAAACTATGTTTTAAAGGTTTTGAAGTTACATCTTTTGCAAGTAATGGTTTGGAATTCATATGTTAAAAAAAAAATCAATTAATTTGATTTCTCATTCAAATACAATAATTGAAGAAAGTTTGTTCACTGGGGCGTATACGTACTTTTTTTGTTTTTGGGTTTTGTCACTTCAATTTGTATTTAACGTCGAAAGTCATTAATATTGATGTACCTACAAAATGACAAATTCGTGTACTTCTATATATTTGGAATTTTCTTTACAATATCATCAGATTCGGTCGTAAAAATGTTTGATTTTTACTCACGCGGAGGTAATAAACTAAAATTCAGGACGAAAACAATTTACATTGAACTCTTCTAAATAAAGAGATTACCGATAGATAATGGCTGTTCAAGCTTTATTGGGATAACATCAGAAAATCAATTCCAGAAAAGATAGGACATTTAGTACTAAGATGTAAAAACAAAAACAATTCATTATTTTTTATGACTGGTATCGAAGATAAATGTCACCCTCAATGGCGGGTTCAAGTCCCTCAAAACAAAATAGGGTTGCCAAACTTTAATATGTATGTAAATAAAATCTTGCCATATGCGATATGATTTAAGGGTATTTTTGAATGCAATCAAAAAAATGCCACACTTATAAGATTGGGTATAAAAATTCTAGTTGTGAATCTAAGATTAGAATAAGTTTTTCTTGCTTTCTAAAAAAGGTAATGATTTTCAAAACAATAAAAGGGTAATTTCGCAAAAAAGCAGACAAAATGCTAAAACGAAAACTTTGCATTTAATTCGCTCTTTGAATTTTAAATGACTTTTGAGTATGGAGTTAGAAAATTTCTTAAAAGAGTTTAACGTAGGACTGAAAACAAAGTGAATTATCAGAAAACTTAATTAATAAAAGTGAGAATCAAAATTAACATAAATTTAAAAGGATATTTATCACATGTTTCAATGAATTTTGTGTTACCTTTTGTCTTCATTTTCATTTCCTTACTGACAGCTACAAGGGTTTGTAACACAAATCTGCTTCAAAACAAACTACAGTCAGCAGTCAGTACTAAAATACTGACTAAACAGGCTAATTGAAGCAGTTCATTGACTAAAAGTTAGTTAACTGACTAAAAGTTAATTAACTGCAGTACTCTTTGACTGGTTTAAGTCTTCTAGTTAGTAGAAAGTTTTTGTACTATTGTGTTTCAAATTTAAGTCAGGCGTACTACCACATTTCCATGACACTTTCTCGTAGGAATATAGAGCTCTGAAAGTAACTTCAAGTTGAAAGAATAAAAAAAAGAACAGTACAAAAAACTTTCTTCTGACTAGAAGACTAAAATCAGCCAAAAAGTACTGCAGTTAATTAACTTTTGAGTCAATTGACTGCTTTCATTAACTGTACAGTCAGTATTTTAGTACTGACTGCTAACTGCTTATTTTGCAGTTAATGAACTAATTAGCAGTACTAACTTCCAGTAAAAATTAAAGTCAATTGACTGTGACTGAATTGACTGCATTTTCAATTGAATGCAGTCTTTTACAGCTCTGTAAGGAAAAAGTCACCGAAGCATTTTGAGCAATATCAAATGATGCTGTGGCACATAAAGCGTTTTTTGTATGCAATGGCAAGGAGCGTAATATTAAGTATTAAATTCCATATACAATTGTTTGTCCTAAGCACTTTTTTTCATTTGAAAAAAATTTTTGTACGTTTTTTGCTAAGATGTATACATTATTAAGCTAGGGGAATTTCGTTTTTGTAACTTACCGGCGATTTATCAATTAAAATTTCATTAATGTTCTCCTCTTTGTAAACAAAAATAGCATCACACATGTAATCATCTTGACTGAGATTCAGAATCCATTGCAAAATAAGTCCATAATCAGCTGAATAATGTAGCTCCAATAGAGATATCTGGAAATGTTGACAAAATTTTACTTAAAACCAACATTCAATATCAAATATTTCAAAAACAAAGACTACCTTTTCACTAAGATCTCTAATGTTGGTTGAATTATTCTGCCTGGAAAGAGCTTCAAGTTGCTCCAAAATATTGGCATTATCCTTTTCAATGTTATCCATATCACAGTGCAATGACTCAACTGGAACCTGAATTAGCGGAGCTCCCTCCAATCTCGGCGGCGTAACACAGGTGGGACTTATCAAATCTTGTGAAGGTAATTTCGCCACTTGAAGCCATTCAGCAAATGGTCGTATCGTACAATCACATGATAGTGGATTCTCTTGAAGCGACAAACTCTTCAACTCTTTGGCTCCATCGAATGCATTCTTGGCTACAATTGATATATCATTCCCCGACAAGCGTAATTCGTTCAGGGATGGCAGTGGGGCAATCAAATCGGATGTAAGAGCTCTCAAGAAATTATGGGTAATATCGAGAACTTTCAGTCGGGCCAAATGTTGTAGGGAAGAACTCGATATGGCAACAATTCCATTATAGCTCAAATCTAAATTCTCAAGAGCACCTAGACCGTAGAAAGCATGGTCTTGCAGAACATCGATTTGATTGTGCCGCAGTGACAGACTAGTTAAGTGACTGAAATTTTGTAAAGCTTTATTTTGAATGCTTTTGATTAAGTTTTTATCGAGATTCAGAGATTCGAGATTTCGAAGAGCAGGTATAGTAGAGGCAGATAGTGGTCCATTTATTGAATTCGAACTAAGATCTAGTTGACTGCAATGAAAAAGAATTTTAAATTAGTCAAAATTCTTAAAAAAATAAATGTCTTCAAACTTACCGGAGGTTATAGCACTGACTAAGAGATCGCAAGCTCGAAGGAAAGTCTCCCAGGCGATTGCCTCCAAGCTTTAAAACTTCAAGTCTCTTAGCATTTGTGAAAGACCGAAGAGAAATGCTGGATATTTGGTTATTGCTTAATTCTAGGTAAATAAGATTCTGTAAACTGGCAAAATCAGCTGTGCCAAGAGCTTTGATTTTATTATTTGATAAGTCAAGACGCTCCAGAGATGTCAAGTGGGTTATGGAATTCCAGGGAACACTAAGAAGAGCGTTGCTTGGTAGACCTATGGAAATTCAAAATATTTAGAATAGAATCAGTCTCAAGAATGTTAACGAGCTTTCTTACCTAAAGCTTGAAGTGGTGTCTTCAGGCCCAGAAATGCCGACTTGTGTACTCTTTTAATTTCACCAGATGATATCACCAAACCATGCAGAGATATGTTTTCAAAAATTTTAGCATCACTCAAAAAGCTCACATTCCGCAGTGAACAATCAAGCAACGAGATGGGATATGGGGATGCCCTAAGGCTCTCTGATAGGACCTATATAATTTAAGTTACTAAAATTGTTATGTTTCGTTGATCAAAGAAAACTCACCGAAAGTCCATGAAGATCCCCATTACACCTCAAAGTGTGTGGTAAGTCACAACCACACTCTAAGCTTCTAGAACTTGTAATGTTTGGACATTTCCAGTCTTCGGCATCTTGGGCAATTGGAATGGAGTCTATCTCAACTCTTCTCTTCTTTGGTGAGCTTTTTTGGAAAAACTTAACCGAACTCTTTGGTGTAGATGTTGTTGTTATTGTTGTGGTTGGTATTGTAGATGATGATGATGATAAAATTGTAGTTAAAGGTGACGTTACACTTTCATCTAAACTAACTGATGTTGTATTATTTTCAATGTCATCTTCAATAGCTCGTACCGTTATCAATGAATTCAATAAAAGCAAACATGCAATAACTGTCGTAAGGTATCTAAAATGAAAAGAAAACAAAAATATCAAATGTTTTTTTAGGTCAAGTAATAAATGTTCTTTGAAAAACTGCATCTATTTAGGCACAAAAAACACAAATCGTGTTGTGAATGCGTTACGCATTATTTGATTAGTACGGTCGCGAATGCAATTGTTAAATTACACAACAATTTGCCAGTTAAAGCATACGCTCTAATCAAACAATAAGATTTATATCTTTCACTCTCGGGGGTCTAAGCTAAAGTGTTTAGATAAATTGCAAGAGCTCTAAACATTATATTGTGTCATTTGCAGTGCAGTTCGGCTGGTAGAGGGGTAATTTTAGTTGATGTGACTCTGATTTATGTAGGTGATTGCCGGCATTTGACCCATTATTTAAATCATATGATATAACACGATGTGTGATGATATAGCTTTGGATGAAATGCAAAAAATTGAGTAAATAAGTTGATTAGTTTTGTCGATCATGTGAAAAATTTTAAACTGTGATATCATTTCTTTGTGCGGTGATACAAAATTAGGAACAAAAGCTTTTGTATAGAAGAAAAGGATCCTTTTTTTCTGAATCTGTATCCTAATCTTAAGCTAGGGAACGTACAATATAGTTGTTCATAGATTGGCAATAGAGTGTCTAGTTTGAATGGTAAGGGGCCGTCTTAGGACGTGCAAGGGCCCTAGGGCAAATAATATCTTGGGGCCCTTAAACAATAAATATTAAAAAAAAAAAAATGGTTGAAACCATTTTCGCTATTTCAAGCCAAACTATTCTTTTAAGGTTTTCAATGAGCTTGGATCGACCCATAGATTCTCTTTCACACTTTAGTTTTGAAATAAATTCAGCCATATTATTTTCAATGTAGATAAGTAAACGCGAATATTTGTATGGGAAATTTCTATCAACTAGGCACTCACTAAAGACACTTGCGTTCACCCTTTTGGGGCCGTATAAGCCGAGGGACCTAAGCTTCGGGAGCTAAACCTGGGCCCCAATATCGCCTATGGCTAAGATAGGTCTGATGCTGAGGCATATAAATTGAAAATTGGTAGACCAAATCATAACAAGGTACAAACAGTTTTTGAAAAATACAGGGTGATTTTCATAAGATGTAGAAAAAGTGGTCTATTAAAAAAGTTTAGGTGAAAAATATCAATCTTCACTTTTTTTTCGAGCAACGTCTGCAAAATATAATAATTTTCTACCGAAATTCGGAGTCGGTGACCGCAACTTTAAGAGCGTTAATATAAGCGTTAATATTCGTTGTGAGATGTTGTCTTGCCAGTGAGGCAACGGGTTGGTCGAAGTATCGAAAATATCGCTGCCGTTCAGACGTCCGTAGAAAACGATTCAAAACAGTCAATTTCGTATTTTGCGTAAGGATCTTGGTTTACACCCATACAAAATCAAGCTGACTCAAAAACTGAAGCCGATGGACCATTTGAAGCGACGCCGTACGTTCTCCGATTGGGCTCTGGACAAGATGCTCATTTTTGCCTCAATGGATTCGTCAATAAGCGAAAAATGCGTATTGGTCTGGTGTGGTTAAGGCATCGAAAATTGGGTCCAACGAATAAACCGCTTCAAATGTGCCCGTGGTTACCTTATGAACGAAGTCGAGTTTCATTCATAAATGTTTTGATTGTACTTCAAGCCGATAGTATAATTTTGAAATATGTTACTCAAATGGTCTGCGTTATTTCAAAATAAAAAATTGTCAAATCCTTATGGGAAAAATATAGTCATCAAGTAAGGACGAAACAGGCCAAACTCAATCTCATAAAGAGTCCAAAAATGTAGAAGAAGCTTTCCTGTTGTACACAGTCATTTTAAGGATCTTAAAAATAATGAAATAAACCGAAAAAGGCAAATCAATACTCATAAGTCATCATTTATCTAGTAGTCAATTTCGTTTAAGTGTTGAAAAGGTTTAGCAGCGGCTTTGAATGCCTTTCTTTTGGAAGCTCAAAATATACCGCGATAACATTCAAATTCAAACTGGAACAAGCTCAGTGTTTTGACACATTTAAATTTTTTTGTAAGGAAAGATAACAAAATTCTTAGTTCTGAGACAAATGATGGTTGCTTCATCATGATCACTAAATTCGCTTGACAAACAAATTTAGGAAATCATGTGGCTTGGTTTTCTAGAAAATTCGTACAATTCAGCCGTATTTTCTATTCTGGAACTAGCAGATGAGGAAGTGTGTCAGTGGAAATGGTAAGGTAGTTCATATTATTGATAAAATAGTTCAACCGGTAAATTCATAATCGTTTTAAATGCGAACTTTGCGAATCACGCTAACTCCCCGGAAATAAAGTATTTCATAATAAACATGAATATGAAGAAAATACGACTTATGTGGCGGAAGTTTTGTCACATTTTCATTTCATATATAAACAGTTAAATTTCGACCAAAAAGTGAATTTTTTTGCCATGTATTACTGGCCTACAAATAAATAAATTAGTCTGAGTTTAAAAATTTCAAACATAATTCTTCCGTTGTTCTTTATAGAATAAGATGGGCTTCCACATGTATATATTCTTATGTTTGTTTTTTTCTTAATAACATAATATTTGTTCGTTGTAGCATATTATAATGTAAATGATAAATATGGAAAGTTTATAAATCTTTTGCATAGTGGGGTGTAAATAGTATTAATTTTGATTGTATATCGTATATAATGTACATTATATACTCCGGGTCACTTGATTATGTATCTTACGATTTTTTTGACATGTGTATCATTACGTCAACCAAAAACACGAAAAACATTCTGTACTCATTTATATTTTAAATGAAACAGAGTGACCCGATTGCTAATCGATAGATACATAAACTGTAACTCGAAATTTGTATAAAATCCTTTTATTCCAAACCCTGTATAATTTAAATCGAAAAAATCAATCAATCTTTATCAAATGATGCGCAGTGTGTTGTGCCTACATAATTCTAACACTGCAACATAAAATAGCTCTGTAACGCACTGAGTCCGAGTCTTTAAAAGGCCCACATTTCTATTTTTTGCAATTAGTGTGTTGAAAAGTATCTCGCCGCAAAGAGCTTGCATATAAGTGGAAAAAAATAAACAAAAAACTAAATCTTTGCGAATTGTTCACGAAAAGATAATCATCTGTGGTTTAGGGTATAGTTTGTTGGCGTGAAGTGATAATAGCAGTGGCATTTTGATAGTGCTAAGTTAATTATCAGTCGGGGTAGGTTTTTTTGGTTGTTGTTGTTGTTGACATATTGACACTATAAATATATTGCATGAATTATATTAAAACTGCAGCAGTGAGATTATTATGAATAAATTCTAAATTGAGATTAAAATTTATTTCCAATAAGTTTACATGCATATTGTGATAGATAGATATGATAGTGATCATTTTTTCTTTGGGATTGTGCCAATATTTTTAATTCTCATAGATTCAATACATTAAACATTGTAAAAGGAAAAAGACAAAATATTAATAGGTGAAAAAAATACAAATATGCAGGAAAAAAAACCATAAAATAAAATCATACAAAACTAGTGAACAAAAAACAAAAAGGGGACATTTCAATAAGCTAGTAATAAGAATATGCGACAAAATTGAATTCTAATCTTGTACATAAACGCGCTGATAAAATGTGGAATGTTTTGCATTTTGTTAAGTGTTTTCTTCTGACACCACGTCCACCGCACCGGTTCTATTTTGCAGAAGTCCAAACTATGTCAATTTTAACTTTGCATTCGAAAATACATATCGCTCATTTTCTCTAAGACTGCCATAGCTTAAAAAAAATGTGGTTTTTGAACTAATAATGATGCAGAGTTATTCGTTAGCAATATAATCTTGTCTACCTTCCTCTTTAGAAGGGAGAAATTGCCGTTATTGCATTGATAATGTACCAATTTGAAAACTATAAACAGGGTTTTTTGCAAAATCGATTTTTTTTTAAACTATGACAGTCTTCAATTAAATGAACACTATGTAATCTTTTAAATTTATTTGTGTAAAATGTAGTGCATGCGAATCAATTTGGTTTTATTTTGCTACTTATGCTGATTTTTACAATATCGTTTCTTATAACAAACTTTTAAGAATCGCTCAATTTGTATACCCTTGTTGTGAAAGAATGATTTAGTTATTGTTTCCAAAAGTTGAATTAAAAAGTGATACAAAATTATTCGAACTTTTTCATTTTTAATCGTCTTCAAAAAAGAAAGAGGTTATCAATTCGACTGTGTTTTTGATTTTTTGATTTTTATCTCAGAACTAGATTAACCGATTTAAATGAACTTTAAGGGAACTACGAACTGGGTACCTTTTTATATCTCACTCCTTTTTGTGGAACACTTTATGGATACAGTTGTTTTTATAGGAGAACTTGGCTTTCTTTTTACACTTGTGTTTTTGTTCTCATTTCATTACTTTTTGCAAAGCACATACATATTTTGACAACAATATTTCAAATACATAATAACTTTTTGGTTAGTAAGTTGACTTAACTCTCCCTTTATTGAAAAATCAGGCAGATTCCACATCCTCCATTTTGGCGATCATGAAACGCGTACCACCTTAAATACTTTCACTGTGTTAAGTTTTAAATTTTCAATACCGAATTGATAATAGTGGAGGATACTATGCCCCCTTATTGGAAAATTTTAAACTTTTGGTCTATCTGTCAAATTATAAGTTTCTACGAAGCTTGTAAGTCCATCACATAGGCATTTGATCATATTGCAGACAATCAGCGGATACCACGCCCCTTGAATGCAACATCTAAATTTTCAAATAATTTGTTCATATGCATCGCAAAACCAACCATTATGCAACATTTCTAAACTATACGATGATTTTAGACTTATTAAGGGATTATAGACGAATACCACGCCCGCTGAATGGAAACTCTCAAATTTTCAATTGTTTCCCTTATAAGCACCGCCAAGTCTACCATTGTGCAAAAAAAAGGCTCTACGATGATTAAAAATGCTCCATAAATTCTATACCAATTTAGTGAATATGAGCGGATTCCACGCCCCCTGAATGAAAATTTTCGAATTTTCGTTTTTATCCCTTACATATAGTATGTATATACCGCAAAGTCTACAATTGTGCAAAATTTCAAGACTCTAATATGATTAGATGTGCTCCATACATTTGATACCATTTCAGTTAATTTGGGTGGATTCCACGCCCCCTGAATGCGGATTTTCAAATTTTCGATTTTTTCTGTTATATGTGTTTGAAAATTTGAAATTCCTGGCCTAATTTGATTAGAAATTAGAGGGTGATCGAAAATGGCCTGAGTGGTGGTCCTGTAAATAAGGGTGTAGTGCCAAAGTTGCTAGAACTTGGCTGGGCACTACCGTGCCCTTTGATAATGTACATTAAAAAACCAAAACAAGAAAAAACTAAAATGTAATGCAAGACTATCATTTAGTACAACTTATATTTATTTTCTTTTTTTTCAAAGATTCAACAGCTAGTAAACCTCAAGCAAACAAAAAAAAAAACAACTCTAAAATGTTTTCAAAACAAATCCTAGCTCTAACGGTAATAGTTTTTTTCTCATCACATTTAAGTTGGCATGTTGAAGGAAAAATTTTTAACCGATGTCAATTAGCCAAGGAACTCGTCAGACATGATTTTCCACGGAGTTATCTTTCAAATTGTAAGTACCTACATTTATCCTAATATTAATTTAAAATTGAAAAATCTCTATTAAACAATCAAAAAGGGGTTTGTTTAATTGAACACGAAAGCGGACGAAGTACTTCAAAGGTAATGCAACAGCCAAACACAAGTGTCAGTTATGGATTATTTCAGGTAAATTTATTAATACTACCATAATTTGCTTTATAAATGAATCAGTAATCGATGTTAAATTTTTAGGTCAACAGCAAGAACTGGTGCCGGAAGGGTCGCAAAGGTGGCATTTGTAATATGAAATGTGAAGGTAAGAGTTATAGTCTGAGAGGTAATATTCCCATCTACTTGTTTTTGAATGCATTTTTCTGAGTAGATAATTTTTTGAGATCAATAGGATCACGAGAACCGCAATATCGAAAATGTTTTTAATAAATAAATTAAAAAAAAATAATAAAAAGAAATGCTAAGATTTGCTTTGCGCTTTGAATTCTATTTGAGGTTAGAATAATAAATTTCAATATGCCGAAAATATCTGAAGACGCTGATAAAAAGTTTATGCTTCATTTTTCTATAACTGAAATTAAACTGAAATTTTTATGAAAAATTGAACCATAAAATTATTAAAAACCACAATCCATCGTGGACTGTCAAAATAAATAACGTGGTCGTTTGCCTGTTATAAATTTAAAAGCAATAAAACAATATATAATCAAGAAGTGGGTGGCTCAAGTCAAGTCAAGTCAATTCTTTTGTTTTATGATTTTTTTTTTTTGATTTCATATAAAAAAATTAAAATCTGTAGGTAACTCAACCCACAATCGAATATTGATATGTAATTTTTTGTTTTTATATTTTGTTGTTTTTTTTTTTTATAGATTTCCTCAACGACGACATTCTTGATGACTCTAGATGTGCGAAGCAGATCTTCAATCGTCATGGCTTTCAGGCTTGGCCTGGTTGGGTTAGCAAATGTCGTGGGCGAAATCTTCCCGACATCTCAAGATGTTAAATTTATTATTGAAAACAAACAGACAAGAAAAGAAGTCTAAAAACAAAACTATTATGTATATGAACTGCCAAAGAGAAATAATGACACTAAAAGAAAAAAAATATAACTACAAAGTTTCTATAATTTTACTATTGCAGTGTGTGAATATAATTTTTTTTTTTTTGACACATTCGAAATCTATTTTTTTTTAGAAATGCTTTGAATTTATACTTTCTTTAAGAAAGAATATTTTTTTATTTAAATTTTGAAACAACTTATTTTTATTTAGTTTTGTGTTAAAACAAAAATCATATATACAAAATCATGATAGATTTTTTTTTTTACTTTTTATTTATCAACAAAATATTGTCGATTCATGTATTAACTCAGTTCATTAAATCAGTTTGTAAAAAATTGAAAAAAAAAATTTAATTATAATTCACATTAACAATAAAAATTATTAAAAAAATTCAGCTGTTATGAAATAAATATTCAAAAATAAATAAAAGTGATATGATAGTGAAAACCTATCAACTTACGGAAAGTGTTGTAGATGATATTGATTTTATTTTTTGTAAAAATGACAAACAAACATACGTAATATAATAATTAATATTTTATTGTTTTTCTTGTTTAACTTTAAGATAAATACTAAATATTTATAAGAATGAAAAAAAAACAAAAATCGAATTTATTATCAAATAAATAAAATATTAAAAAATACAGTAAAAATGATATCAATAAAAATAAAACAATTATTTGGAAAATTATATAAATTTATAGGTTAAATAAACTATCATCCTTTGATTTTTTTATCGGCTAGTAACGGTACTTCTCAAATAACCATTTTTTTATCTGATTTTCTCGCAAGCAACTCAAGGGATTGCCATGAAAAGGAGATGGCTATGGAGCCTGGGCCTAATGCTTTTACTAATGAAATTGATATCAAATAAAAAAGAAGTTGAGAACATTATGAGGGTAAAATATTTTAAAAATCGTTGGTGGGGTTTTCGAGATATTTGAGTTTGAAACCGCTCCGATTTGGATGATTTTTTTTTCAAATGATGATATTAACAAAATACTTTAACAGTTACTGGTTTAAAATTAGCACTCTTATCAATTTTTTTTTTCAAATTTAACATTAAGATTTTTGATAACAAACATTTTTTTATCTAAAAAATTTGTTAAAATTATATGAAATAAACTACGCAGATAATTTTCCAGCTCTATTTAAGGGAAACGACTAGTAAAAATAGGGGTTCTTTTTTACCCGGGGAGAGGGAATTTTCTCAAAAGTTGACTTTAAACAGAAGTGAAATGCAGCGGAGTTAAATACAAGTTCAAATTATATGTTTTTTGATGGCCAGAAATACCTTCTTTTTTTAAAAATTGTTAAATAAAGTTGATCCAAAAAATATTTTGATTTTCAAACTCAGAATTAAAATTTAGGAGGAAAAATTATATTTTGTAACGTAAATTTTTAAAAAGTAATCAGTGAAAAAATTTTATTGAAATTGAATTTTTTTCAAAATTCTGAGTTTAAAAATCATTTTTTCTTAAACTATTTATTGGATTAAATTTTTTGAAAATATTAATAAAAGAAAATATTTCTGGTCTTAAAAAAACATATAATCTGATCTTGTATCTAGTTTGTATTTCAAAAGTCAACAAAAGTGTGTTAAAGAGTACATAATATTTTGTTTTCAAAAAACCTAATTTTGAATAAAAAATGACAGAGTAGAAGTTTTTGAAACGCACTGTTTTTTTGGCAATAAGTTGAAATTTTTAGGGTATATGAAAGATTTCCACTAGTTTACAGCCAAACTTTACCCTAAGTGCCGTTATATTTTTCGTATAGATCTTAGCCCGTATAATTAGAAAATCGTATCGAAAAAAATATTCATGGAAACATTTTCGAGATATGATTTCTTTGAGTTTTTTGTCATTTTTTTCCAAAGCATCTTTAGTATTCGGTCCATATCTTTATTAATAATTATTTTCGGATCTGCAGAGTGTTAAAATAAGTTCAAAAAAGTTATTTTTAAGCATAATTTACGATACAAAGTTAGTCTTACTCAAAGAAAAAAATTAATTTAGTAACTGCAAAATTAGTTCAAATTTTTGCTTATAGTTTTATCTCTGTCAAAGAAAATAAGATATTCCTTCAAGAAAACTAAGGATATGTTTTTATGTTACGACCGTTTTTGTTAATATAGTTTAGTTCGCCATTCTTAGTAACTTTTCAATATTTTGTACATAACTGGAAAACTAAGTGGAATCTGAAAATTTAACATAAGTAACTTTTTGTAGCAAAATTTAATTTCAAACAATTGACTTCTATGGTTTAAAGATATTTTTAGAGGAAAACTCCTAAAAAGGACTTAAAACAATAGAATTCGAGCAGGCATATCTCAGCCAGTTTTAGCTATTTTTACTTTTTTGGTCTGGCATATTAAAATTTAAAGCGTTTTCTTATATTCCTCGTACTAAATTAAATTAAATTATCAACAATTTCGTAAAAACTTTAAATTGGTTTGTAAATCTTTTTTTGTAAATTTTTTAAAACTACAAATTTCGATAGGAATTGCATTTAAATAAAAAGCAAATTATTCGACTTAAAGCCTTATTCGAATACAATTACTGTCCTCTGATAAAAACAAAAATTAAAGTTACAAATCTCTTGGACATTTTTTATAGTACGTATAAGTGTACATTCTAGGCGACATTAAGCTTATAGTCTATCAGAGCCAAACATCGTTCTTTTATCAAAAATACCTCTCAACTGAACCTGAAAATGATTCAACACTTTGATTGATGATCACCGGCTTCGGAGAACATCTTAAACTAGTTAGCTTTAACTAGCTAGCTTTGTAAATTGTAATGTATTGGATTGTTGTAGGTATTAATTACTTCAATCTTCACATAAGATCAATTATCTAAAGATCACTCTGTGGCGTCTGGTCTAATCTAAGTTCATTTAAATACCTTTAGTTTCTATACCTCTTCCCTAAATACATACATACAATTATATATGTGTGTACATAAATAAATAATAATTAATTGCTGTAAGAAATCAGTGTTTTTAACTAATAAAACTTGAAGAGGCTTCCCGGTTCAAGTCAGTTTTCTGCGCAAAGTTCTAACAAAACGTTCTTATTTTCTTTTTCGGTTGATTGTTTGTTTAAACTTTAACCAATGAATACAACTTGTTATCTTATGATTATTTTAATAATTTAAACTGATAATCTGTCAGATTCAAATGATTGAAGAAAAAAGGTGGACTTAAAGATTCCAAATCCCACACAAAGTACCTACTTCAAAAGTGTAATTTGTTTTTGTAAGTGAATCGCTGGTTTCATTATTTACAATAATTGTGGTTATCTTTTTGATTTAAATAATTGATAATTTTTAAATAGATCGTTTAAGTGTACAAACATTTTTAATGTGGCAAAGTGAATATATTTAAAATTTCTTCCACGTGACTCAATTTGAAATGTTTTTATAAAATTATCATATAATATTCAGATTAATCATAATCAAAGTTGCAATGTGATTTTTTTTTTCATTAAAAATATTTAAAGTGCTTTAAGTGATGTTTTGTTTTATATTACAGTGAATGAGTTTATTTTTTTTTATTATTTTTATTTCAGTGATGAACAATGAGAGTCCTTTTTATAACTTTTATCATCCTTGGAACAAATAGTTTATTATTGGCTAATGCAAAACAATACATGCGCTGTGAACTTTGCAAGGAACTTATTCAAAAATATAATTTTGATAAAACTTTTCTGTCTAATTGTAAGTATTGAGATGAATTGTTTTATGTTTATGGCTTAAGAAAAATATTTATTCTAAAGCTTACATTTTGTAAAAAATCAATTTCACTACAATGTATTTGTAATAACATTTTCAAAATTTTGAAAAAATACCTTTATTTCAATTTTGAGCCTAAAATTATGTTTTCATTAAGTTTTGTTAAAATCAGATAGGTATTTTAGGCTGCAATCCTGCTTCTTAGAAATGGCTTAGACAGCGTCTATGAATATGGCCCATTGTCGAATTTTCGTACAAGTTTTTTAATCTTGATTTTTAATTGACTGATCAGTTACGACTAGCTTTAATTTACATTTAAAATATTCCATATTATTCTCTGTGATAATCACTTAGCCTGGAGACTGTAAACATGAAAATCCAATCAGTTGAACTGCTCCCTGAAATAAGGCCCCAGGAAATAAGGCCCCAAAAGAAAAAAATGAAATAAAGCCCCAAATTGGGGTAGTTTTACATAATGAAATCTAAATATATAAAACAAAGCCGGGCTAGTTACACCATTTATAACTTGAGAATTGCTTAACCGATTTTCATGATCTCTGATTGCTTGGATTCTTCTTGCTTCCGCGTAGCAGAATAACTATTAAAACTCCCGAAAATGATGGTCCCTCGAAGTTTCTCATGCGTTGAAAAAAAAAGAATCCCTATACAAAGCCATCTCTGATAAATGACAGAAATAGAAAACGGACTGCTGACTCAGGTGATGCCAACAGATGGCGTTGTGTGTATTATCCTTTGAGAGTTGATTCAGTTGCGAATTCCTTTCATTGCATACCATTAAGCTTGGTGTTGAGACCTGTACCACGATTTATTAGCATTTTTTTGATTTTTCGAATTCGATTTAAATGAATACCAGAGAAAGATCGCGCAATACCGCATCAGACATCATGAAATAAGAGCTTACTATTGCCGGAAACACGAAAAAATAAAAGCATGTAAAGCCGTGGAAAAATTGTTAAAAGTCGTGGAAAAAGCGCGAAATACTGGTAAATATCGCGGAATATCTCAGGGAAAAGCAAGAGCCGTCATGATAGAGGTAGGAAAAAAACGTAAAATACAGCGGCAAAAAGGGTGGGAAACTGCGGTAAAAAGTGTGAAAGCCGTGGGAAAAGGTAAAAAGAACAAACCACCGTGGAAATAACTGACTCTTGAGAACAGCAATGGAGGTCAATGGTGTTCAACTGTACGGGGCCTGCTCACTCTACCTCGGAGAAACTTCTAACTAATCTGTCAGATATCAATAATTTGTCTATATTACAAATGCAAATATGAAAAATATTGTGTATTCCAGAGCACATTTAAAATAAATTATGTTCCAGTAACTAATAAACCTTATAAGTAATTACATAATAAAAATCACTCTGCAGGACAGGACAACGTCTTCCGGCTCAGCTAGTAAAAATAAATGAAATAAGGCCTCAACTTGTTGTGACGTTTTTTTTTTTGGAAAAATGAAATAAAGCCCCAATTTTTCATTATCATATTTAACCTTATTTGAGAAAATGAAGCTTCACCCAAAACTGTTAAACAAATACTTCAACTGTGTTCTGCACAAGTTCCCTTTTAAAATTGTTCCTCAAGGATGCTTACATTGAATAGCCATATTAGCGATCGTGCAACCATCAAAGAAACAGAATAGCTGCACAAATCGCTTCATTTTAGCATTTTTATTTTAACTATAAAAAAGAATGAGATGAGGCCCAAAACTAGAGTTGGGGTTTTATTTCATTGGGGCCTGATTTAATAATGAAATTATGTCTAAAAAAAAAAAAAAATGAAAATTTAAGAAATATCGTTGTTGTTGTCTTATGTGTTTTTTAGGGGCTTTATTTAATTTTTTGTTCAGCCTTATTTCCTTGGACCTAATTTCGTTCAGACAGTTGAACTCAACATACTAGTTTGTTATATTCAACAACTCTCAAGAAAACGCTAAAATGGTTCGTTTCAAGAGATTATATCTTGAGTTCTTCTGATGAGATTTTCAAGTTTGAAGTCTCCAAGCTTAGGCAAATGACAGAGCGTGATGTGGAATATTTGAAATACAAGTAAATGCTTGTCCCAACTTCACACATACGTGGAAAATCACATTTTATAACCCCACGTAGTCGCACCCGGCAAAAAACTAGAGCTGCTAGACTTTTAAAATAAGTATCAGCACATATGAACCTACAAAAATGCATACTCACATTTTTTGGTTTTTGTATTTATAGGTAGTGGTCACTTAAGAAATAAGTTTGTTAAAACCTAAAATTTAATTTTATTAATATTTTTTTTTTAGGGATTTGTATGATTGAACACGAGAGCGGCAGAGACACTGCAAAAGTAAACAGAAAACCTAATGGTAGTGCAAGCTATGGCATCTTTCAGGTATACGAAAGATTTTTTTGTTATATAATTAATATTAACATTAAATTTATCGTTTTGCAAACTAAAATTCACCATTTTGAAAATCAAGTATAGGAACATATTTATTTACTGTAACATGTAATACTGTATATAACTTTTAATTATTTTACTGCAAAATGTAAATTCAATTTGTACATTAATAAATTTAATTTGCAAAAGGATTAATTAAAGTTAATGTTAGTTTTTTTTATTTAAATGTGTATTTATTTTCATGCAGATAAGTAGTAAGGGATGGTGTACAATAGGCCGTAAAGGAGGAATTTGCAATGCAAAATGTGAAGGTTTGTCCAAGAAAAAAACAACATTATAATTTCGTTCCCTTGAAAAAAAAAAAACTCATTTTTTAATTACAGATTTTTTGAACGATAACATAACCGACGATGTTGTATGTGCTAGAAAAATATATGCAAGAGAAGGATTTCAACATTGGAACGGTTGGGTTAATAGTTGCAGAAAACCAGAAAATTTATTAAATCTAAGCGTAATCTGTGGTATTGATGATTTTTAAAATAAATAGAACAATAAAACGAACATAATATGGCTTTTAAACAAACGTTAGAAATGGTATCATCAGTGCTGCCATCTTGTATTGCTTTATGTCAGCTTAAAAACAAATTAGACTTCATAAGAAATGTTGTCTTAATTCAAACCAGAACATTTTTTGGTATAATTTATTTCATAAATTTTTGATTGTTTTTAATTAAAAGAATGGAAACGGTTATTATATTTTTTGAACATATTGTTAATTGAATGCCAAAAATAGTCACAGCAAAAGAAAAATTAAAATTCCCTTCGGGCAACAAACTTTTAATCAGGAATAAACTGTCATTATAGTAAGATATTCAAAAAAACGCATTAAAAATATATATTTTTATCAACAAATTTACTATACCTAACGAGACGACTGACTCTGATCTTAAATTTAAGACACTTTTAATTTGTGTATTAATTTCCTAAAGAAATGTTGTCTCCTACTCCACATTTTGCTTAATTGCAATTTCATCCGATTTAATTGTGCTATAAAGTTTCTTTATTCTTATCAATACAATAATTAATAGTCGAAACGTTTGCTGTCGAATATGTACATAAATAGATTTACAAATTTCTATAAGCTTAACATCTCATAACTAGTATCACGGCCTTCACCTTAGTTTCTATTTCAATTCTATTCCTCGAAATTAAACTCCAACGCAATTTAATCAATCATTTATATATTCTGGGTAATTCCTATACCCGGGGTAAGGTTTACTTTGAAAATCGAACTCACAATCATAGCCAATCAAATAAATGCAAATTATAAACGATATTTTTTTTGTATATTTTATTTTAAAAATACATTTTGCCACTCAATCAAGGTTGCCAACCGTTTTTTTTTTATTATTATTAAAATAAATTATAAAAAATTAAAATTAAATAATTTGTTTTTTCTTGTAGAGAAGAGGTTTAGTTTTCAATTAACTTATATAGAAAAAAAATATTTAACGCACTCACAGTGAATAAGTTTAATAAGTTGTTGAAAGTTGACATCTTCGAAATATGAAAAATTCAAAGAATTCTGCAGCCGCATGTTTCGCATATTTTAAATATTTTTGTTATTACAAAATACCCTATGTATAAATTTCCATCAAGTTTTATTAAAACAAGAAAGCGTCGAACACATATTTTGATAACATTAAAAGTTTTAAAAAGCCAGAGTTGGTTACACTATACAGTTTCAATATGTTCTTAAAATGTTCTTTATTGATTGCTACTTAGCTGTTTTATTCTGCCTGAAAAGGTTTCCAAATATTAAAAAAAAATACTATCAAGATAAAGACTCTTCGCTCTTCATGAAAGAGAACATCTTTGTGTATCTGAACAAAGTCTTATCAAAAAAAGTTAACTCTTTTTGCTTAACAAAACTGATACAAAGTATAAGATAGAGAAAACCTAGTTGATTTTTTATTTCCATAAAAAAAAATTGTTATTATTCACGGTTTGCAAGTAGAAACAAAAAAAAAAAACACAACAACCTGAATTGTTTTTAATAAAAACAAAAAGCTTCTGGTAGTCCCCATATCCCCACTTAAATTTAGTAACTTGAGAGCTGTGGTCTCTCCATAATATGTGCACCACGCTGCCACTGATACTTCTGACAGCAAAAACGGTGAGACTTTTTAATTGACGCCACACAGCTCTACGTTGTGATAGTTTCAGTGGTTCACGATCAAAGGTAAGCATAGTAGCTTGAGTATCAAAATTGTAAAATTGTTTAAGCATAATTTTAAATTATTTCTTTTAATTGTAGAGAACAAACTTTAGAAGCAGTTTGAAGACATCATCGAAACATATAAGTTGGTTGTACTAATAGGCGCCGTGCGGCATTTTAATCAGGTGAGTTACTTTTTGTTGTGCTTAATTACTTTAGTCTTCTTCTATTTGTTTATTAAATAATAAATAATATTTTTTTTCTCACGTACTTTACTCTAAAATATTTTTTTATAATATTATGACCTTTAAGCTTCAATACCCAGATAAATGTATTTTATATTTTTACTCTCATTTGAGTGTTTACATTGCTGTACTGCACTTGATTCAAGTATAGGCAATCAGCTGTAGGCTTAAATTGGTTAAGTAAACTTAATGACACTACAAAATATTTACATGTACATTGTACAGTGCGGTACCCATAATTAGATTCATATTTTACATTACGTACATGCAAAAAAATATTATGATATGATATTGAAACAAATAGATAGTGTAAAGAATTTTCAAAATATAATAATTTGGTACCTTAGAGAATTTAGTATTAAAGGTACTTTTAATTGAGATCCAAGAGGAATTTCATAGAGTGTACTGCAAGGAGGTTTATAAAATTCATTCTTATAATTGTATTATAAAAAAAAAGAAAAAAAAAAGTGGCAAATTTGTAAATGTGGAAAAATTTTATTTCTTTAATTTGTTTACGTTACTCAAGTGTTTCTGGTCTGAGGTTTGAGAAAGAGTTTTTAATCTTTGTGTGATAATATTCTAAAGTGCCCGCCGGTTACGAAAAGTGATCAACGTCAAAGAACAAATTTCACATTGAATAAATCTATTTTAGAAGTTGCAAATGTAAAATATAAAAATTGCACTTGCTGTGTCGAGACAATAATAAAAATAATCAGAACAAATTGTTGCCATCACAATAGACTAATTCACAAGGAAATGGAAAAAAATGGTTGCCACTACAATAGAACTTCTTGTTCTGATATCCAAAAAAATAACAAGAAGTTCTATTGTAGTGGCAACCACATTTTCCTTGAAATATAATTATTTAAAAACCTGCATTGGCAACACTCTCAATACATATGCAAGCAGATTAAATGTTTCGTCATTGCTATGATCAGGGGCTAAGGCTGTAGCTCAAGATATACACAGACAGGCAGACAAACAGAATTGCGAGACCTACTTTTTTTTGCATTGTCTATCGGTCCTATAGGGTAGGGTACCGTTATTGACCAATATTAATATGTTTTTGTCAATTTCAAAAGTACGGTTTTGTTGTTATTATTCAAAATCATTAAAGCCGTTTTTGAAAAAACGGTAGGTACCATTTATTTCTGAAAAGAAGTCCCTGTTGCACTGAAAATAGAAATCATATAATAAAAGGACCCACACAAGCCGAAGGAGCATAAATTACATATCAAACGAGAGAATTTTGTACATAGATGAGGTGCAGTGGCTTAAATATTTTAAAACGAAAACGTTTAAAACAATGAATTAAAATTGCAAAAAAATGGGGGGGAAAACAAAAACCATCGGAAATGTCAAATCCACTGACACATGAAATGTCAAATCCATAACCCAAGACCAGAACCCAAAACATTAAGGTGGATTCACATTCAGGTTTGTTCACATTACACAAATCTGCCAACACGACAGAAGTTGATGAACATGTTGTTGAATGTGAACCCCTCTAAATGAAGAATCAACTCAAAATATAAGGCGTTTTTGTTAACAAAAATTAAGTGGCACTCAAATTTCGAGTGCTGGGTCGGCTAGTTAACATAAAAAGGGCTATTATAGTTACTTAGAGATAGTCTTATTATGTACATAACTATTTTGATTCCCATGAAATCAGCATGGAGATAAGCTTATTTTGACACTTTAATTACCTCTCGATGACTATTAGTTTAATAGACTTAATTAAACCTAAACTTCCAAAATTCGTAAAGTTTTTTTTCAAGATGGTTGCTAAACCCCAAATCCAAATGGGGTTCGTTGGAACTTCTAGGATAAAAGTAAGGGCACTGTGCTGCTAACAATTTCCATCAATATAAATCCTGTTAGCTATTTCTTCCGGGTCAGGACTCTAATTGCCCTAAGCTAAATATTTAAAAAAAATTGAATTTGCTTTTGAAAATTTCTATTTTCGAAGCATATAATGAATTCAGTTTTCTTATAAAATCATGTTAAATTAACCATAATCTAAACCAGTGAGTTTGAGTGTTGTGTGTGTAGGCTTTAAAATTGAATCAAACAATATTTTGCTGATGAATCATTTCCTGGCGTAATTTTATCAGTTATCAAAATGATTACAAATTTCGATGATATAATTAATTTTGTTTGCAGTTATGAGATATCGTTTAATAAATGGAAACTGTATGCATACATTACATAAAGAAAGTAATCAATCTTTTATTTTTTTAATATATTTATTCACTCTCAACTTAAAGAGTAATTATACTTTAAACAAAGTGCAATATGTTGTTTTTGTTAAAGAGAAGAGAAAAAAAAATATTTTTTTTTTGTTGATTCTATCTTAATTAAAATTATATTTTGTTTGATTTAATTTCCACTTTGGTAATGAACAGCATCTTCAAAAGTCTCATTCCACAGTCACAATACCTACAAATTAGACGGAAAGTTTTATAAAACGTTTAACTCAAGGCAAAAAGAATTTCATTTGTTGTTGTTAAAGTAACTAGGTAGTTTAAAAGCTTACAATAATTCATTATTTAAATATTTTTTTTTTTCTTTTAGAAACACAAGATGAAAGTCTTCTACCTCGCAGTTTTAGTATTCCTTGCCTTCTGTGCAACACTTACTGATGCCAAACAATACATGCGATGTGAATTGGTAAAAGAGTTGGTCCAAAAGTACAAATTTGATAGAACTCTTTTGTCAAATTGTAAGTTTATTTTCCTCAAAACAATTATCACTTTGCAGATTTTAATAATTTTATTTTTATTTTTTTTAAAACTTAAGGGGTTTGTATGATTGAACACGAAAGCGATAGAAATACAACAAAAGTAACTAAAAATATAAATGGCAGCAGTCGATATGGACTTTTTCAGGTAGGTACTTTTTTTATTGTTGTTTTTTTTTAGTTTAATTACTGAGTTCTTTTCGAAAGCTTAAAAAAAATATTTTTGTTTTAAAAATTATATTTTGGTTGAAAGTTTTCACTCAAAAATATTCATTTTTTTGTCAATTTATAGATAAGTGGCAAGGAATGGTGCAAGGAAGGAAAAAAAGGTGGACTATGCAATGCCCGTTGTGAAGGTTTGTCAAATTTTAACATAATCGTGTTACATTATGATTACACATTTTTGTTTAGATTTCCTTAATGACAATATTGCTGACGATGTTGAATGTGTGAAAAAAGTCTACAATCGGGATGGATTTAAGCATTGGGGTGGTTGGTCGCAATCCTGTCGTACACAAAGCAATTTGCCAAATTTAAATTTAGTTTGTAGACTAAATGATATTCGCAAATAATTAAATTTAATTTAAAAAAAAAAATATTTTATCATGGCAATTGTAAAATTGTGATGCGATAAAAAGATTTAACATCTAAATTTTGTTGTTTTTTGAAGATCACTTTGGGTTGGCGTTGTCACCTTCCATAATGAATCACTAGTGACTTATATAATGTACATATGTATATAGTCAGATTTATTCATAAACGAATTATAGTGAGTTTACAACGCTATGTACTCCTTATAATACCTCTGAACGCAACCTTATTCATAAGACTTATTCAATGTTGAATAGAGACATTATTTTCGTTATTTTTAATAGATTTTCCTTATGTTGGTCCTTTTTTTCAAAGGCTCATCATAATTGTAATGGATTGAATAATTTTGTATGCATAGTAACAAAATTTAATAGTTAGTGGCGAAATAAATCCTTATGCAGTTACTAACTTTTCATGTGTTTGAAGCAGATTCTAACGAATAAAGCAGAGTATGTTTAATTCGGTAATTTTAAAAATAATAAGTAGGTGTTTTGCAGTTAGTAAAAAATGATTCCTTTATTGCAATTTGATATACATTATATACAGTAGATGTGGATACAAAATTCGGTAAATGTAATATAAAAAAAAGACTTTTTGACGCGTAAATCTAAAAAAAAGCTGACTTAAACTTATGTTTACTCAGAAATTGACTTGTTAAAAACTACGAATCAAGAAATCTTAATTTTTTGTGAAACTTGGCCCCATCACGGGGCCACATAACATAGAAGGAAATCTATAAAAATTTTTATGGTTTAAATCCAAGAAGATTATCTTCTAAATTTTAACAGGAAAACTTTATAAAAAAAATTAACAAAACGAAACAAAATTGGATCATACCAGGGATCGAACCTTTGGGTAGACTAGTCTGCTAAAAACATGTAAAAATGAAATGAAAGTAGCAGACCGCTGATAAGGAAGATTTTTTTTTTTAATAACGAACATTTGAATAGAAAACTACCAAAGGGTCAGCTTATTTTTGTGGGAAAGTTGGTGGAAAACATAAATAACTCGGCTATTACATCATTTATATTCATCAAATGCATGTTTGCTGTGTGTCACTGTCGCACTCATGTAAGGAAGGGAACGGTAACAGAATCTTAGAATACAGAATTTTGGAATCCGAATTTTGGCACATACAGAATTTTTACCCCAACCCTATAATGAAATCTATTTGCAATTTTTGCTTTTCTTTTAATTTTCTAGTTTTGTGAAAAATTTACACCTCAACTTGTTCAACACGATTTGATTTATAAATTTGAAAGTCTATTTATTTTTGCGATTAACTAGCAACTAAAATTAAAAATCGATCATAAAAATAATAAAATCGATCAATAAAATAAATAAATAACCCATTTATAAAAATTTTACAAATTCAATTTTTGTGTGAAATAAACTGAAAAAGGTTTTTTTTTTTATATAAGATTGAAATGTGAAAGATCAATTTATATAATGACAAAGGTGTTAAGTACCACCGGAAAAAGTCACAGACCTGAAATGTTGTGTATTCAAGAGCATTTGAATAAAAAAATTTAAAATACTAAAGCTATGAAGCTTTGAAATTCTTGAGATAGCCTAATCTATAGGTTTTTACCCAAAACAAATATGCATATTTTGTATATTTTTGGAAGGTTCTAAACTCTATATGTCTTCTTTCAAAATAGTCAACAAAAGGGATTGAAATCTGATAAAGCTAGATCGAATTTAAAAAAAAAAAAAACCTTTTTGTGGTCCTTAATCTAGGTCTTGGAGGTGAAATTAAACTTTTTGAAAAATAAAGAAAGCAACTGGAACAACCAAAAGCTAAAAATTACTTAAGCAAATTATTGAACACCTCCAAGGGTTATTGGGTCCATATCAATCTGGTTTAGAGCTTTCCATTCTGGATGTACCGATTTTATAATATCTCGGACCTGAACCCAAATTTTTAGGTAAATACGATATATTTTTATGGTTTCTACATGCAAAAATGGTGCATGAAAAAATGGCTAAATATTTAATAGGCTGAAAATCGCCAAAAACCTAAAGTTGTAGTGAGATTTTTATAAGAGTGGTACACTTTTTATGAAACCAAGGTTATCCACCAGGAAAAATAGCGATACAAGGGACATTTTTTTTTTATTTTTTTTTTTTGCTGCCGAAGGGTTAAGCTTAGCTTATTTACGCCTGTTTCAATAATATTTACATTTAAGTCAGTCGATTTAAAATTAAAAACTATAAATAATAAACTCCAATTTGAAATTATGTAAATTAAGTAAGTAAGTAAGTTGTGTAAACAAGCTTCCATTTAGTAAACAAATTATGCGTTAGTAATCGCCTACATTTTTTTATCTTAAATTCTTAAATAAAAAGGAAAAATAAATTTCAATACTTTCATTTTATTTTTGTATTAAATTCATATCTCAAAATGCCAATCTTATCAAAATCAAAATCTTTAGTAGGCATAAATTAACGCAGATATCTATCTATCTATTGTCCATTGGAGTAGGTTTTTGATTTAATATCAAATTATAAAACCAGCTCAACCACTCATTGGTGCATTATTTACAAAATACTAGAGCTGGTCCGCCTTAGCACATAAAAATATTGCTCAACATCTCAGCTGCTAAACACACAAACAAACAACAACAAATGAAAATTGCGTGGGTGATGCAGGTAGAGTATATAGAATTTCATAAATGCGTGGAGGACAACCATCATCACAAGTTCGTTTTTTATGTTAAAATCAACAAAAAAAAGAAAAAAACGAAAATAAAAAAAACATAACAACTTTTGGCATCACAACAAAAAATCAATTCCACTTAAGCCCGAATCTTTAACTACCTGACATGACATCTGAATAGCTAATGTGATTCCATTCATGCTGTATAACTCTTTCGATCTTTCAGATATATTTTTTTTTCTTTTTTTCATTCGTTTAAGTACGCACTTTAACCAAATCAAGATCGGGTATAAAAATATAAATAAAAAAATAAAAACACAAAAATCGTTAAACCTAAACAGGTAGCAAAATGATCGTTGAGCGCCTCGAGCTTCAATATGATCGAGATACATAAGTGAGTTAGATTTCGTTATTCGTGTAATGACACCGATCTTGTAACGATTTTATAGTCGATTTCCGGTTTCAAACAATTTGGCAGCACTTTAAGGCATTCGAAGAAAATCGATGGCAGTTTGTTCGAAACGCGTGTAACTTGTATGTACCCAAGTCACCACTGAATCGTTATCTTCACTATCAACTAAGCAACTAAATGCTGAATTACTATTAAAAATGTCAGACTTGTTTGCTTATTGCGTGAGTGTGATGTGACAACTGCCTGCAGTTAGCACGATCGTAATTAGCATTATTTGTCGTGTTTACTGGCGAAGTGTGGCTAACTGGACAGCAGTCATAGCTGCAGTTTCAGCTACCGAGGTGATGCCTTTAACACGACTTCAAATATTACATTAATGAGTGGCTTTAGTTCAGTGTTTGATAATCAAATTGCACAATTGCCAGCTCCAAGATGCAATAATTGAAAACTGCTAAAAGCTAATAAAATTACAGTGGCAAATGTCACTTTGTTGTAAGCGATGGCGTTAAATAGTTTTGTTTGATTTTGGAATAAAATTGGAAATTCGTGATCATTTTTTTACTTGGCGGGAGATGACGAGAACAACTGACTGACATGACGGCGGCAATGGCGGCGGGTGTCATGGTGTGAATTATTTGTTCTATATCGGAATTAAGGAAACAAGTCATGAAATTCACTTGAAAATAAATTAGAGAATTGAAGATTTTTTGCAAACAGGAAAACAAATAATTGATTAAGTCGATATGTCAAAAAAACGCGGTGCCTTTTATGTGAAAATGGGTAATCAGAACAATTAGCTCGATAAAACATGACATTGTAAACCAACTTAATCAGCCATGTTTTACAAAAAAAAAAAAATTACTAAATATAGGTACTTGTTTTAAAATGTTGCCGTGGGGCCAAGTGTAAAAAAATACCAAGAGGATGTTCACAGCAATAATTAGACATGCACTGATAAACGGTAACGTATTCTAGTGGAATGTTTTGACAGCTTTAAAGGTTGGTGCAGAGTTGTTTTCAAGAATCCTTTGACCACCTTTTTACAGCAGTCGCATTGCCGTCACAGCAAAGGTTCTAGTTGTAATTAAAGCTGCTAAACAGGTTGGTATCACCTTCTGCATTGATAGCCGTTCAATAAAAGTGATATTTGTCATTCAAATCGGATCAAAGCTTTATACTTGCTATCGCGAAGACTCAAGGGTTCTTAGTACCCAGCCCGAGAGAAGACTCTAATAGGTTCCTGGTCAGAATAGTGTCCCAGGAAATGAAAGTCAAGGAATAGAATCAATTCTTGATCTTATTTCGTAAGACATAACAATTAAGATCCCAACTATCCGACCATTAAGAACAAAGTTCTTGTAACTGCGAACAAAACATGGAGATCTCTTGATACTTTCACAAAATCACAAAATTATGCTCCTCTATTGCGATTGTAAACTATCAACTCATAATTGATAAAAATTAAAAATCGATATCTTATTATTCAATTGGTAAAAGTTTTGATAACTAAAAATTACCCTAATTGTTGCTAATTGAAATAAAAATGCATAAATATGTTTGAAAAGTTGTCCAATTTTTTAAATTATTTAAGATTAAAAGTACAAACTTTCAATATTTATCAACTGTCAATATTGATAGTTGACGATCGCAATAGAGGCGATGGCCTCTCTAAGGAGATGACTGGCGAAATCATAAAAATCATATTTCTTCTCTTGTGAGCATTTTGCTACCGGACCCAGCCTACTATATGTAAACATAAGGAATGTTAAAGTTTCTGACTTTATTTGTGTATAGATTTTAAAGGAGGGTAAAAAATGAGTCAAGTTAGGTCCTGTTAATAAGACAGTAGTTCTAAAGTGGCTGAGCACTTACGTGTCCCTTAATTAAAATAGCTGCTAGGTAAGTTTACCACGAGTAACAAGAAAAACTTACGTTTACATTTGGCATTTGTTACACATAAAATTGTCACTCACCTGTAAATAAAAAAAAGAATAAATTTGATTAGTTTAATGGTAACTCTCAAGAAATACAAAAATTATAGTGTAGGTACAAAAGCATAAGATTAACATATTGATTCAAAATTTTAAACGATTAAGTAAAATGCTAAAGACATTTTAGTAAGTTATTAAGCTTAAAAAAAAGATTTTGCTAATATTAAACCGATTTTAGCATCTAAACATTTTACTAAATTTAAAACCACAAAATGGGTACTTTAACTTTTAGCAACTTGCTAAATAATTCTTCGAAAAAGAAAATCTTTTCTGAATAAATAATTACATAAATTAATTAGGCATATCAAATAAATTATTTCTTATATAAATTTTAGTTTTTTTTAATGCAAAACATTTGTTTAAACTTGGAAATTTATTTCCACAATCATACTACTCCAACGAGCTCTCTATTCTTCGGTGTACAATGGTTGAAATTCGCTAAGGCGATAAAGTTGACTCTGTCACTCTATTTAATTAATTTAACAAATCTTCAAATGACAATGTGTATATGTACATTTTAGATCTTTGTATAAACCTTTCAGACTAAAACTGCGTATTCTACAAATTTCTTGCCGATTTAGGTTTGTTTGTTTTGTTATTCTTACGAACTTTCACGTGGTCAGATGTAGCATTTTTAGTAAAAAGGGAATAAGTATTTACCTATTTATTAAAACGAAAAAATATGTAGTTTAAAAAACGATCTTATCACGCACTAAAAACTTATAATTTCATTGACTTATCAAATGGTAAAAAAAAAATGCTTGTGAAAAAGTGTTTTTGGCTGTGGGTTCCTTGAAATAGTTTGAACAAAGCGAACCATTTGATATAAGTCAATGAAATTGTTTTATAGTTTTTAGTGCGTGATAAAAGCGTTTTTTTTAGTTTTTTCTACATATTTTATTCTTTTACTTTTCAGTTTTATTTTTTTTTTATAATGTACAATTGAAAACCACAATATTTTTATAATTGATTTGGGATGTTTCGACCCCCTAAATCTCCTCCTGGGACTTCAGCACCAAAATATTGTGTGTGTCCCGAACTCATACATGTACAATGTTGAGTAAATAGTTTTTGAAATATTAATTCTGAAAATCAAAATTTTCAAAGAGATTTTGCAAAAAAAAAATCAATAATGCATCTAATAATATGGCCACGGACTGTATGTACAAATTATCAGTTCGAAACGATAATTGGAAGCGGGTCAAAATTGGCTTCGAAAATATTATTTCATTGTTAGTTAGTGTGTAAGTTTGTCAGTTACAAATGAAGCTTATAAAAGCGTTTTTAAAAGAAGTTTCAAATTTGCGGAGAGCAAGTAAATTACAAAATGATTTAGCAGAATAAACAATATTCATGATAATTTTTGAATTCTTGGTTAAGTCCAGATTTTTCGTGCTAAAAACTAAAGTCTTGGAATAAGATTTGGATTTGAACCGTATTAAGGAATATGAATATCTACTATAATTAAAGGGAATACAAAACAAAAACTCTTGTATAGATGTTTAGCTTAGTTAACCGCTTTAAAATGTAGGTGTATCCTGTCCACTTCTTCAAAAACTTGCATATTTATTAAGCGTTTGTGTATGAAACTTTATGTTCTGCATGCTAATTTCTTGTTTCAGTTTACCCTAAGGCACTGTTTGTTTAGACCAAAAAGATAGTAGATCTTGTTATTATAAACATAAACAAGACCTTTAAATTCATTGCTTAAATAGTTTTATTTTTTTCATAATCTTACCTGATAATCAGATAACATATTAATTTAATGATATTACACGAAAATAAGTGTCGTGAAACATTTTGATTTCTTGTTTGATTTTTATAAGGACATCGATTTGTCATGTCTCTTTATAAATTATTCATTTTGTCGGCATTACGTTTCTTTTCTGTCTTATTTGGTAATCATAAATTACTAACCTTTATGGCAGCGAAGAAATATTAATAAATAGGTAGTGAAAAAAAAAACGGAAGTTGCACGGAAAGACTGTTAAGGTGGTACCAAATTATTATTATTTTTCTTCTTTTTTTTTTTGAAAGTAGAAGAGGCGTATTGATGTTACGTTTAAGGGTGAATAAACTTTATGTGTTACAAATGTTAGGTACTGTATATGGAAATTGAGTGCATTTATTGACAATCAATTTTTATAAGTTGTCAATTTAATTTGAATTATTGTGAATTGTGTCATTTTGAATGTTCAAATTAAATATTAGCATATTTATCTAGAAAGGTGATAATACGAAATTAAAGAGAAGCTATTTATTCAGATTTTAGTGACAAATTGTTACAAATTGACGAATTATTTCCCCATTGATAATATAATTTATTTACTGTATAGTACTTGCATGTGTTAATTTAATTCAAAAAAAGAAATTGATTTTGTTCAGTAAATAACCGAAGCAAATTGGATGAAGAACAAAGGAAAGAATTTGTTGAATTTGACTGCTATTTTAAAGTGTTGTTAATGTTTAACAAAATCTAAATCTAAAATTTTCGATTTCAAATAGCAACTTTTAGCTACTTTTAACATTAACTTAAAAACACTTTCAATTTTTCTAGCAATATTTACTTTAAATCTAAAATTTTAATGAAACTTTAGTATATTGCCTGTAGGTATTTTGTTTAAAAACATAATAGAACTACTATCACTATCACTCGATTACCGTGTCAATTTATTTAACCGGAATCGTATAATTCATTTCAATCGAAGAATCATTATGGCTCGTTTTAAAAATAACAATTTATTCCAAATTTAAATATTTTTTTTTAAGTGTTTAGTCCGACGAACACATAAATAATCTACTAATTTGCTTTAATTAAATAAAACCAACGATAAATTTTAAGTGTCAAAAAATATAAAAATATTTTTTTAATAAGACACCAGAATTTGGTTGGTTTGTCTTAAAAATTGACATTTAAGAAGATGAATGAAATATTAAAAAAAAAAAAAGAATTGGCGCTTAAAAATTCTGAGTTTTATTGTTTATTTATGCAAAAACAGCTAATTTAATGAAGATTATAAATATTCTAGTTCGTCCCCCAAAAAGAAATTATATATTTTTAAGCTCCGCCTAATCACCATATTGTTTTTGTCTTTTACATAGAATTGTTTTTGTATTTCATTTTTCGAACAGACTGCCAAATGTATGCTGAGAGGCATAGTTGATTTTTGATTATAATTATATTATAAGTTAAAATGAAAAAAAAAAAATAAAAACTAGATTTACTAGGGATGCAATATCGGTGTGATAAAACTTTGAAAAAATTGATTTTATTTATGTCAGTAGTATTGAGTTCATTTTAAATTTGTTTCGTGTCGCCGAGGATATTTTTCTTACGTCTATTAACTTTGATTTTGTCATTAGGTCGCATACACTATTACAAAAAAAAACTCGATTTCATATTCCTTTTGCCAAAAAAAAACTGAGAAAACCTAAAAATTTGACAGAAAAACGGCAAAAGGAAAACGACATTAGTTTTCGGCTTTACAAAAAAAATTTAACACAATTTTTGGCAAAAGCATATAACGGATGCAAAGCAACCTTTTTGCACAAAATTATTACTGGAATTACTAACTGGAATAACATCACAGTTTAATTAGCATGTCGGTCAATCAAAAATTGAGACTACTTCGCTGATTGAAAAACCGAAAAAGCACATTTGATAAAGCATTTCCGGCTTTGAACCACTTATGCTGACACTTCGTTAATTGGTTATCTTTCGTTGAAGATTTTCGGTCCTTACCAACATCATTTCTGCATGCCAGTGATAACCATTCAACTGTGGCAAAGGTATGTGAGGGTGTTCTCAAGAAAGCAGTTTTAAATTTTGTGCAGACTTCAAAAATTCTGTTAAATTGGTTTGCATGGTCAAGAAAGTGCATTAAAAATCACGAATAGTTGTTTTGTTCGCAAATGTTCGGTTTTCGTGTCATCAGAAACTGTCAGAAATGGTATGAGATGCTTTTCACTCGGTGTGAGAATAATAACACAAGTTCGAATAGAATCACAGTTTAGAACGTTGGCAACTTTTATGATACAGTTTACTCATAGCGCAGCAAACTGACGGATTTGTATTTAATTTAAACACACAAAATAAAAAAGACCTAATTATTGTTCGACCAATAATAATAAAAAAGAAGATATCAGTTTTCACTTTTTACGACATTCCACATACATAGTTTAACATTTAATTGGAAACCAATGTTTATGTTTTTTTTAGTATAAATGACATTTATTGTGGTAATTAATGTAACATTTATCATCATTTTCCTAAAGAAAAATCCCTTGTCATCGATTAAACCAAAATCAATATGACCCTATTTCCGAGCACACCATATAGTCAATTCAAGATAGAAGATAAAAGGTGTGTAAATGTTTCCTTAATCAATAAAACCTACATTCTCGTCAATTTATTATTCATTTAATCAATATCCCACCCACCTCTAAGACATCTCGCATCGAAGAAGAAGAATTTCCCATATAGACAAAACGTTAAAGCCATAATCTAGTGTATGTTAGTTTTTTTTTTTTTTTTTTTTACATGGAAAAACCCACTTGGTGTTACTATTTATATTTTATTGGCCCACAAAGCAGTCACCTGAACACATTGTTATTCAAAAGATTCAAAAATTATACCTCTACTTTCTAAAAACAAAAAAAGAAGAACCCATTCGCATCTCAAAAGGTATAAGAAGTTCCTATAACCTAACTAATACCAAAAGTTTTTTCTAGAGCAGACAGCATGAACTTTCATAAATCACAATCGCATTGCTCTGGCACGGGTTACGATGGTATGGCGGCTATAGATGCATCCGGAGCAGCAGCAAAGAAGAAGATCTCTCGCATCAATTTCAATAAATGGTCTGGTGACTGCGACTAGCGACTGGCATGATGGTGCGATGATGGCGGCGCACGCTAGAGAAATCTATGCAGTTGTTGCACAAAATTAATGGAAATATGGGAAAGGGATTAAAAACAGTGTTGCCATTGAAATAATTTCACGTGCAGTAAAACCTTCTTTTCAATTTTTTTTTTGGATAATTAGGTACGATTTTGTATTTCAAAAACCAAATGGCACAAAATCAGAAAAAAAAACATTAAAATATCAAATGACTTTGAAAAATGTAATAATTTTGGATTAAGTACTGACATTTTCATATTTTTGGTTGATTTAAAATTTGGTCTGAAAAGTTTGAAAAAAGTTATATTATCTTATTTTATTTCGTCTCCTCTGTCAAAATATGTCACAACGCCCAAATCAGCCTCCCATTTTTTTTTTTTTTAAATGAGGTAAAAAATACTTCAAACTACGATAAAGTGGCATCACTGTTTTCTTTATTGTGGAGGAGTCATCTCATGATACTGATACTGATGCCATCATCATCATCATCGTGCGTCGTCTCTTTGTAAATGCAGCAGAACAATGAATGGATGGATACACCACGTATACGTAGGTGTCAAATGATTTCTTTTCAAATTGGAAATGAATATTTTAAACAAGAGAGGCAAACGCAAAGATGATATTCATGTTCCTTTTCCTCATCATCCCACAGAACAAAACAGAAAAAAAAATATAAAACAACGCATCTTTTTTTGTTTTAATGGCGGAAATACACAAATATAACAGCTAAGAAAGAAGAGAAGATTCTTTTGCCAAGATATAAAAGATTTTTATTTTATGCATGAAGTGATTCTAGATAATAAAGTTTTATTGCTCCAACTCATTTTTTTTTTTTTTTTATTTAAAGTTAAAATGAATGCAAAATTATATAAGAATTTTAAACATTATGTGTCTAATTTTTCTTTTTTACAAATCCAATTAAAGAAATATTAATTCTGAAGACACACATAATAATAACTTATTAATTTTTTATGCTTCATTAAGAAGACATGCGTTTATTTTTTTTAAATTTGAATATTTAATTAAAATTTAAATGATAATTTAACTGCTTTTAATGTCATTTTATCTATACCATTATGGAGAAGAAGATATGGCTTTATAGTTCATTTTAATAGGACATTATTACCTTAAAACCGAAATTAGGCGGGTTGTTTTAAAATCAGTTTGTACATTTTTTTTGCATCAAAATCATTTAGAGGCTTCTGTATTTAAATACAAAACAAAAACATCACCATAAACATTTCCAAGAAAGTGGTTTTGAAAATATTATTTGTTGAATAGGAGATAGACCTGGGCAGTTCCATATTGTGACTTACTCTACATTTGACAAGAAATACCGATCTGTTTTTGCATAATGTTACGATTACCGCTATTTATGTTTAATGTTTACAGTTTTTTTGTTTAGAATAGTTATATATTCTGTTGTAAAAATGCGCTTGTAGTCTAGCACTGTTGTTAGCTATATGTATAGGGAAAAGTAAACTACATGCCAAATCTTCTCTGTAATACAGGCTCCATAGTTTTAAGTTGTATCTGTAGCCAGAGTAGGTAGGTAAGCTCACCGCAGTGTGTTCAAAATGCTCTTCGACACAAGGAGCTATACGCTTAAAGTAAATCAGATCTTTCGTTTAGGCTGTGGATTCTTATCGAATGCATAATTTAAAAACATAGTTCTCATATCGTCAATGAAAGATTGTTAATTTAAATACTCGTGTTAAACATATTGTAATTTAAATTATCAATGTAGCTTTGTTTACATATTAAAATATCAATGCAATAACATTTGTAACTCCTTATTAAACCTACGCGTGTTTAACTTATTGTTATAACCAACAATGGCAAACAATTCAAACGAAAATGGAATTTCATAAAAATAAAATTAATTTGAATAACTGACAGAATTTGAAAATGATATTTATCTAACGCATAATGCACGCGACCGCCGCCGTGCGTCGGCCGTCGAATTGACAGTGATATGCCATCACCACCGCACCGGTCGCCATCATCATTGCCAAGAAATCCATACCTCTTTGCTCTTTCTTCTTCTAAAGTTGCGTGCGTTGCGTTGTGTTTGCGCGCTGGCTTACAATCGAGAAGGCGGAACGGAAATGTTGTAATGTTATGCATTTCGAAAACAGAAATTCGAGTGGGTGTTGGAATATCTATGCATGTTAACTAAAATAGAGTTCATTTTCAATAGGCAACCAAAACTTAAATGAAGAAATAAAAATATAATAAAAATCACTTTAATAGCTGAGAGTTAAGAGTTAGAAAGTTCATGCTAAGTATTTTGTTAAACAAAAAGCTTTTTTTTATAGTCCAAAATGGTAAAGTTTTATTACCTACAAGGTTTTTCTTTGGTAATATTGAAAATGGAATTTCAAAAATACAAGAAACCCACAAGAAAAACAAATAAAACTCAATAAAACTTCGCATGTTAATTGAGTTGGGGTGTCAATTAAAATACGAAAACCTACATAATATTCTTCCAATCAACTCGATAATCTCATTAATGTTACAATGATTTGATATCTTGAAGACGTGCTCTGGAAAAATAAACATACATAAATCCACATCGGTGTCAGAGGGATTCAGCTGAAGTTGCATAGTCGAAGAGATGGTTTGGGCAGAAGAATAATGACACCCTCGCGAAAGATATTCAAAAACATGTTATCGCTCTTTTGAGCCATCTCCGCGGCTTCGCGCGCGTTGCTTATAGCCTTCTGTTTTGTTTTTTCTTTATTTTATTGAGGCACAATGGAACTGGGATGTCGTAGTCATCGTCACCACCGCGCCGACCGGCCGTTGTAGTCTCTTCTTTTGGAGAGTAGGTACCTATAGTGTGATCCTTCGTTCTTGATTCGGAGCTGTTTATGTCAAATTAAAATTTATACCCAAAAGGTGCCAATAAAAGTCATGAATTTCAGGAAACACAATTGTCGGTGGTCGGTGTTGGAAGAAGTATTCTGCGTTGTTATTTATTTATTCAGTTCCTTTTGTAGAGTGTAACAAGAAGTCTAAATGGACGAAGTAGTTTGGGCACTTTTCACACGAATTCGAGCATAACCACTAAAAATGGTCAATTCGTCGAAGAATAAAAAAAAAAAACTCATCAAATGAAAAAAATATCGTTCGCAGAAGAAATCGGTTTTCAAGCGAAATTAAATGCAAAAAGTGAGGGAAGAGGTGGAATGTGTGTGTGGGCACATGGATTGATACCAGTCCCGGATCTTACAATAATCAAACATAGCCTTTTTAATTTTTACCAATGAGGAAGAGGGGGAGCGGGTGCTGTTAAGAATGGGACTCGAACCCAAACCATTAAGATATCACTCAAATTACAATTTTCTTTTTTAAGTTAGCTCGGAATTTTAATTGAAAGTTCAATTCGTTTTGACTACGGTATCGCATTGATCCTATAAAGGGTTTTAATTGTTTTCATCAGCATTATCATTCACTAATCCACTCCTGTCTGATTCAAAGTGTACACAGCATCAGAAAAACACAGACTGAAATAATTAGATGCTGGATCATCCTGATCGTTAAATGGATGTATGAATCAGCGTAGGAAAAACCAGGATTGACATTAACATGGGTGTGTGTGCGATGGGATGATGAGTTAAAATGAGACTCCAACTGTGATTCAGGACATTTGGGAGCCAAGAATAATGTTAAAAAAAATTACAAAACAACATAAATAATGGAAATAATACAGTAAATTTGTGATCAAAAATGTTCCTAGAAAGATTTGGGTTAGTTTTGACTTCTATCATACTTTATGTTTTTGGGGGTGTCGAATTCGAATCTGATGTTTGCCAACAAAATTTCTATGCAACCCATCAACCCATGTGCAAACTGTTTCTTTAGACCGTAAGTACCTATTCAAAAATATAAGTATCAACGAAAATATATCGATGGGGGTACGTCGTCCTATCTTAAACTATAAAAACGGGATCTTATACTATAAAACAAGAATATTTGAATAAAATAAAAACGAATAACCAATGTAAACTATTCCTCGACAGGGCATTCAGGTCAGATTCTATGAAAAGCGAATTGAAAACGACCATTCGCTTTGCAAGAACGAAGGAAATTCTTCGATAAATTCAGAACAAATTCTTTTGATTTTCAAATTGCATGAATAAAACCGTTTGCACATACAAAAACGTTTGTTCGATTTTTGCCGATTCCGAAGGACTAAGGAATGTTGGACTAGGAAACTTGTCAATTTTCGCATGCCCATCATCTTTTCATAAGTTGGATTTGGAAGTCTTGAGCCTTTCGTCACTAATTCATATTCTTAAAGCAGGTAAGTACGAACTAGCCCAGCAATAAAATTAATTGTCTTAACCAAACATGAGAATTATGAATGTGCATTAAACTTAGAGCTTTACATATAACAATAGTGCCTATCTAAACATTGCAGACCCCTTTCAAGAGCTAATAATAGTAGCTAGTAAGTATATTAGAATTGAATTAGAAAACTTTATAGCAATTATAATTATATCAAGAATTCATTACCGCTTGTTTGTGTATTCAAATAATGAAACCATATGATTATACTTCATTCCATTGTTTCCTTGGATATGGTTATGCCCAACATTATTCTCCATCACATTTCCCATATATACAAAAAATATAAATACTGGAATAACATAGAAACCACCAGAGAGATGTACCTACCTACTACAGTACAATTACCGTATTTATTCACCTGCGCCAACATGCCATCTTCCGTCATGCATCCGCTCAAAATATCCAATTACCATCTTTGATGACAGTCACAAAACAAAACAAAATAAAATTAAACAAAAGAAAAAAAATAATAACAAAACAAAAATCCGCTTTTGAAACAATGAACGAAATGGTCTTGTCTGGTCATTTTTCGAAAATCCCTCGCTTCCTAATTTTCAATAGTCTCGGTCTCGATCCGACATCCCATTGCAATTATTATTCACAGACCTCTGACGTACTTTAATTTCAATTTTGTCGTATATCTGAATGAATAAAGCCTCTGCGATGATGATGTGTGCCTGTGTATGTAGTAGTTCTATGGGTTTCCTGGATTACGCACGCGTGACCGGTGACCGTTTCTATTTGTTGCCCCAGCCACTGTTGTAGTGTATACCGTGGTACTACATTATTTGTCTACCTATAAACCGTCATACCTTTATTTTTACCTATTTTTCTGATGATTTGATACTGGCTTTTGTTTACCGACACACAGTGGGGCATTTAAGTTGGAAAATGGGAACAGAATTAAAAAAAAAAACAAGTGTCAGTTGATAGTTTGAAATAGTTTATGGGAATGTTAGCAAACTATATGTTTTTTTTTTTTAAATAAAGTTAAAATTCAGGTATAGTTGTTTTTAGAGTTAATTAAAAAGACCACTGAATTTTTGAAATACAAATTTGAAAAAAAAACACTAGCTCAGAATCTTGGATGACATTTTTTTTTTTCAATACCAAAAACCATTTTTCTTTTTTGCGTCATCATCTAAATATAGAAATCTACTACAATTTGAAAGTCTCTAATTAAACCTACTTCAATTTTATAAAAAAGATCCCAAATCTACCAAAAGCTTAGGACCTCAGTAGCACTGAACACATCCTTATATAAAATCAAACCTTGCTCACTTTCATGTACACACCTAACACCTAATTTTTGCGAACCCTTTCAGGTTTCAGCACTAACTTTCTATGTACATGGGCCAAAATCATGGAAGCGGAAAATTTGATGTCCAGGGGTTTTTTTTTATCAAAATTGCATTAAATTTAAATTTACTTCTGACGTACTAGTTAAAATAAATGAGATGAATCTCCGAATGTATTAACTTCGTTTGAAACAGAGTTAGTTTTTGTTCCATCTAATATATCCGAAAAATCATTCCGGGAACGCTTCCATAGCTCAATTACCAAATTTAAGTGTCAAAAAAAAAACACTAAAATAATAAAAGTTGTCTGAAGGAATATGTCTGACTGTAGATAAAATGACAAAATATCAATTTTGTATTCTTCTAACATGCACATGGCACTACAAATGGTCTTTCCGGCATGTCATGGAATTGGTTTATCCATGCATAAATAGTTTTTAGCATGAATAAGTTAAATTTAAATGGAAATTGAAATTAAAATTGATATATTAGGAGCGTGCATCAATTAACGTCATTTCGGGAACGCTTGTTTTTGCGTGAATAAAGATCAAAATTATATTCTTTTGACGATGTTATGATGCAAAATCAAGCCAACTACAATAAAACTTCAAAAATATTTCGTTTGCTGTTGTTAGAAAGAAAATAAATCATTATAATGATTAAAACGTCATTTTCGGGAACGTCATTTCCGGGAAATTTTATAATAATTCTCATATTCTGTAAATAAGCACAATAAAATGCTGAAAATATTGCAAATATGTTAATATTCAAACGGTTTCGACTCACAAACGAGCAATAAGTTTGCTGCAAATTGTTTCCCGCAATTAAAATTGCAATTGTAAATAAGTTGTTAACTTAGATTTGTTTCCCTTTAAAGGTTAGAATGATTTTGTTTACTAGAGCCAGAAATTTTCTACAAGAAAAAGGAAGGTAATTTTATTACTTAACTGAAGTTTAGTTTAAATTTGTAGTTTTTTTGTTGCGAGCAATCTGCAGCAGATATTTCTTCTTTGACATTTGATGAAAGGTGTGTTTTATTTATAACCTACGAGAAATTTCCCATGATGGAAAATTATCATTTAAAATAAAAAATAAAAAATTCAAACATGGCGCCCAATAAACCAACACCTTAAAACACCCACTGTTTATGTTCATCACTGGCTTTATGCCCCACTGTGAAACTAACGACATATAATAAAACAATGATATTTTTTGACAAAGGCCCCACATTCTGTTTACTTCCGTTGAAACAAGTTCCAACTTCCAAAATGACAAAAAAAAAGACGAAACGGAACGATCACTGAGCTAGCGCGAGGGACGGACATAATATACGGACACACGGATGGGCATTAAATTCATTCAAAGCGACAAAGCGATACCCACTCATCTGAGTCGCGTCAACCGCGCATTCAATTTCATTTGAATATTTTCTTATTCTACCTTGTGTGTACCTTAACTAAACGACTTACGGCGGTATTTATACGGGTAGCTTAATGCAGGTACCATAGTCAGATGAGTATACCTACTCTTGGTATAGCCAAAGGAATAAGTACACACCTCTCTTGGAACAATGAATGCATCAGGTATCTGGATGTGGTACAGCATTAATGCGCCCCCGATGAGTCTTTGTTTCATACTCGTGTTACCTTTTTTCATTTAAATAAGGTCCATGATTAGGTCGTACATTCATGTTCTTACAACTCAAATTATTTTTTATACTCAGAGAAATCGGTCAAGTGAAGATAAGGGCGGTATTCATAGTCGGCACTAAAGTTGATTTTATCTCAAGTGTACTATTGAGTGGATATTTGGCCACTTAAGCTATTCATAATCCAGGATATTAGGGAATTCTTAAGCATTTACTAGAGAACTTCCTCAGTAGCCTTCTTTTGTCCTTGAAGGCGGACATAGGTTGGGCAAATGCCCGACTTGAGTAACGACTACGAATTCCACTATAAATTTTATATAAACTTAGAGAACTGACTACCTTTTTTTTCAAAACCACAACAACCCTTAAGAGTGAATCTGTACTGATAGCACTTTAGCAAGCAATATAAAAATCGGTTTTAAAGCATACACCGGAACTTCTTTTTACAAAAGAGACCATTCCATCTAATCTTTTAGGGCTAAAAACTCTCACGAACCTTCTAATTAGTTGAAGTTTTATGAATGAAGTAAAAATAAATACCAACATGATGCCGCCAGGTAGGTAGGCAGGCAAGCTGACAAAAAATCCATTGAACGAGTGCACAATCTGCTTCTGGCGTATATATCTTTTGAATTGAGCACGATTTTGGAGGTGGAAATGAGTGTGCATAAATAGTAGTAAGCAGAGTATGACCTCCAGCTTTAACGACGACTGCAGCAGTTGTTTAAAACTTGTGCAATATTATCAAACATTTTATATCTAAACGACAACAACGACTTGGAGACGACCGACTACTTTGCCTTTTTTCAGCTTGCTGAGTCCCACTAAAACTGGAAATAAATTCTCACGTTGCGAAATTAAACAACTACAACAACAACTACAACAACGACACTATAAGTTGCACCATCAACAGTCAACACAACAACAACAACAACTATCAAACATGTTAGAAAGATAAATATTTGACTGCAGCATGGGTGCTAATCATAAAGAAACAAAATGTAGGTATATTCTCAAGGATGCCAAAGCACTCTTCTTAAGCATCTACTGGATGGTGGATGGATGGCGTGGTGAAACTTAAGAAACCAAGACTGCGTAGCGCCACGCCAACTTCACCATCATCGCTTGAAGCCTACAATATCAAAGCTGCAAAAAGAAAAAAGAAAAATAGATATGTGCAATTAATTCTAATTTATGGGTGGAATTCGTTGAGATGATCATTTAGAATGTGGGAGCTGAGATCAAAAGTAAATTTATGGAAAAAAGAAGATTAATCATTGAGGAAATATGTATAAGAAAATTCTTGAAAACTGTGCTTCCATTTTAATCTCTGATAATAATAAGTTACTTCATTGTTGAAATTCATATAAATTTAAAGATCTTTGTAACGTTTGGCAACATCAAACAAATTAAATTATGACTTCTATCTTTTTCAATTTTACTAATTTTTACATATTTATTACTGCGCATTTGCAACAGCGCAATGGTCTTGAACCGATTTTTTGATTTAATACATTCGGTTCTTATAAGCTTCTTTGTTTCACACGCATTATGTTTGATTCGTTCGGTCCGTATTCGGTTAGTGTTCCGAATTAAACCAAATAGATGTGAAACAGAAAAGGAGCTTGCTTGTATGAACGGAATATGAACCAAATACACAGCTTATAACTTATAGCACTGAGTAAATTTAGTCGCTTTTTGTGACCATTTTTGAGTCTCTGCGACCAAGCGAGGACTTTCTTAAAAGAGCGACCTTCTCATCATAGCGACTTTTTCATTAATCAAAATTCAGGGGTAGGTAAGTTTTCCAAATTCAGCCATTTAAATGGAATTTGGTACAGAAACTATTGCTCAGTTAATTTTGTGTTCAACATTCCTCTTAACTTGAAAATGCTTTCAATTGCATGCGTGATGTGTGTCTCTTAAACGAAGGGAGATATCGAAAACTTATATTAAATCTTTTCCTTTTATCTTAAATGGTTCTACAATTTCAAAGTTACGAAATTGGTTTTTCAATGATGACGTCACCAAATGGATTTTTTCATATTATACCATAGGTGAAAACTGTCAGATTATGATTTTTGAGACCACTTCTGATCAAGTTTAACAAAATATATTAGGCGCGTGCAAAAAAAAAGAGAGATCTCTGAAGACACCGAGATGTTTTAAATTTGAAAAAAAAATCTCAGCTGTCAGTTTGCAGAGATTTCTGTGACGAAAAATGTTTGGACTCATTTCTCAGTGAGATGTTCAGTTGGTTGGAAGGGCCTATTAAAATTGGCTTTGCCAGAGGATGACGTTTTCAAAACGTTCAGCAGCTCTTAGGCGGGGATTACACACTTAAGATTTACTCACAAATTACGTAAATTTTACAGAAGTTATTTACAGGAATGTTTACACTATATGTATATTAACTTACGGTTGAAATAATTGTTAAAAAATACTAAATTGACTGCCACAAATACTTTAGAATTCACAAAACGCCGCCTTAGGCGGGGATTACACACGTAAGTTTTACTTACGTAAGTTACTTATTTTGAAAAATGTACTAGAATAACACAAATTTTTTTTTTTAACTTACGTAACTTGCAAGCTTGAGAACAATTGATACCAAAAAAACTACTTTTTTAAAAACTTACTGGTTTCTTACAACTTACGGAGTAAGTAAGATTTCAACTTACGGTAAGTTGATTTTTCAGGTTTGGTGTATTCTAAAATATTTGTGGCAGTCATTTTAGTAATTTTTAACAATTATTTTAAAAGTAACCGCCGATTTCACCTATCCCTTTCAAAAATTTAACGGCTTTTAAACCCTATAATGACATTTGTTCCATACAAAAAACGTCATTTAAAAATTTAAAAGGCTTTTAAATGTTCGTAAAATCGGCCATAAGTTAACCTATAGTGTAAACTTTTTTTCAGAACCTTTGCAATCTAAAGCCAAGTTTTACTGTAATTTTTCGGCAAAACTCTAAGAACCGACATGCTTGCTTATCCCAGTTCCCATAATCGAGAAAAAAGTATCAAGAGTAGGTACGTAAATATAATAGCGTCCATTAAGCCATAAATAAATTTATAAAAGATTATTTGAATAGCCTTTTAATATTTATAAAGAATACTCCTGCAGCAGAAGCACTACTATTCCTTTTTTGTCTATTTTCTATTAATTTAAGAAAAAAAAAATTAAAGTTAATCTAAATTGCCAGCTTTAAGCTCCTCTTGACTATTAAAAAACACATAATTTTAACAAAATTAGAAGTATCTCTTCTATATGTAGATTGAAATGACATCAAGGCTTTTAATTTATTTAATGTTTATGGGATCCAATAATAATAAAACAAAACTTGTTTTTCAGGGAAATATCAAACAAAAAAAAAAAACATTTAAAAACACATCCACCCACTCGTACCTATACAGAAATTTACGTTACTGGCAAATTTTGGAAAATAAAATAACTTCGATTCCTTTCTTTTTATTTTAATCAATCTAGTTTTTGTATCGTAAATTATAACTTTCATATGAGAAACATTCAATTGAATTGCAATTTTACGAAATTCCAATAAAAATAAAACGCAAATAGTTTCACTCTTTGAAATAGTTTTGGCAAATAATGCAAGTCGATTAAAATCCAATTGAATTTCTATGCGTAGCTTTAGTGTTTGTTTTTTATGCATTTTACTAGTGGTGGCTACGCGTATGGTATAACTTGTAAATTTGAACTCATATATCGATACCATAATATCTCTGGTCAGGCCTGATGTGTTCGCACTTCAAGTAAATTTCGCTCACGAACTTTAATTGCAATCAATTGCACAGCCAGCGATTAGATTATAATCAGATAGATTATTATGAGCATGCCATTCCGAACATAATGTAGCAGCAAATTGACCCGATAATATGCTTAACAGGTTATTAATCTTCTGTTACTTTTTTTGCAATATTTTTTGCTTTAGATTTATTTTTGTATTGGAATTGAAGAGGTTAAAAGAATTGTTGGAGATGCAAAGATGAGTAGTATCTATCGATTAACCTATAACATTGTTGCCTTAACATTCTCCTTGTTATAGAGCTCTATTCAACTAGATTCGTTTTTCTGCGATTAATCCATACATTTTCAGTAGTCCACTGATCTTCTGAGCAAAACAACTATTTTCAGAGCGTCATAATCTGTACATACTATTTCCTATATAAAATTCTACGATACCAACAGATTCATACTCTCTCTGTACTCAGTACTCTGTACTCTATGCTCTGTACTGTGTACTGTGTACTGTGTACTGTGTACTGTGTACTGTGTACTGTGTACTGTGTACTGTGTACTGTGTACTGTGTACTGTGTACTGTGTACTGTGTACTGTGTACTGTGTACTGTGTACTGTGTACTGTGTACTGCGTACTGTGTACTGTGTACTGTGTACTATGTACTGTGTACTGTGTACTGTGTACTGTGTACTGTGTACTGTGTACTGTGTACTGTGTACTGTGTACTGTGTACTGTGTACTATGTACTGTGTACTGTGTACTGTGTACTGTGTACTATGTACTGTGTACTGTGTACTGTGTACTGTGTACTGTGTACTGTGTACTGTGTACTGTGTACTGTGTACTATGTACTGTGTAATGTGTACTGTGTACTGTGTACTGTGTACTCTGTACTCTGTACTCTGTACTCTGTACTCTGTACTCTGTAATCTGTACTCTGTACTCTGTACTCTGTACTCTGTACTCTGTACTCTGTACTCCGTACTCTGTACTCTGTACTCTGTATTTTTTTTTTTTTCATTCTTCATAATGAATACAATTTCGGACAAAAGATCTATTCTTTTATTTATTATATAGAAAATTTGCATGCATTCATGTTTAACTAACAACAAAATATAAGTATTTAAAAGGTTAAGTTTCATTTCGAAAAAAATAAAATTCATTTGAATTATATGTTTGTTTTTAATGTTAAAATTTAAGTTGCAATAAATTTAGTAACAAAACAGTCCAAGTTTTAATCAATTCAATGCCAATTGGCATCCATAAAGATGTCATGTTGATTTAGATACCTACCTACATCCCACGCGACTTATTTCTACAAAAGCAATAAATTCAATCAACAAATCACATTAATGTTATAAATATTAAACACGAATTTGAAAAAGAAAAAAAAACTGCAAACCTGAAAATAAAAGTGATGAATGAAAGAAACTTAAACTGGTAGCTTTATATACTTTTACTTCCAAAACTTGCTACTCCATAATGCATCACTTCTAAATTCAAAATGTGATATCTAACTTGTTTCTTGCTTTTAATATTTATTTTTTTATGAATGAATATCCTCGTCTCTTTAGAAAAATAACAACAAAAACAACAACAACAAAAGTCTCCTTACAATAAGAAAACAAAAACAAAAATTATGCTTAATGTGAACGTAACCTAATTGGAGTAGCACAATCCAAACGCGTGTTTTAAGTGGGCTTTTGGGCATTCACCACTTTTAACTAATATGGTAGGTTTATGAATAAGAAAACAAGCTCCACAACATGCATTACGTATTCAGAGACTCGAAGCAACCTCGTCAAATAAGACCCACACGACATTTTACCCAAAATAATGCGGAGGCGTTTGGTGTGTCTCTCTGGTTTGTATAGGATGACAGTTTTACCATGAGGTCTATACTATACACTTAAGTGTGCATTTTTATTTAAATTTGAACAAATTAAAGAGCGCGCGAGTCTTTTATTAAATTATACTACCTAGAGCCAGCAGTGACTTTCATTATAATCTATTATGAACAATATTAAACAATAATAAAATGAATTTTCAAAAGATTTATACACAAATCTATGCTAGAATCGAACCGGCTCTATTAATCAAAGCCTACACAAATTAATATCAACAAAAAAAAGTTCACAAAACAAGAAAAAGATTGATTCTTTTTTTTTCTTTTGTGAAATCTGGCAGCACTGCAGTAGACAAAAGTGTCATGATGGAGACAGCTTAAGGTCAGACCAAAATGTCGCACACTCGATTCAATTGTTGTCTCACGCAAATGAAGTCCAAAACTTATTATCATACCGAATAATTTTATTCTCATTTTTTTTTTTTTATTTTTATGGCCAAATTTGGAATCTTGTAGCCAGTAAGAGATAAAATAAAATAAAAGAATAAAACACACATCAGAATATGCAAATGATGCAAGTTTTCTTTGTGGCAGCAACAAAATCCAAACAAAAATAAAACAAAACAGAAGATGAAAAAATATAAGAAAAAAAAACGGAACAAAATAAAAGAACGCGCGTTTTATGGAAAGTGGACGACTCACAACACCTACACGCAATAATGGCGGGCGCCTAAATGGATGGAGTCCATCCTGTTGCGATTCAGCAAACATTCAAATGTGACAGTTGATTTGTGGCTTGCTGTATAAGTTAGGATATTTTTTTTTTTTTTGTTTAAAATAATAATCAAGATCTTTATTTTTATTGTTTAACTGCCGGAACTGAAGATGATGTTCGAAATTAAACTTATCAAGAACTTTAAGGCATATCTGTGATGTGTGGGGATAAACATAGAATATCCATAGAATTATGTAAATTTTGTAATAAAAAAGTTAAAAATATTAACACGTATTTATGGTTGGTAAAGCTATAGGCTACCTTACTACTTTCTTTCATTTTATTTCGAAAAATTAAGAATTATGTTCGAAAAAGAAGTTTCTTTTCCTAATTTGATTTATATACATACAATTTATAGAGAGGTAAAGAATCATTTAATTAATTTGTGTATATATTTCCATAAAATATAATATACTAAAGAATGTAAAGCTTTTAAGTTGATGCTGTTTGGCTTTATAAAAATGTATTAATGTCAAGTTTGGAAAAGTGCTAAGTAGACACGGTATGCTTATCGTTTTATCTATGATATCGATAGGTTTTTATTTTAAAATAAGATTTGTTAACCTCAAATTAAGATGACATGTTTCTTTAAATTTAAAATTCTATTAAGCTACCGTAAATATATGCATTTTCACTTTGAAGATGCGTTTGTTTTTATTTGTATCTTTCCAGTTAATGGAATTTTTTATAACGGGAAATATATATTTAGTGACAATTAATTGCATTATTAATATATTCTCTTTAGGCTTTTAACATTTTTTATTCTTATTTCTTTCATAAATTATTTTTTTTCTGTTTGTGGTACGTTTTTAGACTTGGTACCACTTTCATGTGTCCAATTCTTTAATAGAACCTCATTTGACACTTTGTTAAAGTATGTCTTATAATACTCGCAGTAGTACTTCCTTATCCCGTAATTTTTCATTAAAGTTATGAAATTGGTGATTTTTTGTCTATCTATGTATACAAAAATGTGTGACAGTATAGTCTTAATAAAATAGGTAAGAACAAATCCGGATCTAGCTATACTTATTCTTATTTAAAAAAAAAATTAGTCATTATGGTTTTATTTTCAACAGGAATATCACCGACGCATTAGAAAAACAGAGTAGGTCCTAGAACACTGCCTTGTGGCTTGTGATACGTTAGCTTCAACTTTCTTAAGTTCTCCTCATTCAAAACATACTTAAAATAGTCAGGTCTATTATTTGAGTATTTTGAACAACTACTATTGCATATTGTACTAAATGAAATGGAGTTTCTTTTTACACAAACTCGAAAAAGTCATCTAAAATAATTAGTTTTGTACTCGCCGAGTGTAAATCAAGTGTTTCGTTTTCTTTATTATGTCAATATTTCTCGCAGATTTCTAACAATATAAACGATATTATAAAGGATATTATGCCAAATTTAGAGTCATGGAAATCCAGTATTATTAATTTTTCTCAGTAGATTTACTGAGTAGACTGATTTCGCAAGAGTTGAAACATAACCTTACATCTGTATGTAATTTACGAGTATTCGTACCACATAATCCATTTAAGAAACCATTAATAATCTCAATACCAACCTACAAAACATATGGACACCCAGAAATGAAACCGTGAGAACTATGTGTTTCCAAATCGCGCGTAAATAGTTTGATTTTCTATTTATCCTGAACCCGACCGTATAGTAACACAGCTTGCATTTCAATTGAAAATGTTGCACAGTTATATTTCTTTTATATAGAATAAGTTCCATTGGTTTGACACTTTTTATATCTCTCTTATGGTAAGAAAATAAAAAAAAACAATTATTTATAAACCTTCAAACGTAACGTCGTACAATGCTTGGTGAATTCCTTTTATGGTATACCAAGCATTTTGATTCATATGTTCCTCAACTTAACCCATCAACACCAATTTATGTGCATTCAAAAAACACCCCAGAATGGGCATGAAAACTCATCATGTAGGTAATTAATCAACCAAAAGTCGACTTTAATCAAACCTCTCACGAAAACTATTGGAATCAATTTAATACCCCAGAACAACAACAAAATAACAGACTTTACCAGCTAATTTCCCAATACTTAAAACTGCACTGGCACTGGTGGCGGTGGGTCTGGTGCTGGTTTCAGGTCTGATTGGTTGGTTGTGGTCGCAGCTATTCACTACACACAATTCAATTGTAATTTGTGTCATTAGCTGGAAACGAAGCACGTTGCATTGGACATTAACATTATTGCCATCGGGTGGTGTGTACAGGTTGATGAAGGTGATTGTAATTACAGTCGAGCATTCTTATTGATCTTAAAGAGCATGCGGGTCTCGGTCTGGCTTCTAGATCACAGAATTGTCATTGCGTCGTCGTCGTCGTTTGTCGTTAGTGGGGCAATATTATATTCGAAACATAAGCTTTGGCTGGTGGGTTGAAGTTGCCTGCAGATGTGTTAGATGTCTTTGGTGGTAGGCCTTCAAAAGCATTCTTATCTTTATGCGGTTTTTAGCTTATTATTAGTTAACAATATACTGGTGGAGGTTTTCAATAACAAGAACGTTACAGAAGCTGAGGTAAGATCTAGGAAGATATATGTAGGTATACGCAAAATTATCATAGTTCTGATTAATATAGGGAAGAGGGGGCACCTTAGGACGGTTTTTACAAAAATCGCGCTAGATCCGTTTAAAATTAGAGTATCTCTTCAAATTTTGATAAAATTATTGTTTCTTGTTGTTTTACTTTTCAATATAACATACAAATGTATATGCATAACCAGGATTTATATATATTTTTATCATTTTAATAAACTTTTTTTTGAGCTGTCCTAAACTGCCCCCTTCTCCCCCACCTACACTGTATCTCAAAAAATCTGTATCCAATCCGTCAATAATATGAATATTCGGGCTTATGAATTCTATTCGTATCGTTTGTTACAAATCCCAAAAAAAAACTATCACAGATTAAAAGAAAATCTTAAAGTTCAAAATTGCCATTTCGAACGGATTCTGTAATTATTTTATTCGGGATTCGTAACAAACGATACGAATGGAATTCATTAAAACAAAATTTTAAACTATGGAAAAAAAACTTTTTTAACGATGATACTAGCTGAATCTTAGCCTTAAGCTTTTGCCTTTAGCTAATGAACCAAAAATCAGACCAATATTTATTTATTTATTTCATTTCATCAATCAAAGAATAACATGAAAAAAAGTAAAGATGACTAAATTCTATTTTTGGTGACAACAATTTAAGATCCAATTCTTTATAATTTAAATTAATTCGATTTAATAAAAAAACAGAAGTTATTGTTTATGTTTGTGTAAAAATTATAATAGGCGTAGGAAGATTGCTTCCTTTTGTTATAATGACAAATAAGCTTCAAAAATAAAACAAGTTTTAACACAACAAATTTGAACAGTAAGTGCGAAAATATTCATGAGATATATTGTTGAAAAAATATAAACATACATTGAATTTGAACAAATAAATTCAGTATATTCAGATTAAGTTTACACCTACTGTCAAAACCAACACAAAATTTACCTTAACGAGATTTTATTTTGTTTACAAAACAAATATAGTAGGTACCAAAAAAAAAAATGTTTATCATTAAGTGATAATTTTGTGATAGAAATTGAACCCTGTAGGATTTTTTAGGGACAAATAAAGTAAAAAAAAAAATAATTTTAATTTAACAACATTTCTTATGCGTTTCTATAAGAATGTTAGTGATAAACAAATTTTAACTGGGTTTTAAGACAACATCGACAACAGAAGTAACTGGGTACATACATATTGCTTTTATATTGAAGCTAGGTAAATCATAAGCACACTCTCTAAGAACAAAATCAATTACTTATACCAATGTTGGTAAAAGTTTCCAAATAATTCTTATTAAAAATGCTCAGAAAAACTATACCTAGGTACCGTATATAATAGAAAAAATAAAAATCAAATCATAAATTTGAATTAACAAATAATACAAAATAAAGTACTTATGTTGTTGAAATTTTTTAAAAAGTTGTAACGAAGCGTCACACTTTACTTCTATACATCCTCCTAATCTATTGTTGTAAGTCCAGCTAAAATACCGTGCAACCCCAGGCTATATATAATTCTAACAACTGTGCATCCCAGATATCCGAGAAATGGCAGCCTTATAAGCATAAGGACGCTATATCAACATAATCAAATCTATGAAAGATTATTATTATTATTATTATTAACATTTTATACCTATTTGTACTGTTTGTTTTCTTATACCTCACAGTCACTTATTGTAACAATGTTATACAGGGCATATATCAAGTAGTAAACATAATTTGTTCCTAAAGATGTTTAACACCCACTAATTTAGAATTGTTCCTCAACTTAATATTGGAACTTGGAGATCTTATAACTTATTATCTCGTTGGCAATTTAAATACTCCTTCTGAGATAAGATTAATGCATAGAAAGATTCGTTTTTGGCAATTTATTGGTCATTCTCATTAGCTCCTTCAGAGATCCCTTGCTCGCTCTGAGTTTAAAGCCTTATATGGTTACTTCAAAAGTTTATTTTAAGCTCTACAATTTTAGGTGTATGTATAGATATTGGTTCTATTAATAAAATAAAAGAAATTTAAAATGTAACTGAAAAAAATCTGTGTTTTCTTCTATAACACTGGTCAACAAAATTGGATTTTTTGTTTGTTTCCTTAACTTTGAAAAAACGTTTATAAAGGTTTTCGACGTGCTGGACTCGAATCTAAAGTGAGAAAGTTTTTAACTACATTTTTTTGAAAATTTGATTTTATATATTTTTAAATTTTGTTTGAGCATTTTTATTTTTTAAAAAGAATTAATTTTAAAAAATGTTTTTTCTAAAAATTAATCATTTAATAAGTGATTTGAGTAATTTGAGTACATATTTAATTTAGAGCTAAGAACTGCATTTTACGAATTCTTCAAATTTTGTATTAATTTTTAACTAAATGGTGAAAGAAATGAAAACTTTTTCAACAACTGAAATCAATATTAACCTGGGTTCGATTTCCAGACTAAGCTACCTTGATTTTTTCAGGGTAATGCCTCTAGCAAGGAAACACGTGAAAGAGTACTGGCTGTCATGAAAAGTGCACACACGCTTACAGGAAATGGTTGAGAGATGAGAGTGTTAGTATCAGGTTCTTCCTGAGCTAGTCGATTCACAAAATGTTTATTTATTTACAACTATTACAATATAGAAAATTGTACAAAAATTACTTTTTTATGGATGGACGGACGGTGCAAAAAATGTTCAAATTAGAGTTTTCTCCGCAATTTCAAAAGCTGCTCAAAATGGAAAACCTTTAATTTTCGTGATGATCAAGTTCACCATTTCCACTTTGGACCATTACTTTTGAGACACCCTGTATACTGGTTTTACGAAGCCAACAATTTTTAAAATATAAATTGAATAAAAATTTTCAAAAATATAATTGTGAGACACGTAATTGAGATAAGTACGAGGTACAAAATTCGAGATATGTATAACCGCACCTTATTAAAAAAGTAGCGTGCTTTCTTTGATTCATTTTTAGTAGCTATTTGCGATGTAAAAAAATTAAAAAATTTAACCCCCATTTGAGTTGTTAATTTTTTAAAGTTGTAATAAAGTTGTTGTCTACATAATCTAAAAGTAACAAAAACACAACAAGTCTCAAATTTTAAGGCCTTAAAAACACATCACATCAATGCTCATCATTTGTAATTACAGTCAAATCAGTTAAAAGTATCAGATTTCATCAACAATAATTTAATAAGTCGCTAAAAGAGTAAAACCAAACACATCGCATAAATCAATCAAACTTACCTCATTGTAAAAATTTTCATTGATAAATCCATATTTTTTGTCGTATCTTTTTTTTTTGTATTTATTTTGTTTTGCTTAGGTTGTGTATTTTTGTTTTATTTCCATTCAAGTTTCTATTTGAAATATTATTATCGGATGAAGAATTCACAAATGCACGTCCGTTGTTGGAAGGGTCGTTGGTCGTTGCCGTTGCCGTTCCCGTGTAGTTTATCGTGTCGTCTTCGTTGTTTTTTTTTTTTGTTTTTGCTAATCAGCTTATGTTCGCAGCAGTGTTCCCATTCAAAATAGTCTGCTTCAAATATAAAAAAAAAAATGCACTATCAGCGTGCGAAACACAAATAATAACAATTACACCTGTTCGCACTTAATACACAGATACAATTCCACAAACGTGTATATTTATGTAAAGTAGAAGATACGAGAGTATCTCACCGATATACCTGCTTTCATGAGATAGGGATAGGGATTGAGGTATACCTTTTATCAGAAGTTACCGGAAACAAGATTTTTTTTGAATCTCAAAGATACTTTTATGAATGTTTATTATTTTTCGGATGTAACTTATTGGAAAATAAATTAAATAGGTTCCTGATCAATATGCAATACACTTACACTGCGTCACTCGAAACGAAACTTGATTTTTTAATCACATTCATAAGCTAGAGGATGGACATCGATGGGAGAGATACAAAAATATGACTTCATTAAGACTCAATACCGTCAATCCAATCAATATGCCTTGAGTCTACTTACGATTAGCAGCGACTAACCGACAGACACCACGAGGAGTTGAAAAAAACAACAACAACAACAACACAAAAAACTGATGAAATATCAACAAAGTGCACACACAGTAAAACGATTTGTTTATCTTAATTTTTAACAAGTAGCCTCGGAGCGGAGCTCAACTCAAGACAGCTATGACTCAATAATGCAGCGAAAAGAACCTGTCGTGCCGTGGCAGTCGTTTTAGCCAAAACCGGGATGAATATCTCCAAAACGATCCACAAAGACGCAATGTCCTCTTTTAGAAAAATACGAAAAAAAAACCAAAAGAACGAATATAAATTGCGATCCCGGATTGAAAGATATTGGTTAGATTTTTTAAGCGTGTAGAGCTCTTCACTGGAAGCCCACGAACTTGTATCTAAAACGATTGTAGCTGTTGGATCGTTGAACAACCGTCATCCGTGGGATGATGGTTGAGTTGTTTGATACCCACACGATCGTCGTTGATGTTGTTGTTGTTTTTGTCGGTTTCTTCTCTTTTGTGTGTTATTGTTGTTGGTGTTTTTTGGATTGTTTTTTTCTTTCTGTTTTGTATTTTGTGATCAAAAATTGTGGTCTTACCTTTTTTGAGTGTTAAATGCGAGTGTATTTGTTTAGTCTCTAAAGAAAAAAATATTGTGTGCAATTTTGTGTGCCGTTTGTGGTTGTATGTAGTTTCATTCAGATTCAGGTGAACGCAGTTAGCACGCTTCGATAGACTTTTCAGGTATATCGTATAAGTTTCGTTTCGTTTTGTGAATAGAAAAGGTTTTTGATCGTTGATTGTCGTGTGTAGGTATAATAGTAGTGCTGAGCAGTGGCAGTGCTGTCGAAAGTATTATAAAAGGAGGAAATATAACCCTTTTTGAGAATGGGAAATTTTAAACTCAAACATCTGGACTTTCCCGTAAACAGTTTTGAAAATATTTCACTTAGGTGTATAATGTAACCCTTTCATTTGATACTAAAATGGTTCTTCTATACTCTGAGAATGAAATGAGCAATTTCCTATCTAGTTGAAAAAAAAATTGTAAGCGACAGCACTGGTAAGCAAATGCCCGGTTATGGTTAAGCGAGGTTTTGTTTTAGCTCAAAATGGGAAATTCTGCTTGAGTGCAACCATCATATTGAACGACTATAAAATGTAGGTATAGTATGGTTTTTGATTTGGTTCGGTCTAAAGAGGTAAGGTATGAAAGGTAAGGTATATCACAGACAGTTATTGTATCATATCCGTTGCGTATACACATACATAAGTAGTCGAACGCACTTTATTGGATATTTTATAATTTTCGTATTTAGATGATGAACAGTAGGTAGGTAGGGACCTATACAATAAATTAATCTAAAGTCAAAAAGTGGGAAAATAGATTTAATTGAATTAACTAAAAACAAAAATAATAATACAGAAAACACTAAAAACAATAAATTCAATTTTGCTCGAACAGGAGTAATGAATGCGTAGAGTAGGTACCTACATTTTGGTCTAAAAATTTTGAAGAAAAACGTTTTTGTGGTTTTGTTTTTATTTTCAAACAGGAATTAAACGTAAAGAGAAACAAATGCCTGAAATTTTGATTAGATTGCCCGAAAACGAAAAGTTTATGGATTTTAAGAGGAAAAACGCCCACAATTGGTTTGTAATTTTCATTAAATAATCTGTCGAGCAACCTTATTTTAAAATAAAGTTCAAAAATAGGTTTTTGGCTTTAAGAAAACATGTAGGACTTTTTTCTAAGTGTTACCGTTGTTTTAAAGTAGTTTTTTTCACATGTAAAGTATTTTTTTTTAATTTACCCCCCCCCCCCTGCCTAAACAAGGGGATGGAGACACCCCACCCCCTACATTTTCTTTTTTTATTCAATCAACATAAACTGCTAGTTTGATTCATGTTAAAGAAACCTTCACAATCGTATCTTTTTTTTTTGTAATATAGTTTTTATTTTTACCACAGTTTGTTATACATTTTGCCTCGCTATATTTTGAAAAGCTGCACAGAAATGATCTTAGGTTCAAAATGAAGAATATCGTCGAATATACTTTACAGCTAAGAACTAGTTCTTCTAAAAAAAACGGAAAAAATCGCGGTTTATTGCATTTTTATCAATGTTGCGTTCAGCGCTCGAAGTAGAAAAATTGGATTTAACATCGGTTTAACACGATAAACAACTCGTCAAAAAATCAGAACTACCGGCCTTGATGCAAGGTCTCTTTCCTTTTCAAACGACAAGTTTACTGGACTAAGTATTGTTTTTGTTTTTATTTTGTTTTTAATTTCAAATCTATTTTCCAAACGGAGGTAAACTAATTCTCCCCATAATAATTTTTTTCTTCTGTTGACCCAACTTTCATGCGCATAAAAATCAAATTGTCGTTTTTCAAATGTTTGCGCCAATATGTTCGCATATAATTCAACTTAAAATTTGATAAACCAATAATTTCAGCTCACAAATATATACAAACATACAAATATATTAATATGTACAGCAATTGTACTAAATTGACGTTACATAGAAATTAGAGAGACAAATGCAAACAAAAAGTACGTATACGCCCCAGTGAACGAAATTACTTTTTATTATTGTATTTTAACGATATAACATTCATTGTTCTTCTTTCAACATGAATTTCAAACCTTTATTTATTATTAAAAAAAAAATGGTAAGATGGAACAAAGTCACACCAGATTATGGCATACACAAAAGAGATCATTTTCAAAAACTTAGGAGCTAGCTAGCCACAGTCCACAGAAAAACCATAAATATCCCAGAGTATAGAGATGAAAATTAATTTTTTCTACATAAAAAAATAATTGTGAATGTTTGCCTTGTAAAATATTTGGGAACGTAAATACTGAGGAAATGTTTTCCTCAGAATTTATGGGTATCGGGAAAATTATTTCCAGGGAAATTTATTTGTGATTTCATACATTAATTTGTTCACTGGAAAATAATTCCAGGAAAGATTCACGATCGCTAAAAAATTTTCGAGCAAAAAGAATATTTCCAGGGAAACAAAATTCCCCTGGAGATTCACAATTGGGTCCAATACGTTTCGCTATTGTTTGTTCTAATAACACACCGCATACTAGTAATAGTACTAATAAAAGTGATACATAAACAATAATAATTTAACCCATAATGAATTCATTTATTTCACTATAGGTAGACCTAGGTACACATGTATGTACCTACATTTTTAAAATATAATTATAACAACGTTAGACCTGCCAGTTTTGTTACCACACATAATGAAACAGATTTCTTTTTCCGTCAAGTTCCTGTTCCATCGTCATGGGAAATTAATTTTCTAACTCACTCACCTGCTACATCACGACATTTTACTTACATTTAAACAGTTTCCTCCTATCCATTCATCATTTATTTCATAGAGATGCCATTTAAATAAAAAAAAAAAAAAAAAAAAAAATCTAGGCTTGGTTCAATTGCCGCTAATTGTTTATGTTTGTCCAAAAATAGACATAGTACCTACCAACTACGAGGAATTTTGGTTCGTTGGTTCATATAAAATGTATACCAACAAAACCAACAGACCCACAAAACTCCTTCACAATATCGAATCAAAACCTTTACACCTCAAATTTACTATATTCCCTGTCTTTTATGAGTTCTGTTTGCGGGACAGTGGGATACAGAATAGTTTAAAAATTGACAAAAAAAAATTCAACCAATTTATATGTCTTTTTGAGTTTGAATATCTCGAAGTCCTGACCAGCTGCAAATTGGATTTAAATTCAACACCAACACATACAAAAAAAGCATTTTTGAATTTTTTAAAATTAAGAAATAAATTTTAACATTTACAAACATTTTTAGTTAATAATTGTGTAAGTGTTTGAATATGATTTGCCCCACAGTATGGCGGTGCGACTATAGTGTACATCGAATCACGAAGCATAGCACGGAACCGCACCTTCGTAGTTAAGTAAACAAACAACAGAAATGTATGAATGAGATCGGTTTAATAGTGCGATCGACGAACACTTACGAGCAGCCAACCTACCGCTATATACAAGCTTGATGCACAACTTCAACAAAGCGCGGGGCTGTAGTTAATTATAAAGTTAGGCAAATAGGCATTTTATAAAAAAAAAAAAAAACTATGAAATAAATGTGTTAAGTGAAGCGCTATTACAGATATGTATGTATACCAACGCCAAAGTTTTAATGGTCTCGATTCTGAGAGACTGCGCGACCATGGATTTGATAAAAATTGGATTTTTGTTCATAAAAAGAAGTTTACGCTATTTACTGATAACTTTTTCTAATTTATGTTCTCACGTAAATAAGCTATATTCACATATAAGTACAGTACATTTTCTTTGCAATTGCTCCTTGAAGTCTTGGTATAAAAAACAAAACAAAAATGGCGTAATGCCTTCCCCAGGGCTCCCCCCGTTCCAAAATCTATAATCTTGGTTGAAATCGTAAACATTTTTTTCTTTGCCAATTTACAACCGATTATTATTAAAAAAATACCTCGTTTGGTCTAAAAAATAACTATTATTTTAGAATATATTTTTAAAAGAGCATGTTGTTTTAAAAACGTGTTTTAAATTGATGTCAAAGTTGGGTAAATGGCGAAAAAAAAATGGGAAATTGTTCAGCTCATATAGTCTAGGTGGTTTAAGCAAATGTCTTTTTACATTGTTAAAAAGGTTTGTCTACTTTCCAAAACAGTAAAAAAAATGGTTAAAAATTTGACGACGCTAGATTTAATTAAAATGGATGAAGGTCGACAAAAAATCGTTTTTGCCCCTAACTCTAGATTTTGGGGGTGCTACGGAATCTGTGTATACCGTTCTGTAATCATTGCAACAAGCTCTACAAAACGCGTGATAGGTCTCCGCCCGCGAATATTTTGAGTGCGTCACACAGTGTAATGCCTGTTGGAGGTGCCCTTACGAAGGGTGACGAGTCTACCCTACAGCAGAGAATTTTGTGTCATTTGCATTTTATTCAGTATTATAACAGCCGTTAAATTTGTCGTATAGATTTAAGCCTGAAGAACTCAAAAATTTCATCGAAAAAATTTGTTTTAAATTACTTTGTCGCTTTATTCCTACGAATTTTTTAGTATTCGGGTCATATTTTGAATTAAAAAACTACCGAATTTTTACCGAATCAAAAGTATGAGCACCTAAATATCCACAAAATTTGCAACAAATTCTATAATTTTTTTATTTTTAAGAACGAATTATTGACCTATGAAAAGAGTTCGGAGAAAAAACGAAAGAAACCGAATGAACAACAAACTTGTGAAGACTAAGAAATATGTTAGTTGGCATTCAATGCCAACTAACATAAAGCTTGCACTGTATTTAGATTTATCATATGTACCAAACTGTGCGCACTGTGAAGTACATTGGTTTAGCAATCGCTTGTTCGCATATTCGAACCCAGTTGGTGCAACAATTTTTCAAATGAATTGAACTTAGTACAAAAAAAAAAAGGAATGTTTCATTCAAAATTTTCATTCTGATCAAACATAGATACAAAACACACAACGAAAATGAGAATTGTTTTTAATTTTCATGTTGCAGATTGTAGGCCGTGAGAGGTAAGAGTAAATAGTTGCCTTTTTAAAGCCTACTGCTTTCGGTCCACAATATATTTGAACTGCTGCAGTTCGAAGCAAAATGTACAAATGTTTTCATTTTTACTTGCGATATATGTAGGTGCTATATGTTCTGTACTGTGGTACATGTATCAAGTTATGCATTCGTACCAAAAACTAGTTGAGCTAACAATCAAACATGACATTACTATGATGAGGAATGAGACAATAGTGGGTCCGACAATTCTGTCTATCTGTCTGTATGTATCAGAAGCCACATTCTAAATGAATGGGTCGATTTACTTCAAACTTGGTATGTGGCGTTTTTTGAAGACTATCCCCAGACGTTTTTTGAATTATTTTGTTTTACTAAAAATAACGTTACCTGTCGCACACCGGTTTTAGAAAAATTCTTTTTTCTCAAAAATGCTTCTTTCGATTTTGATTAAAAAATTATGGTCATTTTTATGGATAAGGTATATCTTTAAAGGAATACCATTTTTTTCAGAAACTGATATTAACGGTACCTGCCATAGAACCTTTTTTTCTTTAATTTTGATTTTCTCCATCATGACTCAATCAATTTTAACCATTTTTTTACATGAAAGCTTTTAAGTTGCCGTAAAAATGTCATTTGAAAATCGAATTTTATTTTTTTTTATTTTTTTTTTGCTGAGACTGCATTTACAAATTTTTAATTATAAAGGCTTAGCATATAGCATATAGTAACTTTATCTATTAGAGCAAGTAGGCGCGAACCAGTCGTGCAATTTATTTCTTTGAACAAGATGAAAAAACTTATAGTTGTAAATAGCACGAAAATCATTTTAACTTTTGTATAAAACCATCATTTACATATAAAAATGTGAATAACTTTTCGGTGTGCCACCGAATACAAAAGTCTTACAGATTTTTTGATTTTTGTTGGCGAAATGGATAAATCTTACTTTTTCTTTCTATTTTTATGATTAATATTAATTTTATTGGTTCTTTAAATCTTATGCTCCACTTAAACTAATTCCATCAGTTGAATTTTCTCCTTGAGATGAATTATCTGGTGGTATTAAGACCGCAGGAATGTTCAAAGTCTAAAACAATCAATTAAAATTAAATTAAGCAAATCAAAAAGAAATTAGCAAACAAATACCTTTCCAGGGCAAGCGGCCTCATATTGATGCTTCAAACTTTCCAATTCATAAACACAAGTTGCCAATGCTGTTCTCAGCTCACACAACAGTACCATGTCAGATCGTAACTCATTGAAACTGTTACAAATGTCTTCGGTTGGCGGAGGAGAAGGATCTTAAAAAAAAAAAAAAAAATGTTAATTAATGATATAAAAGTTAATTGAAAAACTCCTCTTACCAACTTTGAACTCTTGAATTGCGGTTTCTAATGCTTTAACCTTCCGCTGTCCAATATTGGCTGGAAGTTTCATTTTCTGCGACCGCAAGGAAACCCCAGAACCACGCAGATCGGAAAACTTAATGCCGCTACCACCGATTTCTATTGCCTATAAAACAAATTAGAGATTAAGGAACAAATTGACAAAAGATCTGAGAACTTACGTTAACGACGGAATCAACCTTTGACGGTCTAGGTTGGTGATGAATCTTCTTCTTGTAGAGCTTCTTCTCGTGTTTCTTGGTTGCCTTGTCCGTCAATGTAGTTTCGCTTTGCTAAAACAAAACATTTTACGTCGACTGTTCTTAAATATTTTCTTAAGAATTCAAACCTGATCAGCTTGTGAAATAAGCTTTTGAAGGTCCTGTGTCTTGCGCTCACGTTCCTTCTTACGCGCTTCGATTTTCTTCAGTTCATTCAACAACATTTGTTCCTCTTCCACCTGCTTGGTGGTTCGTTCAAACAATTTCTTGAGTTGTTCTTTCCTTTTGCGCTCGTGATCGGAATCGAAAACATACGCTTTCTTGTCACTGTTGGTGCCTTTGGCCTTAAAAAAAAAAAACAATCAATTGAAATACATATGTTCATTCCGTAGGATGATATTAATCAATCTTCATACCTTGGTCAAAAGTCCAACAACTTCATAGTATCGCTCTTTGAGATCCTCCACGGTCTTCATGCCAAAACTTACATGATCCCAACGATCAGCCATGATGATGAAACGCAAATCAAATCTCTTGGCCAACTCAAACAAATGATCAGTCTGAGCTTTTGACCATTTATTTGGTTGCGTACGGAGATGTGTATTATACTCACTCACAGTGTACACAGGGATCTGAAGTTGTTTATTAAACTTGGCAAAGGGATACTCTCGAGCATCGTCCGATTGACGCTTCCAGTGATGGAATACAGCTCCATCGGTTCTAGCCGGATTGCTAAATGGCGCCCATTCCCATTTGCGGACTTGTCGCATACCCAAACGAGCCTTAGCCTGTTTGTAACCAGAACCGATACCAAGAGCTGTGTAAGAAATAATTGTCTTTCTGTTTAGATCCATTGTCAAGTGAAAAATCAATAAGAAAGAATTACCAGTATCCGTGGGCAACAAAGGCGGAGCATCCTTGTTATCATTGTAGAGCAATGCGAATACTTCTCTATGCATTCCCTCGGGTCGTTTACTTGTTTTAACTCTGAAAATAGTTATTTTATTTATAATTATTTTTTGTATTTCAATTTTAATAAAAATAAAATTTACTTTTCAAAGTTCCTCTTCTTGGTAGCGAGGAATGAATCCCGAGTTACCTCGGGAGTATTCGCTCGATCCATGTCCAGAATATCACGGACATCTGTAGTCATTTTAATAAATTATTTTATCAAGCCGTAAAACTATTAGATATTAATTTGTATGTTTTTAATAAAAATTAAATAAATTTTTCCTAAAGCAAAATTTCAGACGCCACTTTTGTGTGTTCAGTGACAGATGACAGTAAAATGACATTTTGTACAATATGATAAGTGATGCCATTAATTCTATTATTAGATCTGTACAGGTAGCACATTTTAGATTGGGATGTGAGAAGAGGGAAAGAGTTTTCAAGTTTTCGTTTTCAGTGTCCGCAATGGCTGAAATTTGCATAAAAAAATTATTATCACTAGAAAAATGTATTGAACCTGAACGCAATAGGCTGTATAAGCTAGAGCTTAAGGTAAGCCTTTAAAGGCTTGCCCAAACCAGAGTGTTGCACTGTTGCGCGACAGACAGTGTTACAAGGTGTAGTTACTCTCATTTGACGATAAGTAAAAAAATTGTTTTATCGTATCACGTTGTCATTTCACACTGCCCCGTGACGAGCATGACAGAACAATTTATTTACACAGCGACATATGAGAGTACCCACACCATTTGCCAGAAAGTTTCAAAAGGGGTACTCATGCAACCATGGTAAACGTGGTAAACCTGGTAAATGTGGTAAACATGTCAACATTTGTATGGAAATAACAGTTAGTTTACCAGATTTTGTACTTTACCACGTTTACCAAGAGTTTACCAGGTTGTATTAATACCCTTATTGAATTTTACCACGTTTACTTAGAGTTTACCAGGTCTCATGAATACCACTAATGTGTAGAAAAAGTATGTTAAGTATATCTAAAGTGAGTAAAACTGATATATAAAAGTTTGCCACATTTACCATTTACAGTTAAAATTTAACAAACACATTTGTGCGGATTATAAGATTCATCATTTTACCAAGTTTTCCGTGTTGCATGAATATTCCTTCTAATATAAATGTGCTTACGCAAATAAAGTCTGTTTATTATATTTTTCGTGAACTGAATTCTATTAAACTTTTTCGTACAGTGTATTTTAAAGTAAATATTTTTGGCAGCACTCTTTACAGAATAAGCAACAAAACAAATTTCAAACAAAAACAAACTACCCCATCTCACTTGCTCCTTTGGAAACTCTATCTGCCTTCTCTTGTTTTTCACTGTTTGTTGATGCCTACGAATGAGAAAACAAAGCAAAACTAACTGCATAAAACAGTAAACACTTCTCAGCTGTTTATAAAAATACGAAAAAGAGAATGCGAGAACGTCAAGTTACTGTCAACGAAACACGTGTTTATTTTTTGTTGCGCATTTTCATTTCTCCGACAAGTTGAAAGTGTACAAACGGTTTTCCAGTCTCGTTGTCTGTGATTTTTTTTACAACGCATTTTTTCCCTGAATTTTTTATTTTATTTTTCAAAAAAATTCTATTTTCAAAATGGAAATAAATTCCAATAAATTTAAAAAATCAATAAATAATTTATTGAATTCATTAAAATCTGATGATAAATTCTTGAAAGAATTTTTGAGGTTACCAGTAAGTTGGTTTCATGAATGAACATGAAAAATATACTCTTCCATACACTGAAGCACGTGTTTCAAATAGTACTGTTACTTTGTCCTTTCTTAGGATCTTGCTGCTCCAGATGTTTTGAAAGTATTAACTTATCTAGGCTCAAAACTACTAGATCCACAATATACCGAAAACATTGGAATAGCCTTTCGGGATTGCCTATTGCTGATTGTCACAGAAAAAATCAACAACGATGATGACGCCAGCAGAAACTTTGAGGAGTACCAGAAGAAATGCATAGCCTTATCGAAGTTGATGCGCATTTCAAAAGATGTTTTGAGGTAAATTGAATTAAAAGTACTTACATTCTCAATGTCTCTCTAAGCAAATCTCTTGCTAGATATTCAACAAAATACCTCACCTCTAAACCAGCACCATTCACACGTGCAAATGATGAAAATTCGATTAAAAAGAAAGCTAAACTCTCGCACTCCTTGCCAGTTAATGATTTGGAGATTGCCAAGTGCTGCTATCGAATGCTGCTGTGTGATCCGGTTTTCTTTAAAGATCTCTGGAACTGGTCGCAGTTTGTGTCGCACTACCTCAATCAGGGATGTGATCTTCAAAAGCTCTACTGCAATCATGCGATAGCTATAATCACGCACATGACTCCTCACCAACTCAAGGAATTGAATAAATCAATCAATGAGGATGTGGTTTTGTTGTTCCACAAGGAACAGCACAATGTTCCTTTCATATCGAGCAACTCAACAACTGACGACACTGAAGGGAATCCAAGCACCCCAGATTCCATAATATGTGTACCTTTCGCTAGTGAAGTGGTTACCAATGTGGAAGGTGTTCTCCTTCCCATTTTCAATAACGATAACAAGAGATTCTATGAAGAAACCGATGGCAGCTATGATTCCATTGTTAGAGTTGATTCGACTAAAGTCAATTTGCGTAGCATTGCATTGGGAGTGTCATCGGGCAAAGCAGTTTGTTTGTCCGGACCGGTTGGGTGTGGCAAGACAACCCTAGTTGAATATATGGCTAGAAAAACTGGAAGGGTTTGTCCCAAAAAGTTAGAAATCGAGAATTTGAAAAACAATAAAAATGAAAGTAAGGGATCGAAGAGCAAAGGAAAGAACAAGAATACAAAACAGGATTCACGAAATGGAAATAAACGGAAGAGTGATGTTGAGAAGGAAGAAAATATTGTTAAAGTGAGCGATGAAGCGTTGGACAAGAGGAATGGATTTTTGCGAATTCAGCTGGGAGATCAGACCGATAGTAAGATGTTGCTGGGCCAGTACCGTTGTACAGATGTTCCTGGAGAATTTATTTGGCTGCCAGGAGTATTGACACAAGTAAGTGCATTTAAGCTAGATTTTTCTTAATAACTTTTAATACATAATTTTGAAGTAACCAATTATTTTTATTGAGATTACAAGAAGTTTCAGTTAAAAATTGATATCTTAAAGCGTTAGGATCAACTGTTTCTTCTTTTGGTTAAATTCAAGTTGGATTACATATATCCGACCCTTACTAGCTCGCTGGTGATGTCTTTATTTTGGACACCGCTGAACGTTCCAACATTGCTTTAATCCGCAAGATTCCAATTTTCCCAATCTGCAATGGGTTTTCTTTCCGATGACGAACCTTTCGAATCGTATTTCAAAGAACGATTGTGTAAAATCATCCTTAGATCCACTAAATCCTAGGGTCATGGTGGAACACCTGGTGTCAACAGGGAAGTCATCGTATTTCTTTTCTAATTTCAACTGTCCCTTTCTACCCGCCTCCAGTAACGCACACCAAGTTGATTGAGGTCGTTCTCCACTTATGTGCGCCACCTGTTACGCGGCTTCCCTCTGCTGCGTACACCATCAGGGTTGGATTGGAAGACTCGTCGGACTGGTGCGTTGATGTCCATACGCTCAGCGTGTCCCAGCCATCTCAGCCGCTGTATTTTCAGCTTCTTGTATAACTCGTCTCTATTCAGGCTATCATACGCGACTTTATAATCGATGAAGAGGTGGTGTGATAGGGGCCAAGAGGTTTTAGGCGATCACACAGTATTGACGACAGGATTTTGTATGCAAAATTTAAGAGGCTAATTCATCTGTACTTGGTACATGTCAGAGCGTCTCCTTTTTTGTGGATGGGCACACTATGCCAAGATTCCATTCATCGGGCATGCTTTCATCCAACCAGATTTTACAGATGAGTTGGTGCATACTCCTTACTAACAAATCAGCTGGTAAGCCGTCCGCACCAGCAGCCTTATATAGTTTAAGTTTGGCAATCGCTAAGCGCACTTCATCGAAGTCAGGTGGAATAACAGCCGCCGTTCAGCAGTCTAGAAAAATGTTCCTTCCAGATCCTCAGCACCGACTGTGTATATACCACCATATTCCCTCTCTCATCTCGTCAGGCTTCCGTTTTCTTACAAAAGCTTTAACAATTTAATATTTCTAACCCTACCTCCTTTTTAGTTCTAATATGTGCTTACTTTATTTTCTGTAGGCTGTGATGAACGGATACTGGTTGCTTCTTGAAGATCTAGATTCAGCAACACAAGATACGTACACAATTCTCAATAACTTGTTGGAGAATAATTTCTTAAGTGTTCCTGGATTCAGAGATTGTGTAAAAATTGAACCAGGCTTCCAACTTTTTGTTACAATTCGGTAAGTCAACTTGATATTTGTTTTCTCAGTGCATCCTTTACAGTGACATTTTTTTTAATTTTACAGAACAAACAAAGGAGCCAACGCATCCCAAAAATGCCTCTATTCTTTGCTAGAAAAATATCTTTACACCATCAACATCCTGCCATTGTCCCGTAATGAACTGTGCCGTGTGGTCAGTACCAACTATCCCAAGCTAAACACTGTTGCCAATCGCATTGTCGATGTCTTCCTAACATTTTCAAGTGGTGATCACACTGTTGCTGATAATCTACGCACGCAAGAAACCCACGATAAAGCTGATACAACCGAAAAATATATTGCTCTACCATTTGAAGCGGTTTCTGTGAGTAACATAACAAATTCGGGAAGACTTGTGTCCACAAGAGATTTAATTAAGTTGTGTGCACGTTCCAATCCAATGTTCTCAGTCACAAGCACTGAGTGTGCCTATTTTGTATTCCAAAATGCAGTGGATGTGTTTTGTTCCTATTTGCCTGAGGGCAGAGATAAAACTCGCCTTGTCACTAGCATTGGAGCTAAACTCGGTATCATTCAATCGAGATGTGAATTCTTCGCTGATGAATATAAGCCCGATGTCGAGGTGGATAGCAAGAGAATCAAAGTTGGTCGTGCTGAGCTCGTATCGAAATCTGTGGGCTTTTTGAAATCTCGGCCTCATGACGATGACGAAGATGACTTCCTCAGACCCGTGAAGAAGCAGAAGTTGACCAAAAATATAGAGAAAACCATAATGCCACAGAAGACAACAAAAAGTGCCACGTTTTCCTTCACACGAATGGCCTCTTGTTTGCTAGAACGCATAGCAGTTTGTGTTGGACAAGACGAACCGGTTCTTCTAGTTGGTGAGACCGGAGTGGGAAAGACTTCCTCTGTGCAGTATTTAGCCGAGAAAACCCATCACAAGTTGGTTGTGGTTAACATGAACAATCAATCTGATGTGTCAGACCTTGTTGGTGGTTTCAAGCCAGTCGATCTGAACTACGTTGTAGCACCCCTCCGATCCGAATTTGAAAACCTTTTCCGCAAGACTTTCGATGGCAGCAAGAATGAGACATTCCTAAATAAATTCAGTATTTGCTATAATCAAGGGAATTTCAAAGTCCTCATCAAACTGATGATCACTGTGGTGACTTCAGTCTTCAGTCGTTACCAAAAAGGGGAGTTCAAATTCGAAGAAGATCTACCAAAATGGAAGCTATTACAAGTTAAACTGCAAAAATTAGATTCTCAGCTGACAAAGTCTATCAACATTTCTTTTGCCTTTATTCCTGGATCTTTGGTAAATTGCATTAAGAACGGAGATTGGGTTCTCTTGGATGAAATCAATTTGGCATCGGCTGAAACTCTGGAATGCCTCTCAACAATTCTTGAACCCGATGGATCGGTAGTTCTACTTGAAAAGGGAGACTTTACTCCCGTCAAGCGGCATCCTGATTTCAGAATCTTTTCCTGTATGAATCCCAGCACTGACATTGGCAAAAAAGACCTGCCCGTGGGCATTCGGAATCGATTTACTGAATTCTTTGTCGATGAACTAACCACAGACGGAGATTTGACGTTGCTAGTAAGCGATTATCTTAGCAACACTGGCATCGAAAAGAAACGAGTGACCAATATCGTGAAGATGTACAAGAAATTACGCATCTTGTCAAAATTGGAGCTAAATGATGGTCTAGGTAATCGTCCTGTCTTCTCTTTGCGTACACTTTGTCGATCATTGAGGATCTGCGCTAAGAATCTTTGCGGATCCATTGAAAGGAATCTCTACGAGAGCTTCTGTATGAGTTTCCTCACCCAACTAGATCCACCTTCCCACAATATTGTCTTGGAGTTGATCAAAGGTTCATTGCTAAGCAATGTTAAGGCGATTTTATCACAAGGAATTCCATGTCCTGGTGAGGATTACTTGAATTTTGAAAGCTACTGGATCCAGAAGGGACCAAATGAGATACAAGAATGCAGTAACTACATCCTGACCAAGAGTGTGGGAGAGAATCTGAAGGATCTATCAAGAATCATCTCGATCGGCAAATTGCCCATTCTGCTGCAGGGTCCAACCAGTGCTGGAAAGACCAGTTTAATTGAGTATGTCGCCAAGAAAAGTGGCAATCACTGTTTGAGAATCAACAATCATGAACACACCGATTTGCAAGAGTACATCGGAACCTACACATCTGACGTCACTGGAAAGTTATCCTTCAAAGAGGGAGTCCTGGTGCAGGCTATGCGCAATGGCTTTTGGATAATCCTTGATGAATTGAATTTGGCCTCTACAGACATTTTGGAAGCCCTCAATCGTGTCCTCGATGACAATCGGGAATTGTTTATACCAGAAACTCAAACTGTTGTAAAGGCTCATCCGAATTTCATGCTTTTTGCTACCCAAAATCCTCCCGGTCTGTACGGAGGCAGAAAAACTCTGTCGAGAGCATTTAAAAATCGTTTTATTGAACTCCATTTTTCTGAAATTCCTCGCAATGAATTAGAAGTGATTCTAGAGAAACGTTGCCTCATTCCACAATCATATTCCAAGAAGATGGTTCAATGCATGTGGGACTTGCAAAAGAATCGCAAAACAACAACCAAGAATGTCTTCACTTTGCGTGATTTATTCAGATGGGGAAATCGTTATACATTCGCTGACAAGCAACTCCTCGACGACTTGAAGTACGATTGGAATCAGCATTTGATCGAAGAGGGTTATCTGGTTTTGTCAGCAAAAGTGAGAACTGATATCGAGATTGAAATCATAGAAGATACTCTGTATAGAAACTTTAGAAAGAAGGTTCACCTGGATTTGCTTTTCGGTGACGAAGCATCGCCTGTGACAAGGAACATCATAGATTCAATCAAGACCTACACACAAAGAAGTGACATTGTTTGGACGAGAAATATGACAAGAATGGCAGTTTTGGCTGCGAAAGCTATACAATTTAACGAACCAGTGCTATTGGTTGGACCAACTGGATGTGGAAAGACTACGGTATGTCAGATCTTGGCCAGTATTCATGATGTCCAATTGAGGATACTAAATTGTCACATGCACACGGAGGGAGCTGATTTCTTGGGTGGACTGAGACCTTGTCGCACAAATTCAGAAGGCGATGACAGTCCAAAGTTGTTTGAGTGGGCAGATGGTCCATTGATCATGTCAATGGTGGAAGGAAGTTATTTCATGGCTGATGAGATCTCTTTGGCAGAAGATTCGGTTCTCGAAAGGTTGAATTGTATTCTGGAACCTGAGCGAACCGTATTGTTGGCTGAGAAAGGAGGTGTGACTGACATTGATTCAGTGTCCAAGGATTTTGTGACTAAAGCAGCTGATGGATTTCAATTTTTCGCCACCATGAATCCTGGAGGTGATTTCGGTAAGAAGGAATTATCCCCTGCTCTAAGGAATCGATTTACTGAAATTTGGTGTATCCCATCGGACTCGAGAGATGATTTAGTAAACATTGCAGCCAATTGCATGGCACAGAGTATGACTGGAAAGGAAATGCACTACATCCGTAAAGTTGCCGCATTTCTGGTCGATGTTGTTTTCTATATTCGTGATAAAGTGGAGAAATTTAAATTTTCTATTCGTGATATCCTCGCCTGGTCGAACTATTTGATTGTTAATTCGAAACTAGAATTCCCTGAAGCAGCGGTCTTTGGATTGGAAACAATTTTCTTAGATTCTCTAGAAATGCTGCCACATGAATCTTTAGAAAAAGTCGAACAACTCAAATTGAACATCATCCGATATGCTATTGAACAGGCAAAGATTACTGTCGGAATTGTTTTTAAGGAGGAAGAAATTATAACCAAGCGTGGAAATGTAATCGAAAGCACAGAACATTCTTTCGGAATCAAACCATTCTTTATTCCAACAAATCCTGAAAGAAAAATAAATGCCGATGAGCATTTCTTATTTGATGCGCCAACAACTAAAAAGAATCTCTTTCGACTTCTATCGGCTTTGAGCTTGAGCAAGCCTGTATTGTTGGAAGGACCTCCAGGTGTGGGCAAAACATCGATTGTGGAGAGTTTGGCTCATGCTATTGGTTACAATGTCGTGAGGATAAATCTCTGTGAACATACTGATCTCGCTGATCTTTTCGGAACTGATTTGCCTGCAGAGGAGAATATTGATGATCCTGATGTAAAGAATACAATCGGTTCGTTTGTGTGGCGTGATGGTCCTCTATTGGCAGCTTTGAAATCAGAAAACACTTGGATCTTGCTGGATGAGTTGAATTTGGCCCCACAAAGTGTACTCGAGGGTTTGAATGCAATTCTCGATCATCGTGGAGAAGTGTACATTCCCGAGTTGAATAAAACGTTTGTTTTAAGTCGAAAGACACGTATATTTGCTTGCCAGAATCCATTGCGTCAAGGTGGCGGGCGTAAAGGTCTGCCGCAATCGTTCCTTAATCGATTCAACAAAGTCTATCTAAGGAAGCTTAGCACAGATGATTTACTCTTTGTAGTAAATGGCAAGTATGCAAAACATTTCGAAGAACTCGCCGTACATTTCAAAGGATTTTTAGAACAAATTGATGGAGTTTCGGAGCCATTCAACTTGTTTGATTTGCTTAAACAAAAAGATAGCTTAACCATAAGTCCAGAGACTCATCCAGCTAAAATTGACTTTGATTTGTCACTTCGATTAGTAAAATTCTCAGAAAAGCTTGACAAAGGAATCGCTGACATGGAATTTGGGTATAAAGGAGGCCCATTCGAAATTAATTTACGTGACATTCTGAGATGGTGTGATTTGCTAATAAGTCCAGAGACTGGTTTCATTCCCAAAAAGACAGCATTCAAACGAAAAGAATCCATTAAGCAACTAGTAAATGAGTTTGAAAACTTTTTAGTTGTACTCTACGAACGTATGAAGTTGATTTATTACCAAAGAATGCGATCTGACCAAGATAAACTTTTCATTCGTAATGCTTTTAGTGAAATCTTTAATTGCGATGCTGAAAAACTTAACGCTTTGTCCGAAGATGTTGCACTCTATTGGACAGATACAAAAGTTTATTTAAATGATATTGTGCTGGAGAGAGAGCCTTCAGCTGATTCAACTGGAGCTTTGAGACCATTGAAGAGCAAAGTTAGGACACCACTTTTGCTAGTATCTCAAAGAGAATATCTTAAGAATTTGATTGAATGTGTTTATATGGAGAAACCTGTATTATTGTGTGGTCCTACTGATTCAGGAAAAACTAAATTGATTGATTTAGTGTGTACACTGTCCAATGAAGTTTGTAACTCGGATACTATCGATGATTCGGTGACTGGAAGTTTTCAACAGGTGAGTTAAATCTAATTTATAGACGTAAGATTAGATATTGATTTTTCGTAGGACATGGGAATGGATAGTATTATTTTTATGGGTCGGCTTTTCATTTCCCAATCATATTGCCTGCAATCGGCGAGACCAAGTGTTTTTGCATTCGCTACAGCTTGATTCTTGGAGTGGTGAATCGACCTTCTTTGTATTATTAAACCTGATATTTGGGATTCGAAGATCTTACTGATTGAAGCGTTCACAATCCGAAGGAAGGACTAAATTCATCTTGAATTTTTGTACGAAAACACAGAATTTTATGACTGAGACGTCAGCTTCCGGATTCAATTTCCACTTGATCATGACTGCATTGAGCCAACCATCTTTTGCTGCGACTGCTGGCTTCGTTGTAGGTTGAGACAGCTCCAAGAAAATTCGTCATATTGTTGTCCGGTTCAGCTGTAACGTGCTTAATTGTTTTTGTTGCAAGGCAAGCACGGGCAAAATGGCCTTATTTTTGCAGGTGTTACAAGCTTTGCCTTTAGCTGGACAGTCGTTCATTTAGATGTTTCGTAGACACCTATTAACGAACGATTGCAGCTTACTTGTGACAGTAGTCAAAATATTCCACGTGCTGCATCCATCATAGCATTCACACTGCATCCAATCTCCTTTCTTCGGGAGCTTGACGATCATCCCTTTTTTCCACTCCTCCGGGAAGCACTCGGAGTTACAAGCTCTCTCTATGAGTGTAACTCACTCGATGTCGTTGGTGCTGCTTGTAAGAGCTCTGCGGGAATACCGTGGAGTCCTACCGCCTTGTTGTGCTTCAGTGTTTTAATCGTGTTTTAATTCTCTCCTGGGAAGTGCAGTGCGAATTTGGGAATTTGTTGCTTCAGACGGGTAATCGCTGGTGAACACACGGTTTAAGACCGAAGCGAAGTGTGCCTTCCACCTTCTGAGCTGGTCCTCATCCGAATAGGGCCGTAAACCATCTACATCTTTCACCGTATTTGACCTTTGCCTTTACCGTTATCATTATCCTTTTTTTCAAATTCAACAACTTATATTTTCAGATTGATCTAAACCGTCACTTGGAAGAAATATCACAAAATGTTGAAGCAATTTTCATCACAGAAGTACAGGGCTTAATTCTCGAAATGAATAACACATCTGTAAATGGAGGACATCAGACACTAACTACCCACAAACTGGAAGATTTACTCAATGCATGGAGTAAATATTCAGATTTAAATAAAATCAAAATCGGTAACTACTAAAAGTTATTTCCTCTAGCCAGTCATTTACCATTTTTAATATTTTTTTGTTTTTCAGATCTTCATAATCAATCGGAAATGTCTGACGAATTGAATAATTTCCGCAATCGTATTCAACTTATAGCCAAAGTGATAACTAAGCTTCTTTCAGTAAACTCAATTTCTATACAAGTTAAATCCGATCTTGAACAATTGAATAAAGTTCTAAAAGCTCTAAAAAATCTAATCCGTAACTATGAATCCCTCAACACCGGTGGCAGTTTCGAATGGGTTGATTCTAAAATTGTTAAATCTTTAAAAAATGGACAATACATCAGTTTGGAGCATGTTAATCTGTGCTCGTCGGCAGTTTTGGATCGATTGAATCCAGTCTTTGAGCCAAATGGCAAACTATTGATATCCGAAAAAGGTGTAACTGCCAATGATGAAGCTGAAATTGTGGATAAACATGAAAACTTCCGTGCCTTCCTTACAATTGATCCAAAAAATGGAGAACTATCACGAGCCATGAGGAATCGTTGTGTTGAAATGGCATTTAGCAAGGACAACTACACCAACGATGATCTTCGAGTGATTGTCTATGAGAATGGAATTCGCGATATAAATTCTATAAATACGATTTTGAGCATTCATGAGCGGATTTGTAAGGCGACAGAGATCAACAGTTTTAATGTTTCCCATCTGACTCAGTTCGCGTTTCTCGTCGAGGCCTACAAGTGCATTGGTTATGAAGATGAGAAAGCTATTTATGTCAGCGGAATGGAGGTCTATGTATATTCTTCCAATACCGATCTAATGGGCTATGGATTGGCTTATTATCAGAACCAATTAAGAGATATTGTTCTCGAGGAATCAACAAAATTAAACCAATCCGACAATGTAAAGATTGATCTTCAAAACGTCGTGCTAAGAGGTGAAGACTTGAATTCAGTGGCTTTGGTTAAAATGCAAGCTGAACCCTTTAAGTTACTCCTACTAAATAATGATCCTGCTGAAGCTCTCAGTCAGCTCTTTAGTAGCTTTGAAAATCTTGAGTACGAGAAAAGCTTGGAATTGGTCAAATCTGTCATGTACATGCTTTACGAAACAAGTTCCATGGATGACAGTAACCTACGCAATTTGTACTTGAAAGAAATTTTAAACAACTCTAAATGTGATCCAAGTTGCATAAAGCAATTGAAACTGCTCAATGACGAGCTTTATTCCACAATAAATCAAAGCAGACACAACTTTGGGGAGAACCTTAGTTCCCTTCCATGGAACAGTAAACTATTCCCACGCATCCGAGAATATATTGCAGAACTAAATGTGGAATACGAACAGCAAGGATATGCCCTTAGTGCTCTCCTGCTGTCACATCTATTAGTGGACAAAGTTGGACCTGAGCCCGTCACAAAGCTAAGCCAGATTAATTCCCTCGCCTACTCTCAAGCTGTTCAAGCTAAAGTCATCAATGATCGATTGAATAATGTGTTCCTCAATAATTTGGCAACATTCGTCAAGTATTTGGCTCAAATTCTGAATGCCTCATTGGGATATGCCGGATTTAATTTGTCAACTTATGTACAGGTTGTTACTGCCTTTTTATGGACCAATCGTCTGTTGAAAATCTCTAAAGACAAACTATTCATTGGAAAAGTTATGAATACAAATTTAATGGACAAACTTTTGCTGCACTTCAAATGGTTGGATAAGAATCTACTTAAGCTGATGGAAAAACTTTTGCCAAATTATAAGCAGCTAAATCCGGAATTTGAATTGAGTCTTCAGAAAATCACCAACTATGCGTTGAGTGTGAATCATCCATTGAATTTAATAAGGAAAGTCTACACCAAGCAAATCACTCAGTTCCAGCCTTATTACAGCGAAGAACAAGTCCAAAGGTTGACTTTGAGAAATAAGCTTGATGCTAGTCTTGCTATTGTTCCGGTTTATGGCACTTACACCAATGAACTGATTGCAAAGAAGCTATTGGCACAGAAATCTGACCAAGTGAGAAAGTTGAGAGCTGCTATTTTAAAGAAAAAAGGATTTGAAATTCAGTGTCATCGTTTACCAGGTGGTAGTGGAGCTCCTAAGGATATTCCCAGCGCACTTTTGGATGCAATGACAAACTTTATTAATGATTTTGCTGACAAAGCAGAGGAGGAAATTCTCGATGATTGGAATTCAGAAGAAAATGACAAGTCACTTGCTGCGATTGCATCTATTCTCAACACAGAATTGCATCCGACAAACCTTCCAAACCAAATTGAATTTGAAATGCTGCCTCTTCGTGAATATTTTGTGAATAAATTCGTGTCCCAAATCATGACAAATAAATCAAGGACCGTAGAGTTAAATGAATTCTTTATCGAAAATATCCCTTCGTTAAGTACTTCATCCCTTGAACTACTTCAACTCACCAAAAACAAGAAGTACCAGCAACTGGAAGGCTTATATTCGGAGATTTTGAATTATATTGCCACCATTGAAACTGATAGCGAATTTGAAACCCTAATTCAGTATCTGAATGTCAATTTCAAACTCCTTTCAACATACAACCATCTGGTGACAAAGGATTGTCATTCGCTTTTGTTGAATAATCTATCGTCTCGGAGTGATGCGTGCTTGAATCTTGAAAAGACAGATCTTGAGGTTGCCTCGACATATACTTACACCGGGCCACCTCTTAGCGAGGGTATTCTTAAGATGCTCTTCCATTGGGATGGTAATTTCAAAGCCATTCCACTAAATGGCTTGCCAATTTGGAAGACTTCTCTTGCAGATATGCGTCAGTTGATCTGGAACAATGGTCTCCTAATGACTAAGAAATTTGATTTATCTCAATCAATTCTTGAAGAGAGTCTTACAAAAGCCAAGAAGCTGTGTGTAGAAGTTAAATACGTTGAAAAGCTCTGCCAGAATATGGAAAATGAGAATTTCTCTGATTACAATGATAATTTCCAAAAACTTGTTTCGAAATTGAAATTTCAATGTTCCAAGACACAAACCGAAATCAATGCTCAACTACAACCGATGCTCCGTACTCATAACAACTTTTACAATGCTTCGTTAATTCAATCTCTCGTTGGATCAATAGAATTGTGTCTACTCACATTCACTCCACTCATCGATCCGGTTGAGAAGAATCGCCTGAAGAAAGAATACATCGTCGAGGATATAAATTGTCTTACCACATTGATGACTGCGTATGATTTCATGAAGATCACCATGAACTACAAGAATTTTGGATCAGAGATTTGCAATGAATTGCAATCAAGGTTGGCCGACTTATCCAAGAGACAGGATAAATTCTCTCTAAAGGTTGCCCTCCGCCCAGATGTTTGTTTGTATTCGAATCTTGTCCAAGACATTACACATTTCTTGAAAACAAATTGTGAACCAAATGCTATGTACAATCTTCTTCAGTTAGTCGATGATAGTTGGCAAGAGTGTGTGGACTTCAAACCATCGCCTGATGAATCAAAACTACTCAGACTCAATGAAACTTACAAAAAAGTCGATTTATGGATTTCAAATTCGCAGAGATTTATCAATCATACGATGAAACGCTATGCAGGACACTATGAGGATTTCCTGCAACCCTTGCAGTGTTCGGTTGGTTTGGTCAGATTTGGTTTTGAAGGGTTGAAAGTTTCACTGCAACAATTGCAAAGCTCAATTGTACCAAATTCCATTGGAATCTTTTCAAATTTGAACGAAAATGGCAAGTTGGGCAGTTTATTAACAAATATTGTTGAGTTCCCAAGTGCTAGTAGCCTGCAGGTTTTCAATGTGGACAGATCCAAGGATGTGCATGAGAATCGTTCGATAGTATTCTCCGTCTTGGATAGACTAGAAGGTAGCGAGTTTGAATACTTTAGGTGAGTTTTCTTCTGCCTCAGCTTCAATTATTCGTAATTGACATCTTTATTTCCCTTTCAGACTTCTGAAATCCAAAATTCTAGAGCTGAAGAATCGCATAACAATATCCTTGGATATCAATGAAGAAACATTCAATGAACTTGATTTTGCTCTAAATATTTGCAATAAGGTTTGGCAAGACGAAGAAGAGCGAAAGAGGAAACAAAAAGCAGAAGAAGATAGTCTTTATGTCACAAAGTGAGTTAGTCAAATTGATTTTAATAAAAATCATAAATTATACATTTTCTTTCTTTTAAGAACCAAATGTGAAACTGAAGACGAAGAACTAATTGAACTCCAAGAGATTGAGGAAAATTTCCCAACAAATGTTGAAGAAGACTTTGGAGAGTTCATTGTTGATGATTCGTTGGAAAAGGTCATGAAATTGTCTTCGAATAAAAAAATTACAAATAAATCATCGTTGGTTATACGTGATGAAGATTATGGTTTCTTGGCCAAGAATTTTATTACTCTTATGGAGCAATTTTCAAAGTATGAAGCAAATATTTCCTGTGAATGTTTTATTTTAATTTTTTTTTGTTTGTTTCTTCATATAGGGTCTACTATTACCACCCAGATATTGGATCGAAGAACAAACCTGCTTTGGATTTCATATCTCCATTCAAGGACCGTGTAAAAGTTTTTGTGAGATTATTTTCCAAATATAAAACTGCACTAAATGAACAGTTGGATAAGAATATCTACAATACATTTGCATTTGCTGTTGGTCTTCAGCAAGAGATGCTCAATGAAGTTTCATTTTCAAGTTGTTAAACAAAAATTTTGAAAAAAAACAACAAATGATAATTTTATTTTATTTTTTTAGGCAATAATTCACAAGAATACAACTTTTATAAGGATTCCAATATTCCTGAAATAATTTCATGTACCGATGTTATGGATAAAATTGAGAAGCGTGTTACAGACCAATTGGAATTGCATCCCGAACATGCCAGTTTAATTGATGTAAGTGATAATTTTTCTTTGAAAACATTTTCCTAACATTTAAGAAAGCTACTTGTTCTTTCAAGAGTTCTTATGTGAATAAAATATCCCAGGAAAGCCTAAGCCATTTCAGCCGCAGTATTTTTATGTTTTTAAAGAGATATGTAGCTGTAAAGCCTTTTGTTGAGTCTTTTAATCCCCTATCTACCGATACGGACTGGGCTGAAGATTACTCGATGAATTTTTCTCTCAAAGCAACCCAGGAGGTTCTCGTCCCATCTATCCTATCGTAGGTGAATTTTTTAAGTCGATATAAAGATGGTGTGTTCGGATTCCAAATTTATGTTGGGTTTCTAAAAACGGTTTACACACGATGTTGATGCTGCTATTTTTGTAGTGCGTGGTTAGGAAGATCTCCTAGACCGAGAGCCCACAGCAAAGATCCTAACTTTCTATAATCAACTATCGAGTTCTTGCATACTGTAGCTGATAGAACAAATTCTCTTCATGACAAAAACTCTTGTCCAAGTTTCCCACCCTTTCACAAAATTATTGTCCTAGGAACACCAAAAAAGATGCACATAAAGAATGCAAACAAGCAGAGAAGATTAAAGATTTGGAAAGATTTGGACTGTCTTAACTCGAATCTAGTATCTAAATTGTTATACATGTAAAGTTTTAAAGAATAATATGCCCTTCTTCCTATCCCATATCACTTTTATTTTCTTCGACTTATATATGTCGATGGAGTGAGTCTTTATGCGTACTCATGTGAGGCACTCCTTCATATAATGTATTTGCTTCCAAATATATGGTAGTTTTCCATTTTTTTTGTTCGGTTCGTCCTATGTAATTTGTAACTATCAGTTAACTTGCTACAATCTAGCACCATCAGTGCCTAATTAAGTTGAATCGACTGTTTACTATTATTTTTATTTTATAAAAAGAGCGAATTTTTCTGAGGAATTTTAAAGTAATTTATTTCTGTGTATCCATTAATCATTTCAGATTATTCGTGTGATAAAGAAAATCCGTACTCTACCATCGACATCACCAGTTGTGCGATTCAATACAGGCTTCCAAATTCTACGTCAAAAAGTCGCCCAATGGAATGAAGTGGCCCACAAGAACAATCACTTACGTGACTTGGAAGTTCAAATTGCTGAATTTGTTCAAAAATGGACAAAACTCGAGTTGCAATTCTGGAGGACATGTTTGTCTCAAACTTATGAAAGGTATAATCTTTTTTTCTTTTATACTCGATTACAATATTGTTTTAATCCTTCTTTCTTCTTTCAGGGTCCAATCAAATGCCTACAAGTATTGGTTCTTCATATATAATCTACTCCAAGAATACATACAGGATCATGAAATCGATTCATCCTACACAGACATAAAATACACTGAAAAACGTTTTGCCGAAGGCGAAACAATGGAAACCGAACAACAGAAAACCTCTAAGATCTCACCCAATGAAATCCTTAGAATTCTCAAACAATTTGTCGAATCTTCTAGCTACGGAGATTTCCAAGTTCGTATGGATTTACTCAAGTCCTTTGAGCTGTACCTTCATTATGTTCAAATTGGCGACGAGGAAAAGAAAACTACTCTCATTGCGGGTCTGCACAATTTGCAAATCTACTTTAGTCAGTTTGCAGCTGAGATCGACGAGCATAAAAAGTCAGTTCGTTCGCCAATCGAAAAGAAGCTCAAGGAGTTTGTCAAAATAGAATCATACAACAAAGACTTGTCCTACTTCAGCATGCGAAGCAATGTTGCTCGCGTTCATAGAAGCTTGAATAAGTTCCTCAAAGAATATCAAAATCAATTGACACAGAAAATAACTCCAGTCTTCCAGCCCAAGGATGCCACTGCAAAGGACTATAATTTTATCAACGAAAAAGGCAGAGACCTGCGTTATGATCCAAAAATCAAGTACTACATGGTTGATGTGAAGACATTTGTTGCCCCCCAAAAGCTAAAGGAGAAGTTTGAAATTGAAGCAAGTGGTGATGAGTCAAGTTTATTGCACAAAGTTGGAAAACTATTTTTGACCTCGCGTAATGTTGTGAAAGAAACCATCAGTAATATTGCCTATCCGAGCTTAATCAATGCTCTGGACGAACTTATGACCACTCAAATTGAAACTTGTGACTACCTGAGAAATCTGGAAGTTGATAGATCTCAAGAGCGCCCCAAGCAAGTTGTCGAAGCCAAGCATATTCTCCAACAGAAACGTAAAGCTCTTTCGGATTTCTTCAAGACTCTGGCAAATCTTGGACTCAGTTACAAATCTGGGCTGCTTGAGATGTCACTTCGGACTGAGTTCGAAGATTTGGCACTTCCTCCTTTCTGTGTGAAAACCATGCTAGGTGGGTTTAAGGATAAGAAGATTCACCCCAACATTATTCATTTGAATGAAAACCTCGACCGGTACTATGCAAAGTGTGTATTCAAGCTGAAACTTCTGCAGAATGCTATGTTGGCACCACTCAGTGAATTGGGACCTCCAAACATCGACCGGATCAAAGGATTTGCCGTGGAAACATTCCTTCTCGTTCAAAATCAACGAGTTTTGTTAAGTAATTCGACGCGTCACGTGTATGAACTGCAAACCGTCATCAGTAATTTGAAACTTTTATCAGAGATGAATACACAAGAACTGAATGGCTTAAAGTTCTCCAAATGGCGAGATGAATTCGTTGCACTCAAAGAAAGTATTTGTAGAGTTCGTCTGCTAATGGAACAATTTGTTTTGCTCTTGAAATGCGTCCCAGACAAGGAATCATGCGAAAATACCCTGTTGGTGAACACAAACACAATCCTTATCCAAGGGGAACTCAAGTTCTCGGTCATCACAGAACGGTGTAATAAACTTCTTGGCCAGGTTAAGTCTGTTCTACTTGACATAGCAAAGAACGATGTAGAATTCCTAAGCAGTAAGCGAATGGAAAGCTACAACAAAGCCTACATAGACATTCGAACCCAAATCGAAGGAATTCGAGAATTGTTCGCTGTTTCTGAAGATGAGTACCTTCCAGCTGCAAAGAGCCTAACAGATCTGCTCATTCACATGGAAGAAGTCAATCCATCTTTTGAAGAGCAGGAAAATGCAAAAGAAAACTTGTCCGATTTTGAAAATATTGACATCGAATTGGAGAACATTGTTCATTCGATTTTGTTATCCATTCAGAAGCTTTTCAAAAAGTACCCCAAGCAAACGATTACCAATGAAGACGGCAAAGAACAAAGAGTGTCACCAAGCAAAAAACTGGCTGAAGATGAACAAATTAAGGAGAATCACCTTAAAGTCAAGTTGCATCAGGAACTCTTGGCCGATTGGGAAATTTTAAATCTCGACCATGTTACCAAGAAAATATCCAACATTCTTCTTTCCATTAAGCATTCCAAAGGGGCAGGTATTGAGTACGTTCAGAGAATTACATCAATTTTGCCAATTTTAGAGCAATATAACTTGGTTGCAGATTATTATCTCTTCCAACAGTTGGGAGCACATAAGGTTTCCACCAAAATGCTCTCAATCATGTTAACTGTGTTTGTCGAGCTGAGCACAAAAGGATTCTGTGTTCCTGCAGACTTGATGCAAGAAGAGGAAGGTGAGTCAAAGAAGAATGACGACAAAAAGGGTGAAGGTTTCGGTCTGGAAGATGGAACTGGTGATAAAGATGCCTCAGATAAAATTGAATCGGAAGACCAGCTGGATGACGCTAAACGGCCAGAAGATCGAAAGGAAGAAGACAAGAAGAACAATGAAGACTGCAAGGAGGAAAAGGGAATAGAGATGAGTGACGACTTTGAGGGTAAGATGCAGGACATTGAGAAACCCGAAGAAGACGACAGTGGTGAGTCGGAGGATGAAGAAGATCTCAATAAGGAAATGGGTGACACAGATAAAGGAGCTGAAAAGTTAGATGATCAGATTTGGGGATCCGATGAGGAACAAGAGCAATCAGAGGAAGAAAAGGAAATGGAAGAAGAAGAAGAGGGCAAGGGTTCTAAGGACGAATCGGATGCACATAACGATTTAGATAGCAAGAATGAGTCGAAGAAGGGTGAAGAAGAGCACGATAAGGATTGCTTAGATGCAACAGATGATCAAGCACCAGACAAAGAAAAGAAAAAGCAAGAGAAAGACATCGATGAAATGAAGGAACCCGAATTTGATGAAGAACAACAAAATCCTTACCATAATGAACTGGAAGATCCACCAGAAGCAGAGGAAATGGATTTGGGTGATAATGTCAATATGGACGACGAAAAAGATGGCGATGACCAGCGAGAGGATGATAATCCGTTTGACATTGACACAATGAAGGAGCAGATGCAACCAGAAAAAGAAAACGAGGAAGGTGAAGATGAGGAGGGAGAAGGAGATAATGACGAACCAGGCGACGATGAAAACAAGAACGAAGGGGATTCATCAGATTCTGAAGAAGAACCTGAAGCAGGAACTGAAGACTTGAAAAAGGATAAAGATGCTGAAGATGAGAACAAACAAGATGAGAATGTTGAAACTGAAGAAGCTGAAACAAAAACACGCGGTGAATTAGATGAAGAAAAGCAAAAACAGGAAGAAGAAGAAGATGAAAATAATGAAAGCAAAGCTGAAGATAAAGACACAGAAGCTGCTGACGAGTCAAAGGATAAACAGAGCAAAGAAGAAAATGTCCAGTCTGTGCCTGAGACGGAGAATAAGGGATCCTCTGACCAAGTGCAGAATGAAGATCTAGAGAAAGATACTCAACAAGATCAAAAGCTTGACGAACAGGATACTGGCGATGATAAAGACGGCGTGGGTCAGGCTGAAAATGAGACTTCTGACCAGGGACATCAGGGAATTGCAGAAACCAAAGAGACTGAAGTCAAGGCAGATTCGTCCAAGGAAAAGCCCAAACCCGAAGAAAAACGAAAACAAGGACGAACAAATGAAGAGCGCACACTTGGTGAAGCCGAAGAGAATAAGTTGAAGCAACTCAAAACAATTGACCAAATGAAAGAACAAAAAGAAGGCTCCGAAGAAAATGACGATAAACCACAGGACGAAGCTGACAGTGAAGAATTCCAACATGTGAAAGATCCAAAAACCAACGACAAGACAACTCTGGACAATGCCACAGAAGAGCAATCGAAACAAATCAAACATTTAGAAGATGAAGAGAAAAAGAATGACGACGAAGAGAAAGGTGATGAGGAAAATACCGACGAATTGATGGATGTGGATGAGACACCAAATCAAGATGACATGGAACAAGATCAACCGGAAGTTTCTGCCGAAAAGCTAGACAGTAAATCTGAAAAACCATCAAAGACGGAAAAAAGTCAAGAAAAAACTGAAGAAGCAGAAAGTATTGAAGTCGAAGGTGATGTTATTGAAACCATGACAGTGTCAAGAGGTGATGACACCACTGCCCATTGCATGTAAGATTGAAGATTATTTCTTTATGTTTATTTTTGTATTGATCTGTGTTTAATTTCTAGAAAGGAGATCCTTATGGACACAAGTATTGCTCAAGAGTTGACAGCAGCTGAGACTTTGGAACTTAGAAAAGCCTACCAAAATCAATTGGTTTCTGGAAAAGGGGTAACAACTGATTTTTGTGTTCTCGTTAAAACGTAGACTTAATTTTGATTTTTTCTTATAGAACCTTCCACAACACCATGACTACGAAATGTGGCAGATAATCTCAAATAAAATGCTTCCGAATGCCCGTGAACTTTGCGAGCAATTACGTCTTATTCTCGAGCCAACAAAGTGCACTCGACTAAAGGGTGATTACCGTACAGGACGTCGTATTAACATGAAGAAAATCATTCCATACATTGCTTCTCAGTTCCGCAAGGATAAAATTTGGCTGCGAAGAACCAAACCAGCACAACGTGATTACAAAATTACAATTGCCATCGATGATTCCAAATCCATGGATCATAATAATTCCAAAGAACTGACTCTAGAGGCTATTTCTCTTGTCTCACAAGCTCTGACATTACTCGAAAGTGGTCGGCTGAGTATTGTTTCATTTGGTGAAGCACCTAAAATCATACTTAATCATACCGAACAATTCGATGGTCCTAGATTGGTTAGTTCGTTAGCCTTCTCACAGGAGAAGACAAACATTGCGGATTTGTTAGATTTCGTACGGACTGCGAATACTGAAGAAGGTGCAATGGGTTCGGATAATGGATTGTTTGAAAATTTACTTCTAGTTCTGAGTGACGGACGAAATATTTTCAGCGAGGGAAATGTAAAGGTAGTTTTTTTTCGTTTTTTTAATTTGAATAATTACTTAATGCACTTGTACATCATTCTAGGTACGAAACGCCGTAAAGCTTGCAAGGCGGCAAAGGATATTCCTTGTTTACATCATCATAGATAATCCAGAAAACAAGGTAAGTTTTCAATTTCTTTACAAACTGTATTTTGGATTGAATGTAAAACCTTATTAATTTTTTTCCAGAGCTCCATTCTTGATATCCAATCGGTGGAAATGCTTCCAGACAATAAACTAAGTATTAAATCCTATCTCGATGACTTCCCCTTCCCCTACTATATGATAGTACGTGATCTTGGTCAACTTCCTCTTGTTCTCAGTGAAGCCATGCGACAGTGGTTCGAGTTAGTTAACAGCGAACAGTAAATTTAAAGGACCTTAACGAATATGTATATATAGTCATGTAGATACTAGTTGTATAAGCTAAAATTATTTTTATAATAAGAATTAAAACTTAAATGAATTGAAATACTTTTTTATTTGTTTGTTTTTTGGCTATCAAGTCATTGGAACTTTATTTTCTGTTTGTTTTGAATTCTTTCTAAGTCTTTGTGTGTTATTGTAGGTTAGTATGTATAATATTTTGTATCATAATTATATATATCCCTCCATTTCAACGGTAATTCACTTACAAAAATATAATATATAATATATTCTTCTTGTTTACATATCTTAAAAAAAAAAAGTTTATTTTACAACGATAATAATATTTACCATTCATGCACGCCTTAAAAAATTTAAAAAAAAAATTAAAGAAAAATAATAACTTTAAGAGCTGAACTCTACATTCAGATCAAATGGATATTCTTTGGAACTTAGACTCTGACGAAATAGTTGAGTATGTTGCCAGGCAACATCTCCTTTTCCACCAGACAATAATGCTGTTATCACAAGATCCTTCGAACCGATCACTTCTTTGTTGCCTTCGGCATTTCGAACTACCACATCAATAGCACCATCGCCGAAAGTTTTCTTATCCAAATGCAATGTATAATCTTTAATTTTCAAATTCGTTTTGGAAAAGTCAAATTTCCACACTACCTCAGCTGTTTCGCTGCCCTCTGAAATATTTATAATTTTTAGTTATGTAGTTATTATAGAAATGTTAACGAAATATATTTACCTTGTCTAGCTAAATAGACCATCTTCCAGTCTCTTTCGACTTTTCTTGAAATATTCTTTGAGGAAAATTGAGCACTTTGCCAAGTCTTGTATGTTTCGATTATTGATACATTTGATCTATCTAAAGGTTCAAGTATAAATCATAAATACATTTTAGTTTTAAAATATTTAAAAAGGTTAAACAAAAAAAAAAAAAAAACATTGCAAACCTTTAATATATCTTTCATAAGTATCTGTGACGCAGGAATATCTCACATTTAGCTGTTTTTCTCGAATTTCGGTTTCGTTTGGTTGAAATACAAATATCTTAAAAGAAAAACAAAATAGATTAGATTTAAAATAGAAAATATTTAAATGTTTAAGCTGAAGGCGCTCTTAACCTTAAGCTCTTAAGTTTTTTGTAAAACGAAGAGTGGTTTTGCCAATTACTATTTTTGAGCTAAGAATAACTGAAGTGTTTTTGGAAGACAACTTAATTTAACCATGTTACATAACTAGACCGAGGACTAGGTCTATCTTCGACTCAAGTAATATCTTAAGCTGGTAAATCATAATTAGTTTATCAATCAATTTAAACACGTTCGTCATGGGTTTAGCAATGAAGAGAACTTTCTATAAACATCAGAAAAAACCTTGTGGGTAGCCTAGATTTTTTTTATTGAGATCGTATACAGTTGCGGTCAAAATAATATGTGGGAGTAAAACATTTGTAAAGCTCTTTTTTCTCCATTTCGTAATAGCCTTAAAAACCAACCTTAGTTACAATTTGATAAAGTAACTGTTATTCAACAATCATGTATCCCAAAAATGTGCACTTATTTGTAGAACTAAAGCGAAAGGTACCCTTGCTGACAAAAAAAACATGTTCACAAAAAAATTAAACTAGTAAAAGTACGCCTTGACTGGCATTCATAAAAATTGGGTAAATACTCTGAGGTCAAACGAGTCCATGGTGAGGAGACCTCTTCAATATGTAAGACGGCTTCCGAACACAAAATATAATCCAAGTTTCACAACAAAGACATTTAAATTAAACTAGTAAAAGTACGCCTTGACTGGCATTCATAAAAATTGGGTAAATACTCTGAGGTCAAACGAATCCATGGTGAGGAGACCTCTTCAATATGTAAGACGGCTTCCGAACACAAAATATAATCCAAGTTTCACAACAAAGACATTTAAACGAAAAAGTTAAATTAAGTTTCTTTTGGATTTAATTGATATAGACAGCACTAGAATTGGTAGGACTTTTGGTAACATTTTTATTTGTAAATATTTCATTCTAGTCGGTGCTTAACTTTTTTTGCGTAAGGCTTAAAAACTGATTTACAAATGCAAGCATTTATCCATTTTTAAATCACACTGAATATCTTTTTATGAAGGCAATTTTAAAAATTTTTATTTTACAAAAGGCTGGCTACGCAAATGGAGTCCTGACAGAACTATAATGACCAGTTGCTGGAACTATACCAACTATTCCACTGTCATTAATCTTCCTCTTAATCAAAGACAATTCACTTACATTATTAAATGTAGTTTCGCCTCTTGACTGTCTCCAAGCTAAGCTTCCAGAGCTTCTGCCTTTTAATTCGGCATCAGTTGGAGGTCTAAAGAGGATACATTTATGTTAGTTAAATCAAAATAAATCAAGGATAAATATGTATAAAACCTTTGAACTGTCATTTGTATTAACTCCAACATATCTCTTTGACTGAGATACTTTTTTCGTTCTTCTGGTAGTTTGGCTTGACGCTTGTGTCTCAATGTTACCAGTGTATTGATAAGGTCCTTTTCTGTACAACGTTTCCTTAGTTTCACCACCTTCAATAAATATTTCATTAAGATTTTTTACGAACAAAAAATTTGTATAGTGATTAGTTACCTCTTGATGATTATTTGTGTACCTCCAGGTAACATCCTGAATGTCATCCTTTGAGTAAGCAATGACATAATCAATTTCTCGTTTCCAACCATGCTGATACATTAGAGGAGAATCAACAACATTCTCCGACGGATCAACATGCAACCATCGCAATTGACTCTCCGAATAGACCTAAGTATGATTCCTCAATAAAAAGTTAAATAACAAACAAAAATGCTATTCATCATACTTCAGTCCAGACATGATCAAAGAATGAGTATACCAATCTGGCATCATAGTCCAAACACCGGCATATGAATGTAAAACATGTTGCATACTCTCCACATCTGCCCCGTCGTGTGGCTAGCAGGTTAGATATGTCGTTGTATCTGTAGAATTTTGTTTCTTGGCCACAGCAAATACCAACTTCAACTCGCACCCCGTCCTCGATTTGAGTTCGACGAAGCTTCATCTCTTCACTGCCGCACACTTTGCATGGCAAGTTATTGACCCATTCGAATAGCTCCGTATTGAACCAGTTTACAAGTTCGACCAGCAGCAGGTCACGAATGCAAGGTTCTTTTTCGGCAGCACATGCTCCCGCGGCGAGATCTTCTTGAATGGCAGTCAGTTTTTCAGAAGCTTTTTGTGTGAGTTCTTCAATGGGAATAATTTCACGTCCGGCTGCTAAAAGTTTCTCATCTTCAAATTGAAGAACTGAATCAGAGCAGTTTTCCAGTAAGTTTAGGAATTTATTTGGTATGTGCTGGAAATAAGAATTACAAATGAAACAAAAAAAATGTGATAAAATATGATAAATGGATAATTAGACTTCATGAATAAGAAATATTAAATAAAATGGAATTGAAAATGTCTGTAATTATTGCGCCTTTGATTTGAATTGAGCAAAGTGCTTGTGCATGTGCACTGTAGCAACAAATAAGATAAAAACCTGAATTTAATTAGATAAATTATTACTTTTTTTTTTTACTTTTGTTAAAAAGTTGGATAAAAAACGTGTAAAAATCATTCAGGTACTTAGCTTTGCAGATGCAATTTTCACCGCACGCAACCAAATAAAAAAGGTGAACTTTAATTCTTTTCCAAGGCTATTATTTATGGCATGATATTTTGAACTAAAACAAATTTTCAGCACATTGGGGTTCGTTTTATTTGTAATGCGTTTTTTGTAATGTTGCTGAGTTTAACAAAACAATTCTTATTCAATGGTTTAAAATTGTTTATAAATATAACAAAAGAAATATTATTATTTAACTGTGGATATTGGTCTAGTTTATGTCTTTTTTATTTTTTTAATCGTTTCGGTCTATTACTAAGTGAACATCATACATTGAGGGGTATTCATAGTCGTTTTAAAACTCCACTTTACCTTAGACTGGGGCTTATACTATTTTATTTTAATGGGATAAACCCCAGTATTTCTTAGTAACAGTCTAGACAGCGTCTATGAATATGACCCATTGTGTGTATATCCATAAAATCTCTTTTCGAATGATCTGGGATAAAATAGTAATAGTCCAGTCAATGCAATGGGAGACAAAATTAAAAAAAGGTTATTTTGTTGTCGCAATGCTACAGTGGATTTAGTACTTGATTACAAACCTAATGTGTGGTGTGGGTTCGAGACACAATCTGGAGTTTTTTTCTTTATCCCCCAGCTTTGACTGGACGCCACTTATTGGATCTTATGAGATGATAAACATCTTAATCCCAAATTTACTGTACCAGCAAAAATTCTTTTCTATCTTTCTTGTAACTAGTGCCGTGCAAGTCGCATTTAAAAGACCCAAGGTCTTACAGGCATATATTTAGTTAAATAATTAATCAAAAAAAAACTCGAAATTCGAAAATTTACTTCTGGACCGTAGGGGACATTACGTAATCGTACACAGTTAATCATTTTGAAATCGAAATTGATGCGATGAGTGCTAAGTGAACGACGGGCATTATTATGCATTCGTCAACAAAAATTGAGCTATGAAAATTGGACAATGGAACTGATGAATAAAATATGTTCCTAGGAAGATCTAGTTTGGCCCATTTCCTATAATTAATTTTATTTTTCCCAAAACATGTGGGTATTTATAGCAATAATAGTCAAAAAAAATTAATTTTGTGTTATTTATTAGTTTTATATTATAAAGAAGTACAAAAATTAATCTGAGTCGCTAGAATCGGATAAAAGATAGGGTTGGGGTCAAAATCCCGAAAACCGAAATCCAGAAAACCCAAAACACCGAAAACCCAAAATCCAGAAAACCCAAAATCATATGGATTTTGAAAGAAATTTCTCGGGGATTTTTTTTTTGTTTTTGGGGAAAACTGCTCTTAATCGAAAAATTTCTGGGAAAGTCACTCCCTTTTCGCGTTTCCGTTATTCTTAATACCAGAGGAACAAATTACGAGCGAAAACGAAACACGCCTTTTCCCAAAAAAATTCCCGATAGGGGTGGATGTAGAGTGTACGTAGGTATTCCTCTTAGACCAGTGTCTATCCAGTTTTCACAGAGCAAAACTTGAAAAAATTATAAGCAGTAGGTATAATGGTGTTGAGAAAGTTTTAGATAAATGGTATATGAAAGGGGAAACATACCAACAGTTTGGGTTAAAGTGGGTGAGCGGGTGAAAAAGTCGGGTAAGTGTCTAAAATCGTAGTCTTAAACGATTTCTATTAAAAGAAGACCACCTACCGAAAAAAAGTTAATACCAGAAATGTAGATGGTATTCATCTATGATAGAGTAAAACTATGATAGAGTAATTCTGATACTAGATTTGAGTTCAGAGAGTCAAAATCTTTTGCAAAAGTTTAATTTGGTTTCTATTTCTTTCTTTATTTTTGTCAATTTTTGACAATGTTTTGTTGTTGTGTTGTTTTCTTGCTTAGTCTTAAAAAAGAGGATTTAATCAAAAAGAATCTATTTCAAAATTTTCTAAATCTAAAATTTTCAACTTTTTTGATCGAAAATTAGACTATTTTTTTTCAAAACACACAAAAATTAATATTTTGCTAGAACAAAAATTATATAAGTAAAACCCATAGCAATGAACGTTAAAATCAAGTTTCATCAAAATCTAAATATTTTTGTAAAAGATATAAATAAAAAACAAAAAAACTTGTTTTTGGCATTTTCCCCAATATTTTTGAGGTAACATTGAAAAATTTATAAACAAAAGTTGTAGATATTTTTACCATCTACATTTCTTATAACAACTTTTGTTTGATAGGAGGTCTACTTTTAATAGAAATTGTTTAAGACTACGATTTTAGACACCTACCCGACTTTTTCAACCGCTCACCCATTTTCCCGTTTTCCGACAACCACCCCACTTAAACCCCCTTTCTCCCAATCTGTTGGTAGGCAATTTAAGTATTTGTGACCGAAACCTACATTGTACTTAAAGTCTAGCCACTATTTCATATATATCCTACTTTCGAAGGTTTTTAGGATTTTGGGTATATACCCGGTAAATACCCGGTATTTACCAATCAATAAATACCTACCGAGTGGGTAAAAAAACGAGGCACTAGTCAAATGCCACTGAAATTTCAGAATATATGAAAATTCAGTGATATCTAACAAATAAGGGTCCCCAAAAAATTAATACTAAGTTTCAAATTCGGTCCGTTGAACGCAATTAATAACAGGTTGATAGCTACTGTGTGTGTAATACTCAATGTAATTGCTACAAAACTGCATTTTTAGTTTTCCTCAAAAAACTCGAAAAACAGTACTTCCGTTTTTTTTATATATTTTTATTTTTTTTGCTGTTGTTTATTTTTAAATATTTCGGTTCAACTGATTTTTACTAAAACATGTTAACTGATTTGTTAGCTCTAAACAATATTGTTACATTGAAAAAAAAATCAATAACAACAACAATTGAAAAAAAAACCGATCAAAAACCTTTTTCTATTTTTTCACTTTAGTTGTAAAAATATAACATAGCCAAAACCTAACATTTTCAAGCTAAGTGAATATAATAATAGTTTAACACTACATAAGCAAGTTCGTGCGACCCAGTCGCACATTTTCTTTTTTTCAGATAAACAAAGGGTTTGAAAAATATAGTAAAATTAAACAAAAAATTACCTCTTGGAAATCAAGGGAGACCAAGTGTATGGTATGCATGTACATATACATATGTACTGATCTGGTGCTCAATTAGTTTTCTGGAATGCTGCCAAAAAAGCATGAGTGTGGTTTGTCATAATTTGAAAAACTTTGTGAGCATAACATGCACACTATTTCAGTTAACGTCAGTGGCACTTGTCTATTTTTTTTTTTGTTTGATGAACAGAATGAATGAAATAACCAAAGGTTAAAAAATCAAAGAAATGGATCAAGTAAATGCATTTAAAGATTGTGCATGTATGCAAAAAATTGTTCTTTCTTAAGTCGTAAGAGGAGATTTTTGAGGTAGTAACATGGCTTTAACCATATACCGTTGACAAAGGGTGATATGAATAAAACGGAGAACCTGCTCAGAGTAGGTACCCAGCGTAATTAAGTGAGTAGGTGCTCATATAAATGTATGTGTTCAAGATTTTTATTCATACTAAATGGAGTACCTGTTCCTAAAGTCGAGGTTTCAGTAGGCGCTTGTATTTTATTCATATCACCCAAAATTTTCCATGTTTCTGGTTGTTTTAAAAGCACACGCCTTTATAAAATTCAAAAATATTTTGAATAAATATTAAAACTGAGAAAAAATACCAAATTGTGTCTTATTATTATTAGATGTTTTACATTTTACTTTTAGTTTCGTTGATTTCTTGTCACCCTCTATATAACTAATATTTTCAAGAAAAACCGAAATACTCTTTTAATCAAAATTACATCCTTGAATTCTTATCGTTCATCATGAAAACATGCACTCTGCATCAGCCAGAAAATGCTAATATACACAAAAAAGCCAATGCCCGAATGGCATTGAATGATCACAACAACCATCACTCATCTTTTATATTATTTTTATGTTTGCCATCTGTAGAACACAAGATACATTTATTTATATCTTTTGCATTTGGATTATTCTCGTTATTCTCTTATTGTCTTTTCCGTATACAAAAAATAATAAGAATACAAAATAAAAGAAGTTACTTCGTGATTAAAATATTAATTAAGTTAACAACAACAGTGACTAAAGCAAATGACACCATCCGAAACAGATCATATAGAATACGTAACACCTTAGAAAGACAAACAAAAAGCAAGCGTTGTACCTACCAACCTAAAAAATGGCATATTGCATAAAACTGCGTGTCCTTAAGAAAAATATTAAATGTCTCGCATTTGACATTCGGATTTATTTTAAATATTTTAAAACTTTATGATAGTCAGCAGCTCTATATCGCTCGCATATGGATTTCAAAACAGACAGACAGTACCGTCTATGTAGGTACCTCACCTACTACATACGAAATGCTTGAATAATTATATTCCAACGCAATTGACTCACACTACAGTGCAATAAATTGCTTTGTTTTTAAAATTTCTTTTTTTGTGTTTTGACTTAAAATTGTGTGTACCAATGTCAGAGGCATTGGAAAAAAAGACTTAAATTTAGATTTTTGGCATGAAAACGAAAACCACTTCTTGTACGCCCCCATTTGCCAACATACCCCATGGACATTGAACATGTGGCAGGCTGCTTCTAAGCGATTTCTGCACCTCTTAGGTTTTTTTTTCAAGAAGAGTCAAAAATAAAGATCAAAATATTATAATAAACCAAAACCACTTACGGAATCACATACCTCAACCGTGCTGGTGTAGTAATCAAAATTTATCATTTTTTTGTTGATTTGATTTCTCATATTTTTTTCACCACAACAATCATAACAAACTTCCCCTGTGTTTGCTGATAACAACAAACAAAAAAAGAGGAAAAAAGAAAAAAACTTTAATTTATTTAATTTCCGTCGTCACTTTTCAGTCAACTTGAATTTATTATTCCGGCAGATTCATACAAAATAATAATAATAATAACTCTTTGTCTTGATGCACACGACGACGACGACGACAAAGATAACAACTATGACGATGACAACAAAAGCTGAGCCAAAAGGAAAGAAAACTAATCGATATGGCTACGACGACGACGACGACCACGACTACGAACCCTCAAACTTCTCAACCAAACAGCAGCAGAGGAACTGACTGATATCAACTGCAAATACTTTTTGATTAGTGTTCACTCGCATTTAAAATGAGATTGGAACAAGAGAATCGCTGCTGCTTAGTGCTTCAGTCACTCATCTAATCCAAATACACGTTGGCACTTTGGCAGTTGAACAGGGGGGGGCTATCCCAATCCTGATGGTGTTTGTGTTGTTGGTATTGGTAGTCACACGTTCTCTCTTCTGTTCGTTGCTTCCAATTTTTTTCAAGGCCAAGGGTGTGACGAGAAGGTCAACCTCCTCCAACAATGAATGAATACGTAGGTACAGTGAATCAGAGGATTAACCAAATGATGCACTGATAAAAGAGATAAAATTTAAAGATTCAATGTTATGGTTTATTTAAAAAAAATGATTTTTTTAAATTTTTGCGTTAATTTTTTTTTTTTTTTTTTGTATGTATACAACTGAGGGTAAATTTGTGAAGCTGAGAATTGATACATTGACGCTCGATAGTGATCAATCCTCAAAGTGTGAAAATATTAAATCAAATGTTCGCGTTATATGAATACATTTTGTCTTAATTTTTTCACACTTTGATCATAGAATAAGGAATGAAAGAGGTTTAAGAATTAGCACTTAAGAGCTGAGCTTAGTCGAACTGTCTTTACGACTGGTCGCATATTATATTTATATCATTTAATTGATGCGAATGGGTGTTACTTTAGTTCAAATAATTTATTTAAAGAGTGCTTACGATTTTAATAACTATAATGTAGCTAAGCTCTTTATTAACAATATCAAACACATAATAATTTTCTTTATTAATTAATTAATACGTAATTGGACTTAGAGTCAAAATAGCTTTTAAAGTTAAAACTTCTTGTATTAAGTTTTTAAAAAATAAATGATTTTATAGGAAATGTTAAAAAACAAAAAAAATCATTACTAAAACGAATTAAGCTACTTCTTACATTGCTTTGGGCTTCAAACAAAGTATGCCATTTGATTCCGTTGAGAAAGATAAATTTATAGAAAAAAAAGTTGAAATCGTTAGAGCCGTTTTAAAAAAAAATATTTTTTTTATATATGGGCAGAAATCATGAAGGTGGAAAATTTCCATTTTTTTTTGTTTTAATCAAAAATTATATTAAATTAAAATTTACTTCTTACGTACCGGTTAAAATAAATGAGATGAATATTCGAATGTATTAACTTTGTTCGAAACCGAGTCCGTTTTTTGTTTTATTCCATCTAATATAGCCGAAAAATCATTCCGGTAACGCTTCCATAACTCAAAAACTGAAATTCAAGTGACAAAGAAAATGCACTAAAAATAATTAAATTTAGCTACCTGTATTCTTAACATTACTAAGGCTTAGAAAAAAGAAGAAAATAAAAGTTGTCCCGTCATTTCGGGAACGCCTGTTTTTGGTAAGAATAAAGATTAAAATTATAATTTTTTGAAGATGTTATAGCAAAATTATAATAGTTTGAAGATGTTATGCAAAATCAAGACCATTACAATTAAACCTCAAAAATAAATATAATAAATAAACTTTAATAAGGATCAAAACATAATTTTCGGGAACGTCATTTCCGGGAACGCTTTTAGGCTATGAATGAGTTGTACAGTGTTCTCGAAACAAATCTGAATATTTTTGGTAATTTAAGTCAGAATCTAATGCAAATATGGCTTAAATATGGAATATGAAGTTTTATCATAAAGTTTGTAAGAAAAACTTGAAAAAGTTATCTATTCTGGAATAATAGAAAAAGTGATTTTTTAAAGAATATATCCATATAAAAACTGAAATGAATTAATGATTAATAAATTTATATATTTAATAATATAATATGTAATTCAGTTTGACATAGTTTATAGAACACCGGAGTCGGTTTGGAAACATCCATCATTTTCTGATGGCTTTATTTGCGGGAACCCTATTTAATGTATTTTTAAAGGCAAAATCTTAAATTTTTTGAAGTATGCAATAAAAAATATAAAAATTGAAATAACATAAATTCAAATTTTATAATAAATTCACATATTTTTTTGTGAATAAGCACGATAAAAAGCCGAAAAAATTACATATAAATATCCAAATGTTTTTTTTTATTTATTGAATAGATGGATTTAATTGAATTCTAACAAGTGCTACTAATTTTGGCTTGTTTATTGTATCGGTGTTCGTTCTATGGTGTTGCAGTGAATTTAAATATTTTGCACATATTTTTTTCATATTTTTAGTTTTTAGTTATTTAATAAACACATATATTCTCAGACATGCTAAAACAGGTGCAAAATTATTCTGTATTTAAGTCTTAATTCATATATATAAAGTTCAACTTAATGTGAAGTGATTAAACATAAACAGCTGACATATTGAACAAATAAAAACTAAACTTTTTCTTGACTCACTTTCCAGTCAACTTTCCAATAAAATTACCTAAATTGGAAGGGTTTTTTTTGACAGCTGACCAATCAGAGACCCGGAACTTAACTAAATATTTAGTCCTTAACGTTTCTTAACCTGCCCATTGAAACAAAAGAAAATATCTACAATTCTAAATTTTTACTGACGATTAAAAGAACAGAAATCTAAATCTAGTTTTACAAGTCTTCACGTCATACAACTTTTTTGTTTAATTATTTATGCACAGCAATGTAAAGATAATTGACCTTACTTCTACACACTAAAATACGGCTTCCAGAGTAAGTTGTCTGCTTCTTATTAGATTTATTTGTGGTTTTAATTTGTTTGTATCACTGTACTTGGTAGACCAAGAAACTGCGCATAATTCCCATGGAAAACTACACACAAGGACAAGTAGGTAGGTGCTGGGGGAGGTGTGTGAGTAAAGAAGGAATGACAGCGACATGTAGGTACTTACCACAACTGTTGGGAATGCTATCCTCTGCCTATATGGCACTGATGGGACTATAAACGTCCTTCGATTGTCCGACACTGTTGAAGGTGCAGCACCACCAACAACTTTACTCTGTTCATCTATTAAATTGAAGAAAAAAAAACAAAGATAACAAACTTTTACATTTTTATTGTAAACTACACTTACTGGGACGCGTCATCGTTTCACTACTACTACTTGTAGACGGTACTGCTTTCTCGATAAAATTATCCACGCGACTCTTAATCACTTCTCGATATTGCTTGATGTTCTCCAGCACTGTGTTTTCCGGCAAGACGTACTCGCTTTGAGTTCGAATAAAACCTATTTCACGCAGCAGATCTGTTACACCAGCCAGCGATAGTAGCTTCTCGCGAATGGTGCGATTTTCAAGACGTATAGCCCGATACTTGGGATTATTTGGTTCACGTATAACGTTGTCGAGTAGAATGAGAAGAATGCGGACGGCCTCCAGATATGATTCTCGAGAATTTCGCTCGATTGCCATCAGTGAATTAGAGTTAATTGATCTCATTGTTCTAATGGAATGGTTTTCACACACAGAGATTGCACTTCGCTTTTTTCTTTTCTTTTCTTTATTGTTTTTGATATCTGTTTGTGTGCATTCAAGTTTGTTTTGCTTTCAATTGAATTGGTTTTTTTTTCTGTATCTCTTTTAATAAAACAGAAAATTCATTAGATTACTCACTTATTCCAAGAGAACTGGAGCTTGAGCACGTTTTGTGGAACCAACCGACGTTGTCGTACCGAAAATTGAATTGGGAAAAGATATTCTTTGGTTCGCTGTTGTTTGCAATTTTTGTCCTTCCGTTTTTTTTCGAGACGAAAGCGATAAAAGTACATTTGACAGCTCGTCAGCTCATCAGCTGTTTAAGTTCTCTATAATGCTCTTAGAGACATCTAGTGAGAAATTTTGAGAAGAAAATAACTTATAAACTCCTTAAATTATGCAAACACAAATAATAGAAACAGTGGAACACAAAAGTAAAGGGATCAATGAATTATTTTTTATTTGTAAATATTTTTTTTGAGCAACATTATTTTTTTTAATAAAATAGGATATCACACATTCGAGATTCGAAAAATTTGAATTAATAATAAGTAACCTAAGACTAAGTACCTTTCTTTCCTTTTATTTAGAGGTGACATCAAATATCGTTTTCAATCAGCATAAAAAAAAATATCCACTATCTAGTTTGTTATAAAGAATGTCACACGGTTTGACCCAAATTCTAGGAAAAAATGCAGGAGGAATTGCTTTTTTTTACTACTATCAGATTCTCGGGAATTTCTTCTTCCTGAATAAAATCTCTTACTTCGACAGTAGGTGTTTATTCATAATCATCCCTATTGTGAGTTTCGCTGGAAAACTGTTTATGTGAAATATTTTTTCTCGCCCGGAATTTGAAAAGCTATTATGAGTTTCGCCTGAATGAAATAACCATTTTCCACCAAAAAATTTTAGTGAAAAAATGAGCTTACAATAATTGCTTCCAAAAAGATGGAATTCTTGAAAAGTGAACAACTTTTAGCGTGGAATTCACAATAGGAAAAAAATTTAATTTAAGTTTTTCGGGTGAAATCTTGTTCACGTGAAACTCACAATAGGGCTGAATAGCTTTTAAAATTCTGGGCGAATTAAAATATTTCACATGAAAAATTTTCCCAGCGAACCTCACAATAGAGCTGATTGCCTTTAACACTAACTTATTTATATATAAAAAATAACAATTCTCATTTGATAAATTATTTTCCACAAATTCATTTTACCTATCAAATACGATAGAGTAGCTATTTCGAATATTCAGGATTTCAATTCCTGCTTTCGAAGGGGATCCATCAGCACACTTAACATGATACAATCGAGTTAAATCGTTAAAGAAAAGTACTATCAGCACTGGAGGGCCAGATTACATGAAAAACGAAAACAATCGTTCTCTTTTCAAAAATGAAAATAAATATGTGATGCGATGCAAAAGAATAAATTCTTTTGTTTTTCAAGTTCGTTTTTTTAAGAAATGTCTGGTCCCTAATTACGAAACGAAAGGCAAAAGAACCTTAACCAAGGTCAACGAAAGTCACGACTTTAACCGATTGTGAATTACGAATGTATGAGTTATGAATTTATTTATATTTTTCTTTCTTCAAATAGCAAAATAAAACCAAGACAAAATGTACAAAACAAGTGACATTATTCAAGTCAAATACGACCGCCGAAAGCAATCGTTTATCGAAAACGATTATCGTAAATCGTAATTGCAATTTTACGAAAACGAGGCATTTTGAACGATTATCGTTACTGGCCCCGATTCAGAATTCGGAGAATTTTCCAATCCGACGGATATAGCTAGAGAGCCACATTTACCCCTACCGGGAATCAAATTTCCCGGGAAATTTATTTTTGGGAAAAGGGTTAGGATAAGTCACTCCTTTTTCACTTTTTCGTTATTCTTACCAAAGGAACAAATTACAAGCGAAAACGGAAAAAATATAATAATTGATTGGGAGCCCTTTCCCCAAAAACAATTCCCCGGGTAATTTTATTCCCCATAGGGTTGATTATGTATTAAAACTCCCAGGAAAAGTTTCTGTAAAAAGAGCTCTCGATCAAAAAAATTGAGGAATTTTGTTTTCTTTTGCATTTTTTTATTTGAAAATGACGAAAACTTGAAACGGGAATGAAATATCAAAGAATTATCCGATTGTTTTTGGATTATACCAAAATCATTTACCCGGGAGTTTTCATTTCTAATGGGGCTGTATTATTGAATATGATGATAATACCGAAATTTTAGAGTTGGGACAAACAAGTTTTTCAAATTTTAATGCGTCATTTTACCTATACTATAAAAAAAAATCCAAGTCCGATGTAGTATTTTTAATTATTTGTTTTTTTTTTATTTTTATTTTTTTGTTATGAATGAAAATATTTTTTTTTTAAATGTAACATCATATAGGCAAAAAAATATATTTATATATTTTTTAATATATTATGTATTTTATCATAATAGATTTCCTTCAAAAATTAATACAAATACAAAAAAAAGTGTGTCACATTTTTTTTACTTATGGTATCTTTCTTTGTTAATTTATTTTTTGTTAAATACAAATACATTCAGAGGCGAAAAAATTTATATAAATCGATGAATTTTTTTTTTTATTTTAATTTTAATTTTTAAGTAAGAGCCTATTTAATTTTTCATTGTTTTCAAATTGTGTGCATTGTATAATTTATAAAAAAAAAAAGAAACAAAAATCAAATTTCTAATTGAAAATGGACATTTATTTATGGTTTTGATTAAATTTTTCGTTTTTACTTTTTTTTTTGTTTGTTATTTATTTATTCTTAGGTTCACAATATCAAAGGAAAGGGCAAGTAATGATGCTTAATATTTTACTCTTAATCGACCAAATAATAAAGAAGAGCAATTTTTTTTTTGTTTCAATTAAGAAAAAAATGTAGTAAAAGTAATAAAAATGCAAGTAATTATTTATGTTTTTTTTGTTTGTTTTAATAAATTTTATCTTGATTACAAGAACTAACACAAGCTAACACAGATTTCTAATTTTCCCTTTTAAATGTCACAGAATAGAATAGAATGCCGTCTTCATCTCCTCCTCATCATCATAATCATCACCATCATTGTATTATCGTATCATCATCGTTGCGGAGTAGATTTTCATTTTAATTTTCTTGAACTCCTCATACAGTTTTTATATAATTTATTTACAACTTTTTGTATGTTTTCATTATTAAAGCATTACATCATTTCATTTAGGTAGCCAACAATTTGAAACATTTATTTTTTTTTTATTTGAAGCTATAAGTTACACACATATTTCAAGAACTAACATTTATTGTTTTTAGCTGGTAGGTAGTAATTGTAGTACATTTATAATAGTTTTGATTTATTTTTTTTTTTTAAATACAACTGCCTTTTATATTAACTCAAGCAATGAAATAAAATACTAAAACAAAATCGTATGAAATTATAAGAAAAAAATTAAGAAATATTAAATAAAAATATTACATTCTTCAAATCGCCGTTATCACTTGCAATATAATATTTTGTTGTTGTTGTTTTTCTGTTTATTTTATTTTAATTTATGTATTTAAATGGAAAGAATAATTTATTGTTCTTGAATATAAGGGAGATGGTTGTTGGTTGGTTGGTTTGTTGATTGATTGGTTGGTTGGTGCTAATTATATTATTGGTGTTTAAAGATTGTTGTTGTAGTTGTTGTTGTTGGTAGGTTTTTTAATAATATTTTATAAATTTTATTGTTTTCCTTGTGATTCTGTAGGTGAGTTCAATCCCGATGATGTGTTATTGTCGTGTAAGGCATCGTTGAAACTTGCAATCGAACCCGATCGGGATGTTGTAACTTTTGTCTAAAATAACGATTGCAAATTGTGTTGTAGTAATATTTTTTTTTTTTTTAAATACAAAAACAAAAGAAAAAAAAATAAAATTAAAATAACAATTTTTTTTTATGTTTTACATCAAATTGTAGATAAAATTAAATTTTGATTGATGCCGCTGTCAGATTGATTTTTTCAATTTTTATTTTTTTTGTTTCTTTCGGTGTAGTATTTAATAGACTTACTTTGACATTGCCATAGGCCGAACCTACACGCTCTTCAATTGAACGCATCGATTCGGAGTTCTTCATTTGGGACAATTTTGAGGTTATGCCACTTGTGATGTCACCAAATATAGATGTTGTCTTCTCGGCTGTTGTTTTAAATACAGACTCTGTGCGTTGGTAGCTAAATTTTGTGAAAAAATGAGCAGAGAGAGTATAGTTTTTTATTATTAATAATATGTTTTAACTAATTTACAATGAACACATAACACATGAACACCATTTTTAGGTAGTTAGAGTAGGAGACACGATAAATATTACATCGATGGACATCTCTTTGGAAGTTTTACATATTTTTACACGACATTTATAGCACTATAATGATAACACCAAGCCAGATAATACATAATTTGTATCGTTTATTTTAAATAGAGTACCGTCATAACTCAAAAATATGAATTCACAGAAAAATATAGTTAAGAGGTAGGAATTTTCAAAGAAAGTTTTGAATTATGAAAAATATATTTTTGACTGATTTCGTTAAAGTAAATAAATGGTTTTTGAGTTATAGTGGTATTTAATTTAATTAGCAAATATATAAAGCTGAAAAAAGCATCGCTTGGTTAGTCAGTTCTATTATTTTTTTTTAATCAGATAACTGTGGATAAAATTGATAAAATTGATGACGTATTGGTAGCTAGGAGACTGAGCAGTGTTATTTTGTTTGAAAGACTTAAATGGAGTTTTGTTGCCATCAGTTTCAACCTAGTATGGCTGTCAGTGGCAAGTTTAATTCACTTGGAAAGTTAATTTGTGCACCAATGTAGCATATTTTTGAATATATTGAAGTTTAGGGAAACGAGGGGCAGATTTCTTAGTCCCTCTTTTATGCAATCCATGATAAATCCTTCATCAATGTAAGAAGATACACACTTACTTACTTAAAGAAAACCACGAGAATTCTTAAAGGCCACTGCAAGTTGAGGAAACGTTACGAGGACCGCATGTAGGGTTTGAAATGAGGAATCACCGGATTTTATACTTAGTAACTGCTGAACAATCATGCACTTAAAGTTTGAATGCCTCTAAGGCCACGAATTACTCTCAATAAATCTTATCAAAGGAACAAACTTGGATCAAATATCTTTCATACAACTGTAGTTAGGGACAAGATTAACATGAAGCTGCCAAAAAACCTTCTCCACTTTATTCAAGAGACTACACGAGTCAAGAGGTTGAAAGTAATAAAAATTTCACTATAAACTGGGCACCAATCTTTTTGAAATTTGTTGGGCCAACGAGATCGCGTTGTGACATTTGCTATGATCAAGAAACAAATATAATCGATTAAGCCAGAAAAAGTAGGGTAGTACAAGTTGCAAGGGTATTACAAGTTTCCTGGATTTGGATGAAAACATGAACATATGCAATATTTGTTTTCACTTATTAATTATGGGCAGTTATACAAACCGATTTTAAAGCATCGTTGAAACGAGGATAACGATTTGTAAAACTTGCCCTCAAGGAGTTAATATGATTCCGTTCAAGATTCATATAAAACTTCCGACTTTCCAAATAAAGCTTTTCAAGAAGTATTGGCCGATATTGACGAAAACTAACTTAAACAGAAAAAAATTCAGCAGTATTAATTTTGCTCAAGAAAGCTACCAATTGTTCGTTTTTGCGTTGGAAGAAACTCTAATGTATGAAAACCAATGGTTTCAGCCGTTCTTGATTAATTACTTAGTGTTTTAGAAAGGTTTACTTGAGCGAAATGGACACAAATCCACTACAACTTGCAAGAAGAGCGTGGGGAAAAAATATATTTTTTGTTTGGGAAGAAGTAGAATTACGAACAAAGGGATGCGAGATAGAACAATCATAGAACCATTTTAATGAGTCTGCGTATTTTAAATTTTAAATTTTCAAGTCTGATAAATTGAAATGAGGGATTTCACGAAACAAGGTTCTTGAAAACAGAACAGGGATGATAATGATTGTTTTTTTTTTGACATCATAAAATAAAACGATATTAGCTTAGAGTTGCGTGTTGTGCATGTTGAAGTATTAATAAATTTATATAAAAAAGAATAAATAATAAAAGTTGTTACACAAAAACTCGTGCATTAGTGTGTTAGAATTAACGAATATAAAATAATAATTATTATTTAACCGTGTTTTTCAGAGAAGTTAGTATAAAAGTGGAATTGTTAAAATAAAATATACCCCATCATAACTTTTTTTGTAGATTTATTAATTTAACAGGAAACGAAACAATTATGTTTTTGTAAATAGGTGCGTTAAAAACGACACTTAGAATATTTTTTGTAGGTTTTTTGTGTTTTTTTTTTGTTGTTGTTTTGTTTAATTTGTTACTTACAGTGGAGCATCATGAACAGCTTTAGCAATGTCTCCAACATTTTTCTCAACAGTTTGGTAACTTAAAAATGATGAATGTAAATAAATAAAATTAAAACATAAACTTAATAAAATAAAAAAGACATTCAACAAAAAAAAATAAGAATGCAAAATAGTAACGGTGCATGATTACAATAATCTACAGTTACACACATCACCAATGTTATTTTTTGTTTTTTTTTCTTTCTTTATTTAACTAAACAATAAATTAAAACAGAATTGAAGCATTTATACTTACACAGAACTTTCTTTAACCGTTTTAAGTCCTGAGTTCATGTCATCAGTAAGTTCTTTCCACACAGTAATACCCAATTTGCGTTTAAGATCTGAAGCAAGTCGACTCTTTGATGCCAACACTGTACGAAGAGTGTTAATTTCTTCTTCGACTTGAGCGAGTTCCTTTAAATATGAAGATGATTTCAAATTTATAATTAAAAGAATGTTTTAATAAAAATTAATTAAAAAAAAACACACGACTTACCTGAGTCCATTGAGCTCTTTGCTGTTCTTGTTCTTCAACTGTAAGAGCAGCAAATTCTGCGGCAATATCTGCTGATGCAACAGATGCTGGAGAAGCTGGCTCTGACATTTTCTGTGTATTATCTGCAATTATTGAAACAAACTGTATAAGAAATATGTCAAATAACAAGAAGATAACATATTTGTTTTGACAGAATTTAAAGAAAACAGAAGTCGATCAGAAAGAAATAACTAAACACGTAAGAAAGATTTGGGGAAGCATAAAATTGCTGTTGAATAGTAATAACTGCTAGAAGTACATATTAAAATCGTAAGCTTTAAACTATTTTTCTACAACACATGTAAGGTTCGATATTTGACCTAAAAAACGTTTAGCGGGTGTTTTCTGGAACAGCCGCCTATTTATCCTTACTTAAACCGCAGTTTGCATCATGATGATTTCTGAGTGCGAAAATTTTGATTTTTGTAAGGATCAAAATTGCCGTAGGGTGACAGATACCTTACGGCAATTTTGATAATTGTAAACTAAATTCTATTAAAATTGAGTCTTTCTTTTTGTTTATAAGTGGTCAAATAGGTTTCAATTGATAAGCTGTTGCCGATACAATGGTCAAATTGGGGAGCTACTGAAGAAATTTAGCAAAGTCAGACATGAAAGTAGTTCAATCCGAAATCATCAGTTTGGATTTCGAAATAAACATTCCACTATAGACCAAGTTCATTGAAATAACAGATGTAATTGAAAAAGCACTAGAAACAACAAACAAGTATGTTCCACAAGATTTGTAGATATGGCTCATGCCCTGCCCATGATGAGGCTTAGCATGTGGGTTTGAGTACAAACTGCAAAAGGATCTTTCCAGAAAGCACTAAGAATTACAATAATATGAATCGTATATCTTAGACCGAGTCTTGAGAGTTCGGTACAATTAAGAATATTCGGAGCTAAGGAAAATAGAAGCATGAGTGCTAGAATCTATACTGTATTTACTTAAAGTCAAAGTCAAAGTCAAAGTTAAAGTCAAAGTCAAAGTCAAAGTTAAAGTTAAAGTTAAAGTTAAAGTTAAAGTTAAAGTTAAAGTTAAAGTTAAAGTTAAAGTTAAAGTTAAAGTTAAAGTTAAAGTTAAAGTTAAAGTTAAAGTTAAAGTTAAAGTTAAAGTTAAAGTTAAAGTTAAAGTTAAAGTTAAAGTTAAAGTTAAAGTTAAAGTTAAAGTTAAAGTTAAAGTTAAAGTTAAAGTTAAAGTTAAAGTTAAAGTTAAAGTAAAGTTAAAGTTAAAGTTAAAGTTAAAGTTAAAGCTAAATTTTAAAATTAAAGTAAAAGTTAAGTTAACAAAGCTAAAGTTCCAATATTCATTAGCAATCAAGCTGTAACTTATGCCAATAGGATCAAGTACCTTCGAATAACTTTGTAGTCAAATACAAACAGAATCGGTTATAGAAGTTATAAGGAAACACGCTGTATTACAAAATAATCGAATTTACAGTCATATTTACTCTATATTGGCGCCAGTCTTAAATATATAAAACAATGTTCGGAGATTTAGAAGAACTATGCTCACTGGAGCCATGGTGAAGTACTATAATTCAACCTTTCCCCAAAGCGATTTATAGAAAATATGAGAAAAAAACCAGTTTTCGACCTTTCATAGATTGGGCCAAACTACCACACAGTTTTAGTGACGTAAGAGTCACACAGTACTTGGTTTCGAATACTGCCAACAAAAAAAGTAATGTAATGTGCTTGAAATTGCCTACTTATAATATAGTGTTTTTGTCTACATCCAGAAAAGCAATGCGTTCTTCGGGGAGAGTGGCCTGGGTCTATCACCGAGATAAAAAAAAGAAGTATAACTTGTGTATACACATTTTTATAATTTATATAAATCAATTTCGCGTACCAGCTGATGGGTGAATTTCGTGAAATATACAAATATTCGTTTAACCCACTTGAAATTTGTCATTATTTGTCTAGAGGAACCAATACATTTCTCTAGTTCATGTCAAGAAAACAAGGCCTTATTTCTCCATGATTTAATGGAAGCCCTTAAGAATTATGCAAGTCTTTGAATGTTGTTCCTATTTGTTTATAGTGTTAAGTCCTTAAATGAAATATGGTCTAATTTGCCAGGCGTGTTATTTCAAGTCCCTTTATTTTCCTCATTAGCATAATCGACTTCGACCTTGATTTTTATATTTTACTTTTCATAAAAAAAACTTTCATTTGGGTAATCAAACATCAAAAATCTTTCCAAATCGAAAAAAATGATAAATAACTTCCTTCTAAATACTACATACTACCTAAAATTATACAAATTATTTTAAATGTAATTTCATGTTTTACTTACAATCTTGTATTTTTTAGTTTGTTGAACAGCAGCATAGAAAAGAAATAAGAAGAAAGTAAAAGAAATGAAAAACGAAATAGTTTTGTTAATGACTTTGGCGAATAAAAAAAAATTTATAATTACAAATTATTTCCATGCAAAGATACAATTATATCTCTATACGTACTGTACTCGCATTACCATAGAGGGTAACAAAAGTGCAAATAAATTAGGAACGTGCCACAAAAACAATAGTGCTATAGGATGGAAAGACTTTCTCCATTCAAAATCAATTCAAGAATACCAAGACCCAGAGCTGATAATGTAGTGGATGTTGATGATGGTGATGATGATTCAGCAAACAAAAATGGCTCAGTGATTGGATCAAATATATATTTTTTTTTCATGTTTGCAGTTTTATTGAAGTTTATATGAAGAAGAGTGTGCTTTCAAATTAAGTTCAACGTTAATGTGGGTTATATTTGCAAACGAGTTCGAACTGAGTAATCTCTTAATTGAAAATGCATTAAATGAAGCTTAGGTTCAAAATGGACTGGGGCTGGGAGTATAGAACAGAAAGTACTTTCAAGTGCCTGAGCGCCCAACTGATTGTAAACTTAATACACTGAAAATAATTTCTATTTAATTTATTTTCTCTATTATTTTTATAGTTTCTATTAAATATGGGAAATTTCTGAAATCTCATTACAAAATTGATTTTTTTTTTAATTGACGATTTTAAATGGAGGTCCTAAATGGATCAGAGTAAGTTTTTTTTTCCAGGATGGATTTAACTTTGAGAGAACTTTTTAGATTGTATGCTTCAAAGATGGCTTTAACTTTCAAGACTTTATTTATGATCATTATATTCCTACAACATTCTATCTAAATTGTATTGTTTTGAAATTTTCTTATGTCGAAACAAGAAAAAAACAAAAAAAATTTTTAACGTAATGGGGAATTTAACGAAGAGAATGGGGATTTATTAAATGAAGTGGTAACTCATTCATAGCCCCAGAGCATTCCTCAAAATGACAATTTGACCATTATCATCTCTTATTTATTTTCTTTATAGCAATGCCAAACGAAATATTTTTGAAATTGTTTTGTTTTGGATCTTAAAAAAAAAACTTACTTAGTCAAAAGGAAAATTAACACTGAAAATTAACACATAATAGTAGTTTTTCTGCTTTCTTCCTAAAACATGCAACAAAACAGCCATATTTTTGATTCATTTGATTAGACGCACCAGTTAAACTGGTTAAATATCAGCAGTTATTCCTGGAGAGAAGAATGTAAAGTTAATTTCGGACCGAAACAAGATTTTTACTTACTAATTCTTTTAAAATTGACAGTAAAAGAGAGTTGGTTATCGAAAAGAGGCCTTAAGTTAGAAATAACCTCTTTAAAAGTATTTTTACCCATTAAATACCCGTAAAATTGGTAGGAAGTGGCAAAAAAATCTACCGAAAATAATCCCAAAAGTTTGAGTACCATAATACAAGTCGTGAATTCAATGATAAGCTTATTATTCTGTTCAATCAACGAACATAAATAAAAGAAATTATTAAGATTTTTGTAGTACACCAACTGTAAATCGTGTGTTGCGTGTTACATGCATAAAGTTTCCAAAATGAAAACAAAAATCCTATTTAATTTAGAACATAATCAAAAATGCCATGCGTCTGCATGTACTACTTTGGAATTAAATGTGAACTTTGACACGTGACAAGTCATTTAAAATTTTCTTTACAACAACATAAAATTTATTTAAAAAAAATGGTACGCTGAGTTTTGGTGAATTATTTTTCAAGCATCTATTTTGGCGTTTTTGACTTTTTAACGTCTATGTATAAGCAAATTCTTTAGGGAAAACTTTTATTTCTTTGAAATTGATTTACATTATTGTAGGGCTTCTTCCTTAAATAGTTTTTTAAATGAAAGTGCCAGTTGAATTGGTCCTCTAAAATTATTTCGCATCATCAGTCTTTTTGTCATCTGACAAAAAAATTTGTTTTACAACATGGAACATGTGGATGTGGAATGTTTTGCCACACTCCATTTTCTCTGATATAATCATTATGCTGCACTTCACAGGCACTCACATTGTGTATGTATCTCCACACAATTCTTTCTGTGTAAAACGCTTTTTGATGCAAGAACAAATCATATGAAACAATAAATTCATTTAATATATCAGACTATTGGACTGATTGGTGTGTTCTATTCATCAACGTATGCATTGTATGTAGAGTAGATACTTATTTATAACACAAACTACGAACGTGCAGATATCAATTTTAATGATTTGTCTACAAACATCATAGAATAAGAACATTGATTCGTGGCTTTTTTTACAATTACAAGAAAAAATGTATTTGTTTTCATTTTACTAAAAGCTTTAAAGTGACACGATTTTTTTTTTTTATTTATTATTTTCAAGGCCAGTGTTTCATTTTGTTTGGTAAAAATATTACTTTATACTCGTACGAGTATTTACACAACTGAATTATTAAAGCTAAAATAAATTAAAGAGCAATAAAATAACTGATAGTTTTCTACCCAATACCTCTCTCTATCACTGTTGTTTAATTCAATTCAATACACATCTGAGTTTAATTGAAGCTTTTAAATTGATCAAATGGTTAGGTACCTACTCATTTGATTGTTTGTTAGTAGGTTCATGCATCTCATAACTACTTTTTGAGGGAGTTTTTTTTTTATTATTTTTTCATACGCTCCAATTATAAATGAAAAGTTGTTCATCGTAAGTTCTACACATTTTTATAAGAGGGTTTAGGTCGAAGGACTTCTCTTGACTTTTTTTTTTATTTTGAAATTAAACCTGTACCTATGATTAAATAGGACAAGGTTTTCAAAAGGATGCAAAGAAAATAAAAAAAATAAAACATAAATATCAAAAGAAATTCAAAGTAAAAGGTATTTGAAAGTAAATTTTGCACATTCTTCAAAGATTAGGCATACAATCAGTAGTTACGATTATAGGTAAACACTAAGAAGAGAAATGATTTTCTTTTCAAATATAAGGGGTTTGTTCAAAGTAGGACCAAGAAAAGGTGAACATAATTCTTTCTTCTGTGTAATTTTGCTTTATAATGATAATTTAATGTTTAAAGAAAATTTAGTTTTTGAATTTATTTTTATCTTTTCCTCTTCAGTCTTAAGTCTAAATAATAAAATGTGCAAATGATTCATTTTTGGTAGATATAACTTAATATTGCAAAACAAAATGAATTATATGTACGTAAGTCTAAATGAATATGCAAATTTTGCCGACGCATCCTGATTTTATATCACGCACAATTTTCATCAAGAACGGAAAGACCTGTCAAAGCCATGCATGCATGAAAGTAAAACTAATATGACAATGACTGTGTGTGTAACTTAGTTCTTACGTGATATGTTTGCGAATCTTTATAATGTTTGTCATTACTTTAAGTGTTTTTACTTGGGATGGGCGATCTTATTGTGGAACTAAAAGGAGTGAATATAAAAATTAAATGACAAATCTCAACGAAGGTATCATTCATATCCTCTAACAGTCTTTGTAAAAGTAATGCGAAATAGGGACACTTCTTCTTCGTTTTTTGTTTTTTTTGTTTGCAGATTACTGAATTTAATATACTCGTACATACATATACTTTTCGATGCAGAAAATACGTTTTATTTGTCAAAAAACCATTTATTTTTAAAAGGTATCGGTTAGTGATAAGAAGTCAACTATTTTTATTATTTTGTCATCAACTATAGAAAATTTTTGTACCAAGCCGAAAATTTTGAAAATTTTACTAGACGAAGAAATGTTACTCATACGTAACAGTGACTGTTTAAGCTTGAACTATAAAAATTCGAATGCGATAGAATCTGTCCGAGAAAATTTGGACAACTCGAAACCGTATTAATGAGGTAATAATACTAATGGAGGTTTTAAAAACCAAACAAATAAAATACTTTTGCAACCTTTTTTGAATAGCAGACAAACAATTTCAGCTTAAGTTTTTGACTCTGCAAGTTAAAGAACATAAAAACTGTGCTTTTTATCTATTCTGCCCTCTACCTAACATCAAATAAGCAAAATTTCTGTATTCGAGAAAACTTAAAAAAAAAAAACAACTTTCAAAATTACGTAAAAAACATCTGTACCATATTTGAAAAAAATCATTTGAGCCGTTTTCGAGAAAAATCCAATAACTCAAAACCGTTATATGATAGGTATTGATTCTAGACAAGATATTCAAAAACAAAACTACTTTCGTAATTACGTAAAAACCATCTGAGCCAAGTTTGAAGAAAATATGTCCACGTGTACAAATATGGACGCATAGCCGCACAGACCATACGGCATGACGAAAACCACTTTTTCGGACTTCTCCATCATCGTAATGTTGGTTTTAATAAAAACCTCAATTTTTTTTTGCCACGAAACCAATACATGCCCTATAGAGCAAGTAAAAATATTTTCATCGGTAAATAACGGTAGGTACCTCCAATTTGTTTTTAACTATCAAGCCTCTTTCCGGCCCAGATACCGCACGCGCTGGGGTTCATTATCACCGAATAAGATAAAAATTTCGGTTTGCTAATCGTTAATTAGAGTTTTTTGAAGGTGAAAAATAAAAAAAGTAATGGCGATACGAATAAAATTGGAAGATAAGAGTTTAAGCTGTTACAAAAAGTAAAAAAAAAAGTAAGTAGAAACGCTTTTTCTTTTTTCTGATATTCTCGTAGGCGACTGAAAAGGATTTTGATGAAAGGTTTTTGTTTAGAAATTTAAAAAAAATTAGAGTTTTAAAAAAGTATAATTTTATTTTTAAAAAATCAATTCTTGAAAATGGGTCAGTGATTTTTTTTTTTTTAAATTTTGGATTTAGATGTGCATTAATATTTTCTTAAAAATGGCATACCAACTTTTTTTTTAAACAAGGTCTGAGAATTTTTTATTTGCGTATGTACATTATGAACACATAAAAATTATTTTTTTTAAAAAACGGCTCTAACAATTTTCAGCAAAATAAAACGCAGATTTGGCAGATTGTTAGGACGATTTTATTCACTTAAAGTTGAACACAACTTGGGATTTTTTTATCAACTTTTGAAATTTTTTTATTCACTCAAAGTTGAGCTCTTCAACTTTCGATAATCCAATGTTGAGAAAAGTCACAGTTGGCCAACTTTGGATTAGTATATACATACCATACCATATTTTAGCTATTTTCTATTTTCATTTAAAAACAAAAAAAACAAAAAATCGCCAAAGCGTTTTCGAAAAATTGATTCTTCAAAAAGGAAAAATTATTTAAATTAAAGGTTTTAAATTAAAAATAATTTTTTTTTCTTTTTATGCAATTTTGTATAGATACAAAATATAAAGTTTTCGTTATTTTTGAAAAAAAAAGACGGGGTTTTACAAAATGATAAGCCTTGTCTCAAAAACTGAAGATACATTTTTTCATCGGAAGGGTAGATGCTGGTTTTGAGAAAAATCAATTTAACTAAAATCAATCAAGTAAGTAACGTTGGTTCAAAAGAATTAATCCCTAAAATTCCTGTGAACAGTCTCCGACAACGCTATTTACCAAGTTTGAAGTAAATCGATTTATTGATTTAAACTGTGAGTTCTTACAATTTACCTACATAAATGCATAATAACCTTAAAATCTTGGTAACCTATAAGGTATTCGATGTACAACGACGATATAGTATCTAACAAGTGAAGTTTTCTTTAAAATAGTCGATTCGGCAATTGTTGAGTCTTATAAATGCAAACAAATTAACATAACTTTAAGCATATAGCATTGAGTTGCGGCTGAGGTTCGCAATCGAAATAAAACTGTTCATTGTGAATTTAGATAAGTCAGTAATTTGTCAAGTCAAAAACCTTTCCTTTCGATTTTAATCATTCTATTAAATTTATTTGAAAACTTTTATACCCTCTTGCCTTAAATAATATACTCCTACATCAGAAAAAATATACGTAACTTACATAAAATACCCTTTTCCATCATTCACACTCTTATGACTTTATTAGGTTTTATATAAACCATGGTAAGGTACGAGGGTAACGAAACGACTAACGACGACAACGCACGGTTGTTTATAACTTCCTGTCATATATCACAAACATTCTTGCTGTTAGGGTGAGAGTTCTTGATGGCAAGTTGAAAAAGTTATACTTGTCAAACACACACACTCACACACACACATTCTTCTCAGCGAACTTGTTAAAAGTTAGAACTAAACTAACCCTCTTTGTTGGAAATTTTTAAAGATATTTAACGAAAAATTTAAGCAATGAAAACTGTCCCTAAAAATCAAACAATGAGAAAGTTTTATATAGGACAACTTTTATGGAACAAATTTTTAAATTCATTCGCATTAAAAAAAGGTCTTGGAATTATATTTTTTTAACAATTGGGATTAAAATTTCGATAGCGAAGGAGTTTTTGTTTAACAATCGAAAAATACTGTCTAATAAAATATGTAAAAGAAGACCAAAAGTTTGTTTAGAATTGAGTATAAACTTCCATCACTACAATCCAGTCAGATTAGTCACATTCAAAAAGTTCAACAATCTCCTCAAACAAAACAAAAAAAATTAACAACAACCAGCCAAACCGCCGCACAGTGGGCCAGATTTTCATTTTTCGTTAAAAAATTCATAGCTTTTGAACGGGTTGAGATATTTTAATAATTTTTTTTAAATAAATGCTATAGATGAGTTTCAGAAAAATTGGTTAACAGGGTGTTTCAGAATCTTGTCTTGAAATTCATTTTTTTTTATTTTTTTGAGAGCAAAAGTTTCATTAAAAACTAGAGAAAAGACCACTTAATAGATTTTCATATAATTTAAAAGTTGTAATACTTTTTTATGTATCATAAAAAAAGCTAATGTCTATTAGAATTTTTTTTTACAGTATGAAAATAAGTTAACAAACCAAAATATCAAAAAGAAATGTAAAAATCTATAAAAAATGCCGTTTTTTTTTAAAAAAATTTTTATACCTAAAAATTCTCAAACCGTATTTAAAAAAAAGTTGGTGTGCCATTCTCAATAAAATATTAATGAACATCTAAAACCGAAATGTCAAAAAAAAAATCAGTACATAAAACGTTTATGAAAAATTGATAATTGATAAATATCCAAAAAAAAATTTTCAAAATTTTGATATGAAATAATTTGAAAATTGTTAAGAACCATTTGTATAAAATTTTTTATCTAAATCCGTTGGGTGGCTTTCTAGAAAATCAAAAAAAAGGAAAACGGTTCTATATAGGCTGTATGACAGGTACCGTTAATTTTGGTCCGAAAAATATATATTCTATGCAATTAAGAATACATTTTTACACGTAAAAAAAATGTTGTGGTGGTACACTTGCAATAAATAAAAAAAAATTGAATTTCAGTGGCAGCTGATTTCTAATAAATGTATAAGAAACAGTCAAACATAAAATTTTATTTGAGTTTAGTTCATGGACTTCCATGGCAAATTTTTAACTCAACTCAAAGTCAAAAAATTTAGTCAAAAATTGACTCAAAAACAGTTTTCCGAAAATCTTCAAATTTTGCAATATTGAAAAAAAAATGGACCATAATTGTAATAAAAAATAGTCCTATTTACAAGCTCAAATAAAAAAAAAAAAAATTAAAAAATTTGAACTCCAAAGTTCATTAAAAAAAAATTTCTTTGATTTTAAAAATATAAACCGAGTCCTTCGACCGATTTTGAATTTTTTTCTGCTTTTGAAGCTTCAAATATTGCCAAAACCAGTATATAAATTAGTTTTAAATTTGAAGCACACACGAAATATGATTATTGGCAACGACTTTTAAAAAGTTGGTCCACTGTGCGCCGATTAACAACAAAATTACCATCGTCGCTCGTCGCCTACCTACCGCGCGTTCATAAAACAAAAAATAGAAAGGCTAAAATTAAAACTACCAGGAAAAAAAACAACAAGGAAAAACCAAAAAAAAAACTTCGCAACTTGCCCAATCAAATGTTCATTTTCATATCCCCCCCCCTCCCTTTTCTCCTCACTGCAATCATCTTATATAAATGATTCCACGGAAGCTTATTACCTGACATGAACGGCGTGGTTGTCCCCGTCGTCGCTGTTGTCTCTATTGTGGTTGTCCCCATTCCTGTAGTTGGACTACCAATGTTCAAAAACTTTTTATAATTCTCACTACTCGAGATTTTGGCCAGATAGGGTTTGGAAAAATCTATAAATGTTACTTTAACATCGCGCATCGTACGCTTGGTGAGGAACTTTAAACGAAATCGCTTCGCAATTGACATTTGCGGTTGTGATGCGTTAATGTTGTTGCTGCTGTAGGCACTTTGATGTTTGATGCCGAACTCAGCCTCTGCCATCTGATATTCCACCAGACTATCAAAGTCACTGTGTGCATCGTAGAAGATCTGGTCTAAGGTGAGATTTCTCAAGTACATTTCAGTCTCTTCCGACCAATCACAGATACTTGCTGCTGCAGAATTACTATTTCCATTGGCATCGTTTGCGATATTGCTCTGATCGAAGTCGGTTATTTCATCTAGGGAGGGGGTCAGGCAATTGTCCAGCTTTGGTATGTATGGATCTTCAATGAATTCTAGGCTGACGGGTTCATTGTCGTTGTCGTCATCTTCGATGGTTGTTGTCGTCGTCGTCGTTGGATAAATCACAGACATTTTGTTGTTGTTTTCGTTTTTTTTTTTGGTTTTGAAATGGGCTTTGTCACTTTGTCACATTTAGAAGTTATTATTTAGTTGAACTGAAATTTAAATTAGGAACAAACACATTTCAAGGATACAGTTCGAGTATATCCATTTATGTTGACCGCCCGTTTCCAATGTTTATTTTTTTTTTCAATTTAATTAACGATATACCACGAAATTATTAGCAAACACACTTGACTGATTAACTGAGAAGTTTAATGTTACGCCACTACGCCGTGAAAAGCAACTAAAGCAACGAAAGTTATGCTAATCGTGTCAGTCAGTCAAGTCAGCCTCAGCCTCAGCTAAGCCAAGCCAACTTCATTATTACACGTTGCTAACGTTTTTGTTGAGTTTGAGTACGTAGCTAAGGTAACTCTTATTCTGGTTTTTTTTTGTATTTTTTATTTCCAAGTTTGTCTGCTCTCTCTCTCTCTTCTACGATTTACGATATTTCTTGACTGTTGATTCTTTTTTGTTTAACATTTTCTTACCTTTATTTTTGTTGTTGTTGTTGCTGGAGGAACTAACAGATACTATATTGTTTCCAAGTCTCTTTTGAACCAGTTTGTTGGTGTGGTAGAATGGCCATTGGAAGGTTGTGACTTACCAACCAGTGGTAAAGTTAAACACGCCACCTTCAGAAATCGACAGATGTTGGTTTGGTAGTGTGCTGAATGGTACAAGTGTGTAATTTGAGTAGCATAAATGTTTGAAGTTACAACCGGGGAGACCCTTTGTGGTCGTGAAAATAACGACAAATGACGTTAGTGGTTAATTTTGAAAACAGCGGTATGATTTATGTTTCTTTTTTATACGACATAATTACTGGCACATTATATACTTTCCGGTAGGTGGCAGGAGAAAGGATTTTCGTTTTTTCTAGTATCGTGTTTTCTCTTGAGTTTATTTGTTGTGGCAGTCATACAGTTCTTTATTAGAGAAACAATTTAGAATATTTGACAGTTTGGCAAATTGTATAACATTCAGGGATGTTCTTTGTAACTTGATTATTTCCAGACAATCAGCATACTTAAAAGAAAACCTCCAAAACGTTATCTTCAAAAATACATATTGTTTCAGAATGTGACCTTGCCATTTCGACGCTTTATTTTTAGGTTGTTGATCAGGTCGGCGTTGTTGTTATGTCCGTAGAGCTTGTCGTGGAATATTTTCCTACACTCTGCTCACTGGGCAAACATCACTCGAAGAATTCCTCTTTCAAAGCAAGCGATCAGTATATTTGTTCTCTTTTCATTTTGGGTTCTTTACATTGTTTTTATTTTCTTCCTTCCGAAGAACAGAATATGAAAAAATCTCTATACAACGTCATCTCTGATACATAACAGTAGATGGCTTTGTATATTTATTATCCTCTCATAGCTAATTCAGTTGCAAAGTCCTTTTATTTCATGCCTTTAAGCTAGCTACTGTTAAAAAAGTGGCAAATCTATTTCCCCAGCCCGGCAATTTCGCAAAACCAAAGTCGGTTTTTGTACAAGCTTAGATTACAAGCTAGAGCTTATTGAAGGTGAGACATATGTCCCGACGTTTTGACAATTCGACAGTCGAAAAATTAAAATACTAAGGGTATTCATGCAACTTCGCAAAAAACTAGATACATAATTTGAAGTATAAGATTAGTTTTTCTTATAATAAATGAAATGTCAAATCCATAGATCCAAGACCAGGACCCAAAACATAAAGGTGGATTCACATTAAGGTTTGCTCACATTACACAAATTCACCAACACGACAGAAGTTGAAATGTTCATCAACTTCTGTCGTTGAATTTGATCCCCCCTAATAGAAGAATCAACTCAAAATAATAGGCGTTTTTTTTAGTGGTTGAGCTCTGCAGACGGCACTTTTTACAAAAAGTGAAAAAGAATACACTCATACACTAGCGTCATCTGTTGCTGAAAAGAGCGTATGATTTACATCACACAAGTTTCAGTTCAGACATCTATCGGTGACTTTCGAAAAAGAATTAAATAAAAAATAAATTGGCACTCGAATTTCAAGTGCCCTTAGTCGGCAAGTTAACATGAAAATAAAAATAGCATAGAAGCTGGTTCTTGTAAAAAAATGACCAACTTGAATATGATAAGGATAACCTTTTGATAAGCCTCATGATTTACAAAAAAATCTTTTGTTTACTTCTTGGTCTCTGCAAAACTATTTTGAGCTAAAATATCAAAAATTAGACGAATTCCAGAAGAAAGACCTTTTCATGTGATTTGTGATGATAAAAAATTGTTGGTTTGTGTTAGTTTTATCGAAAAACAAAAATAGAAAGTGAAAAATTTGAAATCTCGTTTTTAATTCAAATCGCCTCCCCATATTTTCTTCAGTTTCTTTTTTAATAATAAAAGTTTTCCCCAATGCTTAATACAAAAAGCCAATTTTAAACTCTAAAAAAATATAAATAGTACTGTATTGATTTTGGCATTGTAATTAGCCAAGGTAAATGAAAAACAAATGGTTCATTAAATTATGTTTAAAAAATATATATTCATGCATTTATGTTAACTAGGTTTCGTCCACTGGTTCGACCTTACAAAAGCCGTAGGAAGTTGGTGCGTTGGAAATCTAATCAAATGATATTTTGCACCACAATCTAATATTTTTGCGGACAATAGCCGGCTTTTGACTCTGTTGACTCATAAAATGATTCAGTTTATTGAATAATACAATATTTAAGATAAGGCACAAAATGTACATATTTATTTATTATCTGCCTATCGCCCAAAAACCTCTAAAAAGTGAGACTTCTATAAAATAGAACCAACAAATTGGAATAAACATTAATGTTCATTACTACAGCTTGTTCGTTTTTGTATATTCCCATAATATTGAGCTCGATGGAAGAAAAGAAATGTTTAATCGATTCACTTACTACAGTGGTTCGACGTTCTCTCCTATTATTTTGTTGTTGCTATAATTACTGAGCAAAAAAAAAATAACAACATCTATACTTGTGTGTGTATGTTAATCATATTGCGGGCAGAAAGTGGAATAGTTAAGTTTGTGTGAAAGTAATGTGATACATTCTGCAGCGTAAACATTTACTTAGGAACGAAATATAAAAAAAGATATCTCACACAATTTAATGATTATTTTTGTTTTTTTTTTTTTGCTGACATACGAACAGGACATGTAAGATTTTATGATTATATTTATTTTTGCGTAGACACTTTTCCGATGCAATGTGAAGGAAATTAGATATTAACTTCGTCATTAGACATCCAAATCACTTTCATTAGACGTAATAATTACTTTAAATTGGTTTCTGTGACATCCTAGACAGAATATTCTTCATGCCAAGAATAATTATTTTCATTATCTTACAATTATTTAATATGCGTTATGACTGACGAGCACTAATGTTGAATTGGCAATACTAGACATGGCTGAGATTGCCTAGTTTTAATAAGATGAAAGCGTTTAAGGCGAAATTTTAAGCCATACCTACAATTTGTTCCCATACCATTATGTAATTCTTACTTTGAAAGTATCAAGAAAACATGAGATTTTTAGAATAAAGACACGCCTGATGCATTATGGATGGTGATGGTGAATCCAAGATTAATCAGTATTCCGAGATGATTGGGACAAATGTAGAGATATACTTAAAAGGTTATTGAAGCCTTTGGTTTCTTGCTAAGACGGATCCATGAATGTGACATTTGGGTTACTATCTCAGGTAGAATAGGAAAAAGAAGTAACAGTTTCTCAAATGGATGCTCTTTTGCGGTCGGAGAAAGACTTTAAGGAAAAAAGCAGAAAGGAAAGGAAAAGGAAGAAAGTGAAAAAAGCCCGAGTGAAACTTATTTGCTTATAGAGGCGATTAATTTTGTAAATATTCAGTGGTGGGCAAATCAGTCCGGTCCGGTCCGGTCTAACCGCGAACATTGGAAAGTGCAGATCACTACCTTCTTGTGGTGCCCGCTGACAGGCTTGGTAACCAAAGACAATGCCTACTAGGCATTTTAAAAATAAAAAGTACTACGGGGTACTGGGGAGCCCACTATTGAGGTCTATGACGGAAGTATTGCCCAGTAAAATGAGGATGGCCCTATATGGATTACCGAGGTGGTTGTTAATTGTGACTATTCAGTTTAGATAAAACAAGACATCAGCATTGTCTCACTTCTCCTGGTCAAAGAAGTGTAAAAATGTACTAAAATTAACATAATGGAATTGACGGAATTCTTGAGTTGTGAAGCCGGTAGGCCGACTACTTACTCAATTGCTGGATCTAAACACGAAGCTAATCATTTCACGGTTGATAAATTGGTAAGGGAACCTAATTTTTGATTATGTTGATTTTAGGAAGGGAGCGAAAGCTTCCAGGCGATGATCAATGTATTTTATGATCCTGATTGTGGATATGTCCACTAAGAGCTTATGACCTAACGGCTAGGTACTCTCGTTAAGCATATTTTACATTCTGTCCATATTTCATTTCATTTTTCATTTCATTTCATTTTATTGTATGGCAAATGTACACAAGATACTTAATCCTAAATTGTACAGTATTTTTTGGAAGAGCCTAGATAAGAAATAGACATAGATGTTAAAAAAAAAAACAAAAAAGATACATATTTTAATTTGATTTTTTTTTTTTTTTTTGTTACTGTAAATAATTAAACAATAAATTTCAAATATACATTCCATTTTATATTTTAATCATTTAATTTAATTTAATTTGTATTTCGCCAACCTTCTTTAAAACTAACAGAATGAGAAATTTAAACTACAAATAAATCCAACTACAACCTTTGAAACTACACATTTATTTGAGGACTAATACGACCCCTGAACATTGATACAGTACGTAACGCCTGAACATTAGACGGAAGTGCATTCCACAGTTTTACCATCTGAACAGGAAAAGAATTCTCCATTACTAATCGGTTCCATCGAGGAAGTAAGGAGTTTTTATTTCTTAAGGATGATGTGCGGTGAAAGAACCCATATAGATAAGATGGTTTTTTTAACAAGAATAACTTAAAAAAAAATATAAGTGATCTATATTCCACATACTCATCCAATGAACAACCAATCAATCGCAATTTGAACTGTGAAACATGGCTAAACCTCGGCAGCCCAAAAACGTACCGGACACAATCATTAAACGCAACATTCATTCGGCGATTGCACTCATAATCAAGCTTAGGGTATATTAATCGTCCCAATGTGAAAAAAGGCAACAAAAGTGTTTTAAATAACCTAAGTTTCAAATCTGGGGGGATAAGGAACGCAGTTAATCTTAAAGTTCGTAAACCACTGTAAATTCTACTAATCATGAGCTTCACATGGTCACAACACTTAAGGTCAGAGTTTATTACAATGCCTAAATTTTTGGCCTTATGAACAACTGGTAGAGCAGATCCATTTAAATAAATAGGATTGATATCACAAAGCTCAGGATTCTTATAAAAGCACATACATTTTGACTTATCCGGGTTTAAAAGAAGCTTATTCTTTATTGCCCAGCTATTTATGAGTTCTAAATCTTCATTTATACGGACTATAAGGTCTTCAGTCAGACCAATAGGACGACTTAAATATAGCTGCACATCGTCTGCATACAGATGTATCCTAGAACTAAGATTGATTCCAGCCAAGTCATTAATAAAGAGGGCGAATAACAGGGGACCCAGTATTGATATTGATTGATATTCAGTCTACAAAAACTGCGAAAGATGCTCGAAATAACTTTTGAAAACTCAGGATTAAAGAATCGAGTGGGACTTTTACAGTTAAAGATTTTTTAGTAAGCAATAACAACCTGCATGTTTTACCACCAAGTTCATAAGCTAGAATTATTATTTCATTTTGACGATGGCACTTTGGGGACAATCGAGTTAAGGAGAGCAAATTTTCAATCGCCGAAACGATATTGTCAAGACGATAGTGATTTTGAGAGTTACGGAAATCAACACCATCGTCGAGACGATATCGTTTGGCTATAATTGAATTAAGGAATGACCCTCAGGCCTGTATATACAAATATGAGACGAAAAATCTTTTGAATTTAACAGAAATACATTTTTTAATGGATATTTATTTTTATTGCTTAAAAATTTGTCAAAAAACTAACAAAATACTTCAGAAACAATAGCTAAATAGCTATCGTCAAGTCGACAAAACGATAGTGACAGTTCTTTTTTTTTATTTACGTGAAGCAAAAACAAATAATCAAGTCGATATCGTTTAGACGATAGACGATTTTAAATTCTTACGTGAAGCATAGCTATCGTTGACGATATCGTCAGTCTTACGTAATGAGAGCCCTGCTTATGCTTATAAAAACAAATATACAAAAACATAATTCGTATTAAATCGTAATTTTAGTTGAGTTGATATAACCAGAATCATCGGAAAGCTCGCGAAACTGCAGTTAAGGCACCTTAAAGGGCCAGCCGATATAAAATTTGTTTATACCGCTGGGGATGGTAATGTTTCCTGATTAATTGCACACGGACTAAGTTTTGGTAAAATCTTATTCAGTGGAAGAAGCTCAAAAGAAAGTACAAAAAATCCTGTCCCTCACTGTTCTAATAAGGGCTGAACAGCAAACTAGAAAACCTCGTTGAACAGCAAAAAGTTGTACATTTTTGTTCCCAACAGTTCCGAAAGATTTGCTTCGTCTAATATGAATTTATCGGATCAACAATGAAGAAGACTTAAACTAAAGTGGAGCGTATTAATGGCAGAAAACTTTACACTTAATTACGGACAAAGCCACTATTGCAGCTCTTCATATGCACTAAGTCTGATGTGTCGTTGATTCATTTGTGAATACTCCCACTCATTTTATTTCAGAAGAATGTGATAGGTATTTGGAAATAGTTTTAGTCTTCGCATGTGCCTCCATCTTTTAAACTTCTACTTCGATGACTGAGAATCAATGAGCCATAAAATGAAGCAGCATACAGATTTATATGTACAGCTGTTGGTACATTGCCTAGTGTTTGCATTTGTCTAAACTTATTCATGATCAATTCATTGACTTGCTGTACTCGAATCCGCAATACAAAAAACGAACAAACAGAAATAAAAAGACACATTCAAAGTGAAAAAAAAACAGATGCTTGAAAGAAAATAATAAACAGAAAATGATTTGGGTTTTAGGAATGGTTTCCATGCCACGAGACGTCCCCTCTATCACTCAATCATCAATCAAAAACTGTTTCCCAAGTTTCCCAATTAAAATTTCACAATAAAACAAAAATCAATTGGAATTTATTTCTTCTATTTCAGACATACTGGCTCCAGAAACTTATTTTTGTTGTTTTGCCCATTAGGAAAAAAAAAATAAAAGAATTCCCATCTCACCACCATTTTCCCAATCGGAATTCTATGTTCCTCCTCCTAATTCGAAAAGGATCCCACAAAGTGTGGGAATTTAAAAAGAATTGAGTCATATTTTTCACGACTGATGAGGTGTTAAGGAATAAATAGAATAATTAACAAATATAATTGAGGAAAATTAATTTATCAAACAATGCAGCAATAAGGGGAAAATGCAAAATGAAAAATATTAAAAAAATAAAAAAAAACATAATCCAAGTTTTCTTGTCATCATTCCACACCACACCACACGGGGCCACGCATAAAAAAAAATTATTCTATTCAACAAAATTCAAAGTAAAATGAAAATTAAAGGTTAATGTACTTACAGTCTTCCATTATTTTTATTTAATTTATTGTTGGTTAATGAACTTTATAAAACCGCACTTTGATTTGTAGAAAAACTAATTTATTTTTATTTTGAGTAAAAATCTAAATTGTGTTTTGCTTGAGAATTAAAATTCACTGCACTTGCACACACAAAAAACTATTCCCCGCAAAAAAGACGAATGAACAGAAGAAATTCGTCAGTTTTTTTTTCTCACATATCATAGATTTGATTTTGATGTGACATTCGTTGGTTAGTTTTTGATTTGAGTAGCGAGTGATTGATGAAATCAAAGAAAAACGTCAAATAACATCCAATGAGGCAGGGATGGCATTGAGACGTTAGGTAAAATGTAATGCTAACGTAATGTGACGTTTGTTATGTTATGTAAGATATCTCTTATCTTTTTCTATAGATTAACTTAAGAAATCGTCCAAGCAAAGTCACTAAAATCGCTTAAACTGTGTGGAAATTTATCTACAAGAAGAAACAAATATGATTAATATGCTAGGATACTGCGCATGACGGTGTTTACATGAGGCTTTTCGCATATGGTCAAAATACTTTGGTGAAAAGGTAAACAAAATTTTTTTTTCTTCGAAAAGCCCCATTGGACTCAGTCCGCCGACTTATTTTGATGTCTCTGTTCTTTATCTCACTCCCTCTGCATAAGGAGAAAGAGATAACAAAGTGATACAGGATTTTTAACCTTTTTCAAAAATCTATGGACGGTTTTGACATTTGCTATTTTGACATTATTTATTTTTTCCTAAGGTTAGAGCGATAAAAAATATGGATGTTATGAATATCCATGTGTACACACAATTTTGTGTCTGAACACGACGGGGCCGACTTACATCAAAATAAAAGCTTGCGACAAGAACTTTTATCACATTTGATGTGGGTGTACTCTCATATAAAAAAAATTGTGCCGTTTTGTAGTGTACCTGATAAATTTTGCCGTTGTCGAATCGCACTGTCGCACTTTGGTTTGGGCTTTAAATAGTTTGAGAGAGTCCAATGAACATCGTCCATCGTGTAGTAAGTAGTACAAAGTTGAAGTTGCTTCAACTTGTACACGGCTACATAGGCTACATACTACGGCCACAGCTACAACTCTATCGCTGTTTAAAGTGCTACGGACTTCAGATCCACCTCTATACTACTGTGTAGGTATTCTGCCAGCAAATAGAGACAGCAATCGCATCAAAACATTTAAGTTCGTATTCGTTTAAGTAAGTGGCGATTCGACCCATGTTTGAGTGGGCTGAGTGATGTATGGAAGTATATACATTAAGGGTATTCATGTAACCACCGCGATGCCGCCGTAAATTTGGTAAAAGTGGTAATGATGGAAATGTCAATTTTTCTAGAGAAGGGGCCGGTATTCAAAGAGCTTTAATAATAAGGGGGTTCATGCAACCTGTTAAACTCTTGGTAAACGTGGTAAATCACAAAATCTGGTAAACAAACTGTCATTTCCATACAAATTTTGACATGTTTTCCACATTTTCCAGGTTTACCACGTTTACCAAGGTTGCATGAATACCCCTAATGATGTATGAGTGTCTAGATCTCAACCACTCTTATACCAGTATCTACCGAGCACTTTTGTTTTAAGAGTATGCTCATAAAATATTGCCCTGAGAGATCTTGACCATTCTTATAGCCTGTTTCTTGCACACATCTCTTTGCATCGATGCAGGTTGTTTCTTTCTCTCCTATACAGAACAAATGTGGACCACATGAAGACATAGAATTGTGCAGTTTCATGGATAATCCATACTAATTTTGTGTAAACGAGGTGGAAATTATCTCAATTCATATATGAAATTGTTAAGAAATAATCTCATTTGGAAGCTCATTAGGGGTATTCATGCAACCTGGTAAACTCTTGGTAAACGTGGTACAAATTTTGACATGTTTACCACCTGGTCAGGTTTACCAAGTTTACCAGGGCTGCATGAGTACCCCTATTATTTGGTTTATTTTACCAAAATCATTTTATTTGCCCTAGTCGAAAAAGGCTATTTCGCTCGCTGAGAAAGTAGGTACATGTTTCAATTCTAATACTTTTTTCGAAATGCTGATTCTTTCTGGGCGTGCATGCTCAGCAGCAGCTCGCGAGCATTGCGCGCCAGAAATTGATTTCCAGCCAATATGATGCTGTTTTTCTGTACATTATGGACGAGCATCGTATGTTCACGCAAGCATCCTCGTGCTAGCCGCTTTTTAGCTTAAATGAAAATCAAATTCAGCAATTTTTTTCTTTTAACATTATTTTAATAGAAAATTAACAATAAACTAACGAACTTTCTTATTTTAAAATATTATAAACTGTGTTTTTTTTTTTTAATTTGTGAAGGAATTTCGGAAGGGTCTTTTTGTATCATGGCTTCAAGCGGTGTTTTTTTTTTCTCTTGGGGCTTAGTTAGGTACATCTGTGCTGTGCTGGGTTGAAGGAATATGTTTCATTGGCAGCATATGTTTTATTGAGGCAATTCACACGTTAGCAATTTCCGTCAGACGACTATTCAGTAGCCAAAAAAAACCAGACACAAATCAACATGCGAGTTTTTGGTTTTATATTTGAACTCAAGTTATTGGTTTTTGTGCTGTTGAATAATCATTAGTTAGAAATTGCATGAGTGTCAGTCAGGATTTAATTTCGTAAAATGAACACAACCTATAACAACGTGATAATTTCAGAATAATGTTTAGGTTGTCGGAATGAAATGAAATCGCCAACAAGTTTTCATTTTACGCAATTATAGCCCAGCTTCTGTCTCCTTTTCTTACGCAGTTGCGCCTCTGTTCTATTTCATTATGGTTTAGAACAATACCGTTGTGGATTTTCGTGGTTCTTCAGCCACCAAAGCCTTTATCACCTCTTGCATCGGAAACATATTTTCAGTACACGCTTGATAGACCTCATTTGATATATAACTTGTTCCTGTAAGAAATAATATAATTATTAGGTATATAATATTTTTTTAAAAATCTGTAGAACGTATAAAAACCACCAGCACATAAAAAAAGGTAAAAGAACTTTTGGTAATCCAGGATGCTTCTGATGGGTGCTTCTGAAAGTGTTTAATTTGCCTCTGATGACAGTTCTTCTTCCGGATTCAGAAATTCAGAATCGAAATCAGAAGCACTTACACACATACACATTCTATTTTAAGTGTCAAAATAATAGGATTGACTTTCTTGTTGAAAAAAAGACGTTTGTCACGAAACTGTACTGATCTGTCCTGTTCTGATCTAACTATTTCCTCGTTGAACACAGCTTTTAACGCACACAACTGACAGCTCTATTAAAACATGATAAACAGAAAAGGTATGCTCATTAGATTTTTGACAGTTTTTCTATGACGTCAAAGTCATCTTTCTCATGGGCAATTCGCCCGAATGTCAGTTATGGATTGGAGAAAACATTGTTTTTCATTGAAAACAATAACAATGCAACTCCAATTTAAAATAATAAACCCGATTGCCAGCATTGGAGATGACTACTACAACATCGTTTTTACAAAATTGAGACATGGTGTTCATAATAAGCATTCCTTGTTTTCTGTTTATCATGATATGATTTATGGATTAAAGCCTACGTATTCTTATGGAGAATAGTCCAAAGGCAAAATGCGTCACTTCCGTGACGGAGTTAAGATTGAAACAGTTTTAATATTAACGCACGTATCGACTTCGAAGGCGAACGCATCACTCAGTCATTGGGCCATAGTAGCCTTTACTCTTTGCTACTCATATACATTAATGTCACCCTCCTTATCACACTGATTTCTGTGTACTATTTTTGTATCTTGTAATTTTTATCCCTTCTTATCGCTTTCGCCTTACTTGGCACCTTAGCTTGTCACCTACCCTCTTGCCATCATGCTTATCAGCTTTTCCAAGTCAACCCTGCTTATCTTAAGAATAACCTTGACTTTGTGTACTGTTATCTTTACTTACCTGCATTAAATTAAAGCACATAGCAATCAAAGCCATTCCAAGTAACAAATACACAGCACACAGAATGAAACTTGTTTCAACATTGGTGATATCATTGTTTGTTATCTGAAAGTAATTTTTTTTTCAACACATTTTATGATCTTCTGGATATGATAGTTTCTTACCACTTTTTCGCCCGGAACTATGTCTCCAAAGCCAATACTGCTTAATGATATGAAACAGAAATAACTTCCGTCTAGAAGAGTCCAGTTCTCCCATGTTCCAAACATGAATGCTCCAAACAGGATATAGCTAAGTGCGAACATTTTAATAATTTTTTTTAACGGTATCATCATTATAAAGCTCTTACCCAATCATAATACAAATACAAACAGTTACTGGAACTGTAACGGTTGATGTGTTGGTTTGAATCTCCGCTTCGATTTCAGAATCATCTTCTTCGTAGACATCATTTGTCTCAGATGAAGTTTGGTCACTGGAATTGCTCGATTTGGACTCAGATCCTTCTTCCATACTGTCGAGCTATTTTTATTTAAAAACGTTAACGTTTTATTGTAAAAACAAAAAATAAAAAATAAAACAATTTAAAGGGTATATTCATGCAAAGACATAAGCGTGGTAAATGACTGTCAAAATTTGAATGGTAAAAGACAGTTTTGACAGTAGGGATATTCATGCAACCTGGTAAACTCTTGATAAACGTGGTAAAGTACAATATCTGGTAAACTAACTGTCATTTCCATACAAATTTTGACATGTTTACCATATTAACCAGGTTTACCACTTTTACCACGGTTGCATGAGTACCCGTAGTAAGATTACCACAATTTACCATTGTACCACATTTAATCTTGAACGTAAGAAAAAAAACGACTTGCATTAAAACTTACATCTCTTTCGATTGCCATTCGGCGACTTTTTCGGCGCTCTCGTATTATTCGTCTTCGAGCCACACCAGGACATATTCGACATAGACAAACTTTTGCGTAGATCCATTTGAATGACTTGGCCAGTATATCGCCGATATTTGACAAATACAAGAGAAACAGTGGCATTCCAATTATCGCGTAGAGAATTGTTATTAGTTTTCCCCAATTGGATTTGGGAGTGATATTTCCGTATCCTTTGAAAGAACAAACAGTTAATTTTAAATTGTGAAACTAAAAATTCATAAAAATACTAAAACTTAAACTCGAGATTAGATTTCGATAAAATGATATGTTGGTTGACTGGTATCTACTTAATTTTCTTGGCTTTCTTGAAACTAGGTACACGCCTGGTTGGAACTATCAGATTTCTCCCGAAAGTATCCCTTCTTTCTCCAGTTAGTATCACGAAATTCAATTAGTTTCAAGGATTGCTCCGGGAAGTATCACGAAATTTTCCGGAAAGTGTAGTAAATTTATCCCAGTAAGTAACACGGATGTGTCCGGTAAGTATCACGGAATTCTGCAGAAAGACTCATTAATTTCTTCGGTATAAGTAGCACGAGTTTCCCGAAAATGTATGATAAATGTCATCTACATTAAGTATCAGGGATTTCTTCGAATAGTACATCGGATCTCTACGGTAAGTATTACAGGTTTTACAGTAAGTTTCAAAGATTTCTGTGGTAAATATTGGTCATTTTTCCGGAAAATAACATGGAATTTTTCGGAAAATATCACAAAACTACCAGGTTTCACGGATGTCTCCAGAAAATATGACGGATTCTTTCGGAATATATCACCGATTTTTCAAGTAAGTATCATGGTAAGTAAGTATGACGAATTTTTTTAATAAGTATCACAGATTTCTCCGATAAGTATCTCGGACTTCAACGGTAAGTATTACAGGTTTTTATAATAAGTATAAAAGATTTCTCTGGAAAGTAATAGATATTTTTCCGGTAAGTAGCATGATTTTTTTCGGAAAGTATCACAGAACTATTATATGCAAGTATTTCTCTGGTAAGTATCACGAATTTGACTGGAAAGCACAATGAATTTATCAGGTCAATATCACGCATCTATCAGGTAAATATCTCGGATTTCTACGGTAAGTATTAAAGATCTATTGCACTTAGTATCAAAGATTTCCCTGGTATGTATTGGATATTTCTCCGCTAAGTGTCATGGCTTTTAGCGGAAAGTATCACAGAATCATCAGGTTAGTATCACGGATTTGTCCGGAAAGTATTACGGATTTCTCTAGAAAGTATCACGGATTTTTTGGTTAGTATTACGGGTCTCTCCAGTAGGAAGAAAGGATTTCTGTGAAAATTATCATGGATTCCTCCGGTATGTATCGTGAATTTGTCGGTAAGTATGATGAATTTGTCTTGTAAGTATCGGGCAGAAATAATTATAATAATCACTGGCTTAGGAAAAGTTTAATGTTTTGTTTAATGCTATTTTCTTTACTAAGTTATACTGGCTGTCTTAGACTAGACTGACTACACACATTGTGCCAGATTTTAACGCTTACGAGTCTTCAAGTATATATAACAGTATTCTTTTGTTAATCAAGTTAAATTTTTATACATAAAAATTCATACCAATAGTTGTGATGACCGTCAAGGAATAAAGAAATGCTCCTGAAAAACTCCACTGTTGTTTAATATCCACATCATCTAATTCAGCCTTAATAATTGCTTTTTGAAAATCAAAAATTGTTTCATTCATCCTGAAAATTAAAACAAAAAAAAAACTATTAGATTTAAAAAAAAAATCCAACAGAAATTTGTGTAAAATTTTACCTTTTTTTGAATTCAGTCTCATTAAAAATATTCGATTCACAACAAGTGATCTTCCATAAAATATCTGCTATCACTGTTTTATTACGTTCCCCCACACTCGTCTTACGTGGCACCTTATTCGCTTCGGAGGTCTCAATTGCTTGAAACATAAATGCACCTCCTATTGTATAGATTATCACCAACATAATTATTCCCACATTGCTAAACATAAAGGCAGTAAATGCTCGGAAATGATCCTTGAATCGTTCGAATGGTGGTTTTTCTCTTCGTTTAAATGAGCGTTTACGACTCATTTTTTATAATTTTTTTTTTTTGTGCTTAGACAAAATAACAGTTATATTTCTTTTTTTAATTTAGAGTTTAGAGTTTTCTTCGTGTTGGCCGAAGAAAATTACTCTGCAGCCATATTTGAAGTATCATCAGTTGGTATGGTTGCATACTTTTCGGGAACTTCCTTTAATTTTGTTGATTTTACTAATTTATGAATCACTTATTGCTGTTTATCTGTAAAATGAATAGACAAATATCAAACATTCATTATTAAAAGTCGATTAAATTAGCTAAAAAAAAAAATAAATAAACACTCGGTGTCGGTGATCTTCATTTAATATCCCGCAGTGTTAACCTAGATTTATGACTTTTTCAAGCACTTAATTGTGAGCCAAATCAGATTTTCATGTTTGGATATTGTGTTTTTGGAATAGATGCTCTTCAATTGGCATGTTCATAAATTTTAAAATTAAACAAAAATAAAATTTAAAAAAAAAGTATTCAAAAGAATTTATTTGTATTTTGTAAAAAAAATAAAACTTTGTTTATTGTTCCAACCGAAATTGATATAAACATTGGCATTTCAATTAAGCAAAAAAAAAAGAAAAAACTAAGGTATTTAAATTGGTAGTTGTTGAAAAATGTTTCAGCAAGGAAACGTGCTTAATTAATTTGCAAACATTCAGTTAAAACCAGGTACACATTAATTTATATAAATAGAATTACATATACCTCACTGGAGGATGTGAAATGAATGAACATTTTAATTTCCATCAAGTACACTGTGGCGTATGAGTACTATTTTTTTTTTTTTTGGATTTTTCTTATTGTTGAATGAAATGTTTCTTGCGGGAAAAGTAAAGTACCTACTTAAAGTGGCTGTAATTAATTGAACACATGAAAAGCATGTCGATCTTTGAGATATTATTGAAGGAAATATCAAATTAATTGGCAATGGCTTTTATTTGATGTTGATTGTGATTTGTGGGCAAAATAAATTTCATTGGAATGATTTTTGAGAGAAAAACAAATTAATATTCTTGTAAACTTTGGAACTAGTCCTTTTATCACACCCTCCTGGTGGGTGGTGGGTGTTCACGACCAGTAGTTTATCTTGAGTGTACCGAACTGGGTTGTGATCAGCTGAGGTCAAGTTGCATAGCTGGGTTTATACTTAACTCCTGAAGAATTAAACACTCCGAGATGTAATATATTACAAGTGTTTCTAATTTTCAGTGGTAGACTGAGCGTACTAAGAGTATGGCAAAATACGTGCCAAAGAAATAAAAGGCTCTGGGGAATAAACCAGTCACGAAATAGGTGTTTCGTATACGCCTTGGGAGGGTCTTTCATATTCTTGCTTTAGGGTAAGGGTGGGGTTGACCTTCCTTTCTGTACTTCTTGAAAAACCAAAATTAATAAAAACCACGAAATTAAACGAACTATTTTTAAGGATCTCATTAGAAGTGAGCTACGAGGGAGCAGCGTGGGAGCCACGAGGTAGCCACATTTGCAGCACGGGAGCTGCGATCGAGCCGCCCGTCAAAGAAAACGAGAAATAATTGGTTAAAAATCGTGGAGTACTGTAAAAAATAGTGTTTTATCCAATAGCATGGATATAATACCATTCAAAAAACGGAAAGCAAAGCGTATAAAGTCGCAGAACATATCACAAAGTCACAAAGAATATGCGTGGAGTATCGTGATAAAAAGCGTGGAATACTGGTAAAATACCGTGGACTAACGGAAATTGGATGAGATGTTAATGAAACAAAGGGTTTAAGACCACTATAGAAAAAACGTATCATACCTCGGAATAAAGCGTGAAAATACAAGTAAAAAGTAAAAAATCGGAAAAGAAAAAGGCAAGAAAAGCATGGAAAATTGCGGGATAAAGCGTCAAAAGTCACTGAAAAAATGTGCGGAGTTTCGTAAAAAAGGGCTCGAAATACTGGTGAAATATCGGGGCAAATAGCATGTGAAGTAATGAAATGAAGCACAACTTATAGCGAAACAAAGCTTAAAATACCGTGAAAAAAGTGAACAAAAGTCACCTAGAAAAGTGTGGAAAGTACCTGAATTGAGTTGAGAAAAATACGAAATATGACTGACTATCACGGTAAAATGTGCGTAATACTGGTGAAAGACCGCGGAATACCGTGGAAACTAGCATTAGAAGTCGTGAAAAACGTGCCCAAGGACAATGCATAGAATACCGCGGAGAAAAAAAAAACATAGAGAAAAACTTGGAAAGCTGCGGAAAACATCCGAAATTTTTGGGACCACCGCGGTTAAGCGAGTAATAGAAAAAAATGCGGAAACACAAAATCATTTTCATTTTCAATAAAAAAGACAAGCGCCCTAGATATGAATATATGGGGTCCAAGATGCACTCAAAAAATGCACAAACTCGAATTTGAAAAAAAAAAAAATTATAGCGTCGTCGATCCTCATTATTGTAATAATATAATATAATAATATTGAAATAATGAACTATCTATGCTTTCAGAATCATTTCCAAATTCAAGTTTTTGCATTTTTGAGTTCATCCTGCAGGCAGATTGCTGCTTGTTAAGTGTCTGGGACTCCCGTTCTAGTCTGGGGAAAACCGACCTTATACTTTTGTCTCATTAAACTAAAACAATTGGTCCAGCTCTTTCGCAACTTTCGCAAGTAAACAAATTTTAAATGTATGTATACTTAACTATAAATATCTGCACTACATTTTCTGCTTGTAAACATATTTTTGGCAATTACATCCATCAAATCTTACAAGTTCAATGTAATTCATACTCTTAAGTCTAAACACAAATACCTACCCTATACATCCAAAAATTCTTAAGTGGAAATTTTAATTATTGTTATTTTTCCTTGATTTGTTTTGGCACAATTTCAGTTCACATTAGAATCATTTCTAAATTGGTTCACAATCACACACTGATAATGTATTGACTAGAATGCAATAAAAGTCCACGTCAATTATTTAAATTTTTACAATTTTTGTTCTTCTGTTCTTTCTGGGTCAATGAAATAGTGTGCTACGCGACCTTCCACAAGATGTCTTTAATTTTACAAAAATTAAAATGAAAACAAAAATAAAATGGAAAAAAACACAATTTTCTAAAAATTCATAAAATAAATATCATTGGTATCACCCTCGCCCCTAAATTAGTCAATCAGACGCTCTACCTTGGACTCGGCAGGCCGCATCACCGTCAGACATCTGTTTTTTCTGTATAAAAGCAAGACCGACCAAAGGAGATTTATATTTCTCGTCTATGAGATTTTTGTTGTTTTTTTTTTTTGATTTATTATTTCATAACTTTTCTGACCTAAACATACTGCCGGGGGATTAAGTTTTTATTTCTTTAAAAATCTATTTATCATTCTATTCGAATCCAAACGACCAACGGACTACTGAGGAGGGAACTCTGAAATCTAAATTATTATGGTAGATGGTATATTTTGTTTTATTCGTTTCCCTCTCTTTGCTCTTCCTAACCCCGCAATGCTCTTTTTTTTTTATTATTATAACTTTGCGCTAAGGCAAACGAACTTGTCGTTAAAATCTAATATTCCCACGCAGGGATTTAGTACTTCCGCAAGAGAAAACTTATTTCATTTGTAGACTTTTTGAATTTACTTTATAGTTTTTAAAATTAAAATAATAATATTTATTAAAATGCGTCAAGGAAACTATATAAATATTTGTAACGTCGATATTAAAATTAGCGTCATTATAGATTTTTTGAGAAAATTTTGTTTCCTTAATTTGCCAATAGCTATATTAAAGACTTTCAGCTTTCACTGCCTTTTCTGATTTAATGGATTTTTTTATATTGAAGATCATTAACCAAAGGGTCCTTCAAACATTTAGCTTGTTGTACCAAGCGTTTATTGAGACAAAAATTGGCTGCGCGTCGGCGGCGGCGCACTATTTCTACCAAATATTAGATCTTTGGATAGGTTTTCACCAAAGTTATTACAATTTAAAAGAACAATCAACTTATCACCAATAAGCATTTAAAACTATTACATAAAACTAGTTGATAACAAAACAAGAGAACTACATAAAATACGAAAACTCAATTATAAAGATCAATTGCAAAGATCGTAGAGCACTATGCGATTTTACCAGCAATTATCAGAAGAGGAACAGGATGAACAAAATAAGGACTATAAAAGGTTTAATTTAGAGATACATTATGACAGGAAATGTTCTAGATCAGCTACGAACGAAGAAATGTTTCACATTTTGTTGGACAGGCACAATGAAAGCATTGTTTGATAAAGCTATTAGGAACGGAGGATAAGTTTTGTGTGCTTCCTGAAACATAGTGTTCTATTCTATGTATTTTCCGTATTTGTTTTTAAATTAATTCTTCATTAACATCATTCTCAGTAAAATATAATAAAATAAAATTTTGAGAAAATCTTCCCAAGACTTCACGAAATCTACGTTCACAGGTCATTTTTTCAATATTGTTCCCATTTTTTAAACAATAAGCTGTTTGAAATGTGCCATGGGTTTTATCCGTACATCCTCGCATTTCATTTTTTCTCCCAGATTTACTTCCCTATTTATTTATTATAGTTTGCCTCTGACCCTACCCATATTCAAAAACTCTATAATGAATATCCTCAATAATTCGAACAAACTTACAATAGCATATAAGTACAGTTCTCCAAATATTTTCATTTTCAAATAAGGACTATTATCTGAATACATAATATGTACAATGTACAATATGGCAACTCTATTCTATTTAATTTTTCTGATAACTTTAGTCTTCTTTAACCGTTGTAAATTTAAAATTAAAACTCTAAACCAATTACCTTTATACATACATACCATCAATTTTCAACTTTAAAATTTTTGGTTTTGTGGAAATAAAAAAATAAGTTTAAAAAACTTCTTAAAGTACATAATATCGTTTTATGTACCTTAAAGAATTAGCAGTAAAATTTTGGGTTTAAATGTCGAAGAAGATACATTTTACCAACAATATTTCATTAACTTTTTTAATGTAAGAAAAATAAAAAAAACACGAATGGCAACCCATACAAAATATAAAAAGTCTGCCAACTTTTTAATTTAAAAAATGGCGCCTCCAATATGGCGGCCGCAACAAGCAATGCAAACGCTAAACGGTGAAGAAATCCTTCTCCAAATTATAATTTTGGCCGAAAATGGCAATTTTGAAGTTATAGTGATGGAGTTATAGTTATATAAGATGGATACCGCATGACTTTCTTAAAAGATCTTTTTTCCACGATCAGACCACTGAACTGTGCACCATCAGCTTTTTGGATTTGAATTTGACTGGATTCAAAAAGAAGACAAAGTACTCAAGTTTAAGATTGAGATTTTATAATTGCCCTCTGGGTTCCTTTTTACCTTTTTAAAGGTTAAATTTGTTCAGCAAAATACTGGAGGGAGAACCTTAAGAAACATATCCAAATGCAAAGGTACAGCAATTTCTGCTGGAGGATTTGTATATATTAAGTAAAAAAAGAGTGATTGGAGTTAAAGAAGAGTCCGCATGCATCCAAATGCCATTGGCACGAAAAAGAAAATTCAGGCGCTTCGGAGAAGAGAGGCTTCTCGATTTTGAGTCAGAATCAACATAGAAGAACTAACACAAAATCACTCAAACGTCAAACCAAATTTAGTGGTGCAAATGGTTTTTTTTGTTTGATTATTCACTTACACAGATACAAAACGATAGAATTAAGTGGAAGCGATTTGACCTGTTTTTGTTCCATTCGATATCAAAATGAATGAATCCTCGAATGAAATCAATCGAAAACGATACTAGGCACTAAGAACCCCTGATGGCCCTGCTGCCATTATTGCAGTGGGAATAACAATGCACTCAGATGATATTGAGGATCTTATTAGAATGTAGCAACATCCGAAAACAATAAACATTAAACAGTGTAAATTTCATGATGCTTGTGAATCAAGCAATGTTCTTCCAGTAACAAATATTCCCAAGTCTAATCCAACTTCAAAGAATTTTCGTTCTGTAAATTGATGATTCCTATTATTCTATACAAATTCTCTTCAAGACCTCTTACTTTAAACAATATTTTGGCAAAAAGCCATTTTAATTTCATTTGAATATTTCGTAGACAAAAAAAAAATTCTTAACACAATTTTCAGGTACCTACGTATTTTTATGTAGATATGTTTGGTATTTGGAAAATTCATATAAAAAGCATATTTAAATTTTATTCTAGACAAAAACTAGACATTATTTTTAAAAATTATTCAAAAATATTAAATCCATATTTCACAAAAATTAATTAACCATGACATTAGTGTTATTTATTGAAAGGTATATTCAGTTCTATAATTTTTTTATTTTGTTTATTTATTGATTAGGTACAAATGCGAATGAGTTAATTTAAAGTGGCGATGGCGCCATAATTATTTTTTTATTTTCTTGGCATTGAACTGTGAAAGAAGAAACATGTATTGTAATATTTTTATATTTTTAAAAATATAATGCTAACTCAAAAAATTAGAAAGTTTTTTTTTTTTTTTTAAATACCACAAACAGATGCTGGATGAAAAGTGAAATGAGTCAATTTAATTGCTTCCGTGAAAACAAGTTCAACAAAGATATCACTCGAGTAATTGAGTTAATTATTATTATTTCAAATTGTTAATCAGAATTTTCTGAAAATAGAAGGGCGTTGTGTGTACTCATTAAAAAAAAAGATATTCAAGTAAACACATTAATCGTGCAGATTAAATAAGTTTCTGGTCTTCTATTGAATATATTTGTGTCGAAATAATTCTTTCCGGAGACTTCAACTGCGATAATTTTACTGACAGCAGGCTTTTAACCATCATGAGAACATTCGACTTGTTTTCAGTAAGCACTATAAATCCCACCCACGTCTCTTCTCTTCAGTTCCAGCACGACCTGATCTATATCTCATTTGGATTTTCTCTGGCTAGACCCGTAAGAACCTTTCAACTCCCTCCAAATGAAATTCAGAGACTCTAAAACTATTCCCATTGCTAAAAATAGTGCTAACGCGGAGTTTCGCCTAATTGCCATCCTTCCATTCCTGTCCAAAAGTAAAAATTATGGAGAAATAACTAAACAAACTGTCTTTCTATCATCAAAACAATCAGACTTCAGGACTCAACGGTAGCACAGCACTCTTGGAGGTTGTCGAACGGGAAATAAAAGTATTAGATACCAACAAAGTTTAATTTTTGGTTTTCCTAGATTATTCCATATATTTCTTATGTCAACAAAATTTAATAAATATACAATTTTTCTAGCAGTGAAAATTATTTCTTCTTATCTCTCCCAAAGACATCAAGCAGTTGTTTTTGGAAATACAATTTCTAATTTTCTACCAATATCTAGTGGAATTCCACAGGGTTCCACTTTAAGTTAAGGAAAAATTTTATTTATGAATATTAAAAAAAAAACATTAAAAATTTAGTAGGACGTTCCATTAAAAATCTTGGGTAGTGTTCCTGAACATTAAAATTAAAAAACAAAAAAAAGAACCATAATGTTTTTTACGACTCTAGATCTTTTTTAATCCATTATCAAATATAGTTTGGTCTTTGATCTCCATTATGTATGCTTACAATAGGATAACATCAACATGAAGAAATAAGAAACAATAAATTTACACAGATTTTGAAAATCCCCCAAACACACAGTGGATTTAAAAATATTTGAAAAATTAGTTTTCTTTTCGTGTAAATGTTTGCTTATAGTTTATAAATCATCTTTTATTAGGTGTGTCGTGTACAGAGTAACCGCAGGTGAATTAACGATTAGCCTATCTGGATTTGTTTATTTTAGGCAGGTGTGATCTGTAAAAGCGCCACGTTTTACTAAAAACACACACAAGCACACAGCATGCATTATGATTATAGTTCGAAATATCATTATATTTGAAATCGAATTTTAAATTGAGGAATAGATTTCCGACATTTTTGTTTGTTGATTTAATTTTTTTGTCAATTATAAATGGGTTATTGTCAAAATGCATAAAGAGATGAATTTTGTTCATAAACATTAAAAAAAACACCTGTATGTAAACGCCTTGGTAAAAAAAGCATTTTCAGTTTTCTATATTGTATAAATTTTCCGAAGTACACATACTGTTTAAACATTGAAAATAATTGTCAGTTAAATAAGGTGTCAAATAAAACTTCTTCGGCCAGATTTCGAAAAAAGAAAACGATCGAAAGATGCCGTTTCAGCAATGGCTGTCCTTATTTGTCTCTTCAGATGTGATAGAGATAGCTACAGTCAAAACGATATCGTTTTTGTCGATAATCGAATTACGGAATGACTCCCCTTATTTTTACAGGGTAACTAAAAGAATAGGCCTTACTCGGAAAAAATATTTTACATATCAGTTTGATAGAAAAATAAACCCATTCACCTATGTGGTCTGTTTTTCTTCATTCCAATGAACATTGTAATTTCTGAACCAATTTTTTTAAAATCAACATTATTTTTACAGTAGATTTTGGGTGTAAGTGATATTGGTGACTCCAAGATATATCTGTCTTGTATGTTTCCAAAAACTTTGTTTCAAGATGGTTGAATTGTCCGAAATATGCACACAAAGATGAATTTTCAGTGCATCTCACAGCATGGGCAAATGAAAATATATAAATTGACTTCAAACAATCTTTTTTGTAACATACGAGTAGAAGAAAGATCTATCTTAGTGACAATATAATTTTTGTTGCTAAATTAATTGCTTAAAAAACTGCAGTGTTATTAAACTTTAACTTTCAAACACTCCAGCCATGGACTGCAATTCCATCAATTAATTTGTTTTCTATCAATTATGTTTTCATATTTATTTTTAAGGAGATTAAATAATAATAATTTAAACATTTTGTTTAAAGGAGAAAATTAATCATAATATTTGTACTATAGTTTGAGATATATTTTATGCAGTCAGGTGAATTCTAAAAGTTTCTTCGAGGAAGGTTTAAATTTATTCGAGACAAAATGTAAAAAAGAGTCTATATTTTCTTTAATCAGATCTTAAATAAGATAACAGGTCTTAAATAAGATAACAAGGCAAGGCAAGTCAATAATTTATAGTCTATTAATGTATGCGGGAAGCTCATAAGGATTTTCCCAGCCTAAACCTCTTAGGGCAAACAGCAGAAATCTTTTTTGGACACGTTCCAACTTAGCTCTGAAAATTACCGTCGCTCTCTCTTAACCCATCCAAGAAGTGAATTGGCTCTAGTAGATATGGAATTTATATGATGAACAAATTTAAGCCTACGATCAAATAAAACACCAAGAACAGATACATTTTCCGCATGGGGCAATGAAACTCCATTTACTTATATTTAGCTATAAGGAGTAAATGAAAGTTTTCTTGTAAAGCTCATAAAATTTAATTTTTTGATATTTAGTGACAAACAGTTACGCACACAACAGTAAAAAAATGAATCAAGGTCACATTGAACATTTCACGATCACGAATATTAGAAAAAGTTTTCAAAATTGTCACATCATCCGTATATTTGATACATAATAAATAAATAAATAAAATAAATAGTAAAGGACCTAAACGGCTACCCCGTGGTATTCAAGAAATAACAATAAAAGAATTTGATGGACAACCATTGAACAACACTGAATAAGATCTATTTATTTAAACAAGATTGAAGCCACAACACAAAATCTTCACTAATACCAAGATTTCTAAGCTTTTTAAGTAAAACCTTATGCAAGAGTTTGTCAAACGCCTTACTAAAGTCTCTAAAGACGCAGTAAACTTCTTTTCTTTTTCAAATGCATCAATACAAACATCGGTTAACTCCATTAAAAAGGTCACCGTAAATATAACTTCATCATCATCATCATCGGCTCGACAACCGGGGTCCGGTCCTGGCCTCTTTCAACAAGTCTCTCCACCTATCCCGGTCTCGAGCCAACGCCATCCAGTTGCGCACCCCAAGGCTTTGGGCGTCCTGGTCTACGCCATCTCTCCAGCGCAAGCATGGTCTACCATAGAATGTACCGCAAAGACTTTCCGAGCAGGTTCCTCTTCGCTCATACGAGCTAGGTGCCCTCCCCACCGGAGTCTACCGAGCTTAATTTTTGTCACTATGTCTGCTTCAAGGTAGATTGCGTACAACTCATGATTGTACCGTCTCCGGAATCGTCCTTCCTCACATATGGGGCCAACAATTCTCCGTAAGATTTTTCTCTCGAACGCGGCTAAGAGGTCACAGTGCCTTTTGCTAAGCACCCAAGTCTCGGATCCATACATGAGTACTGGCAGGACCATGGTCCTGTACAGCAGCAGTTTTGAAGTTATGGTTAGATTTCTGGATTTGAATAGCTTTGACAGACTAGTAATATAACTTCGGAATAACCAATAATCTAGCTATAGGTCTATAGTTTTGGATTTCATCTTTTTTTCTTTCTTTTGTAAAGGAATGATAAATGACTATTTCAAAATACATGGAAATTGGCAAGACAATAGAGAATATTTAAAGACAGTAGACAATGGTAGGCCCAAATTGTTTGCACATTTTTTTTTAAATAATAAAAAGTATACTATCTGGTTCTGGTATACAACTTTCGTAAAGATTAGTTATAAACTTAGCAATATTATCAGAATTAATATTGAAGTTTATATCAGTCAAGTAAGAGAATGCTTTCAAAAATCCAACATTTTCGCTCTTTTCGTCATGTTATAACACAGTTCGAAATATCACAGCTTTAAGTATCACAGGAATTTGTGTCACAGTTGAAGGCATTTTGAGAAAAATCTGAAAATAATTGTGTAATAACACGAGGGTCATGACTAGAGACTTCATTTGACTTAACATAACAGACGGATATGGACAAGACTTTCTTTTACTATTAATTAATTTCCAAAAATATTTTGGATTCATTTTTAGATATCATTGTACTTTTTGTATATATTTAAGGTATTTTAAACTTGAAATTCTATTAAAATTTAACACCAGCTCTGTAGAAATTTTCAAAGTCAACATTATTTAGTGATAGTTTGTAATTTGACCAAAACTTATTTCTAAGGTTTTTGAGGCGTTTGGTTTCATTTTCGTACCAATCTGGAACTCATGATTTCAATTCTACAGAAATAAGAGTAACAGACTCTATCAAACAATCAAATAAAACATTATAAAATTCGAAGGCCTTAGTGTTAGTATTTAAACAATTGTTAAGAAATGACCAGTTGACTAGTGATAACAGATGGTTTAATTTGTTAAAAACTGTCTTGTTAAAATTAAAATTGTAGTAGTTCTTACCACGATCGTAGTGAAGATCTGAATCTGAATATAGAGTAATAGAGAATAATTTTTGAGTCGTCAGATTAAGGATATCTAGGTGGCAACATAGCATTTGTTTCAGGACATTGCAACCAAACAATGCCACTTAGATTTAACTCGCCAAGGCATATCAGTTCGTCATAATTTTCTAATAATGATTCATTGATAAGACTGATGAACTCAATAGCTTTTATATAAACATCATATGAGCTTGCAGGAACGATATAAACGGTTACAAGACGTTTCTGTTATTTATGGACATTTTAACGTAGAGAAATTCGTTGTCAAGTGCTACAGAAACTTGTATTTGATGTGCTTATCCCAGAATTTCCCCTTACCAGTCGCAGTTAGAAAATATAGTAATTTAATTTCTTTTTTGTTTGCGATCATAGGTGTTCAGAATTTGTAATCGAGCTCAGTTTCAAAAGCATGTTAACGATATGTCAATGTTTTCAAAATATTCTGCATCTTTTCTTTTACATTGTACACTATTCGCAGATTTCTTTCAACAAATTGTAGAAAATAAAACTTCCAAAAAATTGTCTTCACTTTCACATTTCAAATTTTCTTTAGAAAGTGTGATCTGACATTAACTGACATGTGACACTTATTTCATGTTCATTATACATGATTATGTGAGATACTTTTTCTCGACTATATTCACCGAGTTCATTTTTCACGAATATTGAGTTCGATCATCAAAAAAAAAAAAAAAAAAACGAGAAAAAGAAAACGACAACAAGGAAAGCTAGACTGACGGCATCACTGTCTGGCTGGATCTTTCACGCTAAGTGTACAAAAATAAACACAATTACCTGACCGCAATCACCCAGTTAATGTCCTCCATATTTTGAATTCAACGTCTTCGCTGCTGTTGATGTTGCTGCTACTGTTGCTGCTGCTGTTAGTGCCGGTCTGGCTATTTTTTAATTTTATTTTGAAAATAAATTCCTTCTACACCGCATACACCATTAGCGTATTACCTCGTTGATGTGCTCATCAATGATGTTTGCACAACATTGTGTGGATAATTTGATTTTTTTGTATTTATAAAATCTTTTGTTTATTGACAGCAGATGCACGAAATAGCACAAATATTTAAACTAAAACTTAGGTAATCTTTAACTTCATACACATTATGTACGTTTATTCGAAAATTCAAATGAATTTATCATAAAAATAAGGTGCTCATGTGTTTTTCAACATTTCGGAGATATAATCGTTGCAATGACGTCAACGAAACTTTCGAAAAACATCATGAAATAGGTTAGAAACGGTATAACAATGAGGTGTTTTTGAAAAAAAAAAACGATTCACAGACAGAAATGAAATTTAATTTTTGCCAAGACTACAGAGGTGAACTTTTCGACCCGAACCGCTTGAGACGAACACTAAACACAGACTAACTAATAAAACTGGAAGTTAGAGAAAGAATCTTTTACTATTAGACGATATTTGAATTGCACCAGACTTCTCACGAGATGACGAATAACAATTGAAAAAAATGTTTATTTTAAAATCCTCCATCACTCTAGAGTCTATAGAGACTAGAAGAAGCGTGATAGATGTGTGATCGTCATAATCTTCCAACGCCTGCCCAGATGATCTTTCCATTTTCATATATTTTTGTTTGCTTCTGTTGTCGAAAAGAGTAAAAAGGCAATCGGGCTGGCACACTCTCGATTTTATTGCCGGCACGAACCGATCGTGCGTTCATAAAACAATTTCAGTATAATGAACCTACCTACGTCACAATGACTGCGTAAAATAGAAACTACTAGTATAAAATTACGAAATGTATTTTTAGTAAAAAACTAAATAAAAAAAAAATAATAAAAAAGCGTTTTCTTATAGTCATTCTTTTTTACTTTATTTTTATTTACATACAGGCAGCATATCTTTTCGAATAAAAGTCGTACATATGTTACAGCATTTTTCAAGTAAAGTAAAAAAGCTGTCAAAGTTCAATGGCAAAGAAACACCCACAGTTTTTGTTTTGTTTTTTGAATATTCCTTCAATGTTAGTAAATTACTAATCAAAGCAAGACAGCTGAGTTAATGAGTAGCAGTATTGGCGTTCATAAACTTGGCAGTAAACTGAAAGTTAAAAATTGCAAAAAAAAAATTGAATTAAAAAAAATAAAAATAATAATGCTTACACTCTGGGTCACTTCAAAGTGATCATTATATTTTTCTTACAAATTTTTAGCTCAATATACAGTGAATTAGTAATTGTGATTATTTTGGAGGTCTTAGAACCGTTTGCTGAAACGAAACTTAGGCAGAGTTGGAAAGCACTTCGTTATATTTCCAGAAACCGTACACGATTCTAGTGTCCTCAGACTGAAAAAAAGGCTTTAAAAGACTTTTAAATGCCATAATAATATCATTTTAAGACTTCAATATCATTATGATGTGACAAGGGACCAGCGCGTATAGATTGGATCAAACTTATAAAAAATCATGCAAAAACAAAATCCCGTCGTTCAGGCGGTAGTGGCAATCTTCCAACAAATTATTTAAAATGGAGAAACAATCATTAAAAAAGAACAGCAATACTTACAATAAAAGCTTTAACCAATTTTCCAAAGCCAGATATCCATTATTCAGTTTTGAAAAATAGAACTTTCGCTTTCGTTAACAGATTTTTTTTAAATTAGTTAAACTTAAGATTTTGGAAAAATAATACAAATTTTCGATTTTAATCCGATTTTTTTTACAAAATCATCGTGTCACAAAGCGCAGTTTTTGTGTTTTATACGCAATGCACATTCTAATTTATATTCAAAATCTAAGAACCAGATACCTACTCAAATATTTTCACTTTTTAAAAAAAATCAAAAAATTATATTGCTTGTGAAAAAAAAATTAAAAAAGAGCTCAATTTTTTAAAACAAGACATAAACAATTGTTAGCTACATAAAACTTCAAAAAAAAAAAGATCAAAAGACAAAAAATACAACTTTTTCAAGCATTACCTACCCTTTATTATTTTGAGCTAAAAAAATTCTAAGAAATATCAAAATACCCAGTTTTAACATTTTGACTAAAATTTAATTCATACATTGAACATAAAAAATAAAATATGTAGTGCTTATGCTGCTTACACAAAATTTAAAAATAAAGTCAGTTTTTAAATGAAAATTTGCATTTTTCTTTAAATTTTATTTCGACTTTAGAAAAGGTTATAGCCTTAGATTGTAAGTGTTGTCATGGTTTGTTTTTAATAATGTTGTTTAAAGCCCTTCCCATCTTAACGAAGAAATATAGACCCCCACGATTTTTTTTCTAGTTTTAACATGAGCTAAACGACCAAGCATATGTCATATATTTTGCACTTCACTCCATGTTCTCCTCTGACAATATAATATCCGATCTTTGTTAAGCTCAAGTATAAAATAAATATGAACTCAACCAGCTACCTCAGGATGTAAGAATCATCTAACAATTACCACACAATGTGTGGTTAAATATAATATTAGAAAATTATAATCATTATTTTTTTTTACTTTGGTATATTTTAAATTATAATGTATTAATGTCGTAAAATTGTGCTTTTATTATATTAGACAAATCAGAAAACCACAAATTATTTATAAAAGCACGACAGATTTTAATTTATGTAGCCAGATGAATTGTTTTTAAAAGAAGGTTTTTCATTTAAATATATTATATTTATTTTTTTGGAAAATTGATGTTTTGTCATCAGTGGTCTCGTTTTCGTTTGATGTTTGGTTATTTACTGTATTAGATATGGACTTACTCATAGATAAATATTGTTTTTTTTTTGCGAAAATATAAAAATATCATTAATATATCTTGCTCATGGTTTTCAAAAAAAAAAATCATGCTGTTTATTAAAAATACGTTTCTGCTAAAGCCCAGTACGCTGCTGAAGCGAAACGAAAAACCTAAACGAAAAATTTTGTTTTTGTTTTTCTTGGTGGAGACCAACGAAAAATTTCGATTCGCATCAGCAGCGTACTAGGCTTAAACAATTATTATAAATTTATTAGAAAGAGAATTTTACTATACTCTTATAAACAGATATACAGGGTGTCCGCCGTCTGTCCGGTAAAATGAAATGCCTTATAGCTGCAATTGTGACCGTAAAAAAATTTTACATTAAGGGCCAATTTGTTCACATTTGATAATCTTTAATCCATGATTATTGTCATCTTTAAATCGTCGAATGTCCACTCCAACAATTTTTTTTCTGAGAATCCGTAGTTTTAGTTTATCATAAATTAAGTTAATCAACCGATTTTGGTTGATTGGGCCATTTAACTAGAACCTCTGAAAATTGTGCTAAAAATATAAACGGCTGTGACCAGTGGCAATCCAGTTTTCAGAATTTTGGATATCTTAATCATTTTAAATCATTTTAAAATTGGCTTTCGGTTTTCCTCTGATTACTACCTTCTTTAGTATGTGACTATACATTGATGAATAAAAACAAATCTAGTTTCAGGTCATAGCTTATGCTAGGTGGAATAAGTCCTCAAAATTTTAGCCAAATCGGTTCAATTGTTTTGAATATATACCAGGTCAACCGAATCTAATAGAGCACTTTTCAACAAAACAATCACATTTTTTTTTTTTTAAATCAATAAAAAAAATTTACGTGACAGAATTTTTCTGAACCCATATTTAAATTCAAAGAAGTAAAATCTTACATAATTTAAAAAAAAATTGTAAGAAAGATTAAAAAAAACTTATTTTTTGCAGACCAGTGTAATTTTCCTACTTAACCTCTTTTTTTTTACATTTTTCAAAAAAAATAGATTTTGATGAAACTTGGTTTTAACGCACCTACATTGATATGTCTATTACTTGTACTATTATTTTTATTAATTTTTGTGTTTTTGACGAATTTATTTTGAAAAACTAGCCTGATTTTCAATCAGAAAAGTTGACGAAAAATTTTTGATTTTTATAAATTTTGAGATGGGTTCCTTTTGGGTAAATCCATTTTTTAAGACCAAGTAAGAAAACAACACATTTAATGTGAGAAACATTGTCAAAATTAAGAAAAAAAAATTAAAAAATTGTTTTTGTGCTGTTTTGGGAAAGCGAGTTTTAATTTTCAAAAACAATACCATATTTTTGGCAAAACTTTCGATGCAGTTCAGTTCAGTTTAAACTTGCATGATTTTTTTTAAAGTGGCTTAAAAACATTGCAAAAAACATGTTTTTTCTGAAAATAAAATTTCTCTTTACCCAAAACATCACAAAAACAGTGTTTTATAAAATTCGATATCGCAAAAACTTTATAAGATACAGCGATTATGATGCAAGATTAGAGTTCAGAGAGTCAAAACCTTTTGCAAAAGTTTAATTTGGTGTCTATGACAACTCCTCTCCGGCTGATATAAAAAATGCGGTTTTTTTTTCAATTTTTGTCAATGTTTTTAACAATAACTGTTTTGTTTTTTTACTTGGCCTTAATAAAAATGTTTTAACCAAAAAGAATCCATCTCAAAATTTCCAAAAATCAAAAGTTTTTTCTTCAACTTTTTTAATGGAAAATAGGCAATTTTTTCAAAATAAATTCATCAAATACAAATAGTTTTCTTGATATTAAAGATTGCAATTGATCGCATTCAAGCGAAACAATCATGCATTTAAAAAAAAAGGTGCACTTGTTTTGATCTTTGGTTAAATCATTTGATTTTTTTGTTTGTGTATTAACTACAACTTAATCGTTTGGTAGAGCAAACTTCAAATCTTCTTCAAATTGTGATTTTTCTTTGTTTGTACTTCATAAAAATCTACAAATCTACTTGAAATATTTTTCAATAGTAAAAAAAAATACTTACTCATATCTTCAGAACAAAATACAAATTTTGTGTGGTTTCTCCGTTTAAAAGTTAAGTTTCCTAGGTTATAGAAAAAGAAATTTAAATTTGTATTTTTGTTTGTTAATATTTTTTTTATTTTAAAACTAAGCGTCATGAGTACAAAACCGTTAAATTTTAATTTATTAAGTAACTAGTTAAATATTTATTAATTCTATATTCTATCTAAAAAAAATAATATTTGCAACAATTAACCGTGAATAGAAAAAAAAAAAAATAAAACACCGTCATTTATTTAACATAATTAACACAAAACCAATAGCAAAGTATAAAGTAAATAAATGCTCTCATAAAGAAAGCTTATTGACTTATGCATTTATCACTAAACCGCAGTGTATTTAATCTCAGAGTGAATGTTAACTTGAGGTAATTTTTTATGTATTTATAAAAAGTCTTAAGTTTTTTTTTTAATTGATAGAAACACTTTTATAAACAAGTCTCAAATGTATGACTTATGCTAAGGGACTCTGTCCAATCTACATATGTAAAGTATGATGCCAAATATAAAAAAAAAAATAAATATTAAATGCAAAGCAAAAACAACCAAGGTAAGACTTAATTTAAACAACTTTGAGCTTGACAACTTTATGGTGTAATGATCTATTAGCTATAGCCACTACTCTACTTTTAATTTTTTTTCCAAATTCTATCTAACTTTTGAACGGAATCCTTTAGATATAAGTGGTGCTATTTCTCTTGGATCACGTCCTCGAGTCTCTGGTAGGTAGAATCTTGTCAATAGGAACATTAGAAAACATGTAACGGAGAACGGGATGAATACAAATGCTCCCCAAGCATTTTGTAGACTCGGGAATGTCATTCCAATTATGAAATTACATGACCATGATGCAAGAGATCCCATTGACATGCCAATTGGCCGAGGAGCCACTTCAAAGATTTCTAAAAAATAAAGAAGAAGAGGAGTTAATTTTTTTTTAGAATAATTAAATAGATATATTAACTACGTCCCACTTCCGACCATCAAACTTCAACCATATAAGTCATTTAGGAAACGGTTATGTACTCAAATGAAACAGATGGAGTTTTGTGTACAGAAGTTATGAAATTATATTGTACTTAACTTAACTGGGCATGAACAACTTGATGCCCCCCAAAGCAAGGTGGCAAAAGCTACAACAATTCTTTCTGGTTTATTATAAGGGGTTAAAGTTCATTAAATATACATATATTTTGACTAGGATTTATTTAGAACACTGAGTAGCTACTCAGTGTTTTATTTTATTCGAAAAACAAAAACAAATTAGACTACTCGTCATTTTGTTTTTGTTTGTTTTGCGAATAAAATGAAACACTGAGTAGCTACTCAGTGTTGAACAAAACACGGCTTTTAAAATGCATACACATTTTCCATTTATAGGTTGTCAGTCAATACCTAATTGAAGAATTTTTTTTTTTTAATTTTAGATTACTAAGCAAAAAAAGAGGCTGGTTGCAACCCACACTGGTAACCTCTCATTGCCTTTATTTATATTTTGTAGCAGCAAAATGATGTAAGTTAGCACAAAAATTTTAAAACAATTATTGTTCAATTTGTAATGAAAGAATAAAAATTATAGCATTGTAGCAGGTACAAAAATAATTTTAAGATATTGGGTCACCTCAATTATAGTACTCACCAATTGTATAAAACTTAATTATATTTATCTTCTGAAGCATTTAATAAGTTAATCCATTTTAGTTACAAAGAAGGCTTTAAATGTAAGAAAAGCTGTTTAAAGTCCATCGACCTTTTATACTGTTAAATTTTTTAGGTTGACTGATACCGATTGGCAGACTTTGAAATCTGATAAAAGGAAAGCAAAATTTAAACTTATATGACATTGCTTGTACTTTGAATATATACAACACAGAAAAACTATTGTATCTAACCTTCCTGGTGGCACTCAAAATAGCCCAAAATCTGAAAATTACAATTGAAGCAGGTACATACTATACGAATAATAAAAATTGCATGCTTTCTTCACAGAGCGCATTAATAAAATATTTCAAAGAACCTCTTTTTACTCAATAATATTCCCAAAACATTATAATCCACTAAAGCACAAATCACTTTAAGATATTTGTATAAATAAAGAGATGGCCACTGTTTTTGTAGATTAAATTGGAACTGACACAAAAAAAAGCTTTAATTGATACATAGCAATCTGATATTGAACTTTGTGCACCAAAATGCGGATAGAACCAATTACAATAACTGACGACGCGACAACAATCAAAGATTGAGAAAGATTAAAGATCTAATTGAATAAAATTACCCATTTGCTGTTAAAAAAAGGGTGAATCTCATTTCAATTAATTTTATGCCATTCAATTAAATTGAATTGCTTGTATCAAAAATTATTATTAAAGAAACAAAAAAAATAAATTGATTGTTTATTTACTCACCAGATCCAATAAAATAAGGAATTGGACCCACACCGAGTTGATAGAAGAAAATGTAGCAAAAAATACAAACAATGCCTGCAATTGCAAACCAACTGAAGTAATCCTGCAAACAAAATAATAACAAATTATATAATTTTGAAAAATCTCCCAAAAACATTCTCTTACAATGAAATGAAGAACAAATGCAAAAGCTAAGAGGAAAACCGCGCATAGGAAGCACGAAAATTGCATTAATGGACGGCGATTGTAATTGGCCATAAGATATGGACTCAAAAACGATGTCATAAGATTCAAACAGCCAGCTCCCAGATTTGCCCACTCGGCATCGGTTGTAGAGAGTCCGGCTCTTTCGAATATCGACACGGAGTAGTAGAAAATCTAAAATGAAAAATTGATTTATCAAAAACAACAACAAACACATAAAACAAAGAATAATAATTAAATTACCGCATTGATACCAGTCAATTGTTGGCCACCTTGATAGACACAAACTATTATCAAGGGCAAGGCAAGGCTGGAATTACGTAAGACTGCAAGAAACGAACTTGTTTGCATTTTTGCATTTGTCTCAGCTTCCATATCTTCAATTTCCTTCTGAATCTCAGCCAACTGGTTGGATCCTCTCAGGCGGCGAAGTTCTTTTTTGGCACCATCGCGATCCTGTTTCACAACATACAACCACTTGGGACTCTCGGGGAAATAGTACGATGGCAGGTAGCAAACAATAACAAGGACAACGTAGAAACTCAAACCGTAATGCCAGAGATCGGCTGTTCCAAAAATATCACGCAAATTGAACACTTGCCCCACAACTACACCACCGGTAACTCCAATGGAACAAAATACTCCTAGAGTACCACGCAGTGCCAGTGGTGCACATTCAGTGAGATACATGGGAACGGAAGCTGTTGTCAGACCAGATGCTAGACCAACAAGAAATCTGCCAATCAGAAGCATTTCAACAGAATTAGCCAGGCGGCAGAACATGAAGAGTATTGCACCCAGAACAAAAAGTATTCCACTGATCATAAAGCATCCTTTTCTGAAATATCATTAAAGGTTAAGTTATATCAGATGGGAGTTAAAAAAAAAATGGTTGAAGCGTGGCGGATGAATGACAAGAGTTTATCGGAATGGAATGATATACGTGTAAATCATATATTCGATTTTAAGTTGTTTACCTACTTGAAAACCTACAAGTAAACCTTAAAATGCAATGTTTTAGATTGAATAAATAATTAGTTACAATGCTACAATAGTCGGACACACAACAAGTGCTGAATATTAAATATAAAAACACACTCTTTATCTTTACTGAACAATTTACAAAATGTTTGCTTCTCGCATAAGGCATTCAAATGTTATTCAGTCTTCATGAATAATATTATTTATAAAACAGCTTTTTCCGAAGAGAGTTAATAATACTTCCCGGTGCGGTTGGCGTCTACTTAGCTGCCACTAAGGTTGTTTACCTTCCATCAGCTCATTATAGTGAGTTAAATTATATTTCTATTAAAAAATAACAACTCAGCATATGTAATTAAAATGAAAAGACAAATAAAAATAAACAATTATTTTGTATGGGACGATCTGGTTCATATTTCATGGTTTTGATTACTAAGCTAACTACAACTAGAAGTGCAAAATTACACAAAATAATTTAATAGCGAAAAAAACATTTTTGGAAATGTTTAATTAGACGTCGAAATATGTAAAATTACATTCAAAATACTTGTGTTTTTCAGATAAGAACAATTTATTTTTGTAAAAAACAAAAATTAGTAAGTAAAGTACTACTTCTGGGATTTGGGAGTGCAATAACGACCATGGCGATAAGACCAACAAAGCCCTAAAAAAAGCATTAAGATCCACCGTATTCGGAATAACTTTGCAAAAACGTGTAAGAATCCTGAAAATCCGCGAAGCGGGCTATCTGTAACAATACTGCCAATTCCACGCTTATTTATATCCCCTAAGTAAGGGGCTGGATTCTTAGAATTGTGACTCCATATTTGGAGCTTCTGTCTTGCTCACACAACTGGCGCTACTCCGCTTAGTATATGCTTACTGTTAGCTTTTTTAATCAAAAAGAATTTACATTTTTTGGCGTTATTTCCTTTTCAAATTAGCAATAATAATCGCGGGTGTTACTGCTGTTACTGCTGGAGAGATAAAGTCTTGAAAACCCGCGAAGCAGGCCACCTACAATGCAAAGCAATAACTCCAGTGACTGTAATTTCCTTTTAGTTTGGGATATAGCTACCCCGTGGGTTTTATTAACGTGTACTTTATATCACTACAGACAGACTACACCCTTCATTAAAAATGACCCTGAACTTTGCAGACAATTTAACTGCTAGTCTTTGGACATCTGCCACCGCTGTAAAACTGTACCGATTTTCAAAAGAAGTGCATTTCTTAGTTTTTTTTTTTATTATTTACCGTTCTACCGATACAAAGCGATTGCCGTACTTTTTTCAAAAAATCAGTCCAAAGACTAGCAGTTAAATTGTCTGCAAAGTTCAGGGTCATCATTAAAATCATCTACCTACGGAGTAAACAGGCGGACTCCTTACTAAAGGCAGGATCAATGATTCCCAAATCCAGAGCCCTATTTAGAATGAGAAAAAATGCCATGAAAAGCAAAATGAAAAACAATAAGGAGACCAGAAATACTGGAAAACTGGGTTAGAGTGACTTAACTAGAGCAGGTCAACAATTTTCTTGGTAACTACAACCAATGAACCAACTACAAACTCAGGATAATCACAGATCTCCTTGCAGGCCAATGAAAACTAAGCAGTCATCTCAGCATTCTTGACTATATTCTGGTCTGCTTCAACGCACTAATACACCAAAGATTCAAATTCCTGGACTGGTACGAGGGGCCAGTTTCGTATCAAACTAAAACAGCTAAATCAACAACAATATTTGGAAGGAATAAAGTTGAAGTTGAAGTTAATAAAAACACAATTTTGTTTTTAAAATCTTTTGTAAAATTTGGCAACATAAATAAATTTTAGAATACTAATTCTGAACATAAAATGAGTATTTGCAAATTTGTAAGATGCATTCTTCAATGTATTTAATAAAAAAGCACACGTAAATTTATTGCAGTTTGTTTTTGCTATTTAGTTCATTTTAATAGATATAATAAAACTAAGAATGTAAGCCAAGAACAAGGCAGTAATAAATAAATCAATAATTAAATAAAAATTAAGTGCTGTAGATAGAAAAGATATTGTTTTATTGCGTTTAAAATATTTCCAACAAAATAACAATGATTTTATTTTAATTTAAAAAAAAAGTTAAAAGTTAAAGTAATTGCAAAACGAGTGTTAAAAATGAATTCGAATACAATTTATGGTGCTATTGTTTAAATTTTGTATGTATGTTTTTAACAGCAAATATATATAAAGAAAATCAACAAAGTGAATTAATTGCACCTGTTTCATTTTTCTCTAACAAATTCAGAAACATTCAAAACAACATCATTGACACTTTCTTTTTTAAGTGTATCTACTGATATAATCCGATTAATGGTTGTGTTTATTAAATAGATTGATATTTTGATACAAAAAAAAGAAGATAATCCACTTGGAAACTAAAGTAGTTTCCACTATCGTTTCAATTAATTCAAGATAAGATTGACGGCAAAATCAAAGTTAGTTTTATAGTTTAAAGTAATCGAGTAAAAAAGATTATCAGTTTGTCACTAATTATTTTTTTGAGATCTTTTGATAAGAAAGTTTAACCAAGTGCACAATACTGCGCTCCCATACACACAACATTTGTGCATGCACCGGTGTCATAACACCGGTGTGGCATTCAGTCATACACACGACACCAATTTGATTTTGATTTTACGAACACGGTGTCTGACACTAAAATCGGTGTGCACACCAGCCTATACACAGAACACATTTCAGTACACCAACGCCATAAAAATGATAGGTAAACTTTGCACTGCTTTGGCAAAATTATGCCCTTATTAACTTCTTATTGAAAGTTATTTCCTGGGTTCAAGAACATTCAGTTTAGTTCAGAGGCTCTGATTGGCCAAATGTTAAGATCTTAAAAAAATGTTATATTTTGTGAAAGTTTGCCAATCAGAGCGTATCAACTTAACTGAACTGAAAGCAGTTGCAAGAAAATCTAATGGGAATTTTTTTTTTAACTACTGGACAAATATTTATTTATATATAAAATTATAGAACATAAATTATAATGGGCTAACTTTATTTTATACCTAATGAGTTATGACATAATGAGACAAAATTCATAACAAATACTATTCACTACAGTATTTCACTCAATGAAAAATATTAACGATTAATTTCTTTTTCATGACCACGAAATTAATTTTGTATTTTCCTTGTAAATTAAATGTTCTATTTCAAACCCAGTTGAATGTAAATGTGTAAGGTAAATGCTTTAGAATATTTCAACTGAAATGTCATATAATTATCCGTTCAACTGAACTGAACTTAAGTTCCGTTGGTTGGTCTTGAACCCGGTCATCCAAGTATAAAGGTCCCAACCCATAGAATCCGTTGCGTGCGTTACGTCGACGTTAACAACTGACAGATCGATAAAAGACACACGTTCTTATGAGAAGCGACCCTAGGAACGGACGCGACGGAAAAAGTAGCAGGACGCGACGGATTCTATAGGTTGGCCCCTTAAGGCCAGTAATGCAAGACACTCTAGGTCGCAAAAAAATTGCAGATCGCTGATTCTTTGAGATGTTGTTAAGAAATATGCCAGCAGTAGGTATACGACCAAGTCTGCAGCTTCGCAAAAACCTGTGCTAACTGCATGATACACCAACAACCTCGAAACTTTTCAGTTTTTATCTTATAACTTCTAAAATCTAAAATTTGCATTTTATACAAAAAGCTACCTGGCATCAGGTAAAGAAGACAAAGTAAGCTACAATAAAAGTGTAACCGCAGCTCTGTCGTAAACTGCTAACATATTTACTCACAACACCCAAACAAATCAGCGATCTGCAGTTTTTTGCGTCTTTATTTGTTTTGTACTACTAGCCTATATGCAAAAATAATCTATTTCAATCAGCATACGGCAGATTTTCTTGACGTAAATTATTCAAGATCAACTAATAGCCTCCTTATCATGTTTCGAACGCAAAAGGCCTTACATACTCTGGGATTACGTGTTTCACAAAACAAAGTTTTGTAAATTTCCATGATCTATTAATTTAAAATCAATTTGCAAAAATATATTTCCAATTTGAGATAGTGAAAATGGATTAATATGAAATAGGTATAAGCAATGAGACACAATTCAAATGTTGGTTGCTTCCTACTTACCTCCCAAATTTATCAGCAGCTCCTGCACCTCCTAATGAACCAATTGCACCACCTATTAGAAAAATTGAAACAATTGTCGACCAAAGAATGTCCAATCCTCCAGGCGTGATGTGGAAATCATATTGCTCGATGAGTGTTTCATTGCACCAAGCTCGCATGTACTAGAAAATATTTATAAACTATTATTGACTGTGTAAATGTTTGTACATAATTATGTTTTGCTTACGGAAGCGGGACTGTTTATACTTCCGATGCAATAACCAACTGGAACAGCAGATCCAAAGGTTGCTGCATAGCCAACGAGGGTTAGGAGTTTTCCCCATGGTTGTTTCTAAAATAACAAGATAGACCTCACTGATAAAATTTAATACGAATGACGCGTCTGTTTAGAAAATGATATAGGTAGGTTATACGTCCCCAACATTGAGGAGGCAGGAGGATGTTCCCATTTAACCATCGACTATCAAGGTCAAGGCTAATCAATTTAACTTTTAATTTTAACTGATAACAAATTTGGAAACCTAGTTTTCGGACAATTAGCTTTGATAATTATTATTTTTGTTTAGGTAGGTCGTCAACTGAATTACCTTAATCTGTGGAGTGGCACTAGACATGATATCGACTTTCTGTGAATTGCAGAGGATTTGAGATTCACTTCGTTCGTCCATATTTTACAAGAAAATCACAATTGTAAGGGAGCCAGTTTATTTTTATTTTTATTTCAAAGATAAATATGCTGGTGCGGCCGGCTGCGACCTCGTAACACAGTTATGGAAACAAAAATAATTAAATTTAAACCCACAGAAGGGGTTAATCTGCTTCCAAAGGGAGCACTCTTTTAAATAAATGAATATGGATTAGTTGTCGTGGTCGTGTCGTGAGAATTGATTATAGGTTAGTTTTACAACTCGCTGCACTTCATTTATTTCATTTGCATTCAACTATGGGGTTATTTTTATACAAAATAAACAGAAACAAATAATTGAGGGAAAACTAAGAACACCGCACAAACAGCAAAATAAAGAAAAAAAAATATGAACAACCGTCTGTCTAGTCTTTCTAGTGCGAAAAAGGTGGACGTTAATCGAATGTCATTAAACGACTAGACGTCGCGTCGGGCGATTAATCAGCTGTGCCAACAAAAACCAACAGCAACACCAAATTCGAATGTTTTGGAAAAACGGGGGCTTTAAATTGCAGGGGAAATGTATGAAAAGTCAAAAAAAATGTATATGTGTGTGTGTGGTGTTCTACAAGAAGTGATGCCAATATTAATTTTTCAACAACATATTGCAACAGGGTGAAACAAATAAACTTTTGTGACGAAAGCAAAAAAAAAAAAACAGAGGTATCAAGGCTTGCCCAAACCAAAGTGCGACAGTGCGTCACGACATGTGCGACGCGATTTTTATATGAAAAAGTTTTGCGATTAATCGCATTTGGTGTGGGTACTCTCACATGACTCTGTGTAAATAAATTTTGGCGTTATCGTGTCGCGCTGTCGTGTCGCACCGTCGCACTTTGGAAAGTAACAATTTTTTTTGACAAAATCTCCACGAAATTTCCAAATCCCCAATGTGCATGGGTGTGTGCCTGAAACTGTAAAATGTCGCACTTTGGTTTGGACATGCCTTAAAGGCTTGCCCAAACCATAGTGCGACAGTGCGATACGAACTTTTATTTGAAAAACGCGTTGCCCTTTGTCGAATTTGGTGTGTGTATTTCCATAAGACGCTGTGTAAATAAATTCTGTCGCACTGTCGCACTTTGGTTTGTGCAAGCCTTTAAGGCATGTCCAAACCAATGTGCGACATTTTACCGTTTCAGGCACACGCCGCAAGAGAAACGGAGTTAGTAGACGCACATGCACATTGGGGATTTGGAGATTTCGTGGAGATTTTGTCAAAAAAAATTGTTACTTTGGGGTTTTTTTCATGGAGATTTTCTCTTGGAGATATTGTCAAATTGGATTATTTTTTTTTTTTTGTAAATTTTGTCCAATGGTGATATTTTTTTGGGGATTTCGTACGACTCCCTTGAAGTTTTGTACTTAAATTGAAGAAAATATAGTCAGTAACTTTTGACACGATTGACCAGATGCAATATATTATAATCCAAAATTATAGATTAATTGCAACATTTTTAAAAATAAACATATTGATGACAATTATGCTGCACACTGCACAGGCCTGAAATTAAGAATTTTACTTGTTTACTTTGTCGAGTATTCAAAGCTTTAACTTTTCACTGCTACATAAGATCATATCAAAAACTATATCAAAATGTTGAAAATGCCCTTCTTGACTTTTTATCATAGCAACAACTAACGTTAGTCTCTTGAGAATAAAGAAAAATGTACAAACTAAAACAAAATTTCAAAAAAAATAATGTAAAATGGTCATAACCTCCGTCCGTCCGTCCGGACATTAAGTAGGTTCAAATAAAAAGCAAATATATTATCTACAGCTTTGGTCTAACAACCTTTTTCCTAAAACTAATAGTTTTGGAGATATAGATCAATTCGCGTTTTTAAAATTGCGGATTTCAAAAGGGGGTTGGCGTCCACAATTTAAGCCTTTCTAATACCCTTCTTTCAGGTTTGAAAAAATATCAGCCTTCCCGTATTTCGTTCCGTTTCTTGTGCTATGTGTACAAATACAGGACCCAAAACTATGGAATGACTCACCTTTTAGAAAATGATTCCACAAAAGATTGTATTGTTCTACAACCCTTAAAAAAAACATACTTTTTTTTACATTTATTTTCTACACGATATCTTTTTAATTGTAAAACTTTATACACTATAATAAAAGTAGGAGACTATAATACAAGAACTTTAAAATTTACATAACTTACAAGGCAGGATTAGAAAACATCTTAATTTATAAAATCTAAACAATTATATAACTAAAATACTGAACTTTGTAAAAACAAAAGATCAAAAAACAAAGTCAAGAATTTACTTAATTTTTGACTTGAAACCATTAGCCATCATTGGGGCTAATTGTGACGAATCACGACCTCGTGTTTCAGGAACAAAAAATAATGTTACGAAAAATACCATCGTACATGCGACGGCAAATGGCAAGAAAACAAATGCCCCAATCAATGCATTTAATGGAGGAAATGTCATGCCTACTGTCAGATTGCATAGCCAAGATGTAAGACTTCCCAAGGACATGGCCACTGGTCGTGGAGATACTTCAACAAGTTCTGTTAATGAGAAATTTGTATTATTAAGAAAAATTAAAGAAAAACTAGAAAAAATTACCTGCTCCAATGAAATATGGCATCGGGCCAAGTCCAAACTGGAAGAAGAATATAAATACAAAAATGCACCCAATACAGGCCAAAGCTATCCATGGTGCAGCATCCTATACAAGACGAAACAAATAATTACCAAACAAACAATAATAAATGTATGATGACTTACAATAAAATAAAGTGATGCAGCTATGGCAATCAAAAAGAATGCACAGAAGGAGCTCGAGATCAACATCATTGGTCTTCTGTTGAATTTAGCCATTAGAATAGGTCCCAAAAGTGAAACTGCCAGATTCATGCATCCAGCTCCAAGGTTAGCCAATTCAGCATTATTGGCTGATAATCCTGCTTTCATAAATATCGGCACGGAATAGAAGAAAATCTGAAAAATAGAAAAAAAAGTTAATACCCGTATATATGTATACTTATCCGCACAGGTGTGACTTACTGAATTTATTCCAGAGAGCTGTTGACCAGCTTGATAACAGCAAATAACAAAGAGTGGTAGCTTCATAGCTGGATTTGATATCACCGACCACAAGCTACTTTTTTCAATCTTGGTGTTTGCTTCAGCTTCAAGATCCAGCATTTCAGCGTTGACCTGAGCTTCATTGTTTTGACGCAATCGATTGAGGCTACTGCGGGCTCCCTTGGCATCATCTTTAATCAGATACAGCCACTTGGGGCTTTCTGGGAAGTAAGAGGACGGCAGATAGCAAATCACTACTAAAGCTCCGTATGCACTCTGAGCATAGTGCCATTGAAGTTCATTTCCAAAGACAAAATGCAAACTGAAGAACTGCCCAACCACAATACCCCCTGTTACGCCTACAGCACAAAAGACACCCAAGGTCTCACGTAGATGTCGTGGAGCTATTTCTAGTAGATAAATAGGCAAAGCAGTGTAAGTGATGCCTGACGAAATACCAACTATGAATCGACCGATCAACAGAAGTTCGACTGATTTAGCCTCCCGACAAAAGTTAAACATAAATGCAGAGATAAGTAGAAGGCCTCCAGCTATTAAAATTGCTCCTTTTCTGTACAAAAATAAATACAAACTATAAGTTAAAGAAGTTAAAATGTTATTGGTTGATGAAGAACAAACCTTCCAAATTTATCAGAAACCCAGGCTCCACAGAGTGAACCAATCATTCCACCAAGTAGGAGAATTGATACAATTGACGCCCAGAGGATATCTATTTCACTATGTGATAAATGCCAATTGTATCTTTCAATTAGCGTTACATTGCACCAATCTTTGATAAACTATAAAGTTACAAAAATAATGACACATGTTAAATTTTTTTTGTTTGTTAAAATGATCATACTCTCTTACCAATGCAGGGCTATTTACACATCCTAGGCAGTAGCCAATTGGAACTGAAGCACCAATTGTCGTGGCAAATGAAACTAATATCAGAAGACCACCCCATTTCTCTGATTTCTAAAAAAAATTAAAAATAATAGCTTGTTATTGAAGAAAAATCATACACAAAGTATTATAGACCTTAATAAAATGCACAAATGGATTTCCTTAAAAATAATGCAATACAAAAATTAAAACAGAACTACAGATAACAGAGGTTAACAATTTGTTTTTGTTGCTGCCCAAGGTACGCGTTTTTAATGTGCTGAACTTAAATCCGAAGTCAGAATTTTCAAATTGGCTCTAGTTTTGAGATATTCTCGTTACAAAATTACAAGAAAAGCTTTTTTAAATATTTTTGAACGATTTTATAACGTGAGGTAACAATTTACAGCAAAAATTGTAAAACGGAATATGAAAGAACACATGGTCATGGAAATTTCAAATAAAAACTCTTAAACAAAATCAGTTTTGTGTAAAACATCTTTAGCAACGGAAAATTTTGAGATTACCAATGTAATTCTTATGTTTTTTTAAGAATTCAAATAAAATGCAAAGTAAACATGGTTTTGCGACATTTTTCTATTCGTGCCATTGCCTCTGTGCGTCGTTGGTGTCAAAAAATTGTAAAACGATATTTTTTTGGTTAGTAAATCTTAATTTCAAGGTAAAAATCTCAGCCATTTCAAATAAAACCTTCTTTTACCTACAATTCAAAGAAACATACAAGGAAATCAAAAGAACGGAATACTTAATTCTCAAAATGTATGGTATATTATAAGTTTTATTTGCAAAAGAACCCTTAAAACTTGCCTGACTATTATACGGAGTACTGAATTTTGTAGACTTTTAATGCATAATTTTTTTTTCAAAAAAAAGGCAAATCATTGTCTCAATTTATTGCTTTAGAAAAAATCTAATTACAATTTTCTATTCGTTATTGATATCCATTTCATCTCAATTTTGTTGCAACCACAAATTAGTACTCAAGAATTCAAAAAGTAAGTAGATACTAGAAAATCAATGCGAATTTGATGCTTATTTAATGTTCCAAAACTGAATTTATTGCCCAATGTTTTGAGATTCAAATGCATTCTGAAAGTTTCAGAAAAAAAGCTAACATGATCAGAAAAGATTTGAATTAAAAAACGATCGAATACAAAATTTAAAAAATAGTGATTATTACAATTTATTCTGAGAGCGAAGTATTCCGTTCTTGAAAAATTTGATTCAAAATAAATATAAATTCTCAGAGGAACATTTAAACTAAAAATTTAAATTAGTGATCCATACAAAAGTGTCACTCTTTGTGGTTTTTATATTAAGAGTACAAGAATATTTAATTGGAAATAGTGTATACCTTAACTTAAACCTAGTTTTCGTGATCCTAAATTTCTTGTATTTATTGATATCATATTGATTCTAACAGAAGTGATCTTCTTACAAATTTTCAAAGGAAAATGTATAAAAACGTGTTTTTTCTGCCATGATTTTATATAGCAAAATTGACTGGTTCAAAAAAAAAATCGTGAAATTCACTTTAATTTCACTATATCCTGTGTGTACGGAAAAGTTATATTTGCTTTTTTGGCCACTTAATAAAATACTGGTGGTGTATAATTTTGTGGGTATGATTTTTGTTTTCTGGGTTATTTTTTCCTTTCTGGGTTATTGCATTCTAGATATCGTGGTAAACCCCTCACCAATGTATTAATAAAATCAAGAATTCGTTTTTAATGGTTTTCAAAGATAACGATATCACATAACATCATCAAAGTCAAAGAACATCACCACTGAATTAAGTGATTAGCAACCCATTCACACGCTCTTTTTTTCGATTCTATTTGAGTTTGCATTTTATATTGACTTTGTCAGTTGAACTCTGCAATAAACTCTTGTGAAGCTTGTGTAGCCTGTGATGCACGAAGCTACCTAATTTGGCGCATCTATTAAAATAGAGATAACAATTTTATTTACCTGTGAATTAAAACACATTTAATACCAATTAATTTACACTCTCATAAGATACATATAATAATAAATGTAGGTAGATACAGAACCGAAATATTGTCAAGGTCAAGTGTATACACAAAATTATGTAAGTTGAAATTAAACAAAAAGTTCTGGGGTTGCGTATTTGTCGGACATATCCCTGCAAGAGTAAGGGTTGACAGGTTTTATGGGCAATATCTTTTGATTTCATCGAATTTCAGTATTAATTATGTATAAAAATGATGTTAATTTTATTGTAAAAGTTTGCTTTCAGATAAGAGGGTTGCCCTAATTTATAAAAATATTTTTTTTTGCCGGTTGAATCGAATAAGATACACCTAGATAGCTAAAGCGTTTAGAAAAGCGGTTATGTCGTGTCCAGACAAATAACAAAACTCATACTATAATTGAGGGAGCCTTAAATGCCCTCCAAATATAAATTTTGTAAAATCTGACTCATAATGGAAAACATATTTTAAAAATAACGGCAAAATTTCCAATAAAGTGGTAGGGCTTTTTTAAAGACAGATAAATACGATATATTACACACCAAAAAAATATAGCGTGGAACTCGATGCCGCATTAGGTATCTCAAACTTAGAAGAGTTCATAAATAAAATATAAAAAATATTAAAACTACTAGAAATATACAGGAAAAAAAATATTGCTTACTAAAAACAAATAAAAATCTCGACGTAAATACCCAAGCCATTTTTTTTAATACACAATGCACTTAGACATTTTGTTTTTACTCTTAATTATGATTGTCATTCTTTCCCCTACTTTCTAATGCACAAAATTATCTATTTTAATAATTTTTTTAATATGTCTCTACGAGTAGTACCAAAAAGATTTATAAGCGCGTGGCGTTCCATCTTTGTTGGCTTTCTTTCAAGGTAACACCAAACAAAAGTTCAATGCTATTTCCCTTTTTTTCAAGATTTAAACTCATGAGATTTTGACAAACAAAAATTAGGTCGCTGTAGATGCACAATGATTTTTGGAAAAAAAAAACAATCACAACATTTAATATTCAAATGAAAGGATCTTAAATACTTTTGCAATGGATATAAACTCACTTTTTTCTCAAGATCAATTTCTCTAGTTTCATTATGTGAAAGAAACTCTATTTCTTCGAATGAGATTTCATGGTGTGTAACACGATTACCAAATAAATATCGATTCATTTTATTAAAATTAGACGACAAAGTTAAGAAATAAAAACACTTAAAAACTATCAAAAGTAAAACATATAAAAGAATAAAATAATATAACATAAAAACACTTTTTTTAAAGTTAATTTTAAAATGGCTCAAAAGCCTCCGACGATGGCTAATGGTTAATTGAGGCAAATTAATTTTTTTTTTTGGCTAAGTCCGTTAAATTTGAGCAGTTGTTCTTCATTTCAAGAACCTTAGGTAGGTTAATTTTTCTTATAATAAAAGGTAAACGGCTAGGTTGTAAGTATATGCTCTCAAAATTAAATATTGATTAATAGACTTTACACTTTTTTTTTTTAAATAAGTAGGTACCTAAAAATTAAAATGGATAAAAAAATAAAGTTCAGCGTGAAAAAAAAATACAAAACTGTTTTCTGATTTTCTGTCCATCGTTTTTATTATTTACCAAAATAAACTTCTTTGTCATACCTCAGAGAACACGTACCTACTAATAATTCTTTTTTTCGTAACCAATCAAAGCAAAGAGCTAAAAATGCTATTTTTTTTTTTGCATGCAAAAAAAAATCGAAATTGCATTTTTAGCCTCTTTACCAATTGCTATAGGAAAAAAAGGTGATTTATGTATTCGTTAAGGTGATTTGATTATATTAACTTTGAAATACCATGCAAAATGGGGCACAAAACAGACTAAAATCTGCTTTGAATTTTTTGTTTGCACGCTGAACTGTAAATTAGCCTTAAGTGTCAGCCAGTAATTCAATACGTACTTTGTTTTAAATCCTCGTTGATGGATTTTGTATTATCAGAACCTTCGTGTACCAATCATAAAATTAGGACCTCCAAATTTTGACTGGTATTTTTCCATTACATTTACATGATTTCACTTTTGACTATGTTAGTCATAAAAGACAATAGGTATAGGCATTTGCATTATTATATATTACAAGCATTTTCTGTATGAATCAAATAATGGTCCCTTTCATATTAATATAATTGAAAAAAACAGTTATTTTTAATTTTGTTATCTTTTCACATACAGTCCCCGCCTGCAAGAATAGAACTGTTGTCAGATTAGACAATTTTTTAAGCGATTGTTGTACAAAAAGTATTTTTGAACATATGAATGAACTACAAAAACTAGATGTACTTGCAAAGAAAATAATTTTTTGTACAAAACTTGTACTTTTGTGTAACAGTCCATAACTTTTGCTCTCCCGTGCCGTTCTCTTATTTAAAATTTACGATATGGTTAATTTCACAGATTTTCTGATATTTTGAAGTTTTTTCAGTCTTGAAATTATTTATATCACGCTTACTTCGTTTTATTATATTAACACCAAAAATAATATATGTACATACTGATGCACTTCACGCCTTAAATCCAATTAATTTAAGGATTTTTTTTTTAAATGGTTTAAGAAACTAATTTTTTATTGCAATTGTTTTTAAATTTACTTTCCTATACAAATTCGTGTTTGTCTCCCTTGACCAAAACTTATGAATTTTAAGAATTAAGTAGTTCTTTAGATTCTTCAAATTATGTTTTGTAAGAGTTTAGTGCAATTAGCTTTTGTTTCAGAATTATTTTGATTAAAGCGAATACTCAATAAAAATGTCCTTACTGATGTTTAAAAAGATTCAACATAGTTTTCTAGTGAAGTTTCATCGCTGTCTTGAAAACTTCCAGCACAATTTTTTTGAGATTTTTCGTGTTTTGTCTAAAAATTTCGGAATGCTGTTTTTGAGACACGAAATCATTAAACCAATTGAAATAGGTTCTTAAATGGTTTTGAGCTTCAAATGAAGTATCTATTTAATTTCTTTGAATTTGAAATTCAAAAATCGTTAAGGCTATAATTATAATATTTCTTCCATAAAAATACATAGTTGAAATAGTTATGATTTTTCAAATATAAAATTGATTTTATTTCCATAATATTAAATACAAATACATAACTTTACTATGCAGAAATATTAATTCTAAAAATAAACTTCGATAATTTTGTATTTCAATAGAAGGTATTGGCCTTGTACTCAACTCAAACACATAATACGCCAAAGGTGTGAACAAAAAGCCAATTTTGAGAGTGAAAATAAATGTGTTTGGAGCTTTGACACTGTAGATGGTGCTGCATTATATTGTACAAGAATGCTTGTTACTAAAAGTTTTTTTTTATATACGCCCGGGCTAAGTTGGATGAAAAAAGCCTCCAGACTTGGGAAAAACACTTCGTAGCATTGCAAATGAAACGACATTCGTCGCGTTCAATACAAGGAATCTGAAATTATATTCTCAATTTTTCAAAATTCAAAGCCATCTTGAATTTTTCTGTTTTCTTTAGATCTGCCACAAACTTTAAAATTTAAATGAAATACCTATTTGTAAGAGTTATAGAAAAATAAAACAATTAATATTTTTTCTACACCGCCATCTTTGTATTTTCATTTTCATAGAATTATCGACAATTTTGGTGTTTTCATGCCAATTATCGATAATTTAAGAGAAAAATTAGTTGCTAGAGTCTAGTCTAGTAAGAGTCTGGGCTAAGCTCCTAAGCCCGAGGGGCTAATTTAATGTTGTATTAAACATGTAAAGTGGTTAGCTTATTAAAACCAGTATTTGCTTATCCATTCAACGGCATGTATAGAAATATTATTAAATGTTTTTCCAATTATTGGGTAACAATATTCTTATACATTGCAACTTTGCATCTGCTGTCACTGGCTTTAAACTTTTTACAGATTAGGAAAGTTCCCTATAGAAGAAAATGTTATACATACGCCACAGTGACCTATTAAATTTTCAACTTTACAATTCGAATAAACATATTTCAATCGCTGCTAAAAAATTGAAATCGTTCACCTATTTTGTCTAACATAACCTTTCAAATTATTTAGTTGGTCAATCGAAGTCAATATTTTTTTTTTCTGAGATGAGTAGAAATTGTAATATTTATATTACCCAACGTTTCACAAAAATGTCTATCTATCCTGTACTATAAATGAAATAAAATTTATTTAAATAAAAAAAAAAAAACTTAGAAAGATTGATATAATAATTTCTTTATTTCAACAATTTATTTATAAAATATAATAAATCATGTCACTTGCAACCTAACGTTAGTTTACTTAACTAATCTATTAAGAAGTGACATGATACATAAAAGGAACTTAATAAAAATTAATATTTAGAAAGTTTTAAAGCTTCCAAACATAAATATCAAATAAGTTATTTTTGGGCTCAACAACCTTAAAGGTGAATATTCTTGATGATGTTCAATAATTTCTATTTAACTTTCGAACTAAATCCTTTCGAAATAAGTGGAGCAACTTGAGTCGGATCACGGCCTCGTGTCTCTGGCAAGTAGAATCTCGTCAATAGGAACAAAAGTACACATGTGATGGAGAACGGAATGAAAACAAATGCACCCCAAGCATTTTGTAATGTTGGAAATAGCATTCCAATGATGAAATTACACGACCAAGATGAAAGTGATCCCATTGCCATGCCAATTGGTCGAGGTGCAACTTCAAATATTTCTAAAAAAAAAATAGAAAGAATAAAATTTGAACAAAAATTATTTGAAGTACAATTATTCTGAAAAATAAACAAAAAATTGTTGTGCTTATTTTATATTTTTCTTTGGGAAATAGAGAAAATCATCAAGATCTCTAGTTTAACTGAACAAAACACTTTGTATTGCAATTTTGCAAGCTATTATAAAAAAATATGTTTATAAAAATGGTTCATGATGAATATTTTACTTTACAAAAATGCAAAAAATATTGGATAAAAAAAGGTTGGAAAGCCAAGTTTTGGCACAACGACTCTGGTTACCAAGCTGCTATAGGTTTAAACGTTGAGAGCTTACAAGAAGAAGAAGAATGCAAGTTAAAAAGGTTCAGTATAAAGTTGAAACCGTTACAGCGACCAGTGTGTCGAAAATTGTGCTTTTTTACGAAAGTTTGATACAAGACTTGTAGGTGAGATGATTTTTATATATAACCTCAAAAATATTCTGAATATGTCAAAAACTAATTTTTAAGTGTTTTATTTTTATCTTTTTCAAAAATCGTTAGATTTTGATAAAACTTAGTTCTTTACTGATACAATTTTTTTTAGTAAAATATTAATTTTTGAGTTTTTGACGAATTTATTTTGAAAAAATAGCCTAATTTTTGATTTTTAAAAATTTTTAGAAGAAATGTTTTTAGTTAAATCCTCTTTTTTAAGACTATGTAAGGAAATAATTTTTTAGATCGATTTTACCGTAAATGACCAGTAATATTACCCAGCGAGGAGTGGCCATAGCAACCAAATTCAACTTTTGCAAAAGATTTTGCTTCTCTTAACTCGAGATTAGTATCAGAATTGCTCTACCATGCAAAGTTGTTCAGATATCGAATTTTGAACTTCCTAAAAACACTGTTTTTGTAAACTTTGCATGTTATAGAGCAATTCTAATAATAGATTCAAGTTACCACTCCTAGCTGACTGAAAGTATTGTCATTTACAGAAAAATCGATCTTAAAAATGCGTAAAAAGAGGATTTAACTAAAAAGAATTCTTCTCAAAATTTTCGAAACTAAAAAAATTTTTTGGCAACTTTTTTGATTGAAAATTAGGCTATTCTTTCAAAATAAATTTGTCAAACCCACATAAAATAAAATATTGTTTAAAAAAAAATAAATGAGCAAAGAATACATATGTCAATGTACTTTAAAACTAAGTTTTAACAAAATCTAACGACTTTTCAAAAAGATAAAATAAAAAAACAAAACCATTAGTTTTTCGCATTTTTCACAATATTTTTGAGGTTATGTAAATAAATTATTGCAGATAATTAGTAAAAATAATTCATTAAATCAAAGTAAAACGTTAACTATTTGGGTGCAAACACGGAAATTTAAAATCAAAAACGTTTCCACCTTTAGTACGCAAAAGCGAACAAAAAAACTAAAATCATGGCCACCACCCAGTATACGAACCAGCGATACTTCAGTTACCAGCTGAGATCTTAACTATTGTGCTATACTCTCTGTTAAGAATAGCTTGTATTTAGCCAAGTTATACAACATTAATTAATGTTTTTCGAATGTTTTAGTTTCGTTTTTTTTTTTTCTGAGAAGAGCTGTATACTTTTCTTAGTAAAATATCTTTCAATAAGATTTTCTAACCCCGAACTGCTTTCCCTGCTGAATAAAAAAATGTCTGCAGATAATATCCATATGCAAAAGTTTTAATATTAAAACTTCATTTACTCAAAACTGAAAAAATGGTTTCAGTTCTTTATTACGCCATTAAGTGTAAGTGAGAAAAAGGGGAAACTTTAAAACACTTTTTCTAAACATGAATCCTTTATCAATTGTCCCTAAGGAACGCATCAATTTGTATCTTTGGGGTGTACTAAATTTTGAAAATCTGGACAGAACATAATTAAGTTTGCTTAGAAACAACAAAGAAAGCACGACATAAACAAATTACACAATCAGTCATTCACTTCAGAACCGATTTAACAAATTTTTCGAGGAAGGTAGTTTTTTTTTAAATGAACAACATCCGAGATTTGCACATTGATTGACAAATTGATTGAAGAAATATCTTCAATTATGTATAAAGCAGACATCACAACAGTTTACTCTTACTCACCAGATCCGATAAAGAAGGGAATTGGGCCAATGCCAAATTGGAAGAAGAAAATGTAGCAAAAGATGCAAGCGATGCATGCAAATGGAAACCAACTAACATAATCCTGCAATGAAATTATTATCAAAGTAAAAATTTGAGTTTCTTCAGCCATGATCTTCTATGTTTTGCTATTTTTTTTCAAATATAGCTTCTTACGATAAAGTGCAAAATGAACGCAAAGGCAAATAGAAATATGGAGCACACGAAACACGAAAATTGCATTATTGGACGTCTATTAAATTTGCCCATTAGGAATGGGCCCAACAATGATGTCATAATATTAACACAACCAGCTCCAAGGTTTGCCCACTCGGCATTAGCTGATGAGAGTCCAGCTCTTTTAAATATCGAAACAGAATAGTAGAAAATCTAGAACAGAAAATCAGAATTTCATCAGCAAATAATTCGAAAGCAAAATAAATTAAAGTCCTGATGATTGAAAATATATACCGCATTGATACCAGTCAGCTGTTGTCCACCCTGAAAGGCACAAACAATAACCAAGGGCATAGTTAGCTTGGGATCACTTAAAACTGTCCCAAATGAAATAGTTTGCTTCTTGGCACTCGCTTCAGCTTCCATATCTTCGATTTCTTTTTGTATTTGGCCCTTCTGATTGGCACCTCTCAAACGTTGTAGTTCTCTGTTGGCACCTTCACGATCTTCTTTCACAACATACAACCATTTTGGACTCTCGGGGAAGTAGTAGGATGGTGAGTAACACACAATTATAAGAACAATGTAAAAACTTAAACCATAATGCCAAAGATCATTTGTTCCGAAGACATAGCGCAAGCTGAAAACTTGTCCAACTACAACCCCACCAGTGACTCCCATGGCACAAAATACGCCGAAAGTTCCTCGATGCTCCAATGGTGCACATTCAGTTAAATACATTGGCAGAGAAGCTGTTGTGAGGCCAGATGCTAGACCGACAAATAAACGGCCAAGCAAAAGCATTTCAACGGAACTGGCCATGCGGCAAAACATGAATAGAATTGCACCCACAGCAAAGAGTAATCCAATGAGCAGGAAGCATCCTTTTCTGAAATATTTTGTAAGGTACTGGTTTAGTTTTAAGGACCAAAGGTTACTAAATAAATTCAAATGCGAGCGATTTATGAGTGACTTTTAAATGTTATTTGTTTTCTATTTTACTGACATTTTGTCTTCGACAAGTCTATAATCTAGTGAAAATGGGAAAATACCGGGCTTTCTGAATGAGAAATCTAAAATTTTTAACTTTTTCCTATGCATGCACCGCAAAGTTAATTTCCATCGTAAAAATGGGAATTCCAGGTTCCAGAGTGACGTAACAGAAGTTAGAGGGGGGTGGTAGTGCCAAAGTTGCTAGGCTAAAGAAATTGGCTGGGCACTACCGTGCCCTTTGATTTGATTATATTTTTTAGAAAAATACCAAAATAACGGTAACGCATTCGCTCTGACCAATATCATTCTTCATGTTGGCATACAAAAATCATTTTCTTTAACTTTTACTAAGCAAACGTGCGATAGCTGATAAAACAGACCGAAGTTTTAATGTAGTTTATTCTTACTTAAAAAATAAAAATTTGGAAAAAAACATTAAGGGAGCTAAGAAAAATGCAACAACAGCAGCTGAGAGATCAAAATCTTTTGATTCTGTGGTAAAAACAAAACAAAAAGCTGGCGTAAATGCAAGTCGCTCAACAGTAAGGGATAAGGAAATTTTTGAAAGAAATTTTCCTAAATTTTCTAATATCTCCGGACCCATAAATTGCACCTACCAACATGATAACGCGCCTATTCACTCGCCTCGCATAAAAAAAAAACCTGGATAGAGGAGCAAAATGTCCAGTTGCTTCAATGGCCACCGTAGTTACACCTGATCTTAAGATCATTAAAAATAATGCCTGGGATGGTTAGTACGTAAAGTTCTTGAAGGTGGTCATCAGTTTGAAGACAAAGAATCTTTAATTTCTGCTACATCAACATAAGAAGTGACTACTCCCATTTATACAAAAAGTAATACTCCCACATATATAAGAAAGAACCCCATACTACAACAGTAGTGCTCAACAAAGGTTAGCGATAGAAATTTTGCATTCTTCTATAGAAAACAAAAATTACACATACGCCACAGTCACCGAAATGATTTATAATTTTAAAAATTGTACAAAAACTGTGTAATTTTTGTTTGTTATGATCATTTATTTAAAAAATATTTAGTTGGCCACACAAAATTTTATTCTACATCACAGTGCCCAAAAAACTTTGTATTTTTCAATTCATCCACCACATTGAGCTTCACGTTTCTTCTTTCTTAAACTGAATCATGTACTCAAATAGGTATCTATTTTAAGAACCAGATTAACAACAGCAACTTTTATCTAGCTTTTCACCTAATTTATCGCACACAAAGTAAACATAAAAACCCACAATAACAGATGACACACTTCAAGCGATTTAGAAAGGTTAAAATGTTGATTAGATTAAGAGCGCATTTGACACTAAGAGCACCTCGCCAATCAGTACAATTGAGCTTGCCATTTCAATTAAATTGATAGTACAACACTATTGTACTCTCCTAATGCACTCGATTGCAAATCCAAGAGACAAAATAGGCTCGATTTTTTTTTTACTCACCAGATCCAATGAAATAAGGAATTGGGCCAAGACCGAATTGATAGAAGAAAATGTAACAAAAGATGCAAACGATGCATGCAATTGCAAACCAACTGGCATAATCCTGTTTAAGATGAAAAAATTAATTCAGAAATAGGTCGCTGAAAATATTTTATCTAATTTCAAAAATCCACTTACAATGAAATGGAGAATAAAAGCAAAGGCCAAGAGAAATGCAGCACACACAAAGCATGAGAACTGCATTATTGGACGGCGATTTACATTTGCCATAAGATAAGGACCCAGAAACGATGTAACCAAATTAAGACAACCAGCTCCAACATTGGCCCATTCAGCATTAGTTGTTGAGAGACCAGCTCGTTCAAATATCGAAACGGAATAGTAGAAAATCTAAAACACACAAAAATCATCATTCATAGTAGACAATTAATCAGCTACAATCATGCGGTTTTAAGGAAAACAAAAATATTTACCGCATTTATGCCAGACAATTGTTGACCACCATGGAAGCAACAGACAATAACCAAAGGCAATGTTAAACTGGAATCTCTCAAAACTGCTGAAAAAGAGCTTGTTTGCATTTCGGCATTTGCTTCAACTTCCATATCTTCGAGTTCTTTCTTAATCTGGGTCATCCTATTGGCCCCCCTTAACCGGCGTAATTCTCTTTTGGCACTCTCGTGATCTTTAATAATATACAACCACTTTGGACTCTCGGGGAAGTAATAGGATGGCAAGTAACAAACAACGATAAGGACGATGTAGTAACTCAAACCATAGTGCCAGTGGGCAGCTGTTCCGAAAATATGACGTAAACTGAACAATTGTCCTACGACAACACCAATGTTTAATCCAACTGGACACATTACACCTAACGTGCCTCGAAGTGCAAGTGGTGCACATTCAGTCAGGTACATTGGGAGGGTGGCTGTGGTAAGGCCAGATGCTAGACCAACAAAAAATCTGCCAAGCAAAAGCATCTCAACGGAACTGGCCAAACGACAAAACATAAAGAGCATAGCTCCTACAGTAAAGAAGAGTCCACTGATAAGAAAGCATCCTTTTCTAGAAGGAATATATCAATGGAAAAAAGTTTAGGAATCAAGTTCATAATAGACAAACAAAAAAAAAAGAAAAAAACAGAAAATTAGTAACGATATGAAAAATGAGGTGTAGTTAGTTTTAAACCTTTTTTACAGACTCCCTGTCACCTTATCACCCATTTTACATATTTTCTACAATTCTCTTTTATGACAAACAGAAAATTAGTGTACCATGGCCGAGGTGCTTTATTTTCTCTTTTATTTGCAAAGATACTTATATTTAATTTATCGGGTATGCTTTCATCGGCCCTGTGAACGGTTAACGTCATAACTCTCCCCTCTGATAAAAAAAAAACTTACTAAGATTTGACGAAAAAAAAGATTCGACTTTATGGTTGCCCATATATTCCCAAGTAACATTTTCCCGCTTATAAGATTGCCCAAGAATCTTACAAGACTGATTTGTAAAAGTAACAAGTGTAAAAATATCATCCTGAAACGACTAAGCTGGAAGAAGCTTTAGAACAAGAAGATGAGTTTCTCTTTCTGTACAAAAGTGTTAGTTTTCTAATGAGAGCTTTACATTTCCTAAAATGTGTTTTATAATTTATAAAATTTTAATCTTTTAAGAGCCTTGTAACACTCTTTTAACTTTAGGTATGAAAATCGGGGTCTTACAATAAGCTTTGTAAACAAAAACGAATAAATTGAAATTCTTGTAAAATATTTTAGTGAGAGAGTTTCTCTTGTTATTTTAAAAGTGATTAATTGTAATTCAAAGGTCTTACGAGGAATATAATAATTTTTTTAGCGTTCCGAAAATGGATTTCAAGAAAATACTGGATCTTGTGTTTTTTTTTGTAATGCATGTATTTTCGCAAATCCAATCCGGATTAGATCTGCGGGAAAATAAAACACACGTTGGGTAACCCTATTACTTCATCCACATGTTTGCTCGATTTGTTTGTTGTCAATTTGGTTATAAAGGCTGTTGTTTGTTTTAACCTTGTATCTTTTATCGTTATATTTGTTTTTATTTTTTTAAGTTTTGTGACATATCTACTCCATACACCCCCGATTTAGACTGGTTTCAAGCAATAGGGCTGTCGACCCCTTTCGCTCATATTATTGACTAATTAAATTTTAAAACATGTTTTAAAGCAAAACAAGTTTTGCAGAGGTTAAAAGTTGGAATATATCAACGAATTGGTAATAGTAACGAAAAACGATTGGATATTCAATACTCTCCAAGACAATCTCTTCTGCATCTTTTAACTTCTTCAAACCAAGTTTTGACTGAAACATGTTTTGAAAATAGTTAATAATATGGCTGTTAATATTTATTTTTGTACCCTATGAGTTAATTTTTCGTCTCTAACTCTCAGAATATAACCATATGTATAAATATTGTGACGGGTGCTACAACCGATCTGGATTTGAAATATCGAATGAAAATTTTCTTTTCAAGGCAAATATTTATAAGACACAAACCAAAATATAAAGCTCAAATCAAATATTTAATAAAATGCCTTAATTAAAGTGAGTAAAAAAAAAGTATCAATGTTTCCATTTACTCTTATTTGTGGAATTATTTTCACCTTATACCTATTCCATAATGTTTTCACAGTTGGATTGTCGGTTGCCGGTTGGGGCGGAAGCTAATATGAGCGTAAATTTTCTATTTATAGAAAATTATTGTCTGATGATGGTAGACGATGAAAGTAAAGTGGGTGTTTTTCAAGGACGAACAAATTGCAATATAATTTCATTGATAATACAGAGTACGTATTTAACTTAAGAAATTAACGAAAATGGTTGAGTTATGTAACTGTGTGTATAGATCTATGTATATTACTGCATTTGCTACTTGGTATTTCCATTGTTTCGGGTGTGACACATTTTTCATGTATGTATTTCAATCTTATCTTTTGTACAATTTGCTAACAATAATATTTAAACTCTTTTACACCTAATATTATAAGTTTTTTTTATTGTTTTCAGTATTAAATGTATTGCAACTTTTGCCCTGCATTCCTGCTGAATGTCTAATGTCACACCCGTTCATCTTATTTGAGCAGTGTTAGAGTTGTAATACATTTAAAATTTAAAACAATTAAACAAATTATTATATTAGTTGTTTAGTGTTCAAATAATAATTTATTGAATGAATAGTACAAGATGAGCGAAAAACATGAAAAATGTGTCACACCTGTTACAATAGAAATACCCTACTGTGAATGAAATACACTGTTAAATGCATATAGGTATATTTGTCCGTTAAGGCATATATAGTCAAGATGTCTACAGGTTCCCCGAGATATTGTTAACTAGCAAAATAGAGAAGAAAGTGGGAGTACCCATGGAACCCCATTTTGAGTAACAAAGTTTTTTTCCATACCTTTTAGCTGAAGATAGTAAAAGAAACTATTAAATAATGTTCAGTATACATTCATCCATGATACATACGATATTAGAGCATTATATCAAAATAAAAACGTGTCTGAATAATTTTGTATAAATTTTTTTTAATACAAATTCCTTGTAGATGGAGAGTACAGCTTTCTTGAGATTTTCTTTTAAAACAAGCCGTGGAAAAATCTATTGATCTGCGTATGCAGTTGAGAGAAATAATATTAGATTAATGTGCTCGTTCAACTCTCGATGACTTGACTACATATTGTAAACTGGAAAACAAACACCATTAGGATAAAATATTTTCTGACTTCGAATTAAATCTTATCTGTTCTTACTAAAAGTTTGTTATCTACTTACTGCAATGAAATGAGGTAATGTTAAATAATAACATATTAAAGAAAAACACATGGTCTTGACAATTTGGTAGCTAAGCATTGAAATTTAATTAATGTCATTTAAGTTTATCTTATGCCAATATATAATTGGAAGAATTATTTGAATATATGTACAGCAATAAACAGCTGTTCAAAGTCTTTATTTGTTTTTTTTTTTATGCTGATATCACGATAAAACAGTTAAATTCAGAACTTTATTGGTATTCTTAACACATTTCACAACTTTTTGTTTTTAACAATAACAAAAAATCATCAAAAATAAGATTTGAGCCAAACAAAATAATAAAACAGAAACTAGATAGCTATATCTTCTGTAGAATAACAGATAGACATTCAGCAAACAACACAAAATATAAATAAAGGTTTTTTTTTCAAATAAAATTGGTGTAGTTTTTGAATAAATAATTTAAAATGAAAAAAAAACCCAAGCCCAATTTTTTATTTTAATTTTAAAAAAAAAAAAAAATTTTAATTTATAATTTTTGGAAAAAAAATGTTTTAAAACAACATTTTTTTTTTTTAATACTTTTTTTCATTTTTTTTTTAAATAAATAAACATTTTAGCATAATATAGTCCTTGATTTAACCTTGCGTTAGATCCGGTAGTTCTGATTTTTTGCTGAATTGTTTATGATGTTAAGCCGATGTTAAATTCAATTTTTCGACTTCGAGAGTCGAATGTACGTTGGTAAAAATTCAAAAAAAAACGCTATTTTTTGCGCATTTTTCTCAGTAGATGGAAATTTTAGCTATGAAGAGCTAGTTTTTGACTATGGAGTATGCTCTAAACGGTTACATCCATAAAAAATTCTATAATTTGAGTCCAATACAATTTCTGTAGATTCAACAGTTTCCAAGATGCAGCTTTTCAAAATATAGCAATAAAAAATGTATAACAGAAAGTAGTAGAAATTGAAAGTATATTGACAGATTCTGAATATCACCCCATAACATTAATCAAACTATAAGAATGTGTTAATTAGGTAAAAAAAAAGAACAAAATTGCGAAGGATATGGAGTGTCTGTATCCTTTCGTGGAGGAGGTGCAATTTTCTAAAAACCAATGACTTCACATGTAAAAATAACTATTCAAAGACAACTGTAATACACAGAAAAAATTCCTATATCTTAGAGCCAGAAACCTATTCTTGAATTTTATTTCAAATTCAAATTATTTTGGACTTTCGTTTGTGAATTACTTATTTTCCAATTCTAAATTTGGCGAAAAATATAAGTTTTTAACGGTTTAAACTATATTTACAAAAAAAAAAAATACATGATCACGTTCCTTTTAGCTTAAGGTTTTTAAAAGTTCATAAGAATTTGTAGTTAAAAACTGAGAACAAGATGCAAAAAATGGCATACTTAGTTTGCAGCTCAAGACAATTTAAGATGAAGTTTATGTTTTAGTAATGGATTTTATTTTATTTTTTTAAACATTTTTTTAAAGGTTCTTCGTATTAAATTATTTATTTTTAAAAACTACATGTAAGAAGCTTTAACGTACACAGCAACAACAACAACTTAGAGCAAGTATGTGCGACGGCCAGTCGTGCATTTTTTGTTATCGTGATTCTAGTTAGTCTACACGCTCTTAGAGTTGTTATAACTTATGGACATAATATTTATTTTAACATGTAGTATTTACTTCCAATTAGTGTCAAAAAGTTACTATTAAAGTTTAAACATCACAAATAGGTTTCAAATCATAAGACCTCTTTATTCCACAATCTTACATAAAATGATTACAACTACAATCTAATATTCCAATATTAATTCAAAAATTTGTATTCCCATATTTCCTGGTGAAATTCCATAAATATCGTTTTAAGAGGCAGCAACTGTTTTATTATTTACATTTGTACAACAAACATTCATAAATCTCAATAAAAATTATATCAACAGCCAACAGAGATTTTATTGACGTCGTCGTCGTTATTAAGTAAAGATGTGATTTTAATCTTCTTATCAAACAATAAGTTAAACCAGCTTCCCTATCGTTTTGGTTACGTGTTTTTAATTAATTTTATAAATTTTCAAAGAAACTTAATTTTTAAATTTACTATATTGTTTGTGAGTAGAAAACATAAGTGTAATTAAAGGCAATGAATTTTATGTATGAATTTAGAACAACTTAAATATACGCATTTTAAAAAACTTACCTTCCAAATTTATCAGCTGCTCCTGCACCTCCCAATGATCCGATTGCTCCACCTACCAGAAATATAGAAACAATTGTTGACCAAAGAATATCCAATCCTCCAGGTGTGATATGGAAATCATAACGTTCTATTAGTGTTTCATTGCACCAAGCTCGCATGTACTAAAATTGTTTTCTTATGGGAAACCATTATCATTTACAATGAAGAGATGGAAATTTCTTACCGAAGCAGGACTATTAATACCTCCAATGCAATAACCAACAGGAACTGCAGATCCAAATGTTGCCGCATACCCAACCAATGTTAATAATTTTCCCCATGGTTGTTTCTAAGAAAACAAAAAAGACAACAATTTATGATTATCGATTTTTTTCAGCATTGATTTTTCTTATAATGAAGGAAACTAGAGAAATGAATGAGGTGTTTTGTTTATTTAAAAAAAAAAATGCGAAACAACGCCAGAACCTATTTGATCAAAACTTCTAATGATTCTATTTTTAGAAATGCTCTCTTTCGATTCAACAAAATTTACCTCAATTGGTTGAGTATCATTAGAAACTATTTTAACTTTTGTGGTAGAATTGTAAAGAACTTGGGATTCACTTCTTTCTTCCATGATTCTTTAAGGATGTTTAAACTCAAAAAAACAACCAATCCTATTAAATTTTAATTATTATAAGACAAATAATAGTGTTGCCCACTTATTTAGCACACTACCAGAAGTTTCATGAAATTCAAATCTTTATGAATAATTTAGGGTGGTCGATTTGTCGGTTGAAAAGAAAAAAAATACCGTTAAAGAAATGAACTACACTGTAGAACACCGGAAGGGCGAATAGCGGTTGAGAATGATAATAAGTAAATTTCGAATTGCGATGTACTGCGACGGTATTATCAGCTGTATTATCGCAGTTTGCTCTTGGGGAAATTATTAATATGTCAAGTGTTTGGTAGTGTGAGTGTGATGCTCATGATGTATACTCAGTGATGCCAAAATATTTATTTTCAAGAACAGGGTGTTTAATTTTTGCGATAAAGTTAATTATTTTTTTTTTTTTGTTAAGATTTCTCATATAAATTTTACAGTTCGACTTTTTTACAATTTTACCACTTTTACGCAGAGTTTATGCCGAATTGTTATTCTGCTCTAATTACTCAATTAGACTATACATAATATAAAATGTATCTGCCATATTTAAGCTGTTTTGTCTTGTATTTTTATGATAAAGTTATAATAATGGTTACGATATGCAGAGACGACTAATGAGGACTTCACAAATTATTAAAAATGAATGATATGACAAATTTATTATGTTTTATAGTTTTATATTAGTTGTAATACTTACAAGAATGAAACACAATTTGCTGAAACAAATGGGATTATAACACATATTTGGTCATCTTTTGAAAACAAAGCAAAATTCAAAATGAAATACTTACCTAAGTAATGGGACAACACAAATGTGTGGTTAAATTTGAACACAACTTTAAACAGAAAAATTCACAATGACGTTTTTGTATGTTTTTAAGGACATCACAAATTAATACAATCATATAAAATAATTAAAACTGTCAATTATTTAATTGGTTTGACAGTTGGAAATTGAAGTTAATCTCAATTTTTTTAATGAGTCATACATTGTAGTATGACTTGTATCAGCTAACAGTGCAAATATACAATAATAATAATATTGTTATTATGACATACATATCTTGCTTTCAAAATCTTGTTTGTAATCTAGATAACGACAAAATCTCCTACAAAATCTACTTGATTTAGCTAGCGGATACACATTTATAACATATTGTTTTTTTTTTTTGTATAAGTAATTTATTTACACAAAATAAAATATACGGTATACGGGAAAAAAATCCCGCAAGCTATTTTGCAAGCAAATGTTCTGTAATATTTTATTTGAAATTTGGGTACTAAGCTTATTTGGCAAATTTGATTGAAATCATCCCATTTGTTTTGGTTAAGTGGCAAACTGGCTAATATAAATTACGTCTTTTGTAAAATCTTTTTTTTTTTTAATTTTTAATTGAAATGAAATACATAAGAACCACCCTGTCCTACAATAACTCAACCTTCTAAACACTACACACGCCACCTATCTCTCACTTAAAACCCCACTCAACTGTCATCAATTTGGATTTGTTTACGTTGAGTATTTTGTTGTTGTTTCCATACCAAAAATTATCTGTCAAACAAATAATTATTTTTTTGCCAACAGTCACACAGAACAAGTTCATTTATCGTCGCGGCTTCGCGCTAAGTTAAATTTAAAATTTCATATTTTCATTTTTATTTATAACAAAAAATCTTATACTACAATAGTATATAAATCTCAAAAAAAAAAAAAACAATGCAACCCTTTGTTGAATAATAACTCGAAGCAATTTTAAATCTCACAAATCCAATTAAAAACTAAAAATAAGACTACGTACGAAGAAACAGGAAAAAAAACCATTACAAAAATGGTTTCGTCATCAATGGAAACAATTCTCGAGACGACGGCTGTGATAACAACAGTTCTGCAGTATTTATCTGGAGCGTAGGTTTAATTATTGTTTTGTTTTATATTTAATTTGTTTAATCTTACAATACCATCTTGATTACAATCTCAATAATCCACTTTCCCTTCAATATTGAAACTGCGACTTTTCTGTTCTATTCTAGGATTGTCTGCCGGAAGTACATTAACAAAAAAAGCACTGGTGATTCCTCTGGATTTCCCTTCATATGTGGATTCTTATCGTAGGAACACTAAATTTCTAATGTTTATTCAATCTAATCTCTAACTATGAATGTGGTTTTATTTTGTAGATGCAGCCTCTGGTTACGGTATGGCTCGCTGACGGAGGAAAATATTGTAGTTATGGTGAACATCATAGGTACTGCCTTGATGTTCTTCTACACAGCGATTTACTACGTGTTCACAGTGAACAAAAGAAGCTATGTGCGACAATTTGCGTTGGCACTTTTCACCCTGATAACAATCGTGACGTACACCAAGTATGAGGTGAGCCATGCCGAGGCTATACAGCTTATGGGTGAGTCTCAAAAAGACCTTATTCCTCGCCACCTTGATAATTTATATGAAATTTACAGGATATGCCTGCTGTGTGGTGACGGTGTTCTTCTTTGCCGCGCCCCTCATTATGTTGTTTCATGTTGTGCGCGTCAAGAACTCCGAGAGTCTCCCATTCCCACTAATAGCCATGTCCTTCTTTGTGACAGTACAGTGGCTGATCTATGGAGTGATCATCAAAGATGCCTTTATACAAGTAAGAAATCACAAACATCAACTGTAACCGAGATCTCTAAGTGTCTTTTTCTTCCTTTTATAGATTCCAAACTTCCTTGGTTGTGTGCTGTCGCTTGTACAACTAAGTCTATTTGTTTGCTACCCGCCCAAAAACTATTCGGGACATGGTTATAAGTTAGTCGATCAAGCAGTGATCTTTTGAGGAGGCCGTATAGGCCCCTAAAAAAAGATTCCCAAACAACCCAGTATGATGATAATAAATTAAGTATTTTACTCTGCCGAGTGAATACAATAAGTTGAGTTTATAATGAGATTGTATTCAATCAGGCAATAGGTACCTAGTTAGTGAAAGTTTTTTGTGTTTTGAAAATTTATCTATAAATTGTGTATGTCTCTTAGGCTTAAGTGAATTAAATAAACGAACGAAACAAAAATAATAACAAATGCTGCTGAATGATGTGCCACGTTAAGTGTACTTAAAAATTGTCTTTTCTTTATTGAAACTGAGAAACTGTAGGTAGTGTTTGTTACTATTTACTAAGGAGGCATTTCATCACTATTCCTCATTAACAAAACAAAATGGAAAATTGATTCTTACAACAAAATAAAAATGTTTTATTTTCTTGCAACAAAAAATATAGATATATTTAAAATATAAAAAAGAAGTGGGCTCAACCGGGATTTGAACCCGGGACCTCTCGCACCCAAAGCGAGAATCATACCCCTAGACCATTGAGCCGCTTGAAATTATGATGACATATTCATAATAAATCACTAGGATAAAAACAGAATAATATACGAAGCGTTTAGAAGATGAAGGTGTTAAGTGACATTTTTGTGAAATTTGACTTTTTTCTCAGAGATGAAGGTCCTTTTGTTAACTTAAATTTCTGTATCATCAGAATATTTTTTCAGTCACTTTTAGTATCTTTTGAAGATCACGATAGGTCAGAGGTTTCATATACTTTGTCTGAAGATGAAAAACTTTAATGCTTAATTACTCAAGTGTTTGAAAATGTCGCTTAACACCTTCATCTTCTAAACGCTTCATACATATTTCTACCTGAAGGCAAATAAAATCAGAACTTTTATTTTCATATATGTAGGTACCATATAGACATTCTAGTGCAAAAATGATTTAATAGCATTTTCAATCGGTAGTCCAGTCAAAATAGACAATCAACCGAAACAAAACTGGCATAGATCTAAACAATTATCACAACATTGCACCCCCTACTTCTTTTATTAAAAACCGTTAATTTCAATTTTGTATTTTGAGCATTGCCCCCATATAGTTAGCCCCAGTGTGTAATGGGTGATTTTGCGATGTATTATATTGGAGAACATGGAGAAGTTAGGATTCTCTATTAAGGGGCGTGGTATTCTCCCATATTCAATAAATTGGTGTATAAAATCATCGTAGATTCCTGAGTAGAGAATCATAAAAGCTATAAACTTTTTTTAAGAACCTACTTATAGGTACATATTGGACAGTTCCTTATTTGAGTTTTAACTTAGGATCTAGCTCTTAGGAGGAAAAACCTAATTCGAAATAATTTAAAAAGAATCATTTTTTTTTTTTTAATTTTCATTTTGACCCCTGATATCCCCTGTAAGCGCTTAAAGTTTCTTATGGGAAATACATAAGATTTTATGTATGTAGGTATTTTTCAGAGTTGTTTTTATGTCTATAATTAGTGTACTGCAAACAAATGGAGATGATTGGAAATTACCCTAAAATATGCCACTTTTCGAGGAAAAAAACGTTACATTTTTTACATTAAGAGTTCATATAGATTTTAGGTAAGTTTTTCAGATATTAATTGTTAAAAAGTTCTAAAAATTGTTACAAAATAAATACAGTTTATTTTTATTAGTTCTTCCCAACCATTTTGACACCAACTTTTAAAGAAAAACAATACTAAGAATTTTGTAACAATTAATGGGCGTGTTTTTTTGGTAAAGTGTATAGCCATTTAAACAAATTTTAACACATTAATAAAACAAACATCACAAGTGATTATGTAAAAAATATACACAACCGATATCTACAAAATTTCCCTTTTATTGATAAAATCGAAGTTATAACCTCTGAATATAAAAAAAACGTTGTTTGTTTGTAATAGAAAAATTGAATAGTAGTAAAGAGACACTGCTTTTGTACCTTTCATAAATTAGACCAAAAAAAAAGGGAGCAATAGAATAATAATAATCGATATGACGTGGGACTTTATTTACATATTATATTTTTTTCCACAATTCAGTGGTCTGTACCAATTTTTCAGCTCTATGCAAATTTTTGCTGGGTTTGTACATTTATTTGAAAATTTTGACTATAGACTACGGATTGTGATCTATAAACACGTCCAAGTATCTTAATGTTAGATTTTTGAGCAATTGCGAAATATCTTGCCCAGAACTTTTAATAATTACGAAATTATGGAAACACGTTTAAAAAAAATTTACAATTTTTATTTTCAGCGATTAATAATAATGTTCTGCAACGAAAATCGCCTTCAAACCAAACCCTAACACATTACATTTTCGAAATATGCTTATATGAACATGTCAAAAACCCGTTTTTTGTTTTGCTACATTTAACGTCGAATTTCTTTACCAGTAAATACTTTATTACAAAACTATTAATGGGATGTGAATGAAGTTTATTTCATCTGTATAAATACTTTTAAATCATTTAAAAATTCGCTTTTGGTGCAAAGATATTGCAAACTGAAATTTATTTCTCCAAAATACTCTCTTTAGTCAAATTAAAACGTTTTTAGAGGTGGAAAGATCTAAAGTAATAATTTTCAATAGCTAACTTTATGTTTTTTGAGATGCTGAGCACGAATCTGACAAAATTACCAAATGTTGGCCTTGACCATTTTTTGTACGATTGCTGGATTCTTCACAAAAAAATGTTGAAAAATCCATAAAAATCAGTCCTTATGAAAAGCACAAAATATCCTTTTTTATTGGGTTTCCTTATATTACTGCCTGCTTTACACTGCTTTAACTTGGTCAGTATTTCAAGAGTTAGAAATTCCATATACTATCCTCTTAATTAGAAGTTTTTATACAATGTACATCCAAGAAACTACGGAATTTTGAATGATATGTGTGGTGATTTTTTCTAAAATAACATTGGATGAATAAAAACAAATCTGGGTTCGGGTATATGGAAAAAGTCCTCTAAATTTCACACGAATCGGCTCAAAATATGGGAACTCCACTTGACTAATGACATTTTAATTATGCAGGTAGGTGGGTTTAACGATCAATAGTTTACTTCTAGACAATAACTAAGATTGGAAAATTCTATACTTAAGGTTACAAATGCATTTTCTATTACACCTACCAAGATTTATAACGAGTTATTAAACGTCTATTTTTATACCTAATTGATTCTTCTAAAGCGGATTTTAAAGTTGCTGAGTGCTGACCTATCTTATTGTACGTAAATATATACCGGTACTTGAACACTGAACTTAGACATAACAATAACAGAAATAAATCTATTTTTTTTTTGTTCAACATACCTATTCTTAATTAATTACCTACAAGCTACAATTACTGACGCATTTCATCAAGTAGGTACCTGTACCTACTGTACCCATATAAAAGCTGTCTGGACGGCTTAAATGAAGGAGTTCGTTGAGCTGGATTGTTTATTTATATAATTTTTCATATTAATTCGAAAGTTTTTTGCTATCAGATTTACATATTTTGAAATGATAACTGGTTAACATTCTTGATCGAAGTGCAAACTTATGTAATAAAAGAAATTTGACATTTATTGAAACATGTTAGGTGAAATCCATCATGATTTGTTTCAGAGATATACCCACATATAGGGTGTCCCAAAAGTCAACGTTGAAACGAAAATGGGTGATATAAGGTTGGTGGTGACAGTTATCAGAAAAATAATTAAAACAATAGTAGCTATGCATATTTTCGATAAAATTGAAAATATGGTCACCCTGTGACGGTCTTTCAAGTGCCATGATTACAAATCCTAATTTTTCTCAATTTTGTTGCACCCAAAAATTTAAACACATCTGCTCCAGTTTTAAAGAAATTATCACTTTTTTGAATAAATCATTACTTAAAATATTTTCATGGTCCTAATTCAACTGTCTGTAGGGTAAAAAAAATTTTGGAATTGGAATTAAGCAGTATCGACTGTACAGCCACTTATTATGTTCAAATATATAAATTATCACAAAAGGTAAGTTCATATAGTAAAAAAAAAATCAACATTTTTAAAATATTTACTGTTCATTTTTTTTACTGGGTTACAATTAAAAAAAATAAAAAAAACTTTGAACTAAAAACCGATTTTCAAATTAAACTCACTTTCAAATAAATCACATTTTTATGTAGCAATTAGCAAATCACTCGCTATAACTTCTACACATTATTTGTCAATATCAAGGGGATTTTTTTTGTAGAAACTAGAAGTTGCATTAAAATTTAAGAATTTTCAATCAATTTGTTGTTGTTTTTTGTTGTGTATAAAACCACAGCCAAGTTTAATTTTACGTAACTATATATATAACCCATTTAAAATAAATATCCAAGGTTTACAAACTAACTAATTTTGTTTAAAAAAATTTAGGCACCGTTAAGCAATAATTACTTTTGGAAAAAATCTAAATTGTGTGACAGTTTTCGTTCAAGATAATTATCTAAGTTTTAATAATTTTATTTAATTAATATTGTATAATTTTTTTGCATTATTTAAATTTAAAATTTTATTTCAATAAAACTCACTTTTTCAACTTGGGATTCACTTTTCTCCATATTTTTTGTCTGTACACTGAATGATAGAGGGAATAATTAGATGACACCTTTTGTACAGCACTAACTCTTAGATTATTTAATTAAAATTTTGATACAAAAAAAAAAATCCACAAAACACCTCGCACAGTTTATATGTCCTTTAAATCTTATACAAATATTTGCAACCACACTGACTCGTTAATTGAACTTAACTGGATCAAATATTTAAATCGTAGATACCTTTATTAACGTTTGACAAAAAAAAATGTATCTTTAGATCTTGTGATGATGATCAGAAAGAAAAAAAAAAGAAAAATACAAATCATTAGGTAGATTTTTTTTTTTTTGTTATTATTTTTATTAAATTTGTATGAGCTTATGATGGAGAGTTTAAGATTACAGCTCGAGTGTAGTGTCGTTATGGCAGTGTGGATTACGATTTGCGATCGTTTCGGTTAAGCCAACATATACGCGCCGAGCTGACTACTATAGTCGGTGGCAGTGATTTGATTCTTATTCTCTATGCTCTCGATTGAAGTATGTATGAGGTACAATGATACTCGGAAGTAACTAACGAATGTAATTAAAGTTAGTAGCAGAGCAGTTAGCTATGTATTATTATTATTATTTTCTGTTTGGCACGTCTCTCTCAAGCCGCTTACAAGCCTTTTGAATACAAAAATAAAACAAAATCAAAGCTTAAAATTAAAGAACAGACAAGTTTGTATATGTTGAGTATAAATCGCAAGGTCACGACCTACCGTCAACTTTACGTATGAGCTATATGCGAAAATAAATCTGCTTCCCACTGCCAATTCCGGCCCGGTGTGATGTATACAATGTTGGAACGTGCTGTTGATTTTATTTTTTATTGCTCAAAGACCCTACTCGATGATGACTAATATTGCAATTTCTAACTAATTTCAATCGAGATTGGATTTGTATCTTTTATCTATCAGTCGAGTATATTAATGTATAGATACTCGATACTTACTAAATTTAATTGATCAGCTCGAAATTGATAACATTGATGGAGGAGGTATCATAATTGGATTTTTTTTTTATGTTCAGTTAGATACTTGGAGTACCTATTTAGGCTTAATATTCTACGAGACATATTAGTTTCGGGTCGATGGAGTTTAGCATATTACTACATTATTTGTCTTTTTTTCTATTAATGTTTGCATTGTCATTAACATATGTATATTATTGCTAGAAAATATGAATAGTTTGAGTGTTTAGCAAAATGTAATTATTGGCTTTGGTCAGAGTGCCTATACATATGATTTTGGACTCACGGTAAATAAATACAAAAATTATACGCAACTCAACTGAGTATACTTTTTGTTTGTATTACTTGGAACCAAAAGCATTATGTAATTAAAATAAAAGAAGAAAAAATGAGTTAAAATATTTTTGCTTAAGAGTTTTTAACAAAACTTCAAAAGTATTTAGGTTTAAGGTTAACATTGTTTTTTTTTTTTTTTTAATTTGCACTCGCCCAAGGGATTATGAATAGAATATTTTCACATAATGTTAGCTTATCGAAGATTGTTGAGAAATAATGTGATAGCATATCCAATCACATTCGTGTAGTGCGACCAATGAAAGAATCTCTGTATTAAGTACATAGCATGGTACAGGTCAAGAGTAAACTGTGCGGAATATTAGGAATTATTATTAATCTTCAAACAACTATTATTGTATTATTGTTTTATGACTTATGGCAAGTGACATGCAAATGATATGAAGCTGGTTCAGTTTCATCGATGTAATGTACAAAAGTAATACTCATAGGCAGTGGAAAAAGGGAACAAACATATGTATTTTGTTTTAAAGATAGAGCTAACAGGATTAAGTTTTCGAAGCTACATGCTAATAACGCATATGAAAAGCTGAGGTTCTAGAAATCGGCAAAACAATTAAAGATAAGAAATTTCAGACAGACAATAGCATTAATCATTATTAGAAATATGGTTGAAAAAAAATGATACCCTTTATAATAAAATTCTCAGACATTGTAAAATAAGCAATTTTGAAAGAATCAATAAGGAACAAGGGCCTCTACAAATCCAAATTTGAAAACAAAAATATTTTATTCAAAACCCAAATTTTAATTTAATTCTTAAATCAAAAACAATTATTATTTTTTGTTTGCTGTAAAATTATGGCGTTTTCAAAGCCTCTGTGGAGTTGCTTTGTAGAAAGTCAAAAATAATTCTATGAGATGTAAAAGATTTAAAATCTTTTATTTTTATTATCTTAAAATAAAATGAAATGCACGACTGGGTCGTACGCATTTGCTCTTAGGGTAAAAGTTTCTGTGGCTCCGACTCTAACAATTTTAATTTAACTTTTTGATATGATTTCTTGAATAGCGATACATTTTAAGATTTTTAAGATTTTTTTTTTCAAAAAAAAATCTATCGAACCGTAAAAAAAAATTTATTAAAATTTTGTTGAAACGATTTGTCAAAAAAAAAAAAAAAACTTGAATCCAATATTAGAATGTTCTATCAGCTCTCATTTTTCAAATATTCCCGTAAGAAAAATACAAAGCCACCTTTTTCGCCTCAAGTCAAAAAATTCCTTCGAAAACTGTGAGAAGGAGTATATTTGTGATTTTCTAACGGAAATGTCTTAAAATGAGAGCTGATAGAGCATTCTGATATTGGATTCAAGTTAAGCGCATCGAAAACCTTTAGAAATGTATTGTTTTATTTCTGCAAGAAGAAAAATTGTTGACCAGTATAATATATACAATACATTAATTTTAACTTAAGATATCTCGAATAGAAAAAAGTTATCGAAATGATTTAAACTGAATAAAAAAGAAGTAAACCAGTTCTTTCATAATCTGTTAGAATTTTTACCCTAAGAGGTTACCTTACGTTATAACATTGCTTAAAAATTATTGAAAAATACTTTTCTTGTATCAAAAACTATAGACAATTTGAAAATTCTGACTTCGGATTCGAATTCAGCAGGTCAATGTTAATCAAAGTATGGGCAGCAATAAAAAAAATTAAATTTTGCTGACCTGTTTTATTTATCAACATCTAAAAATTAAATTTCAAAAAAACATAAATCATTGACCCAATATCGAAAAAAAAATTATTTTTCAAAAAAAAAATCCAAAAAGTGTTTCCGTTTAAAAAAAAAGTATTTATTTTTGCTTATTTGCGAATATTTCTCAATACCTACACATATCAGATAACCAAAAGCTAAAATTTTCCAGCTATGTTAATACATAATGGCTTTGGACTTCATGAGCAAGTTCGTGCGATCGAGTCGTTCATTTTATTTTAAAAGCTAAACATTATTATTTATCTTAAGTGAATTTCTTATGTTTGAATATAAATAAAATTAATTTACAATTTATATGTTTAAGTTACAAATTAAAGTTCAATTTACAAAAAAAAGAAAGATCAGGCTTTTAGTTTAGCTAAAACAAAAATGAATATTTAAATATTTAAGTGACTTTACTTTGGAAAATATTAAAATATCTTTATTAAATTCAATAACTATTGTGGTTCTGTAAGTTGGATGCGACAAATTACTTAGTTGTTTCTAGTTTAAACAGTTTAGATAGTTTTTGAATTTTCTATTTTGATAGTGAATGTATATAATATAAATAATTGTCATACAAATTATAATTTTAAGATATTATGTATAACAGAAATAATGTAACTTATTGATGGCTCTTCTTCCGTTAAATTTTTACTGATAATTAAATTAGCCTAATTTCCTCCGATAAACAATGCAAAATGTGACTAAGAGCGTTTTAAAAATTGACAGCTTATATAATTTATTCGAAATATATATTTAAAAATAAGTGTGGCTATAACTAATAAAAAGTTTAACTAACTAGATTTAAATAAATAAATAAATTAATGAATTTAATCATTTTGAAGGTATTTTTTTTAGATTTAACATCATGAACCAGCATATTTAAATATTTATTAAATAAATCTCTGTCTGTTTTGCCGATGGTCATGGTGCTGTTATAACAGAAAAAGAAAGATACTACCCACACCTGCTATTTTTAGATCCAATGTTTGTTTTGATTATCGCAAAGACTTAACCATACAAGACAATGTATATACGCAGTTGATATACTATTTCTTAAGACCATTGATTTAAAAAAAAAAAAAAAAACAGCAGCTCTGTTACTTCCTATTTTGCATTTGATTTACACGTGATCGTTATACCGGTTTGCAATTCATTTAATTCATATTTCATGCACTTAAAAGAATTGTGAACTTATATTGTGGGGTACACAGTAGATATAAAATGTACACAAAATTTAAATAACAAGTTTTTTGTTTGAAAATTCTTAACCTGATGTGTTCCTTTCTTTTGTTTGTCATATATATTTTTTGAAAGATTATATTTTAATTTATTTCTTGTATTAGATTATTTTTTATCTTTCAGATGCTTATGATGATGAAATCCAAGCCCAATGGTATAGTAGTTAATAGCTTGTCTGCAAAAAGTGATATATTATGAGCATACTGTGGAAAATCTACTGATTTATCTATACCATCGTGACATTACACTTGAACAAGGTCGACGATATGAACTGTATGCAAATATTTAATAAGACCGGCTTGGTTATTTTTAGTTGCATCAAAAAAACACTATAAATTCTGAAATTTTTACAATTTTATTATTAAACTTGATACTAAGCACGAGTTGATATAAAAAAATACTAACATTATGTAGATTGTGTGTATGTTTGCATGTTGCTTTAAATTTACAAATGCAATTAATTTTTAAAATTCAAACTAAAGTTATTCCACTAATGGCCCAAAAATGTTGATTTATTTTTTTTATATTTTGATTTTTTTTAAGCAAGTATAGAATATAGAATCAATGAATCAAATCACACGATGTATTAATGATACTAAATTGGTTTCGAACTTCCTATAGGATGTTATTGTGATTGGTGCGATTTGTCAAATTGACATAATATCTCCAAATTTTGAGTTCTCTTGAACGCGAAGTGTATGTATGTTCATATAGCACTTTTTTCGCTCACCATATCACGAGAACGAAATCGATTTTTAACCTCAAAAGATACAGAAATGGTTTTCTAGAAAATTGTATTAATAATAATTTAATTTACTGCAATTAAAAAAAAAAATCTAAATAACTACTGATATAGCTGCTTTTTATCTAAGACTCTAAGAGAAGCTCGAATGTGTCCAGGATCCTTCCCAAAGAAACAACAAAACATTGACTTGAAGGATAATGCGTTTCCGAAAAATCGTTTTAAATTGAAATTTAAATTTGGTATCGTTTTTATTATTCTTGTTTTATATATTTTCACACTTTTAACATTACTTATTTCGATTTAAAAGAAGGCACTAATACGAGTATGTTATTTTATACAATTCCCCCAAAGAGCTCCTTGAATTATACCCAGAGAAAGAACCTATCGGATCTCACCTTAAGTGTCCCTGTCCCTTGGACACAAAAACAAAATTGCACGACTGGATCGCACGTACTTGCTCTTATAGATAAAGTTACAATAGATGCTTAACTTTTTCAATTAAAAATCTGTAAATGCAGTTTAAAAAAAAAAAAACAATTTAAAAAACATAAAATTCGATTTTCAAATGACTAAAACAGCTCCCTAAATGAATTTAACTTCAAAACGAAGTATGTAATTTGATTTCTTCTATAATGATATATTTTTTGAAAATGTTTAAAAAAAAAACTATTTTTTTCTAAAACTAAAAACTAAATTTTGAAAAAAAAAATTTAGTAGTTTTCGAGAAAATGATTTTTCAAAAAAAAATCATGTTTTTTTTATAATCCAAACATTTATTACGGCATGAAGATCAGAATTTTGCAGGTACCGTTAATACTGGTTTTTGAAAAAAAAAGTTTTTCATTTGAAGATAGACCTTATCCAAAAAAAATGACCATGATTTTTTAATCAAAATCGTAGGAACCATTTATGAGAAAAATGAGTTTTTCTAAAACCGGTATATGGCAGGTTCCGTTATTTTTGGTAAAAAAAAATTCAAAAAACCTCTGGGGATAGTCTCTATCATCATAATATCATGTTTGATTGTTATCTCAACTTTTTTTTTTTTACGATTGCATAACTTGATATATAGTACCAATATCGCAAGTAAAAATCAACTTTCCAAATAATGTACAAAGTCATGTGCACCAAATTTAAAGAAAATCCGTTCACGCGTTTGGGCAGAGGAATCGTGTACAGCGATGGACGCACAAACGCATAGACATACAGATGCACATATCCACAGACCAACGGACGGCATAGCATAACGGAAACTACTATTTTGGTCTTCATCCTTCATCATAATGTTGATTGGGTACCTAAAAATAAACCCTCGCATTCTAAAAATAAAATTTTTATTATATCTCTCATTAAGAACTCACAGTTTATGACAATTGGAAGGCTAAAACAATATATACACAAGTAGCAACAATAAGACCGACTTTCTCCGACCTCAGTTACCATACTCATTTTCTTTTGAAATAGAATTACAAACATCGTATATGTTTAAGTAGAATTCTATACAATTGCAGTTTTGCAGATTATAGTATTTATTTGTATACTCATGACAATATCATTCAATATAGGAAGAACATAATAGTCTTATAATTTTCCTGTTAGTTTAAATTGAAACAAAATTATAAAGATGTTAATTTTCCACATAAATTACAAGTAAGTACACAACTTCTAACATAGATACACTATAATTAAAATAAATTGAATGATTGGTCTTCAAATTGTTTTTCACTGTCAGGTTCATGATTTTAACTTAAGTCGAAGTGTCGTTTTATATTGCAGCAATCACGTTTCAGGTTTTTTTGTTTTTGTACACGAAACATGATTAAAAATTAACAGAAATACATATAAACAAAATGGAAATGTTGTATATAATTACTGGCATTATCATTTAATCACAAAAAATATAACTCTATAGATACTCATAGTGCGCAAGATAAAATTATTCAGAAGTGTAATGTTTATGTTAACATTTGCTACGTTTACAAGCAAAATCACGAGATGGAGATGGAGTTTGGTGACCGATTTAGAATGATTTTGACCCGACTCCACTTAGCGAGTAGGATCGAGTAGAGCTCTAAGCCTATTTCACCTCGATCCTGGTTTAAAAAGTGGTCGAATCGCAATTCAGGCACACTTCATCACTGCATGTAAACGTAGTAATTATAACTTGTCAATAAAAACGGAAGGTTTTTTTTTTGTTTGTTTTGGTGCTTATCATTCTTTGAACTATTTTGTTTTTAAATTAAAAAAAAGGTGTTTAGCTTCTTTCGTTCCTTACTGTTGTCGATGTTGTCGTTTTTGTTGATTTTCTTTTTTTACGATCACGATTCCTTGGCCCACCAAACTGAGCAGGTTCACAGTTTTTCACATAATTCCGAGCATTATTACACACCTCAGTGTTAATCCAAGAATTTTGTGGGCAATTTATAAATGTATGCCTTAAAGCACAATATGATACAAGAACTGCAAATGGCGAACATGGGGTTTTGAGTCCTTGATATGCTTTATTTTTGCTTTTACCAATCATTTCACGATTTGCTTCGAACTCTTGTATTTTACTTAGAATTTCTTTGCCACACTTCTCGTAACCCAAATGAATTGTCTGAACTAGTTCAGGATTATTGGGAACGTTACTTCGTATGAGTTCATTCATAAAGGTCATATTAAGGTGATTATTTTCAAGAGCTCCTGCCCATTTAAATACACATTCAACAGCACACTTTATAAAATAAAAACAAAAACTGTTGTAAGCATTCGAAAAATTGTTTGCATATTTAAAAAAACAAAAAAACTTACTGGATTTATAAAAGTAAAATTATCATCGACTTTTTTACTAATCCCACCAGCAAATGTTTGACTAAAGCACTGATCTCTGTATCTATTGAGTCGAATTGTTGGAACTTTACAGCATAGTTTAACGTCCTAAAATGATTTAGTAAGCAGACAACTACATTTGATTTCCCAGAGACAATTCAGTTAAATTATTCTTACCAATGGCGTAAACAATAGTTTTTGACTGCAATTGAATTGTACTTGTTGGCCATTTACCTGCGTTTCAATAAATTTTCATTTAATATTTTTTTTTTAAATATAATTTTATTTGTTTGTATCTTACATTGACCGAAATAAGTAATATCAATACTAGTCCAAGTCCAAACATGGTAACAAACATTTCATTGAAAGTTTTAAACTTGTGTGTAAGTTATTGAATTTATTGCCATTTATACAAGTGATTTCCATCAAGATGTCATAAGAATTTTAATTAAGTTTATTTACATAAATGATCGGAAGTAGTAAAAGTAAATGACCGCAAATAACAATTAAAAATTTAATACTTTTAATATTCTATATTCCACACAAATAATATAAAAACTAAAAAAAAAGTACGTATACGCCACAGAGGTCACATTAAATCATAGTGTTAAATTTTTAAAAATTGTTGTTGTTAATAATTATATTCCATTTTAATTTTGGTCGCTAGAATGTATTTGCATACTAGGAGACCAGTGCTTGCGTTGCTTCACATCGTTTGTATTATTTTTACTATTAAGTCGAACTTTGGAAGAAAAATAAAATGCACGACTGGGTCGCACGTACTTCCACTTAGGGTCACACAGTTGCTGTTAAAGCTTCTTATATAAAGTTTTTTAAAAAAAATAATTTTATAAAAAAAATGATTACTAAAATTACCTAAACAACTTCTTAAATTGTTTTGAGCCCCAAAAAAAGTATGCCATTTAATTTGATTAAAAAAGGTAAATTTAGAAAAAAAAATTTGAAAATCGTTAGAGCCGTTTTAAAAAAAAAAAATAATTATTTACATATAAAAATGCTCAAAGCTTGTTTAAAAATAAAGATTGTATGCCATTTTTAAGATAATATTACTGCACATCTAAAACAAAAATTTAAAAAAATACAGTGATCCGTTTTCTAAAAATTTATTTTTCAAAAAAAAAAAATTAATTACTTTTAAATCCAAAAATTATATTTTTGAAAATCTGTACATCAAATAATTATTTAATTGTTGGAGCTTCTCCCGAATAAGAAAAATCATCAAAATTTGTTTAGTCAAAATTGAAAGAAATCGGTTATATGGGAGATACCGTTAGTATAATTTTTACAAACATTTCATTCATCTCAAAAGTATGATTCCCTAGAGGAAAAATTGAATTTTTTTTTAGGATCAAAACTAACGGTACCTGTCATATAACCATTAAGGTTAAGTTAACTTTTTTTCAAAAACTGCTCTAACGATTTTGATTAAAATTTTTGTGTCTGCTTTTGTTTAACGGTACTTATACGGAAGCTCCTTAACAATTTCAAAATTATTTGCTTTCAAAATTTTCGAATTTTGGTTTTAGATGTGCAATAATATTGCCTTAAAAATGGCATACAAACTTTATTTTGAAACAAGGTTTGAGAATTTTTAGATATAAAAAATTATTTTTTTAAAAACGGCTCTAACGATTTAAAATTTTTTTTTTCTTAAAATTTATCTTTCTTAACCAAATTAAATGGCATATTTTTTTTGAGCTCAAAATAATTCAAGAAGTTGTTTATGTCAGTTTAGGAACACATATTTTTTTTCTTAAAATTACTTATTTTTAAAAACTTTATATAAGAAGCTTTAGCGTCCACTGCAACTTTCACCCTAAGAGCAAAACCGTGCGACCCAGTCGTGCATTTTATTTTAATCACAATCCCATGAACCATTTTTGAGAAAAATTAGTTTATCTAATAAAACTTGAAGAAAATATCACATTTTTTGTTTTGAAACTACTTTGCTAAAAACTAATGCTGGGCATTTGGGCTGAAAATTTCACTCTAACTGGTATTTTAACTGTGTACGTATTTCATAACCTACTTGCTCTTTTTAATTGAGATTTTTTGCAATTGCAAAATTTTATTAATCCGAATGAGTTTTCCTACGATATAAAGTAGGAGCCGACATGTTAGTGTTACGTGGGCCCAAATTCAATGTACAACGTAATGTAACGTGACAGTGAGCTTGGTACTTTTTAGTGTCAAACGTGCAAGCAAAGGTCTTATCATATTTTTGTTGACTATGTACTATCGACTGTTCATTGCTTATTCCTATTTCGGTTATTAAATTGCGATTAGGCATATCTAAGTTTGTTTTATTTTATCGAGTATTTTCGTACTTTGTTGAAATTATATGTTTCTTGAAATTTGTTCGTTGCAATTGTACCAACACCGTCTTTGTATTTATTATTCAATTTTATTTCTCAACTGTACCTATGAATTTAATAATTTAACATAGAACGTATGTGGCTAAAATTGATGCAGTTAATTTCCTAAAAAGTTATTCATTGTTCATGTGATTAAAATCCTTCAGGTGAGTTTAATATTTAAATTATTATTAATTGAAAATGATTAAATTCATAGTTTAATATGCATGAAGAATGAAGGTATGTTTGAGCTATTTGATTTTGAAGAATGCGATCGTGTTTCTCTTCATAGGGGCTTCTTATTCGGGAATTTCCCGAAAAGATGGTGTTAATCATTGAAATTGTGTACCTACTCGGGCAAAGTGACAATGCTTGTGTCAATTTTGTGTGTTTTTTCTGTGAGTTTTGGGCAAAATATAATAAACTACATATTAGGAGTATTGATGTAGGTAGCCTTGGTAAACATGGTAAACCCTGATAAATTTGGTGGAAATATGTATGGAAATGACAGTTGTTTGTTTACCAGATTTTGTACTTTACCACGTTTACTAAGAATTATTATTACAGTACATAACGCTTATAAGAAACTCAAAAATTGCACAATATTTGTTTCTTATAACCGAGTGTTTCTTATATTCTTAGAACGGATATAAGAAACAAGTTTCTTATACGGATATAAGAAACAAGTTTCTTATACAAATATACCTTACCAGTAGTACCAAAAACTTATCCTCGCCTAAATATTTAATCCAATTATGTAACAAATAAACACACGGCCTTAAAGGTGCTTTGAATTTTTCTTAAGGGTCTGTTCATATTTTTTTTTTTAAATTCGTGATTTTTTTGAAAGTTTCTTATATCCAACCAACTTTACGTGTGAACAAGAAAGCTCGTGGTTTGAAAAATGTTTCTTATATCAGTGTTTTTCTTATAAACGTGTTTCTTATAAGCGATAAATACTGTACTATTATTAAAATTCTTTATTGAACAATTTCTCGATAAATTAACAATTTTTTATAACTAAAGAATAATAGCATGTCAAAATTTGCCGTCTGCCTTACTAAGAGTTTACCAGGTCCTAGCATGAATACTATGGTACCAATATTATGTAATTTAATTTTGTGTTATGAAAAATAAAGATGCTTTATTTTTAGGCTCAACTTTCCTTTAAGAAAGCACAAATTTCCACACGCAGATACTTTTATTCGGTAGATTAGCACTTTTTATTAACAAATAGCACAATTTTAAAGTGATGAAACAGTAAATTATAACTATTTTTAATTAATTTTTGAGGCATACAAAATGCTCACAAACATTGCTGCACTTCACTGAACAAAATTTTGTTCCTGCGATATATACAGGTACTATTTATCAAAATATGCATTCCTACAAAAAAAAAGTTAAGATACAAATTAAACATGACATGTCTGTCTGCCTGTCTGTCTGTCTGTCTGTCTGTCTGTCTGTCTGTATGTATGTATCAGAAGCCACAGCCTAAACGGATGGATCGATTTACTTCAAACTTGGTATGTGGCGTTTTTTTGAGACCCCAGACGTTTTTTGAATATTTTGTTTTACCAAAAATAACGGTACCTGTCATATTCCTGTTTAAGAATAACTCATTTTTCTCAAAAATGGTTCGTATACGATTTTGATTAAAAAAATCATGTTTTGAGATTAAATTGATTTAAGAAGCTGTTTTAGTCATTTGAAAACCAAATAATATTACTTTTTTAATATTTTTATCTAAAACTGCACTTAAATTTTTAAATTTCTCTTTTATACACGTAAGTGCTACCAGAGTGGGTAATTTTTGTAAATTGTGGCTTTTTTTTGTTGATTTTGTATGGCAATTATTTTGTACACTACAGGGAAGTGTCTGAACACTGATCCTTCTTGTTTTCTTTAAGTTTTTGAGGAGGGAGTTAATATCTTGAGTGAGAACCCTCGAATAAAGATTTTCACTTTGAAAGCCTCCTGGATTACAGCACAAACCGAACAATTGCTCGTGCTTCTGGTTGTACGTGAGAGTGGTTAAGAAGTATTTTTATTCAACACTTGTGTTTAGCAAATATAAGTTAATTGAAATTTTGAAAAATTGATCAAACAATAATTAAAAAATCACGCAATTTTTTAATTATTATTTTATCAGTTTTTATAAACTTCAATTAACTTATATTTGCTATATACTTGTATGTATGTATTGAGTAAAAATACTTCTAAATCACGCTTACGTACAAGGAGAAGCGCGAGCAATTGGGCGGTTTGTGCTGTAATCAAGAAGGGTTTCAAAATAGAGTATACTTGAGACAAATCGAGGGTTAAAATCCTGATAACCAGCGAATTGAGCCATGTAAGGTACTCGTAATATCCATCGCAGGGAACTAGTACAGTGAGTCAAAACTAAATTTTCAAAGAAAATGATGGGTTAAAACCGAAAAAGAAAATATTTGTTTTTTATTAATATTTTAATCTTGTTCTATTGAGACCCCAACCTACCTGTAAAATAAAGTTAACTTTATATATTTGTGTTTCATTAAAGGATCTAGTTTCTTTATTTCTTAGTTCCAAGGTAGTGGCCTATTGAGGGGGGGGGGGGGTCTCATGGGGCTCAAGTCTTCCAAAATCATAATATTATTTAGGTAATTTCATCATAATGTACATGATTTACTGATTTTTTTCGTTAATCTTTGAGATTTAGAGGGGCCTGAGATAGCAGAGCTCAACACTGATCCAAAGATTAAAATTTTGGTTCATATTATTCACTCGAAACATCAAATAGATTTAAAAAGTCTTAAATCCAAATGTCAATCATCCAAATGTCATATTTATCTTATCTCTGGCTGTCTTTTATGTTCCATTGTTTAGTGCCTTTTGTTTATATATTGACTGAGAATCGTGTTGGAAATGCCCTTTTATGTATTTTCGTCTCGGATATAATTATTCACTGTCCAATAAAAACCTACATTAAAATTAACAAATTCAATTTGTCCATTATTTGCAGAGTAATGGACTCTGGTAAAAATGTAATAAAAAAATCGTAAGCAAGGCGCTTCACTGTTCATTACAAAACTGTTTTTTTTTTACTTTAATTTTTTTAATATTTTTTATTTATTTATTGCTCAGTACAACTTTTTGCTGTTCAATAAGGTTTTTCTGTTCCAGACTGTTCTAGTTTGCTGTTCAATTACGCTTCCTGGAACAGTTTAAAACAGGATTCTCTGTAGGTACTTGGTTTTGAGTCAGAACAGATTCGTGGGAACTGTGAAATGTGTTTGTTGTTGTTTTCACACATTTGTTTTGTTTGTTTTGTTTGTTTTGTTTATTTTGTTTGTTTTGTTTGTTTTGTTTGTTTTGTTTGTTTTGTTTGTTTTGTTTGTTTTGTTTGTTTTGTTTGTTTTGTTTGTTTTGTTTGTTTTGTTTGTTTTGTTTGTTTTGTTTGTTTTGTTTGTTTTGTTTGTTTTGTTTGTTTTGTTTGTTTTGTTTGTTTTGTTTGTTTTGTTTGTTTTGTTTGTTTTGTTTGTTTTGTTTTCTTTTGTTTGTTTTGTTTGTTTTGTTTGTTTTGTTTGTTTTGTTTGTTTTGTTTGTTTTGTTTGTTTTGTTTGTTTTGTTTGTTTTGTTTGTTTTGTTTGTTTTGTTTAAAATTACAAAAATTGTATTCTTATTTTAATATGTTTTATTTCAGTGACCAAACTACTTGAACTTCACTTGCTTTTAGAATGCAATAAAATTAAAGCTTAAATTTAATAGTAACTTCTCAAAAAAGGGTAATTTTTAATTCTATTCCTTTCATATAATTTACTTTTTAAAAAGCCCATACAAAATTTAGTATTTTATTTCAGCTTTTTGGAAACAATACATTGACCTATCTTCTATCTATTGGAGTAATCTTCACGAACAAGTTTTTGTTTGTTGCTTATAAGCCTATACAAATCATATAACATATTAATTTTATCTGTTCAGAATGATGAAAGTACCAGATCAAATTCAGCCACTGTTTGCTCCTGAATGTGGATTGGAGCAACTTGAAAAGCTAAAAGCATCTGCCGAGAAGCATATCAGTTTTTCTAATATATACCTTCCTTTATTGCGGAGCATGTCCAAAACTTATGACTCAGAAAAGAATATTTCTCCTTGGAAAACTCTTAAGGAAGGTTCCTACTACCTATCCAATGCATATGACTTAGTTGACGTATACAAAAAATGCATACCAGGTTCGATAGAGAACACAAGCATACAGTGCGTAAATGAAATGCTAGTTGCACTAGAATTTGACCCAGAACATATAAAGTCAGGGTATACAGATGAAGCTTACGATGGAACCGAGGAATGCTTTTTTTCCAAAGGGCAAGGTTGCAAATACTATAAATTATTGCATAGTGATCAAAAGAAAGATGTTAGATCGTTCATAGAATTTGTTGAACTTAATATCGACATTTCTGTAAAAATGTTCTTAGAGTCAGTCAATAATAAAATACAACCAGTTTTTTATGAAAAGTTACTTGAAGCCATAGAAAAAGCTAGTCTCTTAGGTGTTGAGAAGTGCATTAAAAATGGGACAGATGTTAACTTACAAGATAATTATGGAAGAGCACCTATACATCGCGCCGTTAGCAATGGCAACACTGGTGTAGTAAAGGCCTTATTAAAGAATGGAGCTAAGATCTTTCAAATTACAAACAAGGGCAATACTCCGTTGCATATAGCTTCGTTGAAAGGTTCAAGAGAAGTTGTTGAAGTGTTACTACAATTCGTAAGTGATGAAGAAATTAATGACTTTATTAATGCTAAAACAACTTCTGGTGGTAATACATCACTTCATGTTGCGTCTAAAAATGGCTTCTATGGAGTTGTAAAGTCTTTGTTAAAACATGGTGCAATTTATAAAGTAAAAAACAAAGAAGGTGCAATACCTAAGGATCTATCTCAAGACTATCAAGTTACTAACTTATTGAACCTAATCGAAGAATTGTTTGGAGATCTTCAAAATGGCAATAGTAAAGCTGTCAAAAAGCTAAGTGAAGTAGAACGTGATGAGTTCTTAGCTATAACAAATGCTCGCAACAATCAAGGGAATACATTATTGCAAGTTGCTGTAGATAATAAACATAAACATAAGAATAATGCAGGTGAATTGTTAAAAATGCTTTTAGAGCCAGATCAACTTCAATGTGAGTTGGATCAACTTGAGCAGCTTAAATGGTATGCAAACACGCATATCGAATTTTCAAACATTTACCTTCCTATGTTGCGGCAAATGTCGCACGCGTTTGGTTCAGAAAAGAATGTATATCGTTGGAAAACTCTTAAGGAAGGTTCTTACTTCCTAGGAAATGCATATGACTTAGTTAAAATGTACAAAAACAGTGTACTTGGTTTGGTAGACAATAAAAGCATTGAATCTGTAAATGATGTTCTAGAAGAACTAGGATTTGATCGAAAACACATAACTGTAGGTTTTACTGATGAAGCTTACGGTGGAGAGGCTAAATGCTTTGTTTCGAAAGGCCAAGGTACAAAATATTATGAGGTATTGCACAGTGAGTCTAAAAAAGACGTAAGATGGTTCATACAAATGGTTGAACTTAATATTGACATTCCTGTCAAAATGTTTTTAAAGTCAGTTAATCAGAGTTTGAAGTTGGCTTTTTCTGAAAAATTACTTGAAGCCATAGAATATGATAATCCCTTGGCAGTTGAGAATTGCATCAAAAAAGGAGTAGATGTTAACTGCCAAGATGCCAATGGAAGAACACCGTTACATCGAGCCGTGGACAATGGCAACACAGATGTTATAAGGATACTACTAAAAAATGGAGCTGATCTTTTTCAAGCTACTAACAAGGGCGATACACCATTACATTTAGCTTCTTCGGAAGGTCACAGAGAAGTTGTTGAATTTCTATTACAAAACGTAAGCCGTGATAAATTAAATGGCTTTATAAATGCTAAAAGAACACCTGATCTTGCTACGTCACTTCATGTTGCAGCTAAACATGGCTTCTATGATGTTATGACATCTTTATTGAAACATGGTGCGATATATAACATTGAAGATAAGGAAGGTAAAACACCACTTGATGTTTCTCAAAATTATATGAATATTACCAATCTATTGAAACTAATAGAAAATTTGTTTGAGAATGTAAGGAATTCTAATGTTCAAACTTTCGACACGTTAAAGAAACTCACGCAAGATGAATTTTTAGCTGCCACCAGCGCTCGTGATAATCTAGGGCGAACATTATTGCAAGTTGCATTAGTAAATAGAAATAAGAACTTCGCGTGTAAATTATTAGAATGCTAAAATAACCTATGACCCTTATTGCGATTGTCAATTTATTAATCAATAATAATTGATAAATAAAGAAATTTGGTACTTTTAAACCGCAATAATTGAAAAATTGACTAACTTTTCTGTGGCAATTTTATTTCAATAAATAAAAGTAAGCATAATTTTTAATAGTCAAAACTTTTACCAGGAATCGACTTTGAATTTTGATCAATTTATCAATATTAATTACTTTCAATCGCAATTGGGGTGGGTGGGTTATTTTAAAATCAGCATTAAACCTCTTTATTTTTTTTATAACTTAACTTTATATCGCTGTTATTAATCATTTTGTAAATAAAAAAAATTATTTTTTAAAGATCTTTAATTGTGTCAACTACTGTTCAGTACTTCTGCAAAAAGAACAACTGATGATCGCAACGCAATCCTTGTAAGTGTGAATATAATTTTAGGTCTTTTTCATAATTGGCCTAATAACAAGACAGACGAATTTAGTTGTATTAGGTTATATCTCTTTCTCGAAATTCGACAATTCAAACTTCTTATTTTATTACAGAAAAAAGTGTCTAATGGTGTTTTCGATTGATCTTCCGGAATAGTTACTTGCAAACGCTTCTGAAAGTGTTTAATTTGAATCGTTCTTCTTTTGTAAAGAAGATAAATTCGCTTTTGAATAAGTGAGAAATGTACTCAGAATCATTTTATTCTGAGTAAGTTCAGCCGTACCTCAAGGAAGTTACTTGGGACCTTTATTATTCATTCTTTTCATAAATTACTTGTTATCCAATTATCTTATTGTAAACCATTTAATGTGTACAGCTCGATTAAAATCTATAGCTGTGCTCAACGAGGAAATAGTTAATGAAGAATACCTCTCAAAAATAAAAATTGATTTAGCAGCGATTTCATGGCAATTTTTTTCTTCAATTTGTACGTTTTTTTTAAAGGATTAGATTACAACAGGACATGTCTGAATAGTTTCGTGAGAAACGTTAGAACAAAAAACAACAACAAACACATTTGATAGTTCTCACGAACCTGTTCTGAGCTGTTCTGACTCTTTAGCAAGTACAGAAAATCCTGTTCTGAACTGTTCTAGACAGTGTCCATTGAAAGGCAAACTAGAATAGTCTAGAACAGAAAAACCTCAATGAACAGCAAAAAATATTGGACCATAGCTAGCGTTATACTTACTAAAAACTTTAGCAAATATTCGAACTTTTCAATGCTGTTGCAACTATATACACTTCGATGGTAAGACCAATTTTGGATTCTAAGCGCCTGGAAGACAAAGAAAATAGTGAGCAAGCTCAAATTTGGGCTGCTGGTTGGCTGAGCTGAGCTGAGTTGAACTAAGCTGTCAGGTTAGCTGCCTGACAGATGAACTTAGCCGAGTTAAGTTGATTTGAGCTGAGTTGAGTTAATAGATTAACCTTTGGCACGAGGTGATTTAATTTTGTTTAGTAGTATAAATAGTGTAAAATATTAGGGGTATATGAATTACCTGCTGCTGTCGTAATGTGGAAGTTTAATACTTCTAATTCAAAATTAGACCCGACCGATGACCACGTCCACTTTTTCAGGTTTTTATCAATCACCCGACTCGAAGGACCAGAATATTTAGTAATTAAAAATTCAAAAACCGACAGTTCTAATGTATGACAAAAAAAATAAAACTGTTTTTTTTTTTATTTTGGTATCTTTTTTTTGTATTTCCTATTTTAAAATAATCTTATATTAAAATACCTAAATGAAACTCTAATAAGCGGGCAATGGAACATGTGGTAAAGGGTTACATTGTTTTACAAAATCCTTCACTAAGTTACATTCTTTTTCATTTTTCCACATTTTTGCTGGGCAATTAATAAATGTATCAGTATTTACACATCCCCAAATCATGCTGGAATATGGACTACAACCATCAGGTAGTTTGGCATACATTTTTACCTTAATAGCATTCATTTGTTCTCGAACTGAAAATTAAATTTAAATTCATAAATACGATAATTCACTATAGATAGTATGACAAGAACAATAAATTAAAACTTACTATTTTTCATGCAACTATCAAAGGAATTCATTATGACTGGAACGATATCCTGATCACCTCCATGAACACTATTTCGTAGGAATTTCTGAACACTTTCCATTTCAACTTCACCATTTTGAAGTACTCCTGAATAACGGTAAATACATTCAGGATAGCACTAAATATAATTGAATAATAATATTAATGAATTTTGTTTCTTTTCGTTTGATATGATCTTACCACATGAGCAAATGCTGGGAAATCAGCAATTGTTTTAATAGCATCAATTTCTTTGATACATTTTTGTGGTGCAGATCCTAAATCGATGTGTGGAACTCGACAGCATGAACCAATGTCCTAAAAATAAAAGAAGTCAACATTAAGAGACTCATATTTTTTAAACTTTTAAACAATGTTCTTACGTATTTAGGGAAAATTGGAGGATCAGAACAGTTAAACTCGGCTTGTGATACACTCTGAAAAATACAAACAAAAAATAGGATATTTTATTTTATTAATGTGAAAAGCTGGTAAAAATCTTCAATATTACTTAATAAATAAACTTATAAGCGGACCATTATCGATTTTCGTTCAAAAAGTTTTTTTGATGTGAGATAATTTTTCTTAAATCTCGGTCACGACTTCAAGTCGGATTTAATGGCATTCTTTCCTCCTTCCTGATATTTCCAAAAGAAAAAGAATTAAAAAAACCTATACTTTGCAGAAACTGCCTTGTTTTTTTTTCAATTCAAAACGTACAGATTTTTCGAAATTAATTTTTGTATATTTGTTTTGAACAGTCGGTCACTTTAAGTTAAATTGATTAAAACCACCTTTTTTACCTTGTATCTTTTTACTTTTCTTATGTCATATAGAATTGAAGCATTGTTTTTTTAATTGCATGTGAAAAAAATTTGGGCACAGTTACAAAAACAGATTTCATCCTATTACGCCAAATTAATTTTTTTTACGGAATAGCCACTATTTTCTCTTATTCCTTACGCATATTAAAATACAATCTCAAATTGACACCAAAAATTAATATTTATTGTTCAACAAATTTTGTTACAAATTCTTCGCTTAGGTTGAAAAATTACAAAAAAAATGCTCTTTTATTAAATTGGTAATTCCAAACTTTTCCTTATCGTTGCAAGATTTTTTTTACAGAAATGTGTAAATTATTGATTTTTTTTTTTTAAATTAATAGTATTCCAATTTTTGGGTAACTCCATTATTTAAAAAAAAAAACAGTACCATTGTTCATTGGAACAATTACAAAATTGTATGCTAGGTAATCGTAGAAAAGTGAAATTTTTGAAAGTTTTTGTACGAAAAGTACAAAATGGTTTTATTCAAAATGGCTAAATTCCGTATTATCAAATTTAAGCGTTTACAGATTCAAGATAATTATCTTGATTCTAATATAAGTTATCGTCCTTACAATTTTTCCAACGCCTACGACGACAATACTGTACATGCACATAAAAATGTCTCAAAAACATGTTTTCTTTGCGAATATCGTTTGTCTCCACAAAGAAAAGCAAAACAAAATTTATCGTTAATGATTTCGCTGTGGATTTAAGAAAAATCATACTTTTCTTGGACGTCAAAGTCATTTGAGAATAATTTGTATTGGAATTTTTGAATTTTATATTTTTGTTAAATTTTTCTCTAAAACTGCATTTACTAAAATTTAAATAAAACCTTAGTCTTAGCAACCTGAGTAACTTTAGAACTTTAACTTTACGAGTCGTGGATCGCAATCGATTTTTTTATTTTATCAAAATCAGTTTTTGAATTGTTTATTATTTTAGAAGTTGTGGTAAGGTAAGCTTTGGAACACTATTCGCTTTAAAAAATTGTATTTTTACCGTTAATATTTGCTGTTTAAAAAAAAAAAGATTAAAAGATAATTAGTAAGATGATTTTTGTTTAGAAGATTTAGATATAAATTTGTCTAGAAATTTAATCTTCACATTTTTATCACGTTTCACTGTTTTATTTTTTTAAATTGTAAATTATCCTATAGGCTTTTGTATATAATATATATATAATAAAATGAAAATTAAAAAAAAAAAAAAAACTCACAAAACACAACGCGGTTATGGCAACAAATAAAGACTTCTTCAACATTTTGTAAACTTTCACTTGGTAATATAATGTAAAAGCACACAATTGAATTTGATTTCAATTCAAAGAATGGTCCTACTTTTATACGCAAAGACTAGAATTATTTTATATTGACTATGGTTTTGGTGTATAACTGAAGGCTATCAAAATAAAGACCTTTTTTGTCATTCATTCATGTATACGAGTAGGTTACATGCTATATGCGAGACTTAAACTAATTTGGTTTAAATCTTTATGACCTCTAGAACCATATCGTCATTAGAAAAGTGTGTGGATGTTGATGAGTTATAAAATGTTAAAAGTTTAATTGAGTAGCACTATCAGATGGCTAGATTTTTTGTTTGTTTTTTATTTAAGTTTGTTTTTGTTTTAGAGTTCAAATCAATTTTAAGAACACGCATGGATAAGCAAAGGTTGTTTTCTGAATACAGTATAAGTACATACTGTATTTTTTTTTTATGTAGATCAAGGTAGTTTTTTATGATGTGAGGTACACTATATGGATTTTTGGATTTAAAAAAAAAATTAACTTTTTTTCAAACTTTAGTTTTTAGATGTTTATAAATAATATCTTAAAAATGGCGTTAAAAAGTCCTTGCTAAATTTTATATAGAAAATATAGTTTTTTAAACGGCATAATAAAATTACATATTTCGTTTTAAGTTCAATTCATTTAAGAGGCTATTTTAGTCATTTGAAAATCGAATTATACGCTTTTTTAATTTTTTTTAAACTGCTTACAAAATTTAATTAAAAAGGCTTAGCATATTTAGTAACTTTATCTATAAGAGCAAGTACGTGTGATCCAGTCGTGTATTTTATTTATGTTGTTTTCAGTCGTTTTAAAACACAAAAAAATTTGTTCGTATCAGAAAAATACGAAATTACAGTTTTAACAAAAACTTATTGTTCTATTGTAAAATTTCTTGTCACAAAATATTCTTTGAATCATTTCTCATAGATAAATGTTGTATTTGTGATTTAAAACGAGTGAAATCAACATTCGAAATTTTTTCCTGATTCCTAGGTTAGGCTGACGTGACTTTCACTAAGAGAACAAATACACTTACAACCTTTTTATGGTTGTCAAAGATCAAATTGATCATTGATAAGCATTTGAAATTTCGTAGCTTGAACTTCAATTTACTAAAAACCTGAAACTATTTTTTTATATTTATTAATTTATTTTTGTAGTTCATATCGATCTGCATCATTCTCATTAATCGAAAGTTTTCTTGTTTGTGTTCTAATTTACCGAATTTTAATATTTATCAATAATTAATTTGATCATTGACAACCGTAATAAGGGTGTTAGACCATAGTTTGGTCAGTCTTGGGGGACTTTCTTTCTCATCTTTGCGGCACTTGGAGCTTTTTATGAAGCGAGCGAGATCTCCTATATCTATATTTGCTAGATCGCTAGAATCATTGTAGTAGAAGTCTCCCAGATAGAGTCTACGTCTTTGGGATAAAGTAGTAAATGTACAGAGAAATGTATAACTCCTCTTCTTCGTCCATTTCTGGTGCAGAAATGATTCGAGAAAATCCTCAGCCGTTTTGCGTGCTTGCAAATTAAGACAGTTGGCAGTCAGAATATCTATTATTTATGGAACTGATTTGCGATCTGTTTATAAAAGATATTAAACGTTTAGAGAGCTTCACATTTAGTACTGACCAGATCTGCTTTGTCGCTCTTGGTCTTGACCCTACCCTATCTTTCCTGTAATGAAATTAAAAATTAAATAAATTGAACGAAATTACACAGATTTAAGCTTTTTATTCTCTACATAATTTTTTGTTGGAATATGTGTTTTTTTTTTTTGTAAATACGATTGTACAAAACAAGAGAGAATTTTGAAATTATTTTTATATAAAAAAAAAAAAATAAACAAAAAATTGGTCTCCTCTTTCAATGCAAGATTGTAGACGACTGATTCCGATTATGCTACCGATGTTGGCGCATCTTTCTCTCCTGAAATGTGGCGAATTTTGCTGCAGCTGACTGCAGCAACTGGTTCAAATGCAGGGTGAGTGATGCTCCCAGTGGTGAGAGTTCTCGCATTGCACGATTCTGAATTAAACAACAACAAAAAAAAAAACATTTAAAATTGTATCTAAAACTAAGGAGTTTGGGAACTCACTTCAAATGGAGATAGCTTAGCCATTTTGAAACGTTGCAATGCTTCGTGCATCCGAACAGCTTTGGTCTCTAGTTCTGGTGTTGTGGTAGGGAAAGCACTCCAAAAATGTTTCAGCAACTCACTAAGTGATAGATACAGGTGTCTGAGTTCCTTTTCCACATCGGGTGGGACAAGTTCTAGTTAAGAAACAAAAAACATAATATCATTTTCAATTTTCTACACATCAATCTGTTTTAAAAACTTACGTGCTAATGACTGCTCCTGGAAACCTCGCATTAGAGCCCCACCAGGACTGAGTTCACCCAAAGCATTCACAGCCGCTGTAGCACTCACAGGACATCTTTGTTGGGATCTGTGACTCCAGCTTTCAGCGACACGTATCAGTTGATATTGTGTCTCGTCTAGCTCTCTCGGATCATCGTGGGTATCTTGGTGTGAAACAGGAACGGGTCCGTGCATATAACGCTCGCCTTTGGCCAGATTTAGTAGCTGAGACTTTTTACTCGAACTCTGGACAACAGAGTCGACTTCATCATCACCCACAGGATCGCCGAGATCTTCGTAGGAAATTTTTTCCATGATTCGCATTTTTTTTGGTTGCTTTTCTGGACTGCAGACTTGGGGTTCTCCATTTGCTAGAGCTTTCTTCTGTTTTTTCTCGCTCAAGCCGTTTAAACCCAAGTCATTTTTATTCGTATCCGTTTTGGATGACGTACTTTGATTGGGTGTGATTGTTGTGCTATTTGGATTCGTTACATCAGTACAGGTTTTTAGGACCTTAAAATATGGTCTGATTAGTCACAAGGATTAGGATTATATGTATTTTTTTTTTTTAATAATTACCATAATTGAGTGCTGATTAAAGCGTTTGATCATATTTTGATGGACTATATTCCCACTATTTACAAGATGTCTATCTCCACTAACACTGGCGAAGCCCTCGTCCAAAGGAACATCTTCAAATTGTCGCAAGTCTAGTAAGGGATCACCAGATCCTTGTTGCACAGCAACTTTCAAAGCTTGATCATCTATTTTACCACATTCACTAAAAATATCTTTGGTCCCTGCTGTGATGCGATCACGATGGAAATAATGCGATTGAAAGAATTTGGTCCAAAATTCTGATTCAGATAATTTGCCAGGAACGTTCTCCTGATGCTTGCGTTTGACTGCTGGATATGTTTTGAATATACAATGAATGATATCGGCTGTGAGATTGTATTTAAGGCCGTTACAGCCGTCAGTTTGTGGTTTGATATCAGCTAAAAACGCTCCGGAAACACCTGCAAAATATAAAAGAAGTAATGATTTAAAGATATGGCTTAGGAAAAATGTGAACTGTACGGATTTCGGAGTATTAAATAGAACCATCCTCTTCTCTAACAAATACAATAATAAACTATACAAAATCAAAGTTTTTTTGGCCATTGACCTATTATTTTGAACGTTTTGTTTAAAAAACTTGGCTCAGCCAAGAAGGTATTCTACGGCTTTCTGCTTTTTGTTCAGGTTAGTGTCGAAAGAGCTCTTCGTTAGATCCTTTTCGTCAACACGCACTTTTACACACTGGACCAAAGATCACTTAAAGAATCTTAGTGTGAAGACAATCCAGCAGATTTTCATGCGATCTTAACAATGTCCTTGCTTACGCCCCATACAGTAGGGCTGGGATGATTAAAGCCTCATATAGGGTCTCATTGGTTCTTTGAGAGAGGGTTACTGTACAAATCTCTTTTTAGCCCAAATGAACGGCTATTTGCAAGGTTAATCTTCGTTTTTCTTCGCCAATAAAGTAATTTTCGATGTAGTAATAGATCCCAGACTAACGAAGTCTCTGAATACTTTGAAGTTATATCTTGGGTCTCTCTTCTCCATGATGGCATAAACTTATCTCAAATCTTTCCCGAAATCAAATAGTTCGGTATTGTTTTTGACGATTTTTTTTTTAATAATTCTCGCGTTTCAAGGGATTCGACTACCCTTAACACAGTAGGAATTTATAGGGTTTAAGAGATTTTCATGCATATTGGTTTTGAACATTTGAATATTGTATTGGGGGGAGAGAAATATAAATAACAGCTAGATAACACAGCTTCACAGAACGGAAATCGACCCTCAGATGAGGAAAAAGATTTGTTGCATCTGCGGAAGTTTGTTACGCAAATACTGCTCAAGTACTATTCATGGACATTGGCAGAGCCGCATTGTGTTAAAATTACAAATGCGAAAGAAAATTCGTTCCATGGAATCATCTCTCAAATATGGGACGAGCCATGAGACTTTCTGGTATGCGTTTGCCGCAAACAAATATTATATACAGTTGCGGTCAAAATAATAGTAGTGAAAGTAAAATATTTATAAAGCTCCTTTTTCTGCATTTCGTGATAGCCTTAAAAATAAAAACTTAGTTACAAATTGATAAACAGACAATTTATCAAAAATCATGTATCACAAAAATTTGTTTTCGTTTATAAAGGACAAAAAAAACAAAAGTTAAAATCAAATCTGCTATACTGTAGCCATAATGCTGGAGAGGAAATGCCAACAAAATGGGTCATTCAGCAATTCAATAACACAAAAGATACAAGTAAACTTACGAAGCGGTGGTTTCTTGCAATAAGAGTAAAAATGATGGAATACCGAAAACAGACATGAAACTTAATACTAGTTTAAGGTACAGACATGAAAAAATTAATTTTACTTCCTTCTAAAGTAATTAAAGATGCATTTACATTACACTACAATTTTTTAGACCGCTGTTTTTGGAAAACATTTCAGGATTTCAGTAAAATGGAAGAAAAAAACTTTAATTTAAATTTTTTTTTCTTTATTGAAGATTTACTTCTATCATCAATATTATTTTAACCGCAGCTGTATTGTTGAAGACGACCGTTGGAACCCAAAACGAAGTAGTGTTACGATTTTTTTTTTTTTTGTACAAATGTGTACCTATGGGACATTACAGTATTTTTGGCCTTCATTTTTGGTTTGAACTTTGTGTGGTTGGCTTTTTAACTCAAGAAGCATACAATAACCTTCAAAACCTCCTTACAACTCATTTCAAACCATGCATTTATTTTCTTTCTATTTGATAGATTTAGCGCTAGTCGGGATACAAAATTTCACAACCGAAAGAATTAAATTTGTAAATCATATTGCTCCGAAATCTACATCATGCACAGAGACTAGTTGACGTTCATGTTCTAGTTGACTTTTTTGTACTGCCAAACGGTTCTCATAAGTTTTTTTTTTTTAAACTGGATTTATTTGGCACCAGAAATTTGCAATAAATGCACAAAGATCCCATGTGCCTAGAAGCGTACTAAACTAAGGGCTAAGATTTGAGCATAATTTTCAGCTGCTCTAGTTTATCAACCAAAATCAGTTGATTAGTTTAATTCATGATTAACTACTCAAAATATGGATTCTCAGAGGTAAAAAAAAAATAGTTTAAGTGGACATTCGGCAATTAAAAGTTGGCAATAATCATGGATTAAAGATAATCAAATGTGAACAAATTTGCCCTAATAGTGTATTTACCAGGACAGAGGTAAGACTTAATTCTAGAACTTCTTTCAAAATTCGAGTCGGCTTGTCTACAAGCTGAGTGAGGTGGAGCGGAAATCTCTTTATAGCTTCTTTCGGGTGTTATCTGGTCAGCGAAGCCAAACAAAATGTTCAACATTGATAATTTGAGTGTGAGAAAGGATAAAAGGAAACAATTTTGGAATAGAACCATTTCGAGCGTCAAGTTCATGAGAAGTTAATTTTGCATCCAGGTTTGGAAGTTAACGCAGCTTTGTATATATGAGAGGAAAGAAAAGATAAGGCGAACGACTTCTTATGGATACACCATGTCGAGTTTCCATTTATTGGTCATACATCCCCACTAAATTGTACAAACGAATTGGTGTATTCTCCTAACCAAGTCATCTTCCACTGCTCTAAGAAGAAGGAAGGCGATTTCTACATGCTTCTACATTTTGCAGTGTTGACAGATAAGAGTTCGTAGCTATCTGCCTAAGTAAAAATGAACAATGAAAAGAAAAATCAATTAATTAAAACACAAATACTCACCAATTTCCTGTTTCTTAGCATTTTTCTTGTCCGTATACTCCTTCGCGTGTGTCGCCCAAAATTCCTCACTCGTCAACACCTGTGTTATGACCAAATCTTTGTACAATTGCAATAAATTTGGATTCTCCGATAGAATTCGATTTTTCTCTTCGAGTTCTTTGTCGACTTTTCGTTTAAAATTAGGCAAAAGCTGTTGCAGCAACTCCTTGACTTTGTCCCGATCGGCAAGCTGAGCTTGTAATCCATTGCGATTGACAAAATGAAATGTAGAACTATTCCCATCGTGGAGTACAACTTGAAGTTGAACTTTTGGCTTACCCTCAGGTGAAATTTTTTGCACTAAAATTAAAAAAAAAAAAAGAACATAAAATTGAATAAATTGATGTAGATATCCACAATTTTTTTTTTTAACAAGAAATCAAAAAAGAAGAAGACCAATTTCTGGAAATCAGTTATGAAGGTCAAAATGTGGGTAGGTATCTTGCTAGATACACACTCGGTTTTTTCTAGATTTCAAATTTCACAATGAAATTTTTCGGGCATTTGCTTAACCCACATTCAAAAATTACAGAGAGAACAAAGCCCCACATTGTGACGACCGACAAAGAAGCTTACTTTTTATATCGGCAAATCGATGTGACACAGCCACTGTATCGCGATGTTCGGCCATCCACGCGAGGCGCTCGTTCATTACGTAAAGCGTGCCATCGCCCTTTTTGAAGCGCACTTCGCCCATCTGAAGCAGAACATCCTCACTGCTAGTAGTCATGATTCTTTTATTCTTCTCGAATAGGTTTGGCCCAGGTTCACCGGGAAAATGAAGCAAGTAAATTAATTGGAGGCGATCCCACTATTCGGTATTTAAATTTCTGGCAGTTCACTGAATTCCCTAAACGAAAAGAATTAATAAAAAAAACACTTTAATTTGCAAAATGATTATTTATTAAGAATTTTTTTTTCCATAGATCACAAGAGGTAGTAAAGTAGTACCACGATATTTTTAAACCATCGAAAATCACATTAAAAATAAAATTCTTGTTAAAATCTTTAACTTGCACTTAACAATGAGGAACTGATAAATGTTTTTGAAATAAAATCATAGCCAAATATTAACAATAAAATAGAAAAATTAATAAAAAAATCCATGAGCACTTTTAGAACGAACCTCTATTTGGTGGGCAGCCATTTGCAAATTGCATATTTTTTGATAGAAATGTCAGACGCGCTGTCAAACGGTAGTAGAGCAACGTTTCCATAGCGTCTCTTCTCAAGTAACTGAAATTGAAATAGAAGAAGAGGCGAAATCGAAAAGTTTTCCTACAAGAAATGCATAAACAAATTTGTTTTTTAGGCAAGGGGGGTGCGGGAAGGTCAAATGAAAACCGTTTGTTTGGAAGAGAAGAGAAAAAATGCGCCAGCGCACTCTCTTTTGTGTGAAAAGATACAGAAAGTCAGCTGTTTGGAAATGCCACCGGAACATGTGAAATTGGGAGAATTGTTGCTTGAGCGACAAAGATACAAAATGTCATAAGGGATGTGTTGAAAGATTTTAAATACAAAATATATATTTAAGGGTACTATTTCACTGAAAAACCAAGATAGTTGGCCTTATCATGAATAATTCGTATTCGTATCGTAGATTTGTTACGTATGGCAGCTTTTTTTTCTTTCAATATCTTGGGAGTTTTGTCTCTACAAAAGGCGGAACCGAACATCTGATGACATCTTGTCAACAGCCGTATTAAAAAGGGAAAGGCTGCTTTCGGAATGCTGTCCGAAATATGGAGAAACAACGCTATAAGCTTAAAGACCAAGCTGAGACTGTTCCGCTCCAATGTTGAATCCGTGCTTCTGTATGGGTGCAGCACTTGGAAAATCTTAACAACTGTCACAAGGAAGCTAAAATCGTTCGTGAATGGGTGTCTACGAAACATCTTAAGGATTTTTTGGCCCAACCGTATTTCTAATGAAGAACTTCATAGAAGAAAGGGTCAAGAATCCATTGACAGTACTATTAGCAGACGTAAGTGGCAGTGGATTGGTCATACGCTTCGAAAAGGCAACGATTGCATTGCTGGCCAAGCGATGCAACGGAACCCACAGGTAGGCAGAGAGGGTCGGGTCGGCTGAGAAGCACATGGCGCAGGACAATCGAAAGTGAATCTGCACAGTTGGGGAAGAGTTGGAGAGAACTACGTTATATTTCCAGAAACAATACACGATGGCGCGTAGGAGTAGTAGAGGCCCTATGCTCTTTAAGGGGATCACAACGGACTTTTCAAGGTCTGAGGACCTAAGTAAGTAAGTAAATGGCAGCCTTTTAACAAACAGCGTTTGTGTGTACTTTTTACTTTTTGCATTCACTTTTTGATTGTAGTTAAGATTTTAGGATTCCATTTTCCATACATCAGAAAATGATATAAGTACTGGTAGCGGTACACGCATTGGCTTATTTATTAAGTGGACTGCTAGTCATACTTCATCTCCATACAAAATTTATAAACAAAGTATTCTACGTATTTCTAAAAGTCCTCGGTATTTGGGGGACAGCGTACACTATCTAACGTCAGAAGCCACAGCGTAAACGCATTGATCGATTTACTTAATTTTTTTCTTTAAATATCTATACAGGCTATCGTAAATTAATCGTTCAAAGTGAAAACGTTTTTTTTTTTTCAAAACTCTACTTAAAGTGGAATTTAAAGAGATTATTTTAGGAAAACTTAAAACTTGACATTCTCCGGGTTCAAGATCAATTCAGTTCAGTTCAGTTGAAAGGTTCTGCTTGGTCACATGTTACAATATATCTGAAAAAGTTATAACTTTTATGACAAACAGAAAACAAGGTATGCTTATTATGAACGCCACGTCTCCATTTTAGAAAACTGATGACGTAGTAGTCATCTCCGATGCAGACAATCGAGTTTTTTTCAGTTTCATTGTTGTTGTTTTCAATTTAAAAAAATGTTTTGTCCAAATCCATAACTGCGGGCGAACTGCTGATGAGAAAGATGACTATGAAGCCACGGAAAACCTGCCAAAAATCTAATGAGCATACCTTGTTTTCTGTTTATCATGAAAAATCAAATCATCGCAAACTAAATTGAATCTTGAATCCGGGAATTCATTTGTAAAGAATTTGTGAAAGTAATCAAACGATCTTTAAAATTAAAAAAAAACTTATATTACTGTTTATTGGGCAGAAAAAGAAAACGCATTTATATGCGGAGGGTTATGGAATGGAGGTCCAGAAGTTCCCAAGGGCATTCAAAAGCCTTCCGAAACTGTTTTATCGGCACAAAAAATGCTTTTCTCACAACAATTCTAAGAAGAGAAATTTACTTCTTAATTTCTAGTCAGAATCAACTCAGAAGCACTAATACATAAGCATTTTCATTTGATTAATCATTACTAACACAAATGTAAGACTTAAGAATTTATTGAGTGAAAACGATTTCAGAATGAGTGAAACCAATCGAAAACATCATAGTTTTTTTCGAAGTTTCAAGGAATCTGGAGGAAATCGGATAAACATAAAAATTACTAAATTCTGGGATAGCTTCCACTTTGAACCATATTTTTTGGAACACCCTATTAAAAAAAAATATTAAAAATATTTGATCTGAAGAAAAAGATAGAGACACAAACAAACAAGAAGTTTACGTTCGTTCGTTTTTGTATGCGACGATTGGACCCCAAATAATTGGGGCCTATAACAAAAAAACTACAAGTAACTAGTATTTCTAGCTACTCCTAGCAAAATTTTACAATTTTCCATACAAAACTGAGCACTTTCGCTTGTAATACAATTACTTGTAGTTTTATGTTATTATTCTCAGTTGGGCCGTTTGTTGTTGAGGTGTTCGAGTTTTTAACAGTAGGATGTAAAAATATTATTTGTAATCGAGACATTGTAACGAGAAAAGTTATTAAAGAGTTTTTATTAGCTTTTCTATCAGTTTTTATCGCTTAAAAATAAACATATTCAATAAGATTTTCTTAAAAATCCTACCAATTTATGACTGCGGTATTCTCTGTGTAGAATAAAAGTTGCCTGGAATCAATAAAATCTTTTTTAAAAATTTTTCGTGTTTTGTTTGATTATTTATTATTGTTTTTTTTTTTTTTAATTATTCACCCCTATTACAGAATCCGACGAATGGATTGCAGCGGGATTCGCATTTATTTCAACCATATTTTCTTTTGTGGAAATCGCTGATGAGGAATTGTCATAGTGGAAATGGTAAGGTAGTTCCTCGTATTGATAATATAGTTCACCCTGCAAGTTCATTATTGCTTTAAATGCGAATGCGAACCCTGCGAATCACGTTGACTCTCCCCGAGAGTAAAGTATTGCAAATTCCGTAATAGGCATGATTATCAGTTCCTTACTACGACCGACACTTAGTAAGCATCAAGTTTAAGACTTGAATCGACTTGCAAATTTTTGCTATGACTTTTAATATAGAAAGAATTGTGGAAATCACTTTTATATGTATTCTTTATCATCGCAGTGTCTTTTTTGGTAGTTATCAGATCGGACAACACCATATTCCGTGATTGAATATTTTGGATATATGTATGCATACTATATTTGCATATCCTGATGTTGGAATAAAAATGCAGGGACATCATTACTTTAACTGATTTAACTATCAAATGTTTCATAAACATCAAAAGCCAACTCTGGAAAAATTCAAAACCTCTATACAAATAGAATTAAAAGACAATATTTTCATTTTTTTTATAAAATTATAAAGCTTTTTTTATTATATACAAAAAAAAAATATGTAAGAAAATAACAAAAAAAAAAAATTAATAAATTACAATTGAGTTCAAAAATTGTTTTACAAGAATTAAATAATTATTCCTTATATTTCTTTAACAGTATTAAAAGTTTAATTTTAAATAACAACAATATTGTTTATTTAATTAAAATAATATTATTTAATGTTCTTATAATAATTTTTGTTTTAAATCGTATTCGTATTCAAAGTGATGTTACATGTTGTTTCGTATAAAATGATTTTTAATGCCTGCTGGCGTCTGAAGCCAGAAAATTTATTATTATTATAATTAAGTGTGTGTTGTTTAACACAAAAAGACTACAAAGAGTCGTAAACAAAGCCAATTTTTGGCGAATGTTAATATACGTTGAATTAATTTTGAATAAATTCAAAATTTAGTTCATATAAATGTACATAAAGTACAAACATTTGATTGATTTATCGATAAAAATCGATTAAGTTTATTTTATGCGAGCATAAAACGATTTTGGTTTTTATCACTTACAGAATTTCTCGAATACATTTTGAGAACGCGAGAAATCTAAAGGACTCTTAGCCAAATTCAACAAAAATCATACAGAAAGTTAAGATTTCAAAGAAAAAGCATTAGAAGAAGCAAGCTCCATCTAAAGTTTTCTCTTTGAAATAAAAACCTTCTGAAGTTTTCGCTTCGTCGGACTAAAAGTATCCTGAACATTTTTCAACCTCAAGACGATAGAGAATTTCAGCAAGCAATAGGGTTTGGGGACTAGGTCCCCGGAACCCTTTTGTACACCCAAAGTGAAACTCTCAAACCAAAGGCTTGGATATCTAGGATAAGCACTGAAGAACCAAAGTTCAACAATGAAAATGCCAAAAAGCCTACCTTCGAGGTTCGATGAGTTTTAAATCAAATGTGCAAAAGGGGGTGAGTACTTTGTAGATGTTAACATCCAGAGAGGCTTCAATACTATAAGCAGAGGAGGGAATAATAATCTAAAAGGAACTAAACAAGAGGTAAGGAATTTGAAAAAAAAACCAGTACAAGTACTAATTCCGTTCTCCGTCCGAGCTTCTTGTCAGTTCCACTCAGTTCATTCTTCCCAGCAAAAAACTCATAGCAAGACTCCAATCTTTCAGTAAATTCCACTCCGCACTCGGAGCATGTGCCTTTCGGCGAGTTGTGCCTTTCGGCGAATTGTCTAAAGATTCCATAGAAGAGTTTCAAAATAGAAACCCTAAGTTCTAGATTTTAATTCTAGAGGGCTATCCTTGATGAGGCGTAGCGTAATACTGACGTTTAAATGCCAGATTAATAAATATAATTTTTGGCGAAATCAAAATGGATCCCGTGAAAACACTCCATTCATGAGGTTTTTGAAACATTTTCCAAACTACCACAATGGCAGCCAGGAAAATCCTCCAAAAACCTAACGAAATGGTTTTTCGAGACACCATTTTGAAAAGCCAAGTGCAAATAGTCTAATGATAGTTTACTCTACTAAAAATAAAATATAACCTACAATATTATTATACCAAGTGTTGAATGCGATGACCGACCTCTTTAATGATCTTCAGCTGACTTCTTCTTACGGCAGTTTTCGACGGTGTGTCCTCTGTAGTTGCAGTGAGAACATCTATTACCGCCACCGCTTCCCCTTTCTGTCGATGGTTTTGGTCCTGGTGCCTCGAAAGCTTCGGTATTGTTATGCTCAATAATTCGACCCTTCTCCAGCAGATCTCTGAATGTCTTGACATCATGACGAGCAATGTGTTTGCGATAGTTGACGTGTAACAATCCATAAATCAAGTCGATCTCAGTCTCTTCATTGTGACGTCCTTCAGGCAATTGTGCTAACAAAGCACGCTTCTGGCACACAAATGTGTCTATAGCAACGCCTGCGTCCTGGCTAGACTGAAAAATCTCCATGTAGATCTGGTATGCTGGTTTTGTTGGTGAGAAATGGCTACGAATAAGCTCGATGGCATCACTCCACGTTTTTGCTTCCCTCTTGACACCTTGCCACCATGTGGATGCAAGGCCGTAGAACAGCAAGGAAATACCACGTAATGCGTCTTCATCATTGATGTGCTCAATTTCTTTGTAGGTTTCCATTGAGGTGATGAATTGCTCGACGGCATCATGGTCACGCTGTCCTCCGAAACGGGAACTGCAATTGGTGAAACTTCCCTTCGACTGTGCGGGTGCTGCTGCTGCAGCAGCTGCTGCTGGATTGCCAGCTACAGCTGCAGCTCGTACTGCTTCAATCAACTGTTGAAGTTGCTCTGTGGTCATTTGAACTACTGACATGTTTGCACTTTTGGTTTTATTTTATAGAAACAATTTAAAAAAATATATATATAATTCACTTTGATGAGTCAGAACAGAACAAAGCCAATTTGTAGCGAATGTCTGTCTGGTTGTTCGAATACGATGCGAGTGAGTGCTCGATTGAGTAGAGACTGGTTTAGAATTCTGTTCATATGGCTTTTATATGGTTGGTGTTTAAAGTGTATTTGGCATAGTGATGAAATCATTGAGTGTTTGTGTTTTTTGTTATGTATAGCAGAAAGTAGGTACAGTAGATAGAGGAATAAAAGCTTTGTTAAAATTAAAAAAAAAAAAAATTACGCTGATGACAAAATTCTCGTGAAACGCCTCTATTTTTAGGGTTGTTTGCTATCAGTTATCAGAATAACAGAAAGTAATGTTTTTATTGAAGGCTGTTTTATTTACCTAGTTACTTTCGCTAATTTATTTAAATTTGCTCTTTTAATATGATTTGGTTGTTCTTGATTAATTTTTGTTTTTAATAATCTGGAATATCTGACTATCTGTACCTTTGACCAACTTACCTACCTACCTACCTACCTACTTTGTATTTGGACTTGTTTTTCTTATCTGCTGTTGTTTTGTATAAAATATTTAAAATGTGTATTTGGTAGCCCTGCGCTATTAGCTTCCCGTATCATCCCAAAATATGTTTACTGCTTATGTGCACCCGAAACCAATAAATTGTATTTTTTTTTTTGGTAAAAAATGACGTCATCGATTAATTAATATGGAACAAAAAACTCGAAAAAGTTTTTATTCTTTGCTGGATGTTTTTAAGAAGAAAACACAACTATTTTTTTTTGTTGGAATAAGAAATTGGCATTCAAATGGCATAACTATGGAAGCGGATTTTTCTACGCATTTAAATTTAATATTAAGTTTATGTACAGGTAGGTAGGTAGGTAAATTTAATGAACCTACATAGAGTGACCAGAAAAAAAAATATCTTCTTTTTCAGTGGACTCAAACTGTTCCAAAACATATAAAATAATTATCCTCCAAAGATGAGCCGAAAATAATGAGTTTTAGAGGTCGCTAGAACTTTTTTTCTTCAATTTTTAGCTAAGTTTCGAATAATTTTGCTATAGGAACCTACCTTGGTTCATGGTTAACGATGATTTAATAATTAGGGTAGACATTTTATTGGGGAAGAATTTTTAGAAGAAACACTAGGTTTGGCCATTACGGTAAATAAAAAGAAGCTAAAAAATGACGTACCGAGCATTTATCAATACAAAGCGATTGCCGTACTTTTTTTCTAAAATTGATTCAGTTTTACGACGGTGGTGGCAGTTAAATTGTCTGCAAAGTTCAGGGTCATGTTATTTTACAACATTCACTCTTTATCACTTAAAATTGGATAACACTAGTTTACAAATTTTCGGTTCATGGTGAGTACCTGCACAAAAAATTTTGGGTTGCTGAACAAGAAAATGACATTCATATATTTTTCCAAAGAAGCGTTCTCGAGATACATGTTTTTTGCTCTATTTTCATATCTTAGCAAAAATATGAATAACTTTAATTCTAATTTTTGAATTCTTAAATTTCTTTCCTCTTTCCAACGATATATTTTTTGTGTTAATCGGACCAGAAACAATCGAGTAACACCCCCTCAAAGTGTACAAAAACATGATTTTTCGACCTTTTTGGAAAATTATTTGAAAAATCATGTTTTTGTACACTTTGAGCGGCTGTGTGTGCAAATTTTTGCAATTCTTTCAAAAAACAGAGATTCAAAAAACAACGATTTTAAATCTATTTGCATCCATTTTTTTTTATTTAAATGAATAGGTATGATTTGAAGAAAAAAATTGCCGTGAAATCGCTCCTAAATCATTTTTTTTTTTTTTGAAAGGAATTCGACATTATTGATTTTACAATTTTTTTAGATTAGTTTTTGTTAATTTTTTGTGCTTTATATTTTTTAGATTTTTTTCTTAAACTAGGTCTATATTTATTTTGATAGAAAATCTAAATTCGTACAAGATGCTTCTTAGGCTAAGTTCTCAAATTCGGTATTGTTTTCGAGTTATACCTATATTGGTAGGTATAGACTCCTACCAACCAAAAATATTTAAGAATAACTAGTACCTACCTATGACTGAATTGAAGAATTTAGAAGAATCGTGTGTTTTAACTGTGCATGGATATCACAACATAATGCCTATTCAAAAATAAAAACCCGTGAACGCAATTGTTCCTTACTAAACTGTTTTATAATAACAGCAAATAGATTAGGCTATTATCTAGGTATTTGCTATTATTTACCAAATTTTAAACACGAAAAAATACATGAAATGTCTCATGTCTATGAGTTCCGATTAAGCGTTATTCATGATGTACTTATACACATTCCTATGTATAACATATTTTATTCATAGAAGCTGTAGCGTCATGTCATTAATTTCATCAAGTTGTTAAACCGAATAATGCACCTACATACCTACATTAGTGAAATTACTGCATGTGGGGAATACCTATTGTAACTGAAAGTATACATACATAAATACATACTACAGTACAGGAACGTTCAAATGTACAGTTAGGTAGGTATACGTCATCATCATCTTCTGCCTTGGCAAAGTTTCATTTTTCACCTACATACTACCTACCTAGATAACCGGTTTATCGTGTTATGTAGGTATAAAGATTGAAATTTGTTAGGTACCTTACCTATGCTTATAATTTCATTATCAAAACTAAAAAATATTTAAAATCAGTACATCTTCATTATAGGTGCACAAGCACATACATATGTGCATACATACCTATATATTATTATATTTATTATTATGTTCCAATTCAATCGAAAAAAATTGTTTTCTTCTAATAATAAAGCCGGCCGGCTAAAATGACGTAATAGAGACCGGCCGGCATCTGTGTTTTTTTCTTTAGTAAACTTTTGTATTATACATATACAATTTTTTCGTGTTTTCTATTTTATTTGTGTGTGTACATTTCATATACATATTCAATAGAAAAAGCTTCGTTTGGCACTCAGAGTGTCAGTAGTTTTGTTATTTTAAGTTTCCCTTTCGATTCTCTTGCTAAATGAACTTTTATTTCCCTTGACATTGAAAAAATGATATGATTATGAGTCAGCTTAATTCAATTCGTTTTTTGGTTGTAAGTAGGTACATATTGGATTCATATCCAATTATTCAGAATCCACAATGTTTAAAATGGATAAAAAGAACAACTGTTACAGTGGAACGTTTCCTATTGTTTTATGCTTTTTTTAAGAGTCAAAAGGTTGCTAAAAAATAAATTAATTTGATTAATTGGTCAGTGACGGAAGGCTTTTTATGTTATATAAATTGAAAAAAAAAATGTTTCACATACTCCACAGTGACTCACTTCGTATTAGTAATTTTATTTATAAATGTAGGTACAAAGCTGACCCTGCAGACGTTGTCCTGCCCTGCAAAATGATTTTTATTTTGCACTTGCATTAAGTGTCTCAAACACACAGTTAGCATTAGCAAATAAGTTTGAAGTTTTTCTGACGCTTGAGCAGAGCATGCCACATAAAGTTTTTCATGAAACAACACGGAAGTCATGGAAAAAGACAGGTGTTTTAAAGTTATTTATTCACTCAGTATTCCGCGCTTTTCTCTACACTATTCCTCACATTTTCCGCAGCTTTCCAAGCTTTTCTCTGTGTTTTTTTTCTATTTGCTCTGCGGTATTCTACGCTTTTTTCTTAAGTACACTTTTTCATTACTTCTAATGCTATTTTTTACGGTATTTCGCGGTCTTTCAGCAGTATTACGCTCATTTTTACCGCGATAGCCCGATGTATTTCGTATATTTAACTCAATTTTAAGAAAATGTAACTACATATCGTTAGTATTTAACGAAATAAACTAAACAGCTATTTTCCGCGATATTCAACGATACTTCATCAGTATTTCGAGCCTTTTGGGATGAATTTCAGCGCATATTTTCAGTGAATTTTTACGCTTTAATCCTGAATTTTCCATGCTTTTTTTCTTTTTTTCCGTTCTATTTTGTGGTTCTTCTTTCTCGATTTCTGTCATTTTTACGGTATATATGCTTTTTCCGGTGGTATTGAACCCTTTCTTTCATTTACTTCCCATGCTATTTTCTGCGATTTCCACGATATTTTACCAGTATTCTACGCTTTTTTCCACGGTATTCCGCGCATATTTTTTGGCTTTACGATTTTTTTTCTTGTCTTTTTTAAATAGTATTTTACGCTTCTTACGCATACGATCTTATGCCAGTATTTCCCGTTTTTTCAAGGTTTTGTTCGCATTTTAATTCGGATTTTCACGCTTTTTTTCGCGAATAACAATGTTTTTACGGTAGTACTAAACCTCTTTTTCATTACTTCACATTTTTTTCACGAAATTCCACAATCCAATACCTAATCCAATTTCTAAAATTAAACAAATTAATGAAAACAAAACAAAAATCCCAAAATTGTTTATTGCTAAAAAAAGTTCAGTTTACTAAATTGCTAAAATCTAGAAGTTCCATCAGATGGACAATTTTTAATCATAGATGATCCAGATATCTGAATCATTTTCAAATGAATAATCTTTCGGACAATTAATCCTGGTGTGTACTATGTAATGACAATGAGTGCATGGCCTACTCGATTCATCGCTTATACCCTCAATAGCTCGACCCTTCTCCAGTAGATCACGAAAAGTCTTGACATCATTACGAGCAATTTGTTTTTTGTAATTCACGTGTAACAATCCATAAATTAAATCGATCTCAGTCTCTTCATTGTGACGTCCTTCAGGTAATTCTGCTAACAAAGCTCTCTTTTGACACACAAATGTGTCTATACTGGTGTCTGCTTCCTGACTTGATTGGAAAATCTCCATGTAGATCTGGTGAGTTGGTTTGGTAGGTGAGAAATAGCTGCGAATCAGTTCAATGGCATCGTTCCAAGTCTTTGCTTCTCTCTTGACACCTTGCCACCATGTAGATGCAAGGCCGTGAAACAGCAATGAAATACCACGTAATGCTTCTTCATCACTGATTTGCTCAACGTCTTTATAGAGTTCTATTTGTGTTATAAAATACTCAATGACCTTGCTGTCACGTTCACCATTGAAAAAGGATGAGCAATGAGCAAAACTCTTTTTAGCATTCATAGATCGTGTAGTTGTAGTCACTTTTGGAATATATTCCAAAGATGAAACGCATACTGCTTCAATCAAATTTTGAAGTTGTTCTGTACTCATTTGTTCTACTGACATGTTTACACGTTTGTAGAAACGACAAAGTTTATACCATAATTCACTGTTATAACTTGGAACGTAAGCAAAATAGCTGTTACAATTTGTAGTTTTGTTTATAGTAACTTTAGTTAGGTAAAGCTCTTTTATAGCAATATTTTTTTTTGCACAGTTTGCTTTCTACCCCGACCACAGAATAAAGTCAGTTTTTCTATCAAATAACTGTTATACACACACAATTTGAAACGATTGAGAGGACAATAAACTAAATACTATGTGAAAATTCTGTTTCTTTAGAGCTTTTGTATGATTAGTATAGTAATCGTTCCCATGTTTAGGTATGTTTATTGGTATTGCCTTTCATGGTGAAATTATGTATTTCCATACAGAAAAAAGGGAAACATCTGTGACAACACATTTAAAGGCTTCACATTTTTTTGCTATTGTAGTAGATCTTTTATAGTACAAAATAAGAATTACAAAAATTAAATACTGTTTTTACCAATTTTTTTCAGAGTTTAGTATTTATTTCGTTATTTGCATGCCTCCATTATTTTAAGATCAATAGCAATCTTTTTTAGAACGTACAAAATAAAATGAACCACTGAATCGCATGTCCTTCCTCTTATGGATTAAGATATTAAGGTTGCTAACATTTTTTAATTGATAAGTTTTGGAAATACGGTTTTACAAAAATAAAAAAAAAAATAAAATTCTATTTTCAAGTGACTCAAACAGCTTCTTAAGTGAATTTGACTTCAAAACGAAGTATGTATGAGTTTGATTTCTTCTATAAAGATGAATTTTAATAAGAAAAATTGAAAATCGTTAAAAAAAACTATATTTTATACATAACATTTTGAAAGGACAAAATTTAGATATTTTATGTATCAACATCTAAAAAATAAATTTTGAATAAAAAATTGAGCCGTTTTCGAAAAAATATATTTATCAAAAAAATTTTGAATTTTTTTTTAAATCAAAGAAAACAATTTTGGAAAATTTGTTTACTTATTTATTTTACTACGGCAACTTAAAAGCTTTCATCAAAAAAATCGTTGAAATCAAGTGAATCATTAATTAAGAAACCAGAATTTAAAAAAACGTTCTATAGCCGTTTATAACAGTTTTTGAAAAGGGTTTTCATAAAAAGATATACTTTATTGAAAAAAAAAAAAATGACAATTATTATATTTTGAATGGAAGTCGTAGGAGCTATTTTTGAGAAAAATAGTTTTTCTAAAATCGGTATATGCCAGGTATGTATGATATAGGTACCTATGATTTGTTACAAATAACTTACTAAATTCGACAGTTTAAAAACATTAGTGTAAGTGGCTATAATTATTTGATTTGGACAAGATTAACAGCACTTAAAGCTTAAAGTAACAGCATTTAAAGTTTAAAACATAAGTTATATATCATATTTCAATGGCGTTCGCTGATTTTTATCTTAAGAAATGCATGTAGGTACATAATATATGCAAGCATATGGTGCGGTTGCTAAGATAGTTGCTGGAACATTCAAAAAAGAGCAAAAATAGCATATTATTTCACTTTCAATATAAAACATTTTTACAATGTGAAATAAAGTATACTTGAAATAGATATATAGAATTGAAACAAACCAACCTTTTATTTAATTGAAATAATAGGCTTCTATGGCGTATACGTACTTTTTTTCAGATTTTCCCGTTTTTATATTGATATTCGATAGTATATTTTATTTTCAAATAAAAACTGTGTAAATAGTAAATAGTCATTAAGTGGGAGCGGGCGAGTATGGCCGCTACATACTGTGGTTATTGAACGGTGGACAGTAATCAGAGTTGTAAAAACAGCAGTCTTTTCGGCACTGCAGTGAATTGACTAAAAATACTAATTTTTTTAGGTTTCATAATTTACAAAAATACTTTGACTGTAAGACAACATTCAGGCGTACTACCACACTTTCATGACACTTTCTTGTAGGAATATAGAGTTTTGAAAGTAACTTTAAGTTAAAGAAATTAAATTTATTTTTTTATTTCTTATTTAGTTTTGTCAAATATAACACCGAAAAACTTATATTTAACCCTTAAATTCTCCTATATGTCTCTCCTATGTGTCATAAAATGTAGGTCTTTAATTACATTACATTCAAAATACCAATAACCAATTTTGTCCTGGATCTGGATCTGTAGTGCAGATGAAAACAACATAATAATCTTTCATTAATTTACTAATCTAATAGTCTAGTGAGCAAGGCATCTTCCTATTGGATAGAGGGGTCACCAGTTCAATTCCTATTGACGTAATAAATATTAACTTTTTGAAAAATACTGGTATAAATACATATATTTACATACCCATTCCCAATAATAAATCTTATCCCATCAAGAAATGTAAAAAATATCATTTTAAGTGAAAATACAAACAAAATAATACAAAAATTGTTAAACAAGAAGAAACTTTATGTGTGTTCATGGTTATTGTCTCCTAAAAAATCCCCCCAAGGTTCACATCTACTTTACATATTGCTCGAGAAGTGCCCATTGTCCCTCAAAATGTTTTCTACTAATAGTTTTTATTTTATAAAGTTCAGACAATGGTTGGTAATTTGTTGTGATTTAGCCATTGAGGCATTTACATTTACATTTTTGATAAAAGTTTTCCTTGGCACAAGTACACATTTTACTTATTTTATATGTAGGGGTAGGTACGTGCGAGTAAAAACCTCAACATTATTGCCATAAAACCATTGGAAGCTTAAAGGCCATTACGGTAAAATACACTCCAAAAGTAGCTCGTCCACTGTCCACCCACAGACAATACAAGTACCTACACGAACACGTACCGTACATACCTTGTCTAAAATTACCTGCCATCTTTGATAAACTACATTTAAACAAAGACGTATGTCAGTGATGTTTCACTCTGCATGAGATCCCCTGCGCTTGGCCACAATAGCTTCCAGAAATCCTTTCGGAAACATAAAGGACAAAGCTACATAAATATATCTACGAATACACTATAACAGAATACAGAGTTATCCTTTGACCTAGCTGTTATTCACCGTAACTCAATAATTCAATTTCAAATGAAGGATCCTTGCCACTGACTCTGTTCCTGATTGAGCCATTCGAAGAAGGAGCAACAAAATAGGGGGGAGAGGTGTTATTGGTTTGAAGAGCGAGGATATTTGTAGGTACATCCCGAAATCAAATCGATTCAATTGCTTCCAGAGTTTCTTTTGTCTTCGGTGTGGTGAGGGAAAACAAGAACAACGAGGACGACTGTCTTTGACAAAAAGTATAGCACAGCGGAGCTATAAGCTGCCCACAACTCGAAACTATAGTAGTACCAGAACAATTGATTTCCAATTCCGTCCGAACCCCCCTGTTTTTCAATATTGAAGTAAATAATTTATATCAAGACTTTTCATGCATAGTTTAAGAAGTAAGTATAGTGGGAGTGGCAGAAGCTGAAGGATTTACATCAATTTTAACAGAGAATTGCAAACATTTCCTGGAAAAGAACTTCTCTTCAGTTTGGTTTCGGTTCTCGGGTGGCAGAGAGAGAGGGAGTGAGAACCCAACAACAAAAACAACAGGGTCGAAGATATTATTCATGTTATAAATACTTGTTCAGATTGAAGGGGAAGGAAAAGCTTGATAGGGAGTTTGAATTTCAATGAAGGCGAAGAATAAGGCTTAACCTTTCGGGAGAACTATAATCTTCACATAGAAAACGAGAAACTACCTATAAGAGAAAAGCCAGAGAGCATACAAGTTGCCATAGAGCTAGCTATACCTTGGATAAAAGTAGTTTTCCACTATAACCGACCACTCACGGATGATTTGTAGAGTTTGGAGTGGCTTTATTTTTATTTAACCCTAAGGAAATCACAAGGATTCCCACCAGCCTCCTCCTACGCCATTAGAGAAGACACAGAAGAACCGTTCTGTTCTTATAACGGAACGGTGGTGTTTCCTAGTTTTGAGCTTCGTTTTTTTTTTATATATTTTCCTCTTAGCACAGTCATCAGCGTTTGGTGTTTGAATATGGAAATGAGGTACCCGACTGGAAAAAAATGTTTAGCTTTTCATTTTATTTTCTATGTGTTTATGTTTATGGACACAAATCCTTGAAACGTGAACTTAACTTTAAGTTTTTTTTTGTTTTGCCTTTTTATTCGTTCGTTTATGACCTTAAGCAGAGGGATATAGTTTAAACTTTCGTTAGAGAAAGTTTGTGTTTTGCAGAAAATAAGAAAAAAAAAAACATTTAATGGCAGAGGAATTTGGAATTCATTTTTTTTGGAGAACATGTGTAAAAGCGGCCAGCAGTTGCCAGCAGCGCTAGCGTTTATTTTAGTTTGGACAAAATTTTATGAGATAACAGAACAAGGGCATTTATTTTTAAATGTGGATTTGCTTAAACGTTTTGAAATATAGGTTTAACTTTAGAACTATGTAAGATGGAAAATATGTGATTTAACTGATTTTGGTGGAATAATCACTTTAGAAATCTGTATAGCTAAAGTAATTAAACAAACCAATTTACGTTCTGATTAAAAATGTTGGGGTCCTAAAAGTTTTAAGGGTCGCCACACTTAACCAGGGAGCTCCCTTCTTTCCTCCACCTAACTTTTGCCATAGTAAACGGATTTTCTTGATATTTTTAAATTCTTTAAACTGAGTCAGTTTTTGAAGTGCTATAGGTGTTTAGAACTTTTGCATTATAGTAAATCTTCACCATGACTTTTATACAGTAGGAAATTTGTTATAAGCTAAAAACTGAAAAAAAAAAACACATAAATTTCGAGGTTTTTGGTAAACCATGCACTGAGAGAACAAATTGATTACGACAAACGAAAAAAAAAATGCCCAAACGACTTTTTCGTTTGCTGGACAATTTTTCGGCTTCGCTGGCAGCTAATTGGTAAATTCGTTTGTGTTAAACACTTTTTGCGAATGATTTAAAAAAAAGTTTAGCGTAAAACTTGTGAATTTTGCCGGTTAATTCACAGGTGTGAATTTCGGCTGCAAACGAAGCCGAAAAATTGTCCAGCAAACAAAAAATTTGTTTGGGTGATTTTTTCGTTTGCCGCAAACAATTTATGACAAATCGCTGACGAAGCAACTATTTTGTCACGGACTGTATAATTTATGATTGGCATACAATGCATATAAACGAACGTACTTATAGTTTGCGTCAAACGACTTTTCGTTTGTTTGACAGAATTTTTCTACTTCAACTTCGTTTGCAGCAAACTCTTAAATTCTGTTTGGTAAATGTACGTGAACGACTAAATAAAAAAACAAAGTTCAGCGTAATTCCGGTAATTGAACCTGTGACCTCTCAATTTCGAGCGAAGGATGTTGTTATTGCGCCACAAACTAAATAACTTTTGTGTTGCATAGATTGTATACGAAGTACACAAAAGTTAGCGACAATTATTAAGAAAATTTGTTTCTTCAGTTATTCGTTGTAAATAAATTGAATATTTACACCAAAAGTGAAGTTCTTTGCATCAATATTTTTTTGTTGTTTTTGTATTTTAAAACGGGTGAAAACAACATAAATTATCCACAAATTTCCCGATACGTGTTCCTAGATCGCTATAACCGGCCATAACTTGAAAATGCCAAAAATGTAGTTGTGTACGTCAATTAACACAGCTTGGTAAAATATAGTACAAATTTATGGTATACTTTGACATAGCTAAAAATGATATAGAATATACGACAGAAATCTAATTCACAACATCACGTCACAGAAAGACGAGTATTAGGGGGTTCACACTGACTAACTTGCTGGGCGACGAGCTGTCAAAATGGAAAAATGACAGTCGATCGGATGGTTTTCAAAAGATTTTGATATTTGCCCAGGGAGGGAGCTGTCATTTGGTCGTCCGGTAAGTTAGTCAGTGTGAACCCCCCTAATGACACGAGACCCATTAGCCAACCCGTAACGTCCCTGTTTGGTTTTGATAAATCGTTTATCTTAGACAATAAAAAGAAATTGTTTGGAAAAACGTAAAAACACCGAAAATTGGCAATCAATTTAACACTAGCTTTTTTTATCTCGTTGTATTGTGAAGCGATCTTGTAAATAAGGCAAAAGCAAATTGTACAAAAATTTTCTCATCTAATGATTCTCCAAAACCAATTGAATTCCAAAAACAAAATATTAATTTTCAAACACAAAAAATTATTTGCAATATTAAATTTATAGAATTAATAATAAAATTAAAAACTAATTATTCTAAATTAAAAAAAAAAAATATATTAAAACTCTCATAGAAGTTTCTATGTCTCCTAAAATCTAAAGACAAGCTTTATCCAAAACATTGTACTGGCAAGTCAGTGCCAATTAATTCCTAGATGTGGCCATATCCTATGATAAAATACTTAGATGATCAGTATTAAGTTTAGTATCAACGAAGTGTAAACGATCTTTGAGCCTCTGTTAACTGACTTCATCTTGGGGCATATATGTAGCATATTCTTCTTCTCTCTGGTCTCAATGCTTTATTAATCCGCGTCTGCTACCATTAAGTCTTAAGAGTTCTTGATGTCCATGATGTTGAACCATCGCTAGCGCCATCTGTATTGTGCTCAATAACCCGACCCTTTTCCAGTAGATCTCTGAATGTCTTGACATCGTGACGAGCAATGTGCTTGCGATATTTAATATTTATCAATCCATAAATTAAATCAATCTCAGTCTCTTCATTGTGACGTCCTTCAGGCAATTGTGCTAATAATGCTCTTTTTTGACACACAAATGTGTCAATAGCTGTAGCTGGGGTTTGATTGGACTGAAAGATCTCCATGTACACCTGGTATGGAGGTTTGGTTGGTGAGAAATGGCTACGAATAAGCTCGATGGCATCACTCCACGTTTTTGCTTCCCTCTTAACACCTTGCCACCATGTGGATGCAAGGCCGTAGAACAGCAAAGAAATACCACGCAATGCATCCTCATCACTAATGTGCTCCACTTCTTTGTAAGTTTCCATTGAGGTGATGAATTGCTCGACGGCATCATGGTCTCGCTGTCCCCCAAAACGAGAACTGCAATTGGAGAAGCTTCCCTTTGACTTTGTTGGTACTGGAGCAGCAGCTACTGGATTAGCAGCTACAGCTGCAGCTCTGACTCCTTCAATCAATTGTTGAAGTTGTTCAGGGGTCATCTGAATAAATGAATCCGACATTGTTTAACTTTTTGCGTAGGTAGGTATTTATTTAATTTCTATTAAATTGTTCGATGAGTCAGGAACGTTTTTCTTCGAACCGTGTGTGTGCGAATTGAGACAAGAGACTGATTGAGACTTTCATCGGTGGCTCTTTTATATACTCGCCTTATCACCCTTTGTTTTAACAAAAAGCTCTATAAGTGCATACCAATTTTGTAGATATGTATTCCAAAAAAATAACCTTACTCATAATTTCACAACAACATAAAATACACTGAGGGCTGTGTGGCTGTGATGGGTCTCGTATAATTCTTACAAAAGAAGAATTTTGTTTTGTTATGATTTGCTCTGAGATAAACTAAGAGATATATTTGTATTATTTATAGATACTTTAAGGCATAAACAGGTTATTTTGAATAAAAAAGAATGACAAAAAACATGAGGTAGAAAAACGTTTCTATAAAAGTTAACCTTAAGATTAAAAAAAAAATCATTATATTATGTAAACGCCTGTACGATCTGGGGTCTTTTAAAATTCAACTATCTAGATTCCAAAAAATATACATATATACTAGACCGTTCTTTATTTTTAGATCAGGCTCTAACGGGGCAAAACTATTTGCAAATAATAAAAACAAAAAAAAACCCTCATTTTTTCAGATTTTTATTCTGACCCCTGATACCCCATGTAGTGGCTTAAAGTTTCTTAAGGGAAATATGTACGAAAGATTTTTTGTATGTTTCAGAGTTTTATTTTTCACTCGGGTCAGCATATTTGAAAAAAAATTGGATATGGCTGGAGATGAATCTAAAATATATCACTTTTCGAGGGAAAAAAATGTTTTTATCGTTTTTAATATTTAGAGGTCATAACCTTGATTTTATAAAAAAAAGACAAGTATTTTCAGATATTAATTGACTATAACTCAGCGAAAAATGGTCACATCTGGATACATTAAAAAGCATTTAAAAGCCTTATTCTTTAAGTTTTAGAATCTGTTAACAATTTTTTTTAAGCTTCCATTATAGCGTAACCAGCGTTTTTGTTTTTTTTTTTGTGCCAAAAAAGAGTGTACAAATTTTACTCAGTTAAATGAATTCAAAATTCAGTTGGCAAATTTATTAAGCTTAATTTTTGTTTTTGTTTGTTTTCTCTACGATTTTTTTGTCAGTCTTGTCTTCAAATGAAAAACAACACTTTTGCAATGCAATTTAAAAATGCTTTATTTAATGGTTCTATGGCAATCCGGGCACTTACCGTTAATAGAGAATTTTTAAAGACATTAAACTGTATTTACAGTTCGCCATGCAAAAAAAAAAAAATTAAAAACAATTCTCTGCATATTCTGTCAAATGTTTTTTGTTACGAACTGAAGCAAACTTTTTTGACTTACCCCAGGCAACATGTTTATTTGTTTTGGTTCCTAATTCATCAAATCCAAGGGCTAAAAATGCTATTTTTGTTTCTAAACTACTACTACCACTACCCACAAAAACGGCCATGATATTTTCATCGAAATTGTAGAAGCCGCTTTTGAGAAAAGATTTATTTTTTCCAAAATCAGTATGGCAAGTACCTTTATTGTGGCTCCTCTCCTAATACAAACAAACGTTTAGTCGAAGAGCCAGCAGCCACTTTTCTAGTATTCAAGAAAATATTCACAGAGCACAAGAAAAAATAAGGTTGTACATAATCAACAATACAGCCCTCTAAAAGTACGATAATTTCGTGTTTTATACCTATTTAAAACTTAATTTAAAAAAAGTATGGCAACCCTAGAACTGCAGCAACCTTTATATATTGTAGAACTCTTATTTAACTTCTCACATAAAAAACACCACGTTTAAGCAAAAACTCGAAGCAATTTCTAAAATTATATGATGAATTTTTTTACATTAACAAAAACCTTAGGCTCGTCTGGCAACCCTTCGGCCCACGGCAACCCTGCCAGAACGTGTTTTTTTTAAACTTTACTGGTACCAAAGCAGCTTTATACAAAATTTCAGCCTCGCGTAAGAAGGTTACTTTTGACAATTTTTTAGCATTTTGAAAAATCGAGTGGCAGCCCCGGGTCCACGGCAACCCTGCCAGAGGTTTTTTTGCATAACTAGTACCAAATCAATTATAAACAAAATTTCAGCCTCGCGACTAGTAATAGGTTAGGCAAAGTGGCTGTTGGCTCTCCGACTAAACGTTTGTTGGGTCTTAGACTTTACAGCTATGCTAAGCAGTACTAGTCGATTTTGTTAGGGAAAGTTGTCGTTATTTATCGAGTTGAAAAAAAAAACAAACTAATGTTGTTCGAAATATTTATTTAAATATACTATGTATCAAAATATTTACATTATGAAAAATTCTTAAGAACTTTTGAATAGTTAAATGCTAAAAATCACGAATGAACAATTTACAAATGTTGTGAATTATTGCAACTATTTTTAACTTGAATTTATGCAAAAACAATCTTATAGAAGATTGTTAATTTTTTTAAATGCTGGATACATTTTAAGCAGCATGAATGTATGAATAGAATATATACACAAAAAATAATGTACAATTTTTGAACAAGAACAAAAGCTAAGCTAAAATAGTTAAACTGGTGCATTTCGATACATATCGCGCTTCTTCTTGCGGCAATTTTCAACAGAGTGTCCTCTCTTGCCACATTCACTACACATTGGTCTATCATTTCCATAGTTATTATTAATACTCGATGCATTTGAAGCAGCGGCTGAAATTTGGTAACCCTCAGCATTTGTATGCTCAATGGAACGTCCCCGCTCCAGGAGCTCACGAAATGTCTTAACATCATGTCGGGCAATATGTTTGCGATAATTGACGTTAAGCAACCCATATATAAAATCTAGTTCATTCTCTTCATTGTGACGACCGTCAGGAAGCTGCGCTAGCAAAGCTCGTTTTTGGCATACAAATGTGTCTATAGCAACATCCGTAGGCTGGCTATTTTGAAAGATTTCTGTATAAATCTGATAGGCTGGCTTTGAAGGTGAAAAATGACTGCGAATCAATTCGATAGCATCTTTCCAGGTTTTAGCTTCTCTTTTAACACCTTGCCACCAAGTCGATGCAAGTCCAAAAAATAATAGAGACAATCCACGCAACGCTTCGTCATCGGTTATATTTTCGATTTCTTTGAATGTCTCTACCGAAGTGATGAATTGTTCAACTGCATCATGATCACGTTGTCCCCCGAAACGGGCTACACAGCTTGTGAGACTACCTTTGCAATGCATTGGAGCTACTGCAGCAGCAGGAGCACCAGCTACAGCAGCTGAACGAACAGAATCAACCAATTCTTTGAGTTGTTCCATAGTCATCTGTACAACGGACATAATGTAAATAATATTAAAGATTTTTGTTTGTCAACAAAATAATAATGAAGAGAAATTTGAAAGTTAAAGGCAGCAAATTGACGCAAGCAGAGTTAAAAGAATACTGTCGAAATTATTTGCATCGTCTTTTATATGGTGTAGACTATCGACCGGCAACTGATGAGGTGGTGGCGGTGTGGTTCTTTTGGTTATACTATTGTGAAATTGCCATCAGTATCAGTATATAGGCCAGTAAGCTTTTTTGTGACGTCAGCCGGTAACTTTGTTTATTTTTGGATTGAGAATTGATTGAACAAAAAAAAAAACACGAACAACCAAATTTGAGAACAATGATATTCTCACTGAAGGAGAGGTTAGTCACTTGTTTTTATAAATAGACAATTGATAACAAATAAATGTATTTATCGTTAATATAATTACGATTAGAATCTACTAAAGCAATTCTGAATTATATAAACTCAGCAACCCTAATTGCTAACAAGGTACGAGTAGGTATTTGTATTATATTCGAGTCTACCTAAGTCTATAAGATCTAGCTATCTATTAGTTCTAGATGGACATTATTGATGGAACTAGTGAGCCTTTGTAGGTTTTTTTTAAAATACATCTTCATTTTTTTAGGGCAAGTTTAGGATTCGTATGAAAAAATTGAACTCGAGATAACAATCAGACATGTCATTACGATGATAGAAAATGTGAAAAAAGTTGGTCTCGTAATACTGTCTATCTGTCTGTCGTTTGTCTGTCTATGCATACCTCGAGCTACAACCTAAGCCACCGAAGCGATATGGTAAACCGGGCTACATTAGGCGGAAAAATTTCAAGGGCCCAAATTTATGATAATTTTAAATGCATGAAAAAACTTTTAATTTAATATGAAACTTTAATATTCTATCTTTTAAATGAAATAATGAATTTTTCATTTTACTAACAAAAAAAAATTGTATTAAGAATTATATAAAAAAAATTCGCTGGAGGAACAGAAATGAAAAAAAAAAACAACAAACAAACACTTTTAATTTTCTTTGGCGAATAGCCAGAACTGTCAAATTGCAATGTATCTTAAAAATTTAGAAATAGAAGTCATCTGCATTTAAATAATTGGCTTACACAAGCGTTCGTAGTAAAAACGGCAATGTTGAATGTACCCCAAAGTCAAATGGGCCCCGGATTACCATATTCTTCAAATTTGGTGGTTAAAAATCTTTGATGATTCCCTAGAGGGCAAATTGAAATTTAGTTTTAGCACCAAAACTAACGGTACCTGCCATATAACCATCAAGGAAAAGTTAACTTTTTTAAAAACGACTCTTACTTTTATTAGTTAGGTTATACTTTTGAAATAAAAGAAATGTTTGTGAACATTCTAATAACAGTACCTCCCATAGCGCCGTTTTTTTCTATGTTTAACTTACTCTTCAACGACTTAACCGGCATACTCTATCTCAAAACAAAAAAATCTCAGTCGGATAAAATCTCTAAAAAATTTTAGCCCACACGGAAAAAATCCCCATGGGGAAAGGCACACAATCACACAATGGACAAAATCACCAATAAATATTTTTTTCTCTCACTTTCTCCAAATCCCCAAAAATCTGCATGCAGCGAAAACATTTTTGTTTTTAACTAAATTATGCAGTTATAAATCAACATACAAATTAGCAGTTTTTTTTAATACGGTATGTGGGAATGGTTTTTCGTTTAGTCGTTGTTTCTATTCCAGGCAAGAAAATAATAATATTATTTATTTTATTTTGGAAGAAATTGTATTCTGTGTTCTGAGTTTGAAAATCATTTTTTTTTTAACTATTTATTGGATAAACTTGACTTAAAATGTTAATAAAAGAAGGTTTTTCTGGCTATCCAAAAACATATAATTTGATCTCAGTTATATTTCAATAATTATTTTTCTGCTTTAAGTGAACTTTTGAAAAAATACCCCCTCCCATTTTAACGAGTAAAAATATACCCCTTATTTTTACTAGTTTATTTTCTTTAAACAGACCTGGAAATATAATATATTTTATTTTTAAAAGTTTAACAAAATTTGTTGATAAAAAAAAAGTTTTTCTTTTTGTTAAAACATTTTTGAAAATATATAATATATAATACCTTTCAAAAAGAACTTCAACCGACTTAAGATTTAAGACTCTTGATATTTTTTAATGTCGGAAATAGACCAAATTTAAATGGGACCCAATGGACTAGCTTTCAAATACAAAAAAAAAACATCAAAATCGATCCACTCAGTCAAAAGTTCTGAGCTAACATAAGAAAAAGAAAAAAAAAAACATTCAGTCGAATTGATTACCTCCTCTCTTCGGTTAAAAAATCATCCAAATCGGAGCGGTTTTGCACGGTTCTGAGATAATGCTTTAGTTACTCCATTCGGTACGGATTCGACCCCTGCTTCTTGAGTTTTTTTAAATAGAAAAACGTATAGGCCGAGAGCCCATAGCAGATTTTGAGTATAAGTGATATCATAAAATTATTGGTATTTTTCGAAAGGTCTTTTGATGGTATGTATTAGTTGTCGAGTTCTTGCAGCCGTTTAGAAGTTACAGTTCAATAAAAATTCTGTTTTCTAATTAAAAATGAAATAATTTTGATACCAACAAAAACTGGTGCCACCAAAATAAAGATCTTAATTATATGTTGCCAAAAAGAACGTTGAGTTGTGCCATCTTACCGATATATGCACACAAAGCATGGATTTTTAGTAAATCTTACGGGCAAACGCAAATATGTAAACTGACGTGAAACGTCATAGTAGCATACCTGCAAGGGAAATCTATCTACGGAATGCAAGAACTTGACATCTCATACATAGAATCAAAAAGACCTTTCCAAAAATAGCAATCATTTCATGCTATCACTCACATCCATAATCTGCTGTTGGCTCTCAGTCTAGTACCTACCTAATGTACCAAACTTCAATTAGGTTAGAGTTAGTAAGGTATTAAAATCGACTTTCTATAAAATGTAAAGCATAAATAACATTACGCAGCGCCTCCAACGCTTAGGTTATTTCTCAATTTCATTTATTTCTATTCTCCCTAAATAATTTTGCAAAATTAAGTACCATATTTTACTTCAACAAATTATAAACGTTAATGGTTTAATTTCTTATCGGTGAAGATTCTCAGAATTGTATCTGTTTTGAATACCTACGTAAAAAAAGCAAAACAAAATAAAAATAATCATTCACTTAACCACAGATCTACCTAATTTACTTAAAAAAGCTATAATGCCGGTCTCTGCATTGATATAGTATAGAATTGAGAATGCTATATAAACAACCCATACATTTTTATTTATTAACAATGACGTCATACAAAAGCTTGTTTTTAATATTCTATAAACACAATTTAATTTCACAACAAATTCTTAGCCGGTAAAATGGTATAAAAGCAGTTCCAGTGAAACCTTTCAAGCAGTTTCATTTCGTTCAAACTCGAGTTCTTATCGTATTTTTCTCAAGGCATACGCCAGAACTATTGACATTGCTTTTTTTAAAAGTGGCTTTTGTGTTATCATATAGGTAGTTTAATTTAAATCTGGCCTTACAACGCCAATATAAGTGAACAAAAGTAGAAAAAAAAAATTACAAATCTATGTTATTGACTACGCCTCTAAAACGCCTTATCAAGGATAAAAGGATTGTCAATTGATCAAAAAAAAAAGAACAAATATAAAAATCTATATTTTTGGCTACACCTGCACAGCGCCTTATCAAGGATAAAAGGATAGTCATAAATATTCAGAGTTAAAACAGAAAGTTTCAAATGAAACTTTATTCTTTTCTGTATTAAGCTCACTGCAAGAGTTCAAGTTCAAGTTTTAAAAGTCTTCATTGAGAATCGAGTGAAATCTTCTATTAGATAGTTTTCAAGTTTTAAACATTCTTTGAAATCTGAAACCTTAACCAACTGATCAAGATGATTGAAGCTCATTAAATTTGATATTTGTATTGGATTTTTTGAAGCTTTTTTCCTATTACTTGTCATCAATTTCTTATAGTTTTTTATTTCATATTTTGTCTCTTACTTGGAACTTTGTTTGGGTGAAGAAATTTGCAAAATACTCAAATTTCTCTTTCACACACTTGGAGCTGGAGTTTTTTTTTCAAAATCTTTTGGATTGATATTTTGTAATTTTTATCAAATCGTTTCGGCCTTTGGATGGTTGTTTCGAAATTCAATGTAATAGATTGAGGAAATATTTCAACTCGAGTGTGCGAAAGAGTGACTCAAGGAAATACTCAATCGTTTTGAAATTCAGATAATGTCTTGAACATTATTCTTTTATTCATTTGATGAAGTACTATTTAAGTGAAATATTTTAATGAAAAATCATAAATTTTGTTCTTACTGATTGGGGTTTGAGTGGAATTTTTCAGTTCTCGCTTCAAAACCATGCTGTTCGGGTAAAAAGTATGATTTTTATATTAAAATAATTATTTGAATAGAACTTAAGTAGGCTTTTTGAGCATATCATGTTTTCATAGATCCTAGATAACTCGAAAGATTTTTGAAAACTTTGATCTTTTAAAGTCTTTAACTTTTTGACTAAAAGAATGAGTGGATTTTTTGTGATTTTGCAAAATGTATTGTGCTATTTCTGAGGGTATAATGAAAAAAACTCAAAACACACGAACCCTACGGTGAAGACCTTAAATACAAATAGTTAAAATCGATGCAATTTTGCATTACAGAATAAAAAACAAAACTATTTCCGTTTTCTAGACATTCGCCAGAGCTGGTTTTGTTAGTACAATGGGAGTAGTTTTATATAAACTAAAAATATTGCGATGAATTGGCAAATTTCGTCAAATATTTATCGAAATTAGGTATTTTCGAGTGTTTGGCTACTCTTACGCCAGAAAACACAACACAATCAAGGAATTTATTGTAAACACAAAAGTCACTCAATACGTTTTTTTCGATTCAAATCAAAAAAAAATAGTTTAGGGATATCTTCAAAAAAATTTTGGCGTAATGACGTCAATCTATACAACAACGCTACGCCTTAAGGATAGCGTTTTTTATTTTCAAATCAAAATTTGTTTTCCAAAACAAATACAACACAAAATCTACACAAACTTGTGCAAATAAAAATGAACAACAAACAAAAAACTTTAGCTTAGAGTTTGGAATGGGATCTTTTGTGAGTTCGTTTAAATTGAGTGGTTTTTCAAACAACGGCATTTTCTTCATATAGATTTAGTCAAAACTTTAGATCTTCTTGAAGACTTTAATACTTGTATTGGTTTTTTGGATGTCTCTTAAGTTGTTGATCTTTTCTTTTTGAATTTGTGTTCTTTGATTTGCCATGATATTTGACATAAACTAAAAAAAGAATCTTGTGAAGAATTCTACCCCTTTTGCATTGTTAATTAGAAGTTCTTCAAAGTCCTTGGTAGAACATTTGGTTTTGATATTGAAATTCTTCGGTTATTCAATCTGAAAGCTTAATCTTCAAGCTACAGGGTCTTTGGAGAGTTTTGAATTGATCGTTCAAAAGGGTTATAGGCAGCCATTTTTTTGAAATACTCTCTTTCGTGTTGAACTTAAAAAAACTTACACTTTTGCTCAAGCATTTCACAGCAAAATCTTTAAGAGGTTGAGGATTTGTTTAAATTCTTTGCTCATTTAAGTGAAAAGATACCCTTGTGAGTTTAGATTTCACTGAGCCTTAACTTTTTAATTGGTTACTGCTGAGATTTACTTAGAATTTTGTAATTTTTTGTTGGTTTCAAAATGAATTTTAATATTTCTTAAAATGGCGAAAACAACGCATATTTTTTTCCTATGGAAAAAAAAAAACAAAAATCTAAAATTTGTTCAAATTTGTGAAAGTTTAAAAATTAATAATTTTCTATAAGAAAAATAAATAGAACATAATATAAAATTGCAAGGGCATTCGCCAGAGATGGCTTTGTCTTACATTTATGCATTTAGGAATAAAATTATTTTGAGAAAAACAAAAACTTAAACCACTTTTGTGGGCCAGTTTAAAATTTAGGGAAATTCTTATTATTTTTTATCAAGTACAACCAACATTCGCCAGAGTTTGGCTTTGTTGAAAAATAGTACAGCAGGTTACCCGTGTGGGGTTTCCAGAGTCCCCCATCGGGCGCGTCCCCAGGTGGCGGATAGGGGAAAGCCCTGCTATCAAAGCGGGGTAGGTGGGAAATTAAATACTCACCCGCGGACCAAAATGGAATAATTATCACAAAAGATGTTTTAATGTTCATTTAACTAAAATGAACCGAATAAATGTATGGAACACAGACATGGAATTTTATAAAAGCCCTCAAAGGTTTACAAATATTAGAAAAAACTTTTAAAAATTAAAATCATCTTAGAATTTCCTGTTTTTTTATAATATAAATAAAAAATTTTATATTGGAAATTGCATTTGTTTTATTTTATTGCTGTTTTCTTAGATTTATTTCAGAAATTTGGACCGTCATGTTAATGAGTTTTAAAAACTACTTATTTGGAGCATAAAGTATGTTCATTATTATATTTTTGGTCTAAAAAAACATCACCTGGAGTCTTCGTGGTGCAAAAGCCTTCCAAAAAAAGTGGAGGAACAAATTTTGTTGTGTAGCGATAAATAGCAAGAACGTAAGACCCAGTCGTTCACAAAGAGTTTTTTTTAAATAGAGGTAGAAATAGGAGATATATGTAAGTACCTTTTGGCGCTTTTGCTTTCCACCGTCGATATGTATTTAAAGAAGGATAGACAAGACAGTCACGAACAAAACTGGTAAAATGTTTTCATTTTTTTTAAAGCTGTGATAAAACTAAGTGTTGTTAACAGGAAGGACAGGAAGGTTCGTTATTCCGCTTTTATATTCCGGTTTTGTTAAATCCGGTTTTTAAAATTACGCTTTTTACAATCCTGTTTTATATGATCGCACTTTTTTAAAATCCCGCTTTTATAATCTCGTCTCTTATAATCCCATTTAATCCCGTTTCTTATAAACGCGCTTTTGCTTTTTCATACAAAAAAAACAGTTTTGATTACAAAAGCAGGATAATAAGAAAATTAAAATGAACTAAATTATGATTTATTTTTCAAATGCATTTTATTGTATTCTTTAAAAATTATTATAAATATCAAAATAAAGTATAAAGGATGCAATGGATTTGCAAAGGAGCGAATTTAAAGTAAAAAATCTGTAGTAGATAATCTGAAAAAAAAGTAACAAGTGCTAGATTCTTTTCTGTATGCACGATTTTTGCAATTTTAGATTATACGATGAATTTTGTTTTAATCAAGTAATATTTAGTTTTATAACCATGTTTTGTAAAAAACGGGATTTGTGGGATTTGACGGGATTTTGAAAAGCGGAATTATAATCGATTGGGATTTTGAATAGGAGGGATTTTAGAAAACGGGATCTTAAAAAAAAAACAGTATTTTAGAAGACAGGATTTAAAATCTTTTTTTCGGGATTTTTGAAAAACGGGATCTTAAGAACGAGATTCCGATACGCTCTCATTTCAATTTTTTTAATTTTGTGTATTAAGTCATCGTTTATTTTCTGCAATATACATAATTCAGATAAAATGTTTTATTATTCCGAAATAAAAACATTTAGGATGGAATTTAAAGTCGTTCCTCAAGTTGAGATTTTTCTTAAGTTTTTCTCTTGACGATTTCCTCAAGAGAAATCGAAAATCAAGTGAGGTCGGAAACTACCTTAAGAATTTCCTTGATTCGTTAGAAATGTCAATTTTTCTTTGTTTTTACTTATTCGAACTCTCTCTTTTTATCACTAAAAAGCACTTTTTTAACTGCGAAAACTATTATTAAAAAAACCCAGAGAACAAAAAAATTCCGAAATTAGACATATTACAAATTAAAAAAAAAAAATAATTTCTTCCTGACAGTCATCTCAAATTATTTCGTTGTCAGCTTGATTGAGAAATATTTTCACTCAAATCAAGAGTTTTCTCCACTCAAGTGAAAGAATTTCCATTTTGATTATGAATACGGATTTCACTTAAGCATTCGCTTAAGATTTCCTTCAACTTAAGGGAGTTGAAAAAAAAATTTACTTGAGTAACGACTATGAAATCCACACTTAATTGTTTTTTGGACTTGTCAAATTTTGCCAGTTTTGGAATAGAGTTCTAGTTTCATTATTTTTTCCACTAGGATTTTGTTTTGGACACACAGTTTAGTTTGAAAAAAAACATGAAATTCATTCTCGAAATCTTTTAAATACGTTTTTAAGATCTGTTTTCGAATACGGAACTTAAGCATTTATGCTTAACGTAACCAGTTATGTGTGGTCATAATGAACCAAAGTGGGTAGCCGTGGTTGAGAATGGTGGTAATCGAGATAAGATAGGGTTTAAGGGATGAAGGGGAGCTGATGGTTTATCAATCTGAAAAATGCATATTGATACAATCTAGCCTTATGAGACATGGTGTGCTTAGTGCTGAATTAAGTGATACCAAAGAATATTATATAACAGTACTACTTATTTATAATTGTGAAATATTGAAAACATTTTCGTTCCAACGTGAACAATATTACTATAGTAGGTACACCTCTTTATGAGCACTTTTGATTCTTAGTTTGCAGCATTCAAAAACACTTTTTTTTAAATAATGTCTCGCCTCACTAGATTGAAACAACATACAATTTTCAGCTTGATAAACCATGATAAAGTCTCTGAATTTTGGGGGCTTTGGATTTGTCAAAGAAAGTCGTATTCTGCGTCGACATCAACAATAAAAATTCATAAATTCATTTTGGTGAACATCTCGATACTGAATTTTCTATCTTTTTCTAGATATAAACACTCGTAGTATGCCTGCAAAGTTAGCTTATTTTTGAAGATAACTGGCAACGGAACGAAAACTCTTTTAGGCTATTATTATTTGAAAATTTATGGTACTACAGTCCAAAATTGCTCGAAATTACTGTGACGGAACATTCTTAAATCTTAAATCCCCACACACTAATTTGCAAAATTATTTTTTTGATTTTTTTTTTAAATTTTGGACTGTAGTTCCCTTATACTATATATTTTCAAATAATAATAGTCTAAAAGAGATTTCTAACCAGACGACTTTAAGATGGTTATTTGCAGGCGTATAAATTGTATTTGCAAAGCACAACTGAAATTCTATAAATTTAAACCAGTGATGATCAGGAAACTTTTTATATTCCTTATCTATATGTAAATTACTGAACAGAACGCACGTCTTGACGTTACTGGATTCACCCACATAACGTTTATTTTAAACATATAATTGGAATAATTCCCCCTAAACATGTAATTTTTTGAAAAAAAAACCACATTCGCCTGTGTTTATTATTGATACATGGAAATTCTAAACTTTTATTAGTAACATAACAAATATTAGAGAATAATACTGTTCGTTTTTTGTTTATCTTTTTTTTTTAAGTAAGAAGCGTTATGAAAGCTCGACTTAACTATTTAAGATGAAATACTTGAATCGTCGAGCAGGGGCGGATTGACCAAAATTTCAAAATTGAAATGAAATGGAATTTCATTCTACTACATCCTACGGCTAAATAGCAGAACAAATTCTGGGGGAACAAAAAATTCCCCTGGAGATTTTTGATAAGGCCCAAAATGCGATAGTTTCAGATGCAAACATAAAAATGTTTATGTATGCAACCACAACATGTCAAATTTTCTGAGAAACAATAGTTGATAAGATATTAAATTCTGTCTTCAAACTTTTAACATGTTATCACTCTTGGTTTATTAGGCACTTTATTATAGTATTCATGATAAGGGGTTAATGTGTAACCATGTTTTAAAGAGTATTTATCCTGGGGCTCATTTGGTAGGTACTTTTCTTTTTCCTGATATATCAATCCTCTACTGCTTGACAATCTAAACATTTTATCTCATTTAGTTTAGAAGAGCTTTCATAATACCCTTATATATATTGAAAAGCTTATTTGCAAGTTCAAACACGTCATTATTTCAATAATCCACACGATTGATTTTTTTCCAAGAAATCCTATCGTTTTCTCTAGAATAGCAAACTTCGTTTTAATGCTTTAAGCACTTAATTAGAAAATTCTCAATAAAAGTCATTAATTGCAGCCTAACTCTGATTGATCATAGTAGGTAGATAAATACAAGTAAGGTATAGTATTATTATCTGAATAATTTTTACTTGAGGTAAACACGTTTTTAGGTTATTATGAAATATCTTTAAGTCAATGCAATGGCTCTGAGAATGAGTGGCAGGTTAAATTGTAGGTACCTATGCACTGAATCTATCAAAAATAACAACAACAAAAAAACGATTCTTTAATTTTAAGTTGAAAAAATAATTGTCAAATTCAAAATTTTGAAAAAAAAATCAAATTTTTTTTTAAACTATTTTTTGTGTTAAAAGGCACTATTTTTGCTTTTGATACTCCATGCATTTCTTGGTTTTCAATAAAAGTGTTCGTTCGTTTTAACGCTTTATAACGTACAATTTTAAAATAAATCAGCTTGAAAATACATTTTTTTTATTTGATTTTCGAAATTGTTTTCGAATATTAAAAAAAAAAACTACAAGATATGGTGAGCATTTGCTGTTTTTACTTCAATTAATGAATTGCATTGAGTATTTAAAAAAAAAAAATACTGCTTAATAACACAAATTTTTGAAATAAATTAGTTTAAAAATGAAAATTTGTTTTTATGTATTCAATTTTTTTTTATTTAAAGCTGTTGGCAAAATAAATTAATAATTTAATATTTTAAATGCAAAAGCAACTTAATTTGATAAAATATATATATTGTTAGAAATGTTGTTTTTTTCATAGTTAATTTTTTTTTTTTTTAGAAAATAAGCCCTCTGACCTAAATGAGGGAAGATAGACAACCCCTTTTGTTCCAATTTTAACGCACTTGCCTTAGAAAAAAAAATTATCAAAATCGAACCTGTTTCGGAGGACTTCTGAATATTGCCTGTTTTACGTTGACTTGACTAAATATATTAATTTAATGTATAATGCCGGCCTTACACGACACAATATTATTGCGCAATACTCAGTACTGTGCAATAATATTGACCGTGTAAGGGCTGTATTGCACAATATTTTCGGTGAGCACAATATATTGAGTGATATTAAAAAAGTTTAATATTTTATGAAATTTTACTCAATATTTTTCGTTTCCACAACGAGCAGATACAGAAAAAGCAAAGAAACATAGAAATATTGCGCAGTAATATTGAGCCGTATAATGCGGGCCTTACACGACACAATATTATTGTGCAATAATATTGTCCAAAAATATTGTGAGAAAAAGGGTCGACCTTACACGGCTCAATATTACTGCGCAATATTTCTATGTCTCTTTGCTTTTACTGTATCTGCTCGTTGTGGAAACGAAAAATATTGAGTAAAATTTCATAAAATATTAAACTTTTTTAATATCACTCAATATACTGTGCAAACCGAAAATATTGTGCAATACAGCCCTTACACGGTCAATATTATTGCACAATACTGAGTATTGCGCAATAATATTGTGTCGTGTAAGGCCGGCATAAGGGCGATTCTTTTTCGCACAATATTTTTGGACAATATTATTGCACAATAATATTGTGTCGTGTAAGGCCCGCATAAGGAACTATATTTCTTGAGTTTCTACTAAGAAATCTCATTTTTGTACCATTTTGAAAAAAATCGCTTGCGCAATATTGATACTTTGATTAAAATCTATAATTTAAATTCCTAAAAATGTAAACAAGAATTAACAAAAATTGATAACATTTTGTTTATATTTATAACCTTTCTTAACATTTTTTCTATGGACACTCTTTTATTTCAATATTTCATTCGAGCTTTCAAATTGTTTACATTTTTTTTCGAATTCGCGATAACACCAACTGCTTAAATGGGCAAGATATGTACAATAAGAACACAAGATCAGATATTATTACTCATGAGTATGCAATTGTATTTCGTCATGGCGAGAAATTACCTGATATTTTTTTTCAATACACAAAGTTTGTAGTGCTCCCTCAGCTGAGGAGTATTATAAAAACAACCTCATCGCAACTTTATTCGTACACTTTCAACTGTGACTTCGAGAACTACGAACAAGTAGAATATTTTTATTAATTTCATTGATAAAAGCTTTTGATTCATAAAAAAATGAATCCCGCAGTGTTAATAATCATTTCCAGTTGTTTTGTTGTGTGCCTCGCGTCAGCGGATGTATCTGCTGGAACTGATTTAAACTTTCTAGCTGAATTAAAAGAAAATCGAAATGGTGAAGCTTCCGAAGAAATTTTCAATCTCTTGTCAATTGATCAGTTCAACGAGCAGATGCAAGTCATTGGACATGCAGCAGCTCTTAAAGGGATTTCATTATTATTTCATTACATTCCATATCTTGGATGGAGAGAACTCAAGGAAAAGGCTGATGCTTTGAAGAACTTCATTGACAAGCATGTGTGTCCATTTTTCTTTAGTGCCATCCCAGCTGTGGAAGCAGTTCCAATACTAAACACCAACGAAGAAGATGTTGATGAATTTGGATTTGCTTGCCAAATTCCAGATCCTATCTGGCAACATGATGAAAAAGATGAAACTGATGGAGTAACACTGGAATATTTCTGGCTTGACGAAAAAAGACTAAGAATACAACTAGCTGATGAGAAAAACAACATGCAGTCTCATGACGAGAGGTGGTCCGCCAAAAAGAAGAAAGACTTGGATCCCACCAGGTGTGCTTTTTGCAATTGTCGAGGCCACACAATAGCTAATTGCCAAAGACGAAAAAACAGCAAGTTGTGAGGAATTTTCAAACGAACTAATTTATTTGTGTGAATTGAATATGAAAGTAATTCTTAAAATTATTTTAAACAACATTCGAGGTGTGATCGATTTTAGTATATTTCTAACTTTACATCTGCCATTTTGTTTGATTGAAATAAAGTTTGTCAAGAAAAATAGCTTAGATGGTCAAATGGGGGAAGATGAAGAAGATTCAGTGCCCACCGACGAAGATGAGCCGATGTTTGATGCTGAGTCAAAACAGCACGAAGACGCAACTTCGTAAGAAAAATGGAAATATAGATACTGCAGCTATCTATTTTTTCTTTTTTAATTAAAATCTCATGTAAAAATTAAAACTTATCTCGAAAAATAATATCTAATCGAAATATTATAAACGATGTTCTTATATTAAATACTAATTTAAGCTTTTTTAATGAAAGTACGTGTAAGTTGTAATTAAATAATAAAAACAAAATTTAAGAATCATTGTCTTTAATTCAAAGGATTCTTTGACGAAGGTTGTTCTTGTGGAGTTGTGAATTGTTCGAATTGCAACAAAAAAATTCCGAAAGTAAGCTTCCATAGGCCTTAAACAGCCCTTAAAAATGCGTGCGCTGGCACGCAAACAAAAGTTGATAACAATAAGGCACCTGCTTGGGAACTTAACATTCCCCCAAGCGGAGCAACGAAGATACGTGAGCGGGAATGGCGAACGAAAAGGGAGTATAAGACTAAGAGCCCACAGCAATTCTTAGGTATAAGCGAAAGCATAGAATCATCGTTTTTTTTGAAGATATTGGGAAAATGTGTGCACTACGGCGTATACGTACTCTTTTGCAAACATTTTATTTGGTGTTACAAAATAATTCACTCTCCATGACAAAGTTTCCCACCTTTTCACAAAAAAAAAATTCCTAGGATCACGTTATATGCACACACGTTTTGAAAACAAAATCCAATGCGGAATGAAATACAGGAAGGGTGATTTCTTAAAACACAAAAGAGGGTTATTAGAAAGCTCAAGTTATGATTTTCGGGACTCCCGCCAGTCCCCTGGCGAAATCCGCTATTTTGAAGAACGCGAATTGATTCATAACCCAAAAACCATTAGTTTAGGTACTGAGGTTTTCATATCAAAGCTGTAGATAATGTATTTGTCTATTATTTGGACCTACAATAGCTTATGTCCGGCGGTAGTTTGTTAAATTTTGTTTTTGTTTTAGTAATTTTCTTTGTGCCGAAGAAACTAGCGTTAATTGTTTCTATAATAAAAATGAAAATGACAAAATTTTCAACATATTGATATATTTTTGAGGATAATCTTACTATCGCAGACAAAAGTTATCGCTTTGACAACTCGACAATGTAAACAATTAAAATTTGTATATGAGTTTGTCGCTGCATAATTTTCACTGATATGGATGTTTTTGAAAATATAAAAATATTCAAATTTTTGATATTAAATGCATCGATATCGGTATTTTTGGAATACTGACGAGACCCTTATCCATCAGCATTTCAAAAATACCCATATCGATGCATTTAATATAATAATTTTGAATATTTTTGAAAATAGTTATAAAAAATTGAAAATTAAAAAAATATCAAAGTTAAACGGTCATAACCTCAAAAACACTGCTTATAAGCAATTGAAGGTTTAAATAAAAGATAAATATATTATCTACAGCTTTGGTCTGACCTCTTTACTCAAACTCATAGTTTTTTAATTAAAATGTTATATTTAAAAAATACTTTTTAATCCAGCCAACCAGGAAAGTTTTGGGTTACTTTTGATTTATTTCATGCTGATTTCGAATCTGAGGTTTTTCCAACAAAATTTCGTGACGTAACATGATTAAAACTGCAGTTTTTTGCAGTTTTTAGAAAATTTTACACTGAAGGATTAATTTTTGGTTGCAAACTTGGAGTTTTCAAGAAAGAAAACTGAATTTGACAAAATTATCTTCGCAGCCAAAAAATAGTTTCCAAAAAACACTTTTGTATGCCTCTAAAATGTTTAGTATAGTAGGAGTATTAAAATAGTTCAGTGTAATTTGATTTTGACCCAAAAACATTTTTGCATGTCTAAAAATGTTTAGAACAATGTCTAACAAATAGCTGTGTTTTATATTTTTCCCAAAATCTGATCCGGATTAGATTTTCTTTCAAAATTAAATTTACAAATTACAAGAACAACACAAGTTTTGTATTTTGTTTTTGTTACACATGTTATTTTATTTAAATCCAATCCGGATCAGATTTGGGGGAAAATAAAACCTAGCTAGTGTTTAACTTCACAATAGTATCATTCGTTGAAGAATCTTTTAAATAAAAACACAATAATTCTTATAGAAACATTCTTGACATGTACTTTTCATTTAATAAATATTTGCTCTTACTTTTCTTAAATTAGCTTCAATTAGTATTATAAGAACATCAATTATATTATTTTGTTAATTACTTTCAAATTAATTAACCAATCGACTTTTAGATAAGATTTTTAATGAAAAACAAAACATTATAACTGCAGTATCTATTGTTCCATTATATCTTCGTATTCTTTTGACTCAGCATCAAACATCGGCTCATCTTCTTCGGTGGGCACTGAAGCTTCTTCATTTTTCGCCATTTGAATATCTAAGCTATTTTTCTTGACAAACTTTATTTCAATCAAAAAAATGGCAGATGTAAAGTTAGAAATATACTCAAATTGATCACACCTCGAATGTTGTTTAAAATAATTTTCAGAATTCCTTTTATACTCAATTCACACGTAAATAATTACTTCGTTTGAAAATTCCTTATAACTTGCTGTTTTTTCGTCTTTGGCAATTAGCTATTGTGTGGCCTCGACAATTGCAAAAAGCACACCTGGTGGGATCCAAGTCTTTCTTCTTTTTGGCGGACCACCTCTCGTCATGAGACTGCATGTTGTTTTTCTCATCAGCTAGTTGTATTCTTAGTCTTTTTTCGTCAAGCCAGAAATATTCCAGTGTTACTCCATCAGTTTCATCTTTTTCATCATGTTGCCAGATAGGATCTGGAATTTGGCAAGCAAATCCAAATTCATCAACATCTTCTTCGTTGGTGTTTAGTATTGGAACTGCTTCCACAGCTGGGATGGCACTAAAGAAAAATGGACACACATGCTTCTCAATAAAGTTACTCCAAGTATCAGCTCTTTGCTTGAGTTCTTCCCATCGAAGATATGGAATGTAATTAAATAATAATGAAATCCCTTTAAGAGCTGCTACATCTCCCATTGCTTGCATTTCCTTGTTGAAGTGATCAATTGTCACAAAATTGTAAATTTCCTCGAGAGCTTCACTGTTCCGATTTCCTTTAAATTTTGCTGGAAACTTTATATCAGTTCCAGTTGATACATTTGTTGGCGCAAGACACACTGCGACAAGACTGTAAATGACTGTTAACCCTGCGGGAGTCATCGTAAATGGGTAAATGAATTAAAAGTTGATGAATCAAAATTCGAAAGCTTTGTTTTTAATACTGAATAGGTATTTAAAAATTCAACTTATCCGTAGTTCTTGAACTCACAGATTAAAATGTGTGAACAAAATTTCGCTGGGGTTGTTTTTATAATGCTCTGCCAGCTGATAGAGAATTTATTTGGAATAATAAATTTCTTCCTATGACGAATTGCTATTGCATGTTGGTAGGTAACTCGTGTTCATTCAAGTTATTAGCTGCTATCGCGAATAGGAACAAATGTAAACAAATGTGAAAGCTTGAATGTAATGTTTAAATAAATGTGTCTGCCTTATATCAACAAAAATATTATAAATTGCTATATTTTTGTTCCTGTTCATGCATGTTTAAATTTCTTGCGATTTGATTGGGAAATTTAATGAAAAATAATAACCTATTCTGTGGAATATTTATGTATTTTAAGATTAACCTCTCGATCTTTAGGTTTACAAAATCCAAAAATAATAATTAACTGCCAGGATATGAAAATAGCTATAAAAGTGCCTCCTCACTATCTCACAGAGTATAAAAACATGTCAGAAATGTGACAAGATAATCATGTATAGTAATGTGGAGAGTTTTATAAAATTTATAATTTTATAAGAAATGTAAAATAAAAACATGCAATTCATTCATAAAATGACTAAAATATCTACTTTGCTTGTGAGCTTTAAAAGAAGTATGCCCTGATGAGAGTAATGTAGCCAATCACCTTTAATCTGCTCTCAAGCCGGCTACTATAAAACAATCGTTTAATCAGGACAATATCTTCCCTAGAGCAGCATCTATGATAATGTCTATCGAAATACAAAGGGTCCTAAACAGAATTCTTTCTGATTTCTGAGGGTTGATTGATTTTCAACTTCCAGTCCCCAAAATATCGCTGAATCCCTGAATCTTGTCAAAGTCACGCTGCAGAAGAATTCTGATGACCTTAACTTTTCGATCTCATTTTTACCCGATTGGATCGTTGGCATTAGCAATTGCCTGAGTTAAGCCTCATTCAGAGGTAGCTTTTCATCCCGTATACTGTACGCGGAATTTTATCGTACACCGCCGTATGGCAATAAAGACTTTCATGTCCCCAGCGCGTTAATATTGCAAAATTAAAAAAAAAATTGTACAGTTTTTTACAACTAAAGCCGTGTTTTGTACAAGCTAAGATTTCAAGCTAGAGCTTATTGAAAGTGCCGGGCTGGGGACATATGTCCCCAAATCGAAAAAATTAGAATGCAAATCATATCCACAAGTTTTGTACACTTTTGTACAAGAAAATAAAATGCACGACTGGATCGCACGTACTTGCTCATGTAGTCCAAAGCTATAATTGGAAGGTACGCAAAAGCAAAAATAAATATATTTTTTTAAAACGGGAACGCTTTTTGGATATTTTTTGGAAAAAATATTTGTTTTTTTCGATATTGGGTCAATGATTTAGATTTTTTAAAATTTATTTTTAGATATTGATAAATACTATCTTAAAAATGGCATCACAAATTTTTTTGACAAATCGTTTGAAAAATTTGTAATAAAAAAATATTTTTTAAAAAAACCGCTCGATAGATTTTTTTGAAAAAAATTCTAAAAATTTATAGTTATAGAAGAAATCATGTCAAAAAGTTTAATCAAAATCGTTAGAGCCGTTTTCGAGAAAACTCAAATAACTCAAAAATGTTGTATGGGAGGTACTCGTTCCAGATGAGATATTCAAAAACAAAACAAAAAAAACAAAGTATTGAAATTACATAAAAAATCATCTCTGCCAAATTTGAACAAAATCCGTTCACGCGTTTACATAGGCAGTGAAAATGTGTACAGATGGACGCACGGACGCACAGACGCACAGACCGACGGACGGCATGACTTCTCCATCGTCCTAATGTTTGTTTTGATTAAAACCTCAAACTTTTATTTGACACGAAACAAATACTTACCCTATAGAGCAAGTAAAAATAGGCACAAACGCCAAAATCTTCACTTTGGTGAAATCGACATCTGTTTATCATTCGAGAGCATAAGTACAGATATTATTTATAAGTGTTTTATTATGAAAACAAATTATTTAAATCTTTATTTTTAAACAGCCGTCCACTGTAAGATAATTTATCTATTAGGTATCTATAATAATTTAAAAAAAAAAAACTTATTTGAACACTCGATTTTATTTTCCTTCTAATATTGCAACTGTGTTGCGGTTTCATCAAAATGGTGGCTGTCGTTTTTTTTCTACGATAGTTTCGGAAAGTTCCGTTTCCTTATCGATACACGGAGAGCTTACCAAAGTGTAGCAAGAAAAAGAAATATTAAAAAAAAAAAAAAATTTACACTCTTCCTCCCCGACGGGGAATTGAACCCCGGTCTCCCGCGTGACAGGCGGGGATACTGACCACTATACTATCGAGGATTGGTGAAAAACAATTAACAAATTACATACTTGAAGTTAGCTAACATATTTATGAACACAGTGATTCACCGGCAAAGAAAAATCAATGAAATTAATAAGAGGGTTAGTGTCGGGTGTTTTGTTTTTACGTAGAAAAATGTTAATGGAAGATACATTTTAGTATAGCTTAGTTACCTATCTAACTACTAAGTTCATTGGGCCGTAATCATAGATGTTGTCTAAGCCATTACTAAGAAAGACTCGGGTTTTTCCTATGCAAATGACATATAATAAAACCGAGTCTTTCTTGGTAACGGCTAAGACAACATCTATGAATATTGCCCATTATGTACTAGGTAATTTATTATTTTTATTGTTTTGTCAGTTTTAACTTGTAGGTATTGCTATTGCAAAGAAATTTCAATTATACGAGTACCTACCTCTGAAACGTATCATTAATTTAAAAAAAAAATAAAAAAAGCTGGAAATTGTGACAACTTATCATTCGTGTAAACGCAGGATTGCGTTAAATGATGCAAATCTAGCTTCTTGTTGCCGTAGAACTTTTTACGGATTGGGTCGATTTTGATGATTTTTGTGTTTGAAAACTGGTGGTTTCCATTGGGTCCCATTAAAATTTTCTTTAGTTCTGACAATGGCATCCATTAAGAAATATCAAAATTCTTCAATTTGAAGTCGGTTGTTTTTCTTTTGAAATGTATTATTGCTGTTCAATGATGTTTTTCTATTGTAGGCTCTTCTAGTTTAATGTTCAATGACGCTGTCTGGGAAAGTTTAAAACAGAATTTTCTGTACTTGCTTTTGATGATGTACACATTCGACTCCCTCAACCGATTTATTTTGACGTAAGTCCACCCCTTCACGTTCAAACTCAAAATTGTGTGAACACATGTATCGCTCTTTTGTACATTAGACGAACATAGGAAACAACTAATGTTTAAAATATTCATAGATTTAAAAAAAAAAAGTTAAAAATCCTGCATATCACTTAGTCATCTCTTTCTCACCATGCAGAGGGAGTGAGATAAAGCAAAGAGACGTCAAAATAAGCGGACTAGTCCAATGTGAACATCGTCTTTGAGTTGGAACAAATTAGAACGTATCGTGAGAACTATCAAATGTATTTGTTGTTGTTATCTTTTCTGAAGTTTTTCACGAAACTATATTCTCCTCTGTCCTGTTCAAACTAGGTATTTCCTAGTTGAACACAGCTATAGACAGGAGAGGCTTGTGTTATGGGAAAACGGGAACGATCAAACGATATCGTTATGACGATTGCTGTCCCTTTTTTCTCTTTTTAATAATGATAGAGATGGCTGTCATTTTCGTTTTTCTTAATAAGGCCTCATGAGGGTACCTGCTGTTTCTCTCATTGAAATTCAATGACCCAAACATGCCTGATGTGGTTAAAAATAATGTGTCAAAATTAGCCGTGTTCTCTTGAAGGTAAGATAGAGTACCCAAATGTAAAAACGTTATCTGAACATCTTGATTTTCTTATGTGCTTTCCTTTGAAAAATGCATCCGCTCTCTGCATCTAATAATGACCTTGGCTACCAACCATTTTTAGTTTGAAAATATTGATAAATCTTTTTTATAACAACTCTTTCACACATAAATGCAAGACTGAGACTTTTGGAAAATTTGTCTGAAAATACTTTCTAAATTTAGTGCAAAACCCTCCATATGCGGTTTTGTCAAAAGCGGGATCTGATGGTTATTTTCAATTAACAGCTCCATATGCTTTGGAATTTCAAAAAAAAGTAAAAACACATAAATCACTCCTCCGTAAAATGACATATGCAAAATAATATGGTAGATCTACTTGTACTTAATCCCTTTTTAACTCTCATTTTAGTTTGTTTTAAACTCTCCTTCAAAGAAAACATTTTCGATTTGTTACTTTTTCTTTACAAAAAAAAAAAAAATAAATAACAAATTAAAAAATAAAACCAGAGCAAAAAAACGAAATGTCTTAATTAGTCGTGTTTGAGTGTCGTAAATCTTTTTCGGCTGTCATCATTGAATTCGGAACCAGTTTAACGTTGCATAGAGATAAGATTATATGAATACTTCACTTGCTCCGTTTTGTCTGAAAAAAATTTAATTTTTTTTTATTTTTAAAAAACCACCACTCTTAATGGCATAAATACATTTTAAGTTATATTTTTTTTTATATTTTCTTGCGAGAAAAAAATATGCGTGGGGTGCAATATTGGACAACTTAAACTGGTGCATGTAAAGTAGGTACCTACTCTTTTCATATTCAATTTGTCATCGTTGACATTGGGAAGGCTAAAGCATATTGCTTGTTTTATCTCATGTTTGTGTCATGTTATAAATAAATCTTGTAAACTAAAAAATTAAATTAAAAAAAAAATACCTTTGTAGCTATCTAAACTGTTTTCTTTTTTTCTATTCAGTCATTTTGTAAAGATTTGTTGTAAGTAGGTCCACTTTGTATGAACATTTTTTGTTTAGTAGAAGACAAAATTTAAAAAAATGGGTTAATTAATAAAGTCAACAGACAAAAAATAATTGTAAAATGATATTTTTAAAGAGAAATAATGGAGAAAATTATGATAAATACAAATTAAAAAGCCAACCGAACGCCATTGAAACCTGTGCTCTCTAAAGTTAGAACTGACCTACTAACTTAACAATTTAAGACTACTATGTTAGTCTGTAAAAAATAAATAAATAAAAAATTAAAAAAAAATCTCCTTCCGTGACAATGTACGAAGCACATTGCCGTGACCAGGATTCGAACCTGGGTTACTACGGCCACAACGTAGGGTTTTTTTTTTTTTTTTTTTTTTTTTTTTAAATTCATTTTTATTTTTCTTCAACTTAAAACTATCTTAAAGCTAGACAAAAATTCATAAAAACTAGCCTACTTATCCATAACTTATATCTAACTTACTGGCCCTATACGGGCGCTCTAAATTATTCCAATATCTTAATACTAATGCCTTTCGGCCTTAAAAACTATTTTGTAAATAATATTTCATGGTTTCATTTTTCACCAAGAAATAATGACAAAAAACTTGGTATAAATATTTTTTTTTTTTTTTTTTTATATAAAACTTAAAACTAATTAAAACTAATTAAAACTACTTATAACTAATTAAAACTACTTAAAACTACTTAACAACTAGAACAGCCACAGCAAGCATTTTATTTGATTTTATATATTTTTTTTTTTTTTATTTTTGTTGTATATTTTTTTTTTTTTTTTTTTTTTTTTTTTTTTTTTTTTTTTTTTTTTTTTTTGTGCCACCATAACTGCCCTACTTAAAACTAACACCTAAAACTATGTAAGTCGGCCATGACATACCAAAGCAACTACCATATTATTCTTTTAATTTAAGCATTATTTAACCACCAAAACTGGTTCTCTTGCTTCACCCTATCTCTTCGGTCCCGATCGGACACAGTCCTACTGAACCGAAGACGCTCGGCTCCGCCTTGTGCGATGACGTCTCTGTCATACAGTAGCCGCCTATCCACGGTTCTTCGCCCGACGTGGTAGATTAGCGGTACCGCCAATCTATCCTGTACGAGCCCCCGACTATCAAAATAGAGAAATGCCTCGGGCGGGGTAAAACCGCTCAAACGCGCACTCTCGAAGTATTCGTCGTTAGGGTAGTAAGCCCCGAAGATCAAGCTGTTGGTTGATGACATCGCTCTTGCAATGTGACCCCGAATCAGCTTTACCAAAAAATTATCAATTCTGTTTATGTTGGCCCCGTTGTATAGAACCTGGTTGGAATAATAGTGTGTGTACTCCGACTCTGGTGTTCTGTGCAATCCAAGGCAGCGTCTAAGACACTGCCTCTCAAACACCCTAATCTTTTCCATTTGAGATGGGGCAACGTTGAACCATACCGGGCACCCATAGACAATCATTGGCCTGATAAGGGCCATGTAGCAAATCACCTTCACCCTGCTGTCAAGCCGGCTGCTATAAAACAACCGTTTCGTCAGGGCAAAAGCTCCCCTAGCCCTGGCTAAAGCAGCATTTATATGTCTATCGAAATACAAATACTGATCCATCCAGATGCCAAGGTACTTTACTACACTTTTACTCGTCAGTGGCTGTCCATATGGCCCTACGATCACCAGCTTGCGCCAGTTCTTTCTCGTATCCCTTGAGGCCCTAGCCAAAGGGGTCCTAAACAGAATTGTTTCGGATTTCTGAACGTTGATTTTCAACTTCCAGTCATCACAATATCGCTGAATTTTGTCGAAGTCACGCTGCAGAAGAATTCTGATGACCTCAACTGTTGGACCTGATCTGTACGCGATTAGATCATCGGCATACGCAATTGCCTGAGTTAGACTACCTATCAGATCGCTGGTGTAAATGCTGAATAAAATCGGCGAGTTCACCGCTCCCTGCTGAAGACCATTTTTAATATCAAAAGTTGCGGTAGAAGTTACATTGCCACTTTTGACAACAAACGTTCTACCATTAAGCATATCATAAAGAACATACAATAGTGGTTTACTTATGCCCAGTCTGGTAAGCTTTAGATAGAGACCCTCTAACCATACGGTGTCGAAAGCTTTCTCCAAGTCAACCAGACAAGCACCCGTGCATTGTTTTTTAGATTTGTTCCATTGGACATCAGAAACAAGCTTAGACGCGGCATGAATTGTGTCATGCCCCGCCTTAAACCCGAACTGATTATCTGGTATTATATTGTTGTCCTCCGCCCACTTGGACAGAGCCCTATTGATAACCTTTTCAAATACTTTACTGATGCTCGGAAGAAGACTTATCGACCGGAGATTTGCCGGATTGGAGTTATCCTTACCCTTTTTCGGGAGAGGATGTACCACAGCTGTCTTCCACCGCTCTGGATAATATGCATTATTCAGCGCGTTGTTAAACAGTGTAGTATAAATGTCAATTGCTTCCTTCGGTAAATGTCGTAGTACAATATTGGATATACCATCGACACCTGCTGACTTCTTTTTCTTTAATGAATCGAAGATGAGCTGGAGCTCCACCTTCGTAACTAGCAGGGAGTTAACCCCATTTGCTTCGGCGATGATGGCGTTTGCCAGGTGATCTTCATTAAACCCGGTAAAACCAAGGTTCTCCGATCGCCATTGCGTAATATCATTACGAAGATAGAAGTGGTGAAGAAGGGCCCTGTTTTCCAGGTCATGATTCGGGCGAATGCTTGCATTCACCTTGTACACTTGCTGGAAAGCAGCACCCACCGCCTCCACTTTCTCTTGCGGATCCTCGATTATAAAGAGGTCGTCGTCCAAGACGGCCTCATCTGGATCTATGCCGGCGTTTAGAAGTACGTCTCTGTTTTCTGTCGTTCTCTGAAGCTTAAGACACGGAAGGTCATTTTGATCATTTTTCCTAAAAATCTTATTAATTTGCGGGAACATACTCGGGTCGCTAGAATTAACGGCCCGAATTTTCTTGTCCCAGTACAAATTAATAGACAACCTATAATTTTCTTTGATCAATTGGTTGATGTTCTTTATTGATGACTTCAGTGTCCTAATTTCCAGATCACGTGTGTCAGTAAATCGTCGGTACAAAAGTTTGAGTCTTGTCAGTAGTCCACTTTTTTGTCTGTGTAGTGCGTCAATGGTCGCGTTTCGGTAAATGTTGTTATGGTCACGTTCTTTGTATTTCGGTATCGTACTGTTCATCGTTCGTTGGATTGTGTCGTCCATTTGTTGGAGGTATCCGTCGATCTCAGTGTTGGAGAGATTCCGGTTATTTGGTGGAAATATGTTATTGGACCGTAGTTCAGCTGATAGGGCGTTGGTGAAGCGTGGCCAGCGCATCTTACTGTAATTGTAAGAGTGCACTGGGACATACTCCTCCAACTCCACAAGATCGTTAGGAAGCTGTATTACGGCGGCTAGTCCGCAGTGGTCGCTGTCGTATTCGATCGTCCGTAAGCAGTTTCTTGTGTGTGTACCTACAGTGTCTGTTATTGTCAGTCTTGAGTCGATTAGCAATAAATCCAGATAGGAACCGCTTCTTGGAAACGATGGCCTATCTGTAGCCAGCAGATCGATTCTATACTCAATATTGTACTGACCCATCCAATTATAAAGATGGCTACCTCGAGAATTTTGTATTTGATTTCCCCAATCTTGGTGTTTGGCATTCAAATCACCAGCCATAACGAAGTAGTTTTCATCCAAGTTCAGTCGTAGGACCTGGAAAAGTTTCTCGAGCTCTGACGTAAAGTCGGTTGGCTGAGGTGCTTCTGCCGCGTAGGCTGACACTACATACACCCGCTTCCCTTGTTGGAGAGGGATGCATATAATGCAAGCCTCAAGCGACCGAAATTTTCGCACTTCACTATTGTATATTACTTTATAACTAATGCCCTTTCGAACGAAGATTGCGACTCCTCCCCCTTGAGTGGAGTCAGGCCGGTCTCTTCTTACGATATTGTAATTATTGTTTGTCAGTTTATGCTTCTGGTTTAGCTTGGTTTCGCTAGCCATCAACACATCAGGACATAGGTCTTTCATCAACTGGAATAGATTAGCTCTGCGTTCGATCCTAATCAGTGAATTTACATTCACAGCAAGGATCCTAAAGGGCCTCTCCGACAGCGCGCCCATTACGATCTAAGTTGCGCTAAGCTAGGCAGAAGAGAGTAGATATGGTCCACCCTTTCTGTCTGCTCCCTTATCTGGCTTTGAAGCCCTGTTAACTGGCCTTGAATGCTCAGCAACAAGGTCAAAACATCCGCCTCTGCCGCGGATGCCTTAGGCACGGGGGCCTGTTTGGCTACCTTTGGTGGAGGCTGTCTCGTACTTCCCATTCCTGACGCCATTTGGGCGTAGGAAATTTGGGGGTTGACGATAGTTGCTGTAGGAGCACGCCCTGATGGACGTTTTACTTCGACAGTCTGCTTTGCTATTTTTTGTTGCTTCATTTGCTGAAACTTCGGACAGCCCCGATAGTTAGCGGGGTGCCCGTCGCTTCCGCATACGGCACATTTAAGTTTGGTCTTATCTTCGACCCTTTCTTCACCGAGTTTGCACTCTCCCTTATTGTGGTTCTCTCCACACTTGACGCAACGTGACTGCATTTCACAGTTGGCTGCGGCGTGACCGAACCTTTGGCAGCGCACGCATTGAAGCATGTCACCTCGCCTTTTCAATTTATCCCAAGTGACAACCTGGTAGTTGAGGACGGAGATACTCCTCAAACTATCCAGTTTGCTTGTGGGTGAAAGCTGTACCAAGAAAATTGGCAACTTCCGCATCTCCCGTCTGGACAAAGCCGTTTGGAATGGCTTGACACTGATGAACTCGAGATCATCACTCGCTTGTTGGCAGAGCTCATTATGGAGCGCCTGGGGTTCCGTGCAGGAATCTATGCCCTTTAATAGGACCGTTTGGATTTTATCCATCTTGGGGGTGAAACTGAAGAACTCAGTGGTGGATTCTTTTAACAAAACTTTAATTTTTTTATGGTCCTCCACTGTGAAGCAGTGGATTGCATGTCTACTCTTATTGATACGCTTAATCATAAAATTAGGACCTATGGCCGACTTACACAGTTTTATGGTGTCCTCAAGATCCATCTTATATGTGTTTATGGGTGGCACTTTTTCTTTCTTGGCTATTGGCTGCGGCTGCTGCTGGTGTATCCCACGCTGCTGCTGCTCCTGGGCCTGCTGCTGTTGCGTCCGCTTCTGTTGCTGCTTCATTTGCTGCTGTGGACGTTGTTGTTGTTGCTCCTGCTCCTGCTGCTGTGGCTGTTCTGTTTGCTGTTTTTGCTCGTTTTGCACTTGTGCTGGCAATGGTTGTTGTTTTTGCTGCGGCACTTGTGCTGGAGCTTGTTGTTGTTGCACCCGCTTTGGTATTGTCTGCTGTGCTTGCTGTTTTTGTTGCTGCTTCTGCTGTCGTAGCACCGTTTTTTCCTCGAGCTCTTTTTTCTCCTTAGCTCGGCGCGCCTCCTGCTTTTGCTTCAGAAGTAGTAGAAGGGGTGCTACTTCTGCCTTGAGGCGCTGCATCTGCTCTTCAAATTGGGATATTTTGCTTTGGAGAGTTTGCTCCTCCTCAATTTCATCTTCATCGGATGACGCCTCTGATGCGAGGTCCGCAAACTTATTGCTGTCACCCGTATAGTGCCCTTCACCCTCCTCGGACATATATGATATCTCCTCATCGTCTGCTGAGGTGTTGGGCTTTTGTTTTTGTTGTTGTGTTGTTGCTGCCGCTGACGTAGCTGTCCGCGCCGTCTCCTTAACTTCAGCAGGCAGCTGGGCTGAAGTAAGTGTGGAGCGGCGCTTCACAAGATTCGGTTGGTAACGAATCTTCTTCCTCTTTTGATTTTTTCCCATCTCGGCTGTTGTTGCCGTTGCGGGATCGGCTGTTGCTGCCGTTGGCTGACTTGCCGTTGGCTCCGTTGCTGGGACACCTTTCGATGAACCCGCTAACTTCTCTGCTTCCATCAATTGGTCTTCCCAATCAATAAAATCTTGCACTTCTTTATTATGCAAAAATGCTAATAAAATGTTTGGGTCCGGCTGAGGTTCGAACCCACGACCCTCCACACTGTTTGCCGACGCCACTACCACCTGGACCACCGACTACTTGAAATATCAAGTGGCAAACTTCTAACTAGTAAAAACTCCGATCACGATTTAAATTACTGTGAAAGCCGATAGGTACGTCCTCACTCTTGCACAGTACACGATCAACTGACAACGTAGGGTCCTAACCACTAGACGATCACGGCTACCGAAGACATGTTTGTTTTCTGAGACAAAACACAGTTTTATGCATAATGGAAAGAGAGAACAACATAATGCTTTCAAAATAATACTCAACATTTGTGAGCAGTTTCATAAAAAGAGTAGGTACCTTGCCTCTTGCCTGAGGCTTCTATGGTTAGATATCATTAATTTGTATTTTTCTTAAACATTGACAAATTTTATTGTCATACTTAGTCCTCGAAAGGGCCGATCCTTTTTCATCGTCTAAAATTCTTATATCACATATAAAGAAAATTATTGTTTTTTGTTTTTGGAAATAAGTGCAATACATTAAACGTGTCTACATGGAAGCTTTATGGAAGTACCTATTTATGTTTGCAAGAGCTGTGACTGATTATACAAGTTTTAAATTAACAAGCTGTAACCTCTTGCCTGGCATAAAGCTACATTCATGATAAACAGAAAACAAGGTATGCTTATTATGAACGCCATGTCGCCATTTTGGAAAACTGATGACGTAGTACTCATCTCCGATGCTGACAATCGAGTTTCTTCCAGTTTCATTTTTGTTGTTTTCAATTAAATCAATTTCATTCTAAATCCATAACTGACGTTCGGGGGAACTGCCCATGAGAAAGATGACTATGATGTCACAGAAAACCTGCCAAAAATCTAATGAACATACCTTATTTTCTATTTATCATGGCTACATTTACACGTCATAATACTTGACATTTCAATGTTCAGTGTTCTGACATTTTATGACAAAGACCATAATGCATGCGGTAAGGGTCCAACCCATAGAATCCGTTACGTTACGTCGACGTTTTCAACTGACAGCTCGATAAAATACACACGTTCTTATGAGAAGCGACCCATAAGTGACGGATCTGATGGATGCGACGGAAAAAGTAGCTGAACTTTCAACTTTTTTGTCCGGCAGATACGTTTGACATGAGATGTCATTTCAGATGTCAATAAAAGGTCTGTTCGATGTTCGTTATCTAAGTACACTTCGGGGAATATGAGAACTAAGAACTGTGTTTTTTTTGTCTCCGATTTTATGAATTGTCAATTTTTAATTTTGCAACACCACAGTTACACAACTGATAATCTGTTCCTTTACCAGATTAAAAAAAAACAAATCGAAAACGTCCCTTTTCATTCGGACTGCAAGTTTGAATTGCTCTGGATCATCGTTGTACATTTTATCAAAATTTTATTTTAAAAATTCCATTGTCATCACGGTTTTGATACAGTGGTATCAAATACCCAAAAACGATAATGTCGATGTTGACCGATATACAATCTGGCCATTTTTACAGTTCGTCGGCCGAATGACATGCGTTTTTATGAATGTCAAATAATGACTTTTAACCTCTTGAATGACAATATATAATGACATTTACCTCTGTAATTTGACTTGACGTACGCCACTTGCAAGTCAACCTGATTGCTAGTTCAAATTTCAAATCGATTTTGTTTTTAAATTTGAATATAGTTTTATAGAAGCTGTGAAATTACTTGCCCCTGAACTTGCAAGTTTACTGGCTTCAAAACTCGCCTGCCAGTTGTTGACTTGCAAGTAGCAAACGTTTGAATGTGTAAGTTAACATTTTTGAATGTATGACAACTTGCAAGTCAGAAGGCATACTGCTATTTCTTTCGTCATAAAAAAATTGCCAACATTTTGACGAAACTAATGACAGATTGTCAATCGTGTAAATGTTTATTATGTATACATAAAATTCTTTGCACAGAAAATGAAAACAAATACCTTTGCTTCTAACCACGAAATGATCTTATTGCAAGTCAACTAAGAACTTTTATAAAAGGACGCATCTCAGTCTCAGTCCTAGCAGAAAACTAATTTTCAAAATTCTTTAAAAAAACGTTGTCCCATAAATCTTTGAGCACTTCACTCTAATACAATCCCTGATAAAATAAACTTTTTCTTCAGTCAGCATAAGTTGCACTCTGACTCTGGCATCAAATTCCAAAAGCTCTCAATATATCGATAAAGAAGAGTTTCCCATGTGGACATTTAGGTGACCGAGTAAAAAGAAAGTGCAACAAAGTTGGATAAAGATATAACATGAGTTGTAATGCAAACAATAGAATCGAGATACTCAGAATGCAATTCAATGAACCCAACAAAAACTAGCCCAGAACACTGTCCGATTGAGAACAGCAAAGTTATCTTTGGAAAGTGGCCTGTCGCCCATCCATTTCCATTAAATAAGTTTTTCTTTGTCCAATAGAGAGAGACAGAGAGTAGAAAATATACAAGGATATCGTTCCAGTTATTTTCCTTTGCAATTTAACATCATTCACTTTGCGTGTACCATCAGAGTGTACCTAGAAAAAAGGATATACAAAGTGAAATCCTGTGTTTTCTTTGTGGGTGGTGAATTGGTGATATAGCAGAGGAAATAAAGGTTTCATAGACACCTGTCCATTCTACCGTACCGTAACATATATAGCGTAACTACTAGTTAGTTATAAGAACTTTTGCAATTGGATGATGCTTCTTTTCTGTTGTTTTGTGGGACAGAGAACCAACTACAAACCTAAAGGTCTGTTTGAATTCCCAATTAATTTCAATTTCACAAGGTGAGTGCCTCAGTGGCTAAGGTAAAGTCTCGATTGTTAATTAAATATTTAACTGGCATAGCCCAATGATCCAATTTGCATAGTTGGTCAGTTATTTTTGCAGTGGTTTATAATTCATTAGTAAAGAGGGGTTCTATATCTTTTACTACTTGTGGATATCCCTGGGTTAGGATTTATATACCTAAGGGATTACGAAATAGTTAGGATGAGACGTAGGTATTATGAAAAGTGAAGCATTGTTTTAACCGACAATTGGATGGATGTTGACTTTTTCAGCAGACATCTTTGAGTGAGAATTTCTCAGAGCAAAGGCAGTGGTAATGTAGTTAGAGAGGAAAATCCTTTTAAATTTGTTAAAATCCTATTAAGAGGGAGATTTGCGGTCAGATTGATTTAACCTCATTTTGAGAAAAGAGAATGATTGTGGGATATAGATATAACGAGTCTTTAAATTGGAACTTGAGAAATACACAATAAAAATCGGAAAGCAGTTCGTGTAGGTGAAGGTACCTTTCAGATCAGAAAAAAAAAATACTCTGACTATTTCCTAATTAGTGTCAAGCTAAGCTATAACGCATGCAATGGGTTTAAATTTTAAGCAACCATCTTCTCTAGGTAATAATTCAGTGTGTTGCTTTAAATCTAGAGTTAGAAAAAATGGTTAGTTTATCCATAAAGCAATATTTTTTTAAGTATTGGGTTTACGGAGATGATTTTGGGGTAGGTGCTAAGCCGTAAGCCCCAGGAATTCTCAGGCCTATATAAACTCCTTGAAAGTTTTAAGATCTGTGCTACCAACTCATTTTACCATTAAATTATAGATATGATTATGGGTGGGAAACCAGGTGGATGTAGTCAGGAAAACAGATGGGAAACATGTCGTGTTTTTATTTATTTTTCGGGTTTATCTTTTTTTGCAATACGTGAAACTCAAAGCTGAGTTTTCGTTAGCATTTTGGTGTTTCTTGGAGACCATTGAAATATTTCGTTTCGCATCAGCAACGTACTAGCTTTTAGTAATCAAATAATAATTTAATGATCTTAATAAAAAAAAAAATAATAATAATAAGGATTTATTTACCTACAATATTTATTGTAGGTACGACAATAGGTCTTTTTAGCAAAACAGTAATATTTCGCTCTCCCAAACGTTAAACTCTTTACTTTGACGAAGTTTACATCTGTTTATCATTCGAAAGTACAGTACAGAAATTGTTTTTATTTTGTGTTTTATTATGAAAGAAAATGAATTAAATCATTTTTTGTAAACAGTCGGACACTGTGAGATAATAATTTCATAAAAAAAATTAGTAGGTAATCCTCCGATTTTATTTTCATTCCAATTTTGCAACTACTGTCGGTTTCGGAAAACTCGTGGCTGTCATTTTTGCCCTTGACAGATTATGCCAAATCCCTTTTTAAGTCAAAATAAGTTCACGTTGACATCAGTCCCAAATGGGTATAGAATATATCTATATGCCAGAGTACCTAAGTATTATTTAAACTCGAAAAACTGTCAATGGTGGGCAAGAACACATTCTATGCTTTTCTGAGCTTCCATAAACAATAGAACCAGTTGCATGCACTTAGAAGTACTTATAGGATTTATATGGCTTGGAGATATTCTTCCCGAATACCATCCTTGGCATTTAATAATATGCCGTATGGCTAAAAGTTTTATTTTGTGTTGTTCACATGGAGTTCCTGCGGTAAAACGCTTTCTTTATTTCATTACAGAAGTAATAATTTTTCTTGAAACTTGGTGGGTGTTGAAAGAATTCCATAAAGTAATTGTCCTAGAAGTTTCATCTTAATATTCTAGAAGTTTCATCGATAGAAAGACAGTACTCCGTCTTCTCCGTTACCGTCTGTCTACTCAATAACTTTACTGGCAGTTATTAGATTTTGATGAGACTTCTAGGACAATAACTTTATAAAGTTCCCTCAACACTCACCAAGTTTCAAGAAAAAATAATACTTATTCAATTAGATAAACGGAATTGTAAGCTTTATTTTGTCCTCTCCTTTACTTTGGAATGGTCGTCGTCTAGCCTCATGCTTTCATGCTCAATTCTGGAAAGTGAACACACAAATTTGTTATATAAAAACAATCAATAGTCTGAAAATATCAATTCAATTCTGTCTTATACTAATTATTGTAGCCAGATACAAAAATCTCTACGTATAAATCCAGACATTACTCATAACCTACATTCAGTATGTTATCCACCTTACAAAAATTATTTTGCAATTCTCATTGAACACACCCTAAATTCTTTCTGTAAAAAAAAATCTGTTTGTCCTTATCTATCGCAACACAAATGACATCTGACAGATTTCTCTTAGAACAACAAACAAACCGGTTTTTGTCTCTTATAACATTTTTCATCTTCTCTTAAAATCATTTGACAGATGGAACAAACTAATAACGAAACACATCAAAAAAAGCATCGCTTGGAAAATCTTTTACACACTCCAGGAAATTCCGATATGAATGCATTGAAATATGAAACACACGAATGGTTGTAGAAATGGAAAGAATCAAAGAAAATAAACACAAGAAAAAAAAAGAGAAACATGCACAGTGCACAGAGAACGAAACGACAGCAAAAGTAAAATTCAAGCAAACCACGCCAAATCAAAATAAAATTTCTTCAGTCTGCAAGTAGTTAAGATGGCGGTTGGTTAGTTCACCGGAAAACCGTGTGTAAATCGTGTATTTCGAACTTGAGAATTTTCTTAGAAAAAAAAAAAAAAAAATTATAACAGCAAGCAAGCATTTGCATTTTATTTAATCGGAATGTGTTTTATTCTAACTGCATAATACTTCTAATAAAATAATTAAAAATGAAAATTGCAATCGGATTTGCATTTCATTCATAAATATTCACTTTTCCCGATCGGGGTGTTTGCGGTTTTAGTGTTTTTTTTGTTGTTGTTCATTTTACTATTAAAGTTAACGGCCTTGTGTCTGCTGTACTGCTGTTTTATGTGAAGAAAAAAAAACGAAAAGAATTCAGTCTCCCAAAAAAAAATAAAAAATAAAGAGAATAGAACAACTTTTTTGTTTAGTGTGGGTGTGTTTACCTTTTTCAACTCTCCTTTATCTGTTTCCTCCTCGTTAAATTCGCGTCAATCAAATTGCATAAGATTGCAATTAAATGCAAACAAAAATATTCTCTTCGCATTCGAAAAGTAAAATGCAGTTGCAGATAAAATGTGATTAGATGCAATCGAAAGAAAAGAAAAAAACGATAACAAGACCGGAACAAGTTTAAACAAAAAAAATAAAAAAAATAAAAATGTTCTTACCTCTTCTAAGAGAGTGAATAAGAGGGAGAAACAAATTTATGGAAAAAAGTGGTTTTATTGTGTTTTGTTCTACAGCTGTGTTTGTGAAGTACGTACAGTGAAAAAGTTTTAGAGAAAAATAAGAAAGAAAAAAAAAAAAAAATACTGCACGTTGCTTGTCTACTGTGGTAATTCAAGAAGAAAATTACAACAAAATTAAATAAATATCACAAAGAAAATAAAAAATAAATATTTACAAAAGAGTGAAAAATGTGCAGTTATTAAAATATTTATTTCCCTTCTATACTCAAAACGAGTGTTTTTTTTGTTGTTGTTGTTGTTTTGTTTTTGTATAAATAATTGTCCTAGTGAATTAGAATCATATTTGATTGGATTAAGAAAGACAACAGGACATCATCGCATTTCATTTTTATCAACAAAATGGACCGACAACGACCAGGAAGAGGAGGACAACCACTGGGTGTTGTCGTTGGATTACATTATTTGGTGCTTTTGCTGCTTCTGCTGGTGGCATCATTCCGGATCGCAAAGTGTCAAGGAAGTCAAGGTAAGGAGTTTGGGGGTTCGTTTGGCTTTATACCTACAAACATAGCTTTAGCTTTTTTTTGGCCCGTTGACTGTTATGTTGTTGGTGTCTTCGAGAACAACCAGAGGGAAAATGCAAAGAATACAAATTTACTGCTGACACACCAGAGTTGTTGTAATTACGTATAATTTCCGGTAATTGTAATTAATTGGTGTGTACTGTTTGTTGTCTGTTACAGACAGCAGCCCCAGAAGAAAGGAGGGAGGCTACAACAACAAAATAAATTATGTTTCTTCAAAGAACACACAAGACACAATATCGGTAACGTGCTATGTAATGTGTTCTTTGGAATTTTGTATTTTTTTTATTTAGACAGACTTGGTATCCACTTCCACACTGCCCTCTTACTCAGAAAAAAGAAGGTTTTTTTTATTCTTGGGGAATCTTGGCTTTGTATCAAGATAAACGATAGTTATGGGGTATAGAGTATAAAAAGTCGATTGAAATAGCTGCGGCAATTAAAGTTTGATACCTAAATTGTCGTGGGGGAGAGGATAGGTAGGTAAGGTACCTATCTATTATTGGTATTGTTAAGAAATCGGCTGTCATTAGTCGTACAACAAAAAGTTTAATGATAGCTTTGCTTGACTTGATTTTTGTTTGATTTGTTAGATTGGATTGGATTGAATTGCTGGTCGGTAGTGGGTGTTGGTTTGTGAGTTGTTTTGTTTCGTTTTGTTCGCAATGTCAGATCTTAATTAGATTTCAATTGTGTTGCAATAGAAGGTTAGTTACTTATGGTACAACACAATACCGTGTTACTGTCAGAAACATTGTAGATAGGTTATCTTAATCTATGCAGTTTATTCAAATGATAATAACCTACTAATGTTTAAGTTTGCAAAACGTTGCATTTAAATTAAAAAAAAAAACATTGATTGATTATGATTAAGGTAAAGAAACGTGATGGGAGCCTATAGTGACTATACCTAAGTATCTACCTTTGCTTGCATATTTTAAGATAAATGATTTTTGTTTCAAGTTCATAAGAGTATTTGGATTGATTATTCTGCAACTGTGTATACCTAGGTAAGAAATCTTAGGTATGTAGGTATTCGACTTGAAACAAAAATGGAAGTTGAGTTTTGGGGATGACACAAATTAAAAAAAAGGGCTGGGTGCGACCCACACTGGTAACTTCCCATTGGTGCCCTTAAAAACTAGAGACCCATGATATTTTGAATTTGGGTGATGGCACTAGTGGTCGGCGCCTTAACATTTTTTTTAAGTTCGATTGGAATTTAAAAATCAGGTATTTATGTTTTTAATGGAGTTACCAGCTTAAATAATGAGTTGAAATGTGTAGATTAGGATATTTTAACAGCATTCAGTTTACTTTCTACCTGAATAAAGTCTTTCTGATCTTCAGAAGTCGGCCGCATTCAGTAGTCGGCTCTTGTTTTTTGTTCTATCTTTTTAGTCTTTGACAGAAGAAATACCAGTTGTTAGCTTTTTTTATAACATATTTTCAAGGAAAAACACCTATTTTAAAGGTAATTGATGGATGGTAGGATTATAAGATAAGAATATACCCGCTAATTCACTAATCGTAGTATGCAGTAAACAGATATAGTTTCATAGATGTCAGAATATTTCGTTTGCCAAAAACAGCTATATACAAGCTCAAAAATAAGCTGAGAAGTTCTGAACGAGGTTTTTAAGATTACCTACTTATTTTCATCTTAGAAACATGAATTGACTTAATGCAAAGAAACAGAAATGAGTGGAATAACCACGGGATAGTTTTTGTAATTGTTTCAGGTAAAATCTTCTAAAGAGCTTCATTCAGCAAAGCTTCCCACAAAGTATGTATTTACATTCTGTCTTTAATACCAACCAATTTTACAAATAAGTACCTATTAAGGTTTTGTAATTCTTAAGCCCAATTTCTAAGACAAGACCATCCTGTTCCGAGGTTAAAACCAAGTTAACTCCTTAACATGTTACCCAGTTTTATAGGTCAATATTATCCTCTTTCGGAGTTAGGACCAAGTTAACTCCTAAACCAAAGTTCTACTAAAATAGCATGGTTAATAGGGTTAAACCTCATCTATACCGTCGATTTCAGAAGAAATAAATTGTGGCTTAAATTTTTAAACAAAGTTTAAAAGAATCATGCAAACAAATGTTTTCTTTGGTCAGCCCCCTCTATTTTTCTTATAAAAGAAAAAAACTATTTTTACCAAAAGACGAGAAAAACATATCCAGTTTAACGCAAAGTCGTACTTATTGTAGCCATTTTTCTAACTCACTTTTTTTTTAACAAATTGCCAGTGGCAAGAACTTGTCACAAAACCATATTTATATCATTTAAACCATCAGCAACTTTAAACCAATTTCTTGCACAGTTAAATAAATTCAGTAGGCTTTTGTGAGTCAGCTCTATTCGCAGTATACGCATTCACATTTAAAGCAATGATGGAACTTGACAGGAAAGGAAATGATAAGGTAGTTCAGTTCCTCGTATTTATAATATAGTTCACCGGCATCTTCCATAATCGTTTTAAAAGCGATTGCGAGTACTGCAAATGAATCCGATCCCCCAGGAGCAGACTATAGCGAATTCCATAATAGGCATCAATAATTTTTTGTGAGTTCCATGAAGCCAAAACCGCGAACTCAATATTTTTGACCAGAAATGGTTTGAATCGTTTGTCCATCGTTTGTCCACTTTTGTCCACCCAAAATTTTTGTTTGTCCACGTTTGTCCACCCAAAATTTTAGTTTGTCCACCCTTAGTTCTAAAATTATTTAACATTCTATTTTTTATAGGAAGTCTGAAAAATTAAAAAAAAAATCATCTAACACCCCAAATCTTAACTTATCGAAACGAAACAAACGGCATTCGTTTGTCCACCTCGAATAATAGCCACCCACCATAAATGGTCGTTTGTCCAACCTCCATTATTGACAATTAGCTATGGTAACATTTATAGCAAAAACGCAATTAAAAGAAAATTTTAGATATGATAGTGATAGTGTTTTTCTAAGGTAATTCAGGTGAAGGGCCTTGTTTCTAAAGTAAGGGCGCTCAAATTATTTTATGATGCAACTTTGTTCTAGACGTCGAGCGACAATTATTTATAGCAAAAAACGAAAAAAATTTCATATGGTAATGCTAGGTTTCTAAAATACACCCATATGGGTGTTATTTCTAAAAAAAAAGCTCGACAATTTTTTTTTTTATAGCATAGCGTGCTAGAAATTATCTAGGAACAATCGATTATAGCAACATTAATATGAAATTGGTAATTTAAAGCAGAATTGTACGTTTTCGTAGTGTTTCAGTTTAGGGGCCGTATTTTCCAAAATATGGTTGGGACAAAATGTTTGACAGCGCCATCTGTCTACGACAAAATCACGACAAATAATGACGTTGTTTTTTCAAATTTAAGCTTGTTTTAACAGTTTTCGAGGAGTGGTAGTACTAACTTGACCGTCATTTTAGCACTAACAGGGGTAAGTTTTAAAAAAACTTACTTTTTTGAAATTTGAAAGTGGTAGTGTTAACTTGACAGACCTCTCTGATTCTGCTTTATTAACTGGAAACTGTTTTATTCGGGGCTTATTAAACTTCCTAGATTTAATAATTTAGTCGGATTTTAATATTTTTTTAAATTTTTAATTAAATGTATGGCTTTCAATAGAGACCATAGAATATCGTGACATACTTAATTCATTTTTTTTTAAAGCACTATATCAAAATTATTCCTTATTAATAATTTATCAAGTCAATTTTTTCTATAGCTTATTTACCCCATAATTTTTTTTTAGGTATTGTCCGTGGGAGGTATTGATTTCATTTTCTTTCAGAAGGACTATTTTTTTTTTTATTTCAGTGAAAAGCTTTATTCTATATCTTTTGAAACTTAGGTCACATTGAAATTCCGGCTGTCACATTTTGTCAAATAATGTCCCCTTGGAACATCTATTATGTATTTTTTTTTATCAAATCCTACTTATACCCACGCAACTGATATTATATGTCTACTTTATTTAGGGTTTATGTATAGGTACTTTTACCTACGCACTAAACTTCTGTTATGTATGTATATCACTGACGATAATTATTTTATCTGATATTTATATAAATGTAGGATTGTTGGTTATATGTATGAGAGTGTTATGATTTGAGTAAGTTTTTTTTTGTTTGATAACTTAAATACGGGTATACCTACTTATAGGTACATATAGGTGCTCGTAATGTGTCAACTTATAGATAATAAAGAAAAATACATAATAATTCTGAAGAAATTGATAAGATATTCATTTTCAAACAAAAAAAAAAATCGTTACTCATACTTATTGATTGACATGAACAAAATTAGTTTGTTTTTTTTAAGAACTTTTAACAACATTTAAACTCAATAAATTGAACTTTGGGATTGGTTTTAGGTTCTAATTAATTTTCTATCAATAGACTTTGATTTAACTGAGCTATGTAAGTATTTAAAGAAGGTCAAAAAGGATTAGTCGTAATTTAAAAAAGTTTAGTTAGTAAACTATTAAACAGCGATAAATTTAATGTTAGTTTGTCACTAATTAGTTCAAACAGCTTCCATTTAAAGTCTTATCCGAAATTGGTTAATCTACGCTAAAACTGGTAAATATCAGGCGAAACCAATAAACTTCAGTGTAAAATTGTAAATTCCAGTTAAGACTGGGAAATTTCAGCATAAACTAGTTAATCTTAGACGAAACCACAGTAAACCTCAGCGAAAAATTATAAATACCAGAAAATAGAGGTAAATTTCAGCTGAAAATGTTCAATTTCAGACAAAACCGGCAAATCTCAGACGACATAACTAAACCGCAGCGGACATTTGTAAATTCAAGCAGAGATTGGAAAATCTCAGCCGAAACTGGTAAATCTCAGTCAAAATCGTTAAATCTCAGGCAAAACCATTAAACCTCAAGGTAAATTTCAGCAGAGACTAAGAAATTTTAACTCAGCCTAAAATATCTAATCCAAAACTGTCAAATCACAAACAAAACCAATAAATCTTGAGCGAAACCCGTAAAATCTCAGCTAATATTGGTAAATTTTTGACGAAAATGGCAAATTTCGGCTTAATCTGGTAAATCTCAAACAAAACCAAAAAATCTGATCGGAAATCTAAGGCGATAATAATGGACGAGTTTGACAAATTAGTTTCAGTAAAGCCATCATGCCTTACCTAACACATGCTGAGAAAAATTGTCTACTTCTTACTTTGTGGCAAAACAGGATGTGAACTATAAAATGTGAAATTGCTACGCCACTATTTGGTCTTAATGCTAAGTGCCTGCAGGCGTTCAGAGTGAGGGTTATTTCTTTGCTTAGTTTACTAGACACAAAGAAGAAGTTGTTGAGTATCAAAGGGTCATCTTATCACGCTAATTTGGTACTCAGACAAAATTTGCTATGAAAAATTAGTTTCCTTTTTTTACAAGTTTTCGAATCTTTGAAAAAAAAAAAAAAAATAAATACGGAGACTATAATAGCTTTAGCACTTCAATGGTTGAGTTTCTTTCTGTTTTCCTGCTGATTTGGTAACCAAGCGCTGGGACCCTAAAAGTTTGTCCTCACACGTACCTAGCGCCATCAAGTCAACCTTGACCTTCTTTTCTCATCACCAAATGTTAGCAAAATAATGTTTTAATTTTACATGTTCTCAAAACACAACCTTTTAGGTACAATCTTCCCATTAAACCATCTCACTTTAAAATTAATCACGATATACAGACCCATTAGAGCCAAAACATTTTTGCTACATTTTGTCTGGTGAAGCGTGCACAGTCCATCCGATGGATCCGATGGGGTAATTATTTTTTTTTGTAGGTTCTCACACAATAACTCAGCCGTAGCAATTCAAAGAAGATACAAAAATACTCTTTAAATGTATCTCATGAATAAAAAGAGTAATACTGCGAATAATTACTAAATAATGCTTATTGACTGTTATGCCCTTTTCTATACCACCACACTGCCAAAGAATAAAATGAACTTCAATTTGTACCACACCTATCTGAAGAATATAAATCAACTACACAAAGGAAGAATAAAATTAAGGAGGCAGCTTTCCACGATCGATATATAAGTTAGGTCTCTCTTTGTGTGTGTTTATTTTCTTTGTCATTTTTCTTGCCTTCATTCTCCTCAAGGAAGAACTTAAGTTATTTCGATTTGCTTGAGTAATTTTTGCTTTAGGTTAGGTTTTATTATTTTTTTGAATTAAATCATAAAGTTATGCATCATTGGTGGCAACAATTCGTTACAAGACAGTTAGTGTTGATTTATTCTTCTTCTTTTGAAAGAAAAAAATAAATAAAAATATAGGGAATGTTATGTTGTGAGTTAAAGACAAATTAGGGTAGGGTCACTGGAGACACATTACTTTGTGTAAATTTCTATATTACATCCGCTTTTTTGCCCATGGTGTGATAAAAATTGACTTTTGTATTAATAAGTTTTGTTGGGAGACATTTTTTTTTCTCAATTTTTGTAAAACAATTTATTTTAAAGTAAATTTTTTTTGGGGGTGTGGTTTTTTTTCATCAAGTTTTCAATTCTGCCAGCAAACGTGTCTAGTTTCAGGATAGAGGTGGTAACACCTAAAAAAAAAATATTTTATTTAACAGAAAATAACACAGTGTGACAAAATGGGGTAAAAAATATACGTGCGCGGACACTCATCATACGTTTTGTAAAGTTTGATGCATTGATTACTTAACGGTATGTAAAAATTCCGTAACACCCTCAAAATCTGGACTTGTGTCGAAAACCAGTATTTTAGACCTTCATTCATTGCAAAAATTCTAGCTTCGTCACATTTTAACCAGTTTTGGAATTTATTGTTTTGGAAAGAAGACATTCAGAACTTTTTAAAAAATCCAGACCTGGGCAAAAAATGGGGTTTTCGACCTTCATCAGTTGGAAAAAGCTTCGTCGAATTTTGACCCATTTTAGATTTTTTTTCTACTGTTTTTGAAAGATGAAATTTAGACCTTTTCAACAATGTAAGACACATGGTTTGGTAAAATCACCACAGTGTAGGTGAACAATTTAAAAAATTCTATTTTTTTTGTTTTCATTTACATGACTTCGACATAAATTAAATAATGTTTATTTCCAAACCAAACGAGATGTTTTTTTATAAAAAATGGTTAAGAAATACGATTTAACGATTTCAACCCAGATACAAAAATTCGATTGTTAATGTACCTACCTGACGGTCTAATGTCTTCAACAATTAAAAAAACTCAAAACTGAATTATGTATTACTATACACATACCTTTATTAGTTATTTTCACTAATGAGTTTTTTATCATTATTATCGTTCATTTTATTTCTAACAAAATCAAACCAAATATCTTTGAGACTTTGTTGTAGTGGTCACGATTTTACATCATAAATCTCTATTCTTCCCAAAACAGACGTTCCCGGAATGACGCTTAATTGATGTACATTCCTTATATATCAAATTGAACTTTAATTTAATTTATTCACGCAAAAGATTGTTTATGGCACGATAAAACAATTCCAAGCCATTCCGCCAAGGCCATTTGTAGCGCCATCTGAACGTTAAATGAATATAAACTTGATATATTGTCACTGTAACTACATTGAGACATAATTTCTTCGGACAACTTTTATCTAATTAGAAATTACGATTCTTCTCAGTTTTTTTTTTTATTAATGCACTTGACAATTCTTTAAGAAAGTTTTGCCTCCGTAATGCTAAGAGTACAGGTAGCTAAATTTAATTGATTTAAGTGTATTTTTCGGCCACTTGAATTTCAGATTTTAAGTTATGGAAGCGTTCCCGGAATGATTTTTCGGGTATATTAGATCGAATAAAACAAAATACTAACTCTATATTAATCGGGACGTCAGAAGTGAATTTTAATTATAGGTAGTTTTGATTTAAAAAAACTCCTGGACATCAAATTTTCCGCCTCCTCGATTTTGGCCATAAAGTCTAGGGGTTTTACCCCAACTACAGGTTTTATACATCGTTGAAAAGGTTGTTCTTCTTTTTAAATTAGTAAACAAAAACTCAGTTGAAAATTTCCAAAATTAAAATTGTGACAGTGGCCATTTATGGCCCTTTATCGAGATTTTCGGGGTAGAAGATAATAGAATTTGCTTATACCATTTTGTAATCGTTGCGACAACCCCTTCTAAACGTGAAAAATCTTCGCCTAGGTATTTTTTGAGTATAAGCGTTTTTTAAATTTACACCAAAAACACACAAAATGTATGACAGTTTTTGTAGCAAATTAATTTGTCTACAAAAATTTCTACCTAAGCTGTAAAATCTAAGAAATATTCATTTACTCTTAGCAAAACAAAATTAATTTCATGTGCAACCCCAAGTTTTTACTCAATTCAGCCCCATGAACAAAAATCAAACTAAAATAGATTTTGAGGTAAACCTAATTTATTGAACCAGAATGTAGATAATAGCTAAATCGATATTTTTTTTTGTAGTACTCTTAAATTTGGGGGAAGTTTTAAAAAGACACCATATAACTTCGAGTCCCCCAAAATCACAAAAAAAAAAAAATCACGAACACAAATGAACCACATTTACTATAGCGTCAAAAAGTCGCAAGGACAGTTTTTTTTTTGTCTTCCCATTTACCAAGAAACAAAAAATAATAAAGAAAAAGGAATATAAATAAAAATACATTTTCCATGTGCCGGCAACTTGATAAGGGTTGGTTTATATTTTTTTTTTTTTGTTTATTTTCCATTCATGCAACATTCGAATGGAAAAAAATCTTATTGTCGTCCACAAGTTGTACTTTCTGTTCACCCTAAAATATGTACCTATATTTAATCATCATTACAATATCGGTGGTGCAGAAGACTAGATGCGAGAAAAGACTGTTACACAATGTCCTGCTGCCTGGTGTCGTCGTGCTGCAAGACAACATCAACAAAAACTGATTTTTTTTTTTGGTCTCATTCATCAATACATCAAGGTACTTAGTTGTCCCCTTTTTCTTTATTTTTTTTTTGGGTTTAATGTGAACTTTCTTACAAATAAAATGTCAATCTCTTTCAATTTATTTCTGATAATTTCGATCACCATATCGCCCTAAATAATGTACTAAATGGCTTAAATATCTTGTCAACGTTGCTTATTTAACTTTTATTGTGTTGCGATAAGATTGGTGTGATGAATTAATAAAATTCACAGCTACTGGGTAGGCAAGTTGGTAGGCAAGTAGGTATCTTATCTGGGTGAGAGAATTTCATTGGTATACGATGTACGACGACGCACGACATACGAGTAACACTCTTTAAGTAAAAAAAAAAACCAAACCACACATAAATGATGTTTATGACACCAAAACGATTCCTTCAAGTTGAGATCTTATTGTGGGGTAGCAGTAGAGTCTCTGTCTCAACATCTATTGTAACCGCAGACATTTTAACAAGGTTAAACCACAAAGATAATAGATTTTCCTTGAGATACTTAGCTCTGACATAGAAAAATCAAGAACAAAATGAGAAAAAGATGAGTCAACGCATTCCATGTTGGTATACCTATCATCTCAACTCAAAGTCTACCATTCCAAATTCATGGGATATATCATATTCGTAGACTCATAGATATATTTCATTTGAGAAACTTGCGAAAAATCACAAGCAAACAAAATGTATCTCAGAAGTGTGTAGACATTTCATAGAAAAAAAAAAAAAAATACTTACTCTTCATTATTTTTATTTATTTTTTTGTTATTTGTTTTTCTATCTTTTAACTCTCAAGAAGAACAAATATCAATTACTTATGGGAGAAATATGCAAGACATTTTGTCGTCTTTGGTTTGAAAAAAATCTTTTTACTTGGAAATATCACGTTTATGCGAATTTTTAATACTACTAATAAAGGTATTTGTTGTGTTTCTATGGCATATTTAATGTAAAATTGAAGCTCTTCATATGCTTTCTTCTTGATGAGCAATAAAGCATTTTTAAAATTTAAGAATACGAGCAGTTTTATTAAAGAACAAAATTACCAGTGCAAAGCTTGATGAATAAAAATCAACAAAAATCAAAAACTTTCATAGGTTTTATTTTATATTGACACAAAAATTAATTATTATGATATTTTCTGTTACTTTGCTGATTTGATGATTTTTGTGTGATTTTATTTTTGAGTAAGATAATATTCTCAAAGCAACTTAAGCCCCCCAAAACAGAAGCCAGCACAGCGAACTCAATATTTTTGAACGAAAATGGTTATAATCGTTTGTCCACCCAAAATTTTTGTTTGACCACCCTTAGTTCAAAAATTATTCAACATTCTTTTTTTTATAGGAAGTCTAAAATCTTAAAAAAATTTTCTAACACCCCTAAATCTGAGCTTATCGAAAAGAAACACACGGCATTCGTTTTTCCACCTCGAGTTCTAGCCACCCACCAAAAATACTCGTATTTCGACCCTCCATTATCGAAAAAAACAACAAATAAAATTGCTCTGAAAATTTGAACGTCCCATAAGTTCCACAAAAAATATTATTTCAGATTCGAACAAAAGCCATTCGTTTGTCCACCTCGAGTTCTTACCACCAACCAAAAATTGTCATTTGTCCACCCTCCATTATCGACAATTAGTTATGGCAAAATTTATAGCAAAAACGCAATTAGAAGAAAATTTTTACTTATGATAGTGTTTGATAGTGTTTTTTTAAGGTAATTTAGTTGAGGGGGCGTTGTTTCTAAAGTGAGGGCGCGACAAATAATTTTATGGTGCAACTTGGTCCTAGACGTCGAGCGACAATAGTTTATAGAAAAATTTATAGCAAAAACGAAAACAAACAAAAAAAATTTCATATGGTAGTGCTAGGTTTCTAAAATGCACCTATATGGGTGTTATTTCTAAAATAAAGGCTCGACAATTTTTTTTATAGCATAACGTGCTATAAATTATCGAGAAACAATCGATTATAGCAAAATTTATTAGAAATTGGTAATTTAAAGCAGAATTGTATGTTTGGTAGTTCTTATTTTAGATTATTCAATTTAGTGGGCGTATTTTCCAAAATATGGGCGGGACAAAATTTTTGATAGCGCCATCTATCTACGACAAAATCACGACAATTAATGACGTTCTTTTTTTTTCAAATTTAAGCTTGTTTTAACAGTTTTCGAGGGGTGGTAGTGCTAACTTGTGTGTCAAGTTAGCACAACCAGGTGTTATTTAAAAACAAAAAAATTTTGAATTATTTAAGTATGCCACTTTTCAGCTACAAATTCACGACAATTAATTGCGTACCCAGTCTTTGTATTTATGGTCGTTTTACCACTTTTTCAGGGGTAGTAGTGCTAACTTGACCGTCTAGTTAGCACTACTAGGGGCAATTTTTAAAAAACGAGGTACGACAATTTTTTTTCTTTCACGACAAATTCACATTCATTATTACTTTTTTGAAATTTGTAAGTTGTAGTGCTAACTTGACAGACATCCAAATTTTATTTAAGATAAAGAAACAAATATAAGAGAGTTTCACAGAAAAATTAACTAGTGTTTTGCTAAATAATTTATAGGATAATTTGGAGGTGAGTTAAATCTTCAAATGCTCCATACAGTATTTTTCAAAAAAGTTAATAGTTTTTCTATGAAACTCCTTTAGGTATATTTGTTTGTTTTTAAAATTTAAAAATTGGACTGTACGATTCTTACACTCATCGATTAAATCAAAATTTTGACATTCAAGATTTATATGTTTACAAACTGAATTTATCAGAACATTCGGAGTACTTCCAAAGAAAGAATTCTGTAAAATTCAATTTTTTATTCATTTTAAAAAATATAAACACAGATTTCCTCTCTAAATTATGATTTTATTTGTTTTTTATTATATTAACCGATTACTGTCAATCTTGATTTGTTCATCAGATTAAATCTTCTTGGCATAAAAAAGAACTAAACTAATCAGTAAATTATTTAAATTTTATTATTTAATAGTTCCTCTCTTTCCATCAGTTTTTCAAAGTCCACAAGTTGATACGATGACTTTTTAATTAACTGATTTTCCAGGCATTAGTCAAATGGCACTTTTCTGAAGATAAAGATTATTTTTATATTCAAAATGCATTTGAATGTCAAATAAAAAAAAAAAGGCAAAAAGTCAAAAAGTCAAACTGATACACAAAACATAAAGCCAATCAGATTTAATATGTTGTTTATAAACACTTGGTGTGGATGCAAGCACAATCTCCAAAGTTAAACCTTTGACATCCTCTTATATAAGTCACGTTGACATTGGTATTGGTATCTCTGAGAGCTATAGGAGAAAAAAAAAGTAATTAAATTTTCATTTAAAAAAAAACATCAATTTATCATTCCCTTTCCTCCATTATTTAGAGTGAATTTCTGACTCAGAAAATAAAAATAAATTCAATCGACTACAATTTTTCATTTATCAGCACAATTCGTAAACCCATTCAATCGATAAGATATGATTCTTTAGAATTTCAAATCACCAGAGTAAAAAAAAAAAAAATAAATAAAAATATTATTACACTTATCGATTAAATGGCGACGACGACGTTCAGTCTACAATGATGAAATTGAGCAACAACAACAACAACAACAACAAAATATTATAAACATTCGGCAGAGTATAAAAACGCCATTGAATGCCGGTGGTATGCTATTGGTGATGTTTATTTTTTTTTTTGCATATAGAAAATGTCAACTACCTGTTAAATGAAATTAAACAAAAAAAGTGCTTTAAACCTTCAATTTTTTATCGTTTCTATCCAAGAATTATTTAAGGAAATTGAATTGTGGACAGAATCTACAACGATGACGATTCAGTTGGGGCGATAACGCGCAATGCCAAGGACGCGTTAAAAATTTGCAATTAAACGTAACATCAAGCCGCTTGCTGTTGTCGGTACATCGCTTCACGACAAGTACAATGAACAGTGGGGTAGGATACTATCAAAGCTGGAAAACTATCTTTACAGTATATTTTAAATTCGATACTTATTTTGTATGTACGATATTGATTGTAACGTATAAAACGCCCACAAACACGCCCATTTTTTTTTAACCAATTACCCACTTTTTTTTAAGTTTTGCTGTAAAATATTGACAAAAATTTGATTGCTAAATATTTCACAGGGGGAAATTTTCGAGAGCTGTATTCTTTTTGAAACTAAAAATTAACTTCTAAACTAGTTTTTTGTTTGAGTTTTAGAGAAAATTCAGTTATTGTTTTAAATTTAAATGTAATCTTTCCCACTGTCGTCGATTGTGAGAACTATATGTGCACTTGTAGGTCGTGTAATCTTTTTTTTCTTTTTTTCTTTATTTTGTTAAGTGACAGAAAAACGTGTGTTAAATTGAACATTCAAATATTCCTACAACAAAACGTAAAATGTTAAGTTGGCTTGAAAGTGTGAGAACGTGAGTGTAGTAACAAATTCGCATTAAATAAAAAAGGGCTTTTGAATGGGTATGCAAAGAACGGTGGGGTTGGGTGATGGTGTTTGCTGTAGATTTTCATATATTATTTCATTAGAGAGATAGTATAGCTTGTTTATTGTTCTTTTTAAGTGTACTCATTGATATTCATCGATAATAATAAATGGAAGTTGAGTGTTTTGTTGAGTTTTTAAATGTGCATATTATAAAATGTTTAATAAAACGATCCCCAGTTGCAAATTGCAATAAATCATTTTGTATTAGATGGTTTCTAGATAATTTAAGCTGTACGGATTTGAAAAATTGCAATAAACTACAACGATAAAAATTGGCATGAATATTTCATTTGGAATGAGAAACAAGAACAAAAAGAGTGCTTGGAAATATTTTACATGAAAGGGTGTCCTTTTTTAGGGACAAAAAATGGTGCTCAAAAAGTACCTTTTTATAAAATTGTGTGAAAAAAATTGGCAAAAATATTTTGATGTTCACAAGAACCAAGAATACAAAAAATAGCACATGCATATTTCTGGTATGCAGCGAACAAAAGGTACTCTTGCATACAATCTCTGGATAGATTTTAATGTTATGACTAGGGCAACCAGAAATATGCTCGAAGAAAACGTTAATTACGCTAATGATACGCACCAAAAAAGGTGATTTATGCTCTAAAATGTGCACTTAAAACTATTAAAAGGTGGTAAAAACCGACGTTTTGATCATTATTATCGCTTATTTCCTTTTTGACAAAATCGAAGGTTTTGTTGTAGTGATCCCTCATAATATTGACACCAAATTATAGTTTTAATCTTTATTTATCCCAAAACAGGCGTTCCCGGAATGACGCTTATATGATGTACGCTTCTTATATTTCCAATTGAACATCAATTACCAATCTTTACCACTCATCTAATTTATTCATGCAGAAAGTTATTTATAGAACGATAAACCAATTCAATGACATTCCGGAAAAAAACATTTGTAGCGCCATCTGAAAGTTAAATGACTAGAAGTGAATTTCAATTTAATGTAATTTTGATTTAAAAAAGCTGGACATCGAATTTTCAACCTCCATGATTTTGGCCTATAAAATCTTAAAATCCTTGAGAAAAGAATTATTTTTGATTTGTAGAATTTTAAAACACAAGCTTATTAAAAAAATTAATCGTTTAATGCATTTTCCGATAATTGTTCTGCTATTTTTACAAAAAAGCACTTAATTTAATTTTTGGAAACGAAATTAGCACCTTATTAGCAGTTAAATATGCCATAACAAAAATTATGTTATACTCACTTTGCTCTGCTAATTTCTGAAAAACACTTCAGGATTTTGCGTAGTGTGATGCTTACTCGATAGTTGACATTTTAGACTTAAAGCCACTGAGGATAAGCAAGCTCTGATTATATTTTATCAGTAAATGGCTTAAAACGTTGAATTGCAATTTTAAAATAACTAATCACCGCATATTAATTTTGCCACCAAAAATTTACTGACACTGGGAAAAATAAAAAAAAACTACAATTGAACGTCAAATTATAAAACTAATTGCTTAAACTCAACCCAATCACTTGCAAGAATCTCCCTAACTCTAAACTAAAACAACTGTAAGTTTTTTTTAGAATACTTTAACACTCGGAAACTATTAAATTCTTCAATTCTTAGGACGGAAGTGTTATTTTGAAATTTGAAGAAACTTGTTAGCAGGAAACTAATCAAATTTTCCACACAAATGACCTCGACCCGCGTGGACTATCTATGTCCCAGTCGTTAGTTTCAATAAGTTTTCATAAGTTTACGAAATAAAATTTAAGTACCTACCGCCCCGTTTGGTGGCGTCTATTTCTTGAATTTAAAACTAATTTTTTCTTCTTCTACAAAGCAACCAGATTCTTTACTCCTCAATACCCTTCATACTCCATCAAAGCTTCTATACCATCGCAGCCAGTGGTTTTTGCTTTAAATAGATTTAATCTACCGTAAATATTTGTATATGGCCCCCAAAACGCCATGTCTAGACTTTTAGTTTCTCTTCTTGAGAAAGAAACTTTTTAATTTTTAAGGACACACTTTATACTTGAGTTTTTTTTTTTTTTTTTTTTTTTTTAGTTCCGAAGAGTTTAAAATGCGAGAAACATCCTCGTCATCATCATCATCTCCGTTCTGTTGCCCTGTCCTCTTTATGACATAGTTTTGCTCTTCAAAATAAAAGAAAAAAAAAAAACATCTTGAAGATGAGGAGTGTGAGTCAACTTAAAAAAATAAATACAAAAGTTCCTCCATTCACATCATACATAAGGACATGAAAACTATTTTACAACTTAAACACACTTTCATTAAATTATTTGACATACCTACACTCATACAAAAGCACAAAACTTCAACCCCCTTTCTGTCAGAAAAATTCCATAACTTTTGTTGTGTGTGTAATTGAGGGAGAATTAAGAGAAAAACGAAGAAGGGATGGAGGTATTTTTGATGTAAGTAAGATATGAGGGCAAAGTTTTCTTTGATGAAATGCCTATGCAAGCATAACACTCTCTCCAGTTTTTTTTTTTTCTTTCTTTCTACACTCTTGTGACCCAGTTTTTCCATGCAATTATTGTATTATTTAGAGAATGGCCAAGCAGAACATAACAAAGGAAAAAAAAAACTCCAACTCACCCTTATATCTGGTGGACCCTAATGCCACCCCCAGAGCCCTTTTGAAGGGGGTGATGGTGGTGGTGATGGTAAAGGCACACGACATGATCAATGCATAAAACAAAGACCAACAAACACAACCAACAACAGCAGCAGCAGCAGTAGAACAGGGCTAACTACATAATGTGACGACTTGAAGAGAGTATATTGTCCTATTTCATTTTTATTATTTAAACTTTTTGTTGTTGTACCTACTAGTTGGTTTCAGGGAATATGATGAAGAAACAAAACAACCCTCGTCGTCAGTTCAAAGCACAGAAATTAAAACATAGTCATAATAATCATGATAATTCTTATTCTACCCCTTAGTTGGATGATATTGTTGTTGTTGTTTGGTTGTTTGGTTGTTTGTTATAGTGGATAATGTCTGTGCTCTTTTGTATATTATGACGAGTATCTCTTTTGCAAAGTTGGTGGTGTGTAGCCCCATTACTTTCAATCAGAAACAATATCTCGGAACAAATTTCCTTCGTTGTTGTTGTTGGTTTTTTTTTCGTCTCCGTTTTCTTATGTCTGCTACCAAACAACGTAAGGGTTGTTTTTTTTGAAGGGGAAAGATATGAAATTTATTCACCTACCTTACTTCCTCTGCCACTGCCTACCTATATCAAAAATAGTAGTAGTAGGGGTTGTTGGTTTTATTTTTGGTGAAATCTGAGCAACAATGAGGACGAAGACGACGAACGAACCAGAGGAGTTATCAAAGACGAAGATACAAATCTGCTGTTTCACAAAATAAAGGTCCTTTTGGTGAGCATCTTTATATATTCTTATCAACAATGAACTCTGGTGTACACCTGGAACTGTTCTGAATATAATGGCACTGAAACTGAAACCCATAGCAAAAAAGAAAAAAAAAAAACCGAAAGTGTGCGTGTTATTTCCGTAAAATCTTCGAAATGATTTTAACGAATTTATTACGTTTTGTGGTATATCTTTGCATCTTCATATAATAATAATAATGGCAGAGTTGCCCTTGAGTAATTTTGATGGAGGAAAATATTAGATAAACAAGAACTGAGGCAATGCCAACATACCTATTGGGTTTTTTTTCTGTTAAATTTCAGACCTTATTTTTTATTCTAAATTTTGAAACTCGAAATTTCATATCTTAGTATAAAGTCCAGAAAAACTGCAATGGAACACCGAGAAAAATCGACAAAATAAAAATAGAAATACGTACAAAATACCAAATGGGCAATTCCATATGTGTGTGAGCTACACTACATTTGACATAACCGGCGATTTTATTTTCTTATGTTACGAATACTAGCATGTTTACAGTTTCATCTTAAGTAACATTATGTTTATGATTTTTCAATTATCCACATGTTGTAAAGATTTGCTCTTGAAAAGCTGTAAAATTAGATAAATTAAATAAAAAGTAAAAGTAAAAAGTAAATACATGCCAAAGGAAGTCAGTTGCGAAGGTGTTTTCTAACTTTAAAAATCTTCCTCTTTACAGGTAAAATAAAATACTTTTGTTTTAAGAGTTTTATTTTATTAATAAAATAGTTCGTGAGCTACACTACAGGCCATAACGTGAGCTACACTACCGTCACTTGTTTTATTTCCGTTTTTTCAAAGAAAACCTAAAAACTAAAACTACAGAACATAATATAGGAACTGCAAAACTACTATTTTTAAGAATAATACTTAAATTTTCTTCAAGTACTGAGTAATTCTTAAAATTTTTCAATTTCAACAAATCTTTTAGAAAATGTATAATAGTTTCCATTACACTTAAGAACCAAACTGAAAACAGCATTAAATAGCTAAAACAAATGTTATTTCAGAGAATGAAACTAAAATAGAGTGGATTATTTGAAAATGACGACATTTTTGACAAAATAAAAAAGTATCGATTGATATGCTTCAAGTTCTTCGGCAGAAGAGCTGAGGAGTTCTACAAAGAAGATGCAAGAATAAAACTAAAACCTTCTGATTCCTGCAATAAAAGAGACTGCAACGTAAGCGTTTGTTTGGAAAAACTTTCATGGAATCATCTTTCTAGTCTTGGAAAGCATAGAGAAGTTGTAAATGCATATACATACATTTAGCGATCGGCTCTTCTTCGTGAACTACACTACAACAATTTGTGAGGCAATGGAATTATTAATTCAAATAATAAATTTTTGAGGTGGGCATCTTGCAACTAGTTCGCTTAGTTTGCAAATTTAATTTTGTCCAAACTTTAGTAGAACTCTAGGAAACAATTCTGTTTTTTTTTGTGAACTACACTTCAACTGGAAATTTTAGGGTTGTCAGTTAAATATTTCTCAATAACTTAATGCTTACATAAATAACGGACTGCATTTCTGCATACCAGTAAGTCAAGCATACTAAATGATAATACCAATAAGAAAAAAATATCTCGGCCTCCTTAAAATTCACTTTATTTTGATGCTCACGAAGCCATTTTCAAACGATTGCATTGAAAACAAAAAAAAACGATTTGTTTGTCTTAAATCAGGGATGGTTAAGGTAGAAATTATTTCATCGAAAATTCTCAAGAAAACCCAGGAAAAACAAACAATTAATTTAGATTTTTATATATAAATTTTGTATAAACAGGAAAAAAGTCTAGAATACTGGTTAAATGTCGTGGAACTCGCAGAAAATGGCATTGGAAGTTATTGAAAAAAAAGGGTTTAGTACCACCGGAAAAAAACATTTCATACCGCGGAAAAAAGCGTGAAAATACGCGTAAAAAGTGAAAAAAAAAAATTGAGAAAGAAGAACCATAAAATAACACGAAAAAACGGAAGAAAAGTGTGGAAAATTCCGAAATAAAGCGTAAGAAGTCACTGAAATTATATGCGGGAAAAAGGCTCCGAATACTGGTGAAATATCGTGGAAAATATGAAACAAGCACAAAGTATAGAAAAAGCACAAAAACTGGAAAGTACCGAAATTGAGTTGAAAAATATAAAAAAATATAGTTTTTTTAATAAAAAATCGGGAGAGCATTGCAAATCAATGTTTTTAGAAGTTTGTAGAGCAACAATAATAAACACATAAACGGCTAGATAAATGCAATTTTGTTTACTATTTAGGTAGGTACTATTATTTATTCGCAGAAAAAAAGAAAATAGAAGAAAAATATGTAAATCTTTTGGCTTGCTTACAAATTAAAAGTTTTTAATCGACTTATTTCGAGACACACATTTTGTGCAGCTTGTTTTTTTTTTTTGTTTTATTAATTTTAAAACTGCCTGACAAGACTAAAATTAATTAAGAATAAATAAATTAAGCTTCCTAGAATTTTTTTTTTTAAATTATGTTCTTTTTAATTAAAACAGTGGTTAAATAATTTGTTCTTTCTTTATTTTCAGGTAAGACAACGCTTATTAATTACTTGCACTTAAATGTATGCATTTTAGTTGTTGGTAAGTAGATTGAGTTTGAAAAATAGAAATGAATAGCAAAAAAAAAACTATTTCCATGATTTTTTATTCAAGTCTAAATTTTTGTAAGTCACGAATTTTTGATTTTAGAGTAAAAATTAATAATGTCTTCTATACAGGGTGTTTACTTATTAGTAGAAAATTCTGGGGGTAAGGATAAGTGGGCATTTAAAAAAAATTGCATGTGAAGGTGGTTTTTGGAAAAATTATTTTCAATTTCAAAATTTTGAAACTGTATTTTTTTCAGAATATTGTGTTGTTAAATTAAAAAAATGCAATTCTAGTTTTTCGAAGTGCTGCCGTTGTTTTACAATATTTTTTCTAGTCATATCCAAAAAATCTTAGATATCTTTTGATACCTAAGATTCTTTTGGATATGACTTAAATTGTCAAATATCTTTTTAATCTTGCCTAACAGTTTTTTATACTGTTTCCGTTCAACATCTTACACACATCAAACTTATGTTCAAGCTCACTCAGATATCATAAATAAAATTCATTATCACAGCTCACAGCTGCTGGGTCACATTTTATTTTTTTTACTCACATACTTAAATATTCTGTCTTAAACAAATTTCAGAAAAATATTAGCTACTTATTTTCAAGTCCACCATTTTGTTGGTTATTTTTTTTTCGAATGTCCCTAAAACTTGAAAAAATGGAATATTTAAGGATTTAAGTTATAAAACTGAGTGATTCTTTTGCTTTAAAATCCAATATTTTGTAAAATATTTTCTTTGAAAGTCCTCAAAGACCTAACTGCTTCGTTATTGACTTAAAATTTACCAATGGCAACCCTATTTGTGCTGATTCACCAACTTCCTACCTGTAAATGAAGGTGAGCATAAAGCAAATATAACACACCGTCTCCGCCCGTCGTCGTCATCGTCGTCAGTTGCTAGGTTGGTTGGTTTTGTCCCTATTTATATTCTTATCTATGTGCAAAGGATGATAAAATATCGTTCGTCTTATGGGAAATCCTTTTCACAGTATTTTTTTTTGTTCTTCCTTTTACTATTTGCTTCTATTTGTTTGAAAAAGGAGCAAAATTTACAATGCACAAAAATACAATTCCCTAGTGAGGTGTATAGCTCTCGCTTCCCTCCAGGTCAAAAATTTTCAAAATATAAAAAAAAAAAACGAAAGAAGAAAGTGCGCATTGAACTGCGCTGCTGCCGTTCCCAACAATTTCTTCACCTTTACCTTGGATGGTTTTTTTTCTGTTTGATCCTGAAACGGTTGTCAGACATTTAGCATTGGGATTTGAAAAAAAAACAAGAATTTTTTGGTTTGTTTGTATTTGAATGTGTTCGTTGTATGTTTACCTTTGCATTTTGTGTAAGTTATGTGGAAAATGGGATAATGTGCTGATTTGCAGCCTTCTTGAACTCCTCAGCTGAGGATGTCGTAAATAACTAATTTATTGCAGTGCGCTATCTCCTTCGTTGTTGGTGGCAATGGTAGTAAATTACACATTGGCATTTTTTTTGGTTATTTTGGATATATTTGCGGAAGTGAGCAGTTTCAAGAGTGTGAATGTTTTATTTGGTTGTTTTTTTTATATTTCTCTGTGTTTTGTTTGATGATCAAGGTTTACATTGGAATTCACAAAATATACGACATATTTATCGAAGGAATTGAGATAAAATAATTTGGTTTATTTGAACACTTAATGTGCAAGTAAATTGATAAGAGTTGAAATCTTGAAATAACAAATTAAATAAAAATTGAATTTAGTTTTCTGTACTGGGTATGCGTCGAAAAGGTGATGTGGTGAGAAAAATGTGGGAAATTTAAGGAAATTGATTTCGAAGTTGTTTGTAAGAGACTAAATCTGATATTTTGACACTTAAATGACCTGGCTAGAACAATTTTTTTTTTTAATTTGCTTTATATAAGCTAAAACTTGTTAAAATAAAAAATCGGTATAATAAATAGAAACAAAAAACAAATCTTTCTTTAACTGCAAATATTTTGATGCACTCTTTTGGTTCCTAATTTTAATTGCAGTTGAAACGTTCATGTCAAATTTTACTTCAGAAAAGGTTACTGAGAAAAATAAAAACATTAAATAGAAAGGTAAACAAATAGGTAGATAAAGCACTTGATTGGTAACTCTGGCTCAAATATTCCAATGGTTATGGCTTTATGGCTTTTTTCTCTGTTTAAAAGCATTTGTTTTCAGAAATGTACTTAAAACTTGCTTCGTTCCATTTTGACTTTCAAATTTCATTTCTTCGAAATTAAATCATTCCAAAGAACAAAGTGGTTTACTTCGATTTTATGTAGTTTTTCTTCCATTAGTTGTTAAACGATTAGTTCTAAAAACATTTCCGAAAAAGATGTACTTCAAGAAAAAGCGCAAGTTGCCGCAGAAATTTTTTAGCTGATAGAAAAGACCCCACCGCCCACACTATTACATCGCAATAATTTGTTTGGAAAAATGCGACTCTAGCGTGATAAACTCTTTTAAAAACTGACTGAATTGGGAAAAAGTGGACTTTTATTTGGTGCTAATTTACAACTTAACACAGTGCTTGGGGTATCATCACTTGTTGTCTCGCCGTGACTTATTATCTAACAATGTTTTTCATTTTTTTTAGCTCTTAGACCAATTTTTTTTTTTATAAAATTGGCTATCCTGCCTAAAAAGGCTGAAATAAATTTAATGAATAGAGTTATTTCTTTCCCAACATACATGGTCTTTCCTTTGATCGAATTTTTTGCCTGCCTTAAACAATTATGTCGTCAGCTATTTTGGATGAAATACTTAATTTTATAAGAAGTAGGTTTGAAGATTTTAATTACAATTATAACCGCTAATTAACCGATAAAAGTTTTGTAAAAAAAATTTAATTTTTTGTGAAACTTGGCTATCAATCAAGCAGAACAACACTATAATTTTTGAGTTTTTTTTTTGTAAAATTCCCAAAAATTTTGTTTCAAGAAAGTCAAGAAAATTTTATTCTTATAAGAAAAAAAATATTTTTTTTTTAGATATTTTTTTATTTATAAGATTTTTTAAATTTTTTAGTCTTTATTTTAATTTCTTTTCAAAGAAAACGATTTCTATCAAAAGTAGACCTGATATAAAAAAAAAATCAACTACAATAACTGTAGATCTACAACTTTTGTTAAAATAATAACCTCAAAAATATTAGGAAAATTTCAAATTTTCAATTTGTAATATTTATCTTTTACAAAAATATTTAGATTTTGATGAAGCTTAGTTTTAACGTATGTAGGGACATGGTTATGTTTTTTTACTCATAACTTTTTTGTTGCAGTAAAGTAAAGGTACTAATTTTTTTGTTTTTGACGAATTTATTTTGAAAAAAAATTTCTGACTTTCAATCAAAAAAAAGTAAAAAAAATATTTTTGATTTTTGAAAAATTTGAGATGGCTTCTTGTTGGATATATCCTTTTTTTTTGAAAAATGATGTTAATCAACACAGTTTTTGTGGAAAACATTGTTAAAAATTAATAAAAAAAAAAAAAAATAATAGTTTTTTGAGATCGGTTTTCCGCAAATGACAGTAATTAAAGACAGCAAAGAGTGGTCTTAGAAACCAAATTAAGCTTTTGCTAAGGATTTTGACAATATGAACTCGAATCTAGTATCAGAATTGCTTTCACATCCAAAGTTTTTGAGATATCAAATTTCGAACTTCCCAAAAACACTGTTTTTGTGATGTTTTGGCTAAAGATAGACTTCATTTTCAGAAAGACCATATTTTTAGCAAAACTGCCGATGCGATTTGAATTTCTTTAAATTGTAATTAATTATTTGGGCTCAAAAAATTTTTGCCACTGGGGTATAAGTGGCATAGACCTCGCTTTTGACCAACGACCGACCGACGCGACGGTGGATTTACTAATGACTATTCCGAAAGTTTATAAAAATATTTTCGTCACTTAAAAAAAATGTTTTGTCATCCAATATAATCTTCAAAATATCACCTAAACTAAAAAAACTGCCACACATATTTTGTACTCAAAATTCAACTAACCCACAAAACCGTTTGCCTGCCTAAACCATCAAGTAAAAGTTATCATATAAAAAATTACGAGGATTTCTTTTTAATTTATAAAAATGTAATCTCTATTCCTTTATCTTGAATTAACTTTCAAGCCTGCAAGAAGAAATTATTTTTTATTATAAATATTAAAGTCGATAAATCGGCCTAACTAACGATACCACCAAACCAAATACCAAATGGTTTGGTTGTTTTTAGGTCAAATCTCTTCCAAACCATTTTGTAATATCTTAGACCTATCTCGACCTTTTTTAAGCTTAAAACTCTTTGGTCACTATTAAGGATTTAATGAAAATTCTATTATAGCCCCCAAAATTTCATAAAAACTTACAATCCAGTATAGGTATGTACTTAAAATAATATCCCTTAATCGTAAATACCAATCTTGTTCTCGAATAATCTTAACACTTTTGTTTATTACCGTCCAACACATGACGTGGGGGAGATATAAAAAAAGAGAGGAGAAAAGAAGGGGAGGAGGTTTAATGTAACAACTTTAGTGACTTTAGTCCTTAAATCCCTACAATACATGACTCATATGATAACATTACACAACACAAGAAGAAATTATACCAACTTTACTATACAACTACTATCTACTCGTATATAGACCCAACCATTTGTCTTTAACTTAATCTGCCATTTCAGCCAATCGATTAACCTACATTTCTACTTCTTCTTCGTTCACATAATATGACGACTAACCAAACGACCGACCGACCGACCACTACAGAGTCCATGTTACACATATTACATTATATTGAATGTTGTTTCGCTAAAGGATTAGGCCCATCGAATGTCAGTTAATCCATGTCATCGCCTCAAAGTCAATTTGCGGATAAATCGCTTGCCGATGCGGGATGTCTTGAATATACTCGTATAATACTGGATACCTAGGCTTACTCGACTTGTAACATTCGAGAGTACACGCAGTTGAAATGTTGCCGGTTGTTAGGTTGCGTTAGTTTTGACGATATGGGGTATCGTCATATATAATCACAGTCCGTTGGATCCCATTAGCCACTAATGTGACCCGACACTAAAACTTAAAGGCGCTATAGTTGTCATTATTTTATACAGGTCCGTAGTTTAAATTTATTTTTACCTATGCTGCAAAAATATTTTAAGTTTTTTTGAAATTTAAATAAATCTGTTGCAAAGTTTCAAGGGCTCTTATAATTTTTGTGCAGGGCCGTAGCTATGAATTATTTTATATTAAATAGAAAAATGTTCGTAAGATAATATAAAATAAGGGCATCGCAAAAAAAAATTGGCCTTTTTGGGCATACATCCCAAATGTCTTGACGAGTCACATTGCTTGGAACCCCCTTACAAATATTAAGTTTTACAAGCTAGACCCTCTCCACACCTTACACACTTCCCTACCCTCCCCTCCCCCCCATTTCGCCCTCATATTTTATGAATGGCTCCTAAATAATCATGTTTTTCAATTTAATACAAAAAATCTAGTAAAATTTATGCATATATTGTGATGATTTAATATTTCTTAAAAATTATACACAGGGCCGTAACAAATACATTATTATAGTTTTGATAGAAAAATCTTAATCTTCTAATGGATTATTCACGAAACAGGAATTAATTTTACAAACAAAATGATGGGGGATGTATTGGTTAGCATGATGATGTAGGGCGTGGGGTACCTAAGGCAGGGTGAAGCTGGGTATGCAAAAAAGGGGGTAAAAAAAGAGAAATTTTTTTTGACGTATTTCATAAATAGCCCTTGTAGTACACAAATATTTATAGTTTCATCACAAACTAAACAAAAAAATATTTGTTGACGCAGGGCCGTATCCAGAGTTTTGTAATTCATAAACAATCAAAATAAAAAACTATTTTTAAAACTTAAAATTCAAACTTTATTAAAAAGAAAAATTTCGGAAAACAGAGAAAAATGTATGTAAAGCTAAGCATTATGATAAGTAATTTTTTTGAAGGGGGAGGGGGAAAGTGTTCTAAAAGAGAGTGTGTCCCAGTGTAATTTTATTAAGATTTATTACGAATCTTTCATCCCCATTTCGCCCTCATATTTTATGAATGGCTCCTAATTAATCATGTTTTTCAATTTAATACAGAAAATCTAGTAAAATTCATGCATATATTGTGATGATTTAATATTTCTTAAAAATTATACACAGGGCCGTAACAAATACGAGTACACGGGTAGGTATGCACTCAAACATTATTATAATTTTGATAGAAAAATCTTAATCTTCTAATGGATTATTCACGAAACAGGAATTAATTTTACAAACAAAATGATGGGGGATGTATTGGTTAGCATGATGATGTAGGGCGTGGGGTACCTAAGGCAGGGTGAAGCTGGGTATGCAAAAAAGGGGGTAAAAAAAGAGAAATTTTTTTTGACGTATTTCATAAATAGCCCTTGTAGTACACAAATATTTATAGTTTCATCACAAACTAAACAAAAAAATATTTGTTGACGCAGGGCCGTATCCAGAGTTTTGTAATTCATAAACAATCAAAATAAAAAACTATTTTTAAGACTTAAAATTCAAACTTTATTAAAAAGAAAAATTTCGGAAAACAGAGAAAAATGTATGTAAAGCTAAGCATTATGATAAGTAATTTTTTTGAAGGGGGAGGGGGAAAGTGTTCTAAAAGAGAGTGTGTCCCAGTGTAATTTTATTAAGATTTATTACGAATCTTTCATCTTCGTTCTACCGAAATGAAGAAAATTCTGATACCTTGTTTATTTTGTGGTCAATTTTTTTATAGCTCGTTAAACGCAGAAATAAATATGCTTTTATTTTTATAAAACAAAAATTAGTGATGTTCAACAAGTTGTGGTCCATATTCTTCGTTCAAATTGTGAAAAATTGTGAAAAAACAATACAGAATAAAGTCAAAAATTCCTACTTTTTATTGAATAAACAGCAATTTAATAAATGACACAAGAATAAATAGTTTACAGTCAGAGGGGTATGTTTTCTAATGACAAATCAATTTGACCAGTGCCATTCCAATTTTCAGAGCGCAAAAGTGGATAAAATTATAAGCACGATAGCGGTGGAAAAATTTAGGATTAACGGCGGAATATCAAAGGGGAAACATAAATTACCCACCAACAAATTGGGGACAAGGAGGTGGGTGGTTGAAAAGGGGTATGGGTGTGTGAAAATTAGGTTGGTGGGCCAAAATATGGGTTGGATGTTGAAAATCGTGTTTTTTACGATTCTTTTTTTCGCTACGAGGTCTACCTTAGATAGAAATTGTCAAAAAACAGGATTTTCTCCACCCATCCCACTTTTTCACCCACCCACCCTCTTTCCCCCAATCTGTTGTTGGGGAAGGTATTTTTCCACTTTCATATACCTACCATATTTCATAATTTTTTCCACCGTCCATATCCTACTAATAATTTATTTTTTTTTCAAAAATTTTTTTGCACTGGTTTATGATTATGATACAAAATAACAACAAATTGTATGCTTTTTTTTCTACCAACCTACCGGAAACCCGTTGTTTGCTCGTAAATCCAGATTTTTGCTGTCACACAGAGTTATTAAGAGGGTCATGTGCCCCTCCAACCCCCTCCCACACTACGTCTCAGATTCATTGCAATTTTAATAGTTAGTTCAACTCATGGCGAGCTGGTGTATAGAGCGTACTTAAAAAGTTATGTTTGCGTGGGTGGATGATTGGTGCGCAGCAGTACGAAGACGCATAGATATCCCATATATTTTACTGGTTGAACACATTTCTGCAGTTTTAATTCCATGACTTATAATTAATCCAATTATATTCTTGCATAAAAGCTTTGGAAGTGTATACCAACCTATCGTAGGTAGCTACTCTTCATTCGAACAATTAGAGAAATTATACAAGTTTTTTTTTTGGCAGAAAAATATTTCAAGCAAAAGGATAACCATAGAATACACACACATACACATACACAGAAAAAAACTATACCCAACACGCATACTATACACTTTATATTCACGGTTCGGAACATGGAGAGAAAATATCAGAAGTTCTGTTGTGTCAAGTGCTGCAATTAATTCATAGCGCCGTGAAAATTATTTCAACAAGAATATGAAAAGCTAATGAAATTATAGTTGAAGATTGGCAGCGTTAGCTTAGGTGGTGTGGATGGAAAGGGGTATTGGGGGTTGTCATGGGTATATTCCTTACCTATAGTTGAGCTCAAGTCAGTATAAGACGAAAAAGGTAGGTAAATTGCCGTGAAAGTTGGCGTAGAAAATACGCTTGGCGCTTTACTCGCTTCACCGCCATACCGGATGGATGGAAAGACAGCGAGAGAGAGAGGGTTGTGAAAATTAATTTTAATTTTTTTGTTGTTCGTTTTCTTTCCACTGAGCTGGAGTTCTTCTTTTCCTTCCGTTTTTTTTTTTTTTTGTTTCTCTCTGATATAGTCAAGAGGTTTTTTTCTCGTTGTGTGTTTTTTTTTCCTCTGTGCAAAAGAAGCAGAAGAAAAGTTAATGGTTTGGTCTGATGTATAATTATGTGCCCTGTGATGAGGAAGACGATATACATAGAGTGAGATGGAGGTAAAAGCATATTTTAAGGGTTTGTTTTAATATAAGTAGAGAAAAATTGTTGTTGTTGTGTTTTTTTTTTGTTTTAAATTTTTTATTTAAATTAAAATTAACTGAGAAAGATGAAAAAGTTGCGTTAAACAAGTTTTCAGATATATCTATATCAAAGAGTAGGTATCTCTATCTACTTGTAGCTGGTAAACAGTTATAAAAGCTAACACAGAGCATCAGGATTTCTGTTTTACAAAAAAATAGAATAAATTTGTACTTTTAATGAACTCTTAAAATGATGGTTTCTGGTGAAGGCAAGTTTAAGTATATTTTTTGTTTAAAGTTTTTGAGTTCAAAGTAATATTCTTTGGCGGCTACAAAACAGGTAAACTAATTTACACATATTTGCCGATGGTTCCGGGAAGATGATCTTTGAGTTAATGAAACCTAATTAATTATTTTTAAGTACGCAGCTGAAAGAAGAATTTGAAAATTTACAAGCCAAATCCTTTTTAATATAAAATATTGAAGATGTTGTATAGAAAGGGTTGCATTGCAAGAATTCCATGCGGAGAGGATTTATAAGAAAAAGAATGGCTTTTGACTGGCGAAATAACGGTTGTAGCCTTTAGAATAAAGCAGCATTTGAATCAAATAGTTATTATTATAAGAGGAAGCAGGTGGAAGGATACCAACCGAACAGGTTAGGAATTTGTTGATGATTTTAGCTATGGCACAAAAGAACCGACCTTTATTTACCACAACGAAGGTACTCAACTAAGTTCAAAGGCTAGTTCGGAAAACCACTCAAAGTCTTAAGCTAACTGTAAAAATGGATGCACTATAGCTGGCTCGATGGCTTTTGTTCAGGTTTTGAAATATCTGGCTTTTAATCCTTGAGAATTCTTAGGTTCAACACTATTAAACTTGCCAATTCCGAGGTTCACTTTCTACCTCCGAGCTTTCTAACTCCGAATGGGTGAAAATGTGGGTTGGATGTCGAAAATCGTGTTTTTTAATGATTTCCATCAAAAGTAGACCCCCTATAAAAAAAAGTTTAATACAAAAATTGTAGGTGCAAAAACTTTTTCAACTTCTGTTCAGACAATTTTTCCATATTACCTACCTCAACAATATTGTGAAAAATACAAAAAACCATTAATTTTCGTTTTTTTATTTTTATCTTTTACAAAAATAGTTAGATATTGATGAAAATTGGTCTTAACGTGCATTGCAATTTCATTTACTTATACAAATTTGTTCAACAACATGTAATTTTTTGTATTAAAGACAACTTTTTTTATAAATAGCCTATTTTTTAATCAAAAAAGTCGAGGAAATAATTTTAGATTTTTGAATAATTTGAGATGGATTATTTTTATTTTAAAGAAATTTAAATGGCAGTTTTTTAAGACTCCAAACTTGAATATGTTAAGTCTCTTGAGATAAAATCCATTTAATTTAACCATTCGTTTAGTATGCAAACTGTTAATATATTAACATGTCTGCGACTTTCTATACACTAAACTGAGCAAAAACGCAACAGACCCATTTACTACGAACGGTGAGGTTACTTGTGACAAAAAGAGTATCAAAATCCTGAGAATCCGCGAAGTAGGCCATCCACAACTCTTTATTAAACAAAAAAACTGATATCGTAGAGGATTAAACGATAGTTAGTAATTGAACGACAAATTCGTTACAACGTTTTATCTGCCTTATATTCGAAATTATGTAAAAACTGAATATAACAAGTATTTTTGTATTTAATAAGCAACATTTCGAGACCTTAAAGATTAAAATCTATCGCATGGTTTTTAAATTGCAAGCATATCAGTATGACCATATCGAATATATAAAAAAAAATTATTTCTGTGCAATCATATTCATATTTGTTTGCATTTGAAAAGTATACCAACATTAAGAGCTCCTAAGATAAGAATAAACCTTTTTATAAATAAATATTTAAAAGCCTAGGAATACACATACGTCTTTTGTCGATATCAATACAACAACACATTTGTTAAACTTGGTCTGTAGTCTAGAATGACTTCTTATAATGATACTGAAGGCCATTTTTCTTCATTTCCTAATAGACCTCTAATGAATCTCTTGCTGGCAGAAAATTGGCCTATTTGCCGCTTCCTTAAACATAAAAAATCCTTGGCAACTAAAATCCTAAACTATAACACTCAACTGTCTATATTTGGAGCAAATTAAAGTGCCTTCCATTGTACTGCTTTAATATATGTATGCATATCTTCCTAATCTTTAGAGCATTAGGTCATTGATATGCAGCAAAAGGATATAATACCAATTGCCCCATATGTGCGGCTTAAGTGTGACAATTTTTCCATCTCTCTGCACCATCATACTCCGAAAAAAAGAAGAAAAAAAAGAAATAAAAAATATCACTCAAATCACTTCTACAACTTTTTGTTTTAAAATAGAGAAATCATGTTTTTTTTTTCTTTGTCTACTTCCCTCACCCCCCTAAAAGCCTATACATTCACACATCTAACTTATACCCCAGAGCATCCTTCGAAAATTATATCAGCTAACACAAGACGAGTGTGACATAAATTGGTCGTAAAGCTGTCCACTTTACCAATTTGTCTACAAAAAATAAAAAAAAAAATGGAAAAAAAAGAAACTAACCGAAGCGTATAGACATGACAATTTCCCCAGAGGCAAATTTAGTATAAAACACAGGCCAATTTGCACTTTTCTTCTATAATACTACCGCACCCGAGGCAACAAAATAGAAAAACCAATTTCCACCAAAGCAGTGTGTGTCAATCTGTCAACAGTAATTCAAACGTTTTTTTTTCTCTTTGTAAGTCTTTTGTCTCTCTAAGGAATGTCATTCATTGACTGCAAATTATAGACATTTTACTCTAAGAAAAAAAAAAGAAAACCATATTTTTCTTTTAATTTTTTTTTTATTTTTAATGAGAAACTGTTAATTTAAAAACTAAATTAACAAGAAATAAAAAATTTAGTGATTTTCCACCCACTCTCTGGGTTGGTTTTCAAATTTTACGACTTATTAAAAAAACATTTAAAACTTTTTTTTTCTTTTCTATTTCCATTCATAGTTGTGTTTTTTTTTTATTCTTTCGGGGACAGTTTAAGAATTCAAAACTCCTGCTGTTTTATTATTTTTTGAAGACAAAAGCTGCTCGTAAAATTCTTCTGGCAACTACAAACAAATGCGCTCACAATCCAATCTAATATCAATTTCCATCTTAAATGCACCTTTTAGAAATATTTTAATGGCACCCCGCTCGTAAAAGCTAAGAATGACTTGAATTTGTTCCGCGTGAGCTCGTAAAAATAGGTAGCACGCCACAAGAAAGAACAAAAAAAAAATACTCCAATCAATATTATAACACCTGTACCTACTCTGTAGGTAGACTATAGTGCTGAAACTATTTATGAGGAAAAAAAAAACAAAGAAGAAAAAAAAGCCGCATTGAAATAATAAATGAAAAAAAAAAAAAAAATTAACAACTCACGACACATATGGTGACATGGAACATGAAGCATGCTGCATGCACCAACCACATCGTCATTATATGCACTTTACAACATCATCTAACACTAAAACGTTTGTTGTTTGGTTGCAGCAAGACTCAGGCCCTAATAACAAAAACATAAAAAAAAACAGGCCCAAACCAAAACCACCTGTCAGCAGTCGTTGCCTGCCAGCATGCCACCTTCTGCCTTGCCTCCTACTTTTTGGACTTAATTAGCTGAAAGCCGAAGACCACTTAAAATTACCTCATTCCTTTGTCCCTTGGAAAATTATGTCATCAACTCTCGAAAACACTTGGTTTTACTAATTAACTGCCCTAAGTCCTTCTTTCCAAAGACTCTCACACACACACACATTCAGTTCAAGAAAAAAAAAAAGATGGTGTAAAAAATGAATGTTGACAGTTAGACGTCTTAAAAGTTAATGGGCAGACATTTTTTTTTTTCTTCATCTCTTTTCGACTCTCCTCTGCCTATAGTCTATCTAAGCTGCTATGGTTTTTTGCTTGGTTATTTTTTTGCTTTGAAGAAAATGGTAGTTACTTAATTTCAAATCAAAAAAAGGGTTGTAATGGTTGGTGGGTTTATATTTTCTTCTTATTTTTTTTATTTTTTTTCATAACTAAAACTTTTCTTATTAGGTTACTAGTTTATTATGCGGATTTGTTTTTTTGCTTTGAGACATGATTTTGTAATTTTACTTCTTACTTTGTTTTTTTTTTCTGTGTGTTTAGTTTTTTTAAGTTTAGTTTTGAGTAGGTAGCTCGTTAAAAAATGGGAGTAATAGGCCTTACCTAGTACCTACCTATTTTTTTTTTGTTGTTATTAAGGATCAGGATCAGCAAAGCTTTTCATTTCTTTTTGGTATTAGGGGAAATTTTGTTTCCATTTTTTTTTCTCTTATATTATTATTTTATGTCAAGGAAATAGCAATATAATTGGTTTGTCAATCCTTCTTTTTCTTCTTCTTGTCTGTTACTTCTTCTTCTACTTTAGACTTTTATGGGTAGGTACCTACTAGTTATTCGTTACTTATGGACAGAAAAAAAAAAGAAACTGATTGTTAAAATTTAACATGCATGCAATACACTTAATAACATTTTCAAAGTTCAAAACTTGGATCATTAAAAAGATGGTAGGTACTAAGTATAAAAAGTTTTGTGACAGAATGTTTCTGCAAAACTTAAAATAAAACTTAACGAATATCGTTATTCATTTTTCAGCCCTTAGGTTGGTTTTTTATTTTTGTGTTCTTTAGAAAGGAAACATGATATCATGCATTTTTGTGTTTTTTTATTTTATGTCAAAATGAGGTATGAAATAAGAATTTTTTTGTAGTGCTTACATTATATGTATTTAAAATACGAGACAGAAAGTTAACACAAATGTTGTGCAAGTTGAAATCTTGAAATAATAGTGTTCAAAGGCGCCATCCTGTCATATGGTAAATATATGGATTATAATTGTTAGTACATATTTTCTTTGTTCTTTGTATTGGGGGTGGTGTTTGTTAATTTTCATACACAAAGAAAAGTCAGGATAATTTGTAGAAAATGACTTTATTTTTATAAATTGGAATGAAAAGTATACCTAGTGGAATAGGAATATGTATGTAAGTTGGTAAATTATTGTCTGTTTTTTGAAATTTCGAACGGAAAAAAAGATGCAGCTGTTTTTTTTTTTTTTTATAGAAAATTACTTAAAATACAGGATGTTCGGTAAACATTGAATAATCCTGAAAACGGCATAAAGCCTACTTTATGACTTTTGAAACTCGAAATAAAAAAGCGCAACCCAAATGGATCTCAAAATAAGTGTATTTTTCCGCCCAGTGTATTTTTATTCTACTTACTTTACATTTTTGAATACCACGACTACAAATGGATGAATTTACTAAATTGTCTTTTGCAGCAATATTTTACACTATTGGTGCCAAAACATAGTTGGTAAAAAATTCAAAAAAAAAAAAAAAACTCTTGAACTTTTGTTTGTTAAAATAAAAATTAAATTAGTTTTTTTAAAACAAAATTTGAAAAAAAATATAAAAAATGTTAAAGAATCTGTGGTACACAAAAATCGTATAGAAACCCTAGTGCAAACACTTAAAAAAAAAATGACGCAAAAAATGAAAATTTTCAAATGGTAACTTTTTTTTCTGTATCTTGAGGAAATAGGTTGTAATTAGTGCAAATATGCAAATAAGATTGAGTTTAATAGAATAAATTATATATTATTCATTGCATTTTATATTTCTGAATTTAACTATATTGTATCTATCAGAAATACGTTTATATTAAAAGAAAAAAGATTTATTTTAATAGATAATAATCTTTTACTTATTCTCTTTTTTTCAGGTAAGTGACTAAACATAAATAAATCAAAACGTGAGTTTTTTTCCTAAAAAAAAAAAAAAATTAACGCTACGATGCGTTGTTCAATAAAAATAAAGTTTTACTTAGAATTTTTAAGCTATTGCATGGACCGATTTTTATGATTTATTACAGTTTACCAACAAAGAATACTCAAATTATTAAAAATTAAAAATCGTTGCCCTTTTTTTAAGCTAAAAATATTTTTTTTAATACATTTTTTTTTTCAATTTTTGTAAAAATTTAAATGATACCAATAGTTTTCCGGACTAGAAAAGAATCGTATGAAAGTAGTAGACCATTTTTCTTAATTTAGTTTGGAGGAACAAATAAATTCACTATGATTTTTTTTCAAAATTCAACGTAATATAAGTTAATATATTTAAATTATAGATTATTTTTTCTATTAAGTAACAGGAAAAAATGATGTGTTTTACAAATTATAAAAAATAATTTGTATGCATACAATTTGACGAAATAAAATATTTATACTAAAAAAAATTCGAATAGATTTTTTCCTAATGGATTTTCTTGCACGTCTAATATCAACTTCATCTCGTAAAAACTGATTTTTTGCATCTATTTTTAGTTAAATCAAAGCAAGGAGATAGTCGTATATTTCAACTACCTACTGTTTGCGAAACTTAAAATTTAGTTAAAAAATACGAATTTCATTAGTAATCCCAAACTTTTCCGTACCGTTGCAACAATTTGTTTACAAAAAAGTCTAAAAAATTAATTTTTTTTATCAAAACATTTGAGAATTAAGTATTCCATATTTTGGACACCACCATTATTTTAAAATTGACATTTTTTGGAAGGTTTTTGTATGAATATTACAAGAAGGTTTTATTCAAAATGACTAAGTTAAGCTGATCCTCAACTTTAAGCGTTTACAGATTCCAATTATCTTGATTCTAACGAAAGTAATCGTGTTTACAAATTTCCAACGCCAATGACACCGACGACAACGGGGCACACGCACATAAAAATGTCTCGAAAACGTGTTTCCTATACGTTTCATGATGATTCATGATGAAATCGACTAATTCTGGAAATAAATGTTTGATTGCATTAATTAATTGTATAGAATTAATTACTTTTTTGAGATCTACCGAAACTTAATGGTTTTATTACATTTTAGTTGAATATCAAAGTTTAACATTAATATTTTGGAGAAATTACAAAAAAAAAAAAATACATAATTTAAAGCTGTTTTAATTGAAATTATTCCTTAAAAATTAAATAACTTTTTAATTTTTTTTAAGAAACTTTAATACATAACATATTTTAATTTTTGGCATTTGTTTGCCAGAAATTGAGGCCATTAAATTTTAGATGAAAAAAATATATTATAGAGCGTAGAATTTTGAAAAAAAATAAGGTACAAATTTTGATAATTTTTTTTTTTTTCAAAATTCTGAGTTGAAAAATATTTTTTTCTTAAACTATTTATAAAATTAGCTTCATTTAAAATGTTAGTAAAAAAAAGGTTTTCTGGCTTAAAAAAAAAAACATATAATGTGATCCTGTATTTCTATAATTTGTTTTCTATTTTAAGTCAAATTTTGAGAAAATTCCCCCTCCCACCTGAAAAGAGACTCTATCTTTACTAGCTGTTTTCATTAAAATGAACTGTATTATTTTCGGCGTAGTTAAGTTTATAAAATTTTAACAACATTTTTTGATAAAAAAAAAATATTTATTTACAAAAATCTTATTATGTTTAAAATAAAATCCGTTTAAAGCATCAATTTTTAACCAGTAACTTTTAAAGTATTTTTAAAAAAACAAAAAATCATCCAAATCGGAGTAGTTTTGCCCGGTTTCGAGAAATTGCCTCATTTTCAATTTTAGTTACTCCACTAAATTTATATTGGCTATAACATATTATGTTTATTCCATTTCACAATCTTGAAAAATTATTATTAAAAAATTAGTTTTGATTTTGAAATTATTATTTCTTTTAACTTTATTTAATTATAACTTAATTTAAAAATATAGAAAAAAAGCAAACTTGTTTATTGCTTTCAATAAATGTATTTGCGTTTTAGTGTTGCCGTTGTTAAAAATAAATTATTTTTAAATTTTTTTCATTTTACAAAATTATTGTTAGCAACTGTTCTACACAAAAATGTTAAATTGTATTTAATTATCATTTATATAATTAATTTTTTATTGTAAATGTTATTCTCATCTATACTATGCTTATTCTAAAACAATAAAACAAAAATACGTCCAGAATAAAAACCAACTATCCAAAACCCCATACCGCACAATATTAATATAGTTCCAGTAGTAACACGTGCTCATTATAAACTAAAAAATCAATAAAAAAAAGGTTTAATACTTTTATACTACTACAACTTCTTTATTGAAAAGCTTTAACCAAATAAATTCAATTTAATTCTTCTTAACCCTTCCTAGTATTTTTTTGTTTTAATTTTTGTTTTTATTAGTTTAAATTAATAATAAAAACCCAATTTATAGCACAATTACACTTTCAAAACAGTTTTTGAACACTAAAAGCGCACATCCGCGAATAATATCCGTTCATAAAAATAATTTCTGCAAAGAAACAAGACTCCTATTTTTTTTTTTTAGTTTGACTTTTAGCTTTGAGAGATAAACAAACGAAAACAAAAAAAAAAAAAAAAAAAAACTCATAAAAAAGAGTAATTTCTTTCGTCTTTTGTCGACCACAGTCAAAGTATATGAGAAAAATGATATTAAGTTTTTTTATTTTATTTTCTCTATCTTTTTAGTAGCGTGCTTAAAAAACATTTTCAAATAAAAAGAAAAAAAAAAAAAAAAGAAGTCAAAGGAAAAAAATAAAATAACAATTTATTTTTATATTTTTTTAATATGACTCGCGATGTTTACACGTCATTCTATGATTCGATGGCATTCCGTGTGTTGTGCAGAGCTATGAGGGCATTGAATAGCACAGCCGGGTGCATGCATGCATCCCGCCGCCATCCGCCACCACCAGCGCCAAAACAACGTCTATATAGGACGTCGGAATTCAAAGAGTCAGAGTTGGAGTCGAAGTCGTAGTCGTTGCAGTCGTGTCCTCCTGATGTCTCCTATGTACATTGTGTTCCATATGTGTGCACCCTGCCTGATGCCACTGCCAGCCAGTGGTGGGGGGAAAACAATAATAATTGTCATAACACCGTAAAAAGTGAGACAGAAACCAAAGAAGAGGGAACTAGAAGGGGATATAGAGGGGAGCATAGATAGAAACGAAACAAAACGAACGAACTATGTCGAGGAATCAAAAAGGAAAATTCTAGCCCGGCACAGGGATTCGTCGTCGTCATCGTCATCGTTAGCGTTTGGGGCGAATAGAAAAGTCGTCAGCGTTAACCATAACCACACATCAATGAAAGCGCACAAGAGTGAGGTTTTGCACGCAAAACATTGAAGGGATAAACTCCAAGAAACTGAACTCACATATTGCCGAGCTCTATGCGACTATAAGGGGCATGGTGGTAGCAGCAGGTATAAGGAAGTTTATATTATAGGATCGGGATTTGGGATGCACATCGTGGGGACTTGGTTCCTTTGTGTGTGAATAAAACACCCAACCCCCGTGTCTATGGCTGGCTGTTTGGCTGGATAAGCGCTGGGGAACAATACCAGCGAATAGTGATGTTGACAAGTGCACTATTTGGAGACAGCTTTAGAATTTTAGTTTAGACTTAGTCGTTTTTTTGTTGTTGTTTGATATTATTTTTGTTTTTTTTTTTATTCACTGAGGTGTATTTATGATTCCATCGTCTACGACACGACAACTTAGGAATAGTGATTCCTGGAATTGCAAAGAACAGTACAAAAAAAAAAAAAACTAAGAATACAAATTCCCAACTGCGAGTTTTCGTGTTTGCAGTTTATTAAATGTGAATTTTGTCTGTGAACTGTGGGATGGGTGAGATAGGACATGAAAATCTGTGTGCATTTGTGTACATAAAATATCCAGGATATAGTTGTTTATTTTATCTCTCTGATGGTTATGTTAGTGTCTGGGGTTTGGTTTTTTTTCAGTTTTTTTTTCTTAGCTGTTAAAAGACTATTCCTTCAAATTGTGGGTATCACACCTGTCAGGGAATGTGTCTCTTTGTCTGTTCAGTTTGGGGAATTTGAAATTGATTTGTTGTTGAAAACTTTTCGACACCAAAGCGTAAATTTTCCTTTCAAATTAAATAGAAGATTGGTTGAAATTAGTTCTTATGACTGAGTGACTTATAGTTGTAAAATAAATTCTCTAATGGATTTATCTTGGCGCGAAATTATTTTGAAATTTGATTTTACTTTGCGAGCAAACGTGCTATGTATGTATTTACATCCTCGGGAAGGATTCAATAATGTTCTTTGACTTGGCAGAATGTTTTGATGTAGATAAGATAACGCTTGGTCTCTGGTGGATACAGAAATAAGTGGGTAAAATTAGCAAGATCTGTGCAAAACACTGAAGTGGTTCTAAAATGGTCGGAAATAAAGAAGATTTTTCAAACCTAGTTGAACCAAGTTCGTCAAGACGATTTACCTAAAGCAAAATTGGTCAATAAACGCGTCGTTGTTGACGTAGAAAATGTAGTGTAATTACTTCGGACAACCGTTGTGGCAAACCACTCCGTTTAAAATATTTGTCGGCTTCCTGTATTATTATTATTTATTCCAAAGTCCAAGGCAATATGTAGTTTCTGAAAGGTACTAAAAATCCCTCCAAATAGTAGCAAACGGCGTGATTTAATTACGCGAGATTCTTTTGGCGGGATTTCGTTACGCTTCCCATATCAATTATTAAAATAAATTTAAAAACATATACAACTTTTGAAAATTAAGTATTACGTTTTTTGGATACCTTCATTATTTTGAAAATCAGTAATTTTGTTCATTGTAACAATTAAAAAAATGCAATTTTTAGTACTCCTCATACAAAATTACATTTTTGGAAAGTTTTTGGTGTAAAGTAAGAGAAGGTTTTATTTAAATTGGCTGTATTTATATTTATTTTGGTTTGTGTCACATTATTATAATTTATTCTTCAAGAATTCTATTCAAAATAATCAACAAACACTTGATTTATTTTTTTTAAGTGAAACGTTTCGCATATATTAAAAGTAAATTACCGTTATGCAAAGATACATTCAAAACTATTTATAACTCTAAATTACTTTTTTTTTCCTAAAAATGATGTAAAAACAAGATTTATCTTTTTATCAGATTCGAAGAAATTAAAACAAAAATCCAAATTACTTTATTTTTTAAGAAACGAATATAATTACAATTCACAATAGACAAACTTATAAAAGCAAAGAACACGATAAGCAATAAAGACGTGTCGTAATCTATGTTAACAATCTTTTCTAAAAAAAATACCTAGAAGTCTTTCGCATCACAGTAACGATGTACCTATTAAGCAGAAAGTTAAATCTCGAAGTACCTATACCGATATTGAACTAGACTTTTCTTAGCAACTAAAAACAGTTTTTGATGAATTTCTTCAACCTTCAATCTTCAACTATCCTCCGCGTCGTTGATTCAAAAAATACGTGAACAATATGCAATGAAAGTTTGAGTATACCAACGAACGATAATATCACAAAATAACATCAAGCCCTTCAAATGGATCGAAATTTTCCAACTTTCCTTCAAGTTTCAATGAGCTACTATATACCTACTTTCCCTAAAAAGCATATAAATCACAAAGAAATTTGTTTAACTATCGAAAGGTGGTGATGGTGATCTCATCATCTTCATACCTTTCTACCAACAACGACAACAACAAAGATTTTCATTCACACTTATCTTCTAACAAGAAACAAAAAAAAAAAAAAACCTTGAACAAGCCTCCATAAAGCACTTACAAATGCATCAACATTGAATAACACTAAATCACGATACCAAGATACCCATTAGATGATAATAATTGACTATAAAAACAAAACACAACAAAAAAATAAGAAAAAAAAAAACGACAGCCCTGGCCATTTCAATATGTTTCTCGTACATTTCTCTCTCTCAAAGAAAAAACAGATAAATATCACACATCCATCATCAACTACAACTCCCAGCTCTACAAGTTGCAAATCGTTCTACAAAATGCTTTTTTTCTTCTTTTTCTTCTTCTTTCTCTTCAATGTTGTTTTTCGTCTCATTACTATCCCAGCTTTGAAGATAGAAATGCAAAAAAAAGGAGAAAAAAAAGTAGAATCATTATGGATTCCACCCAACAGCAGCACAACACCATAACAACAACTACAACGTTTAACTTGGTCAAGTAGTTTAACACGAATTCTTCCTTAAAGATACAAATACAAAAAAGGAAGACAACAACAAAAAAAAAATAAGCAGATAAAAATAACACAAAATAGATAAAATTGAAGTGAAGCAGCAACAACAACAGAAAAAAAATGGAAGAATTAAATACAATTCAGAATACTGATTATCTCTAATTTTGTTGATGATGGCTTACATCTCTGAAAGATAAACTAACTCTCTCTGTCTCTCTATTTGTTTAACATCTTCAATCTTCTAAGGTAATTGATACGCGAGAGGAGAGGTGAGAAACCTAAATAAAATTAGTATCTTCAATGTCGATCATCATCATATCATCGTGTTGGTTGATATACTTACTGGGTGGTTTTCTTTCAATAAAACACACTAAAAGTAGAACACTGTCGGTAGCAATAGTATCTACAGTAAAGAACAACAACAACATGAAATCAACCTTAAACCAGCATCTTATTTTTTGAGAAAGTATCTTTTGCATCCATCTTATCTTTTGCCACTAAGCGCATAAATATAATAAACTTCAATGCACTTATATGTAGGAGGTCAATATGCAATACAGCCCTGGATAAGATACGAACAAAAAAAAAAAACAGAAAAAATAATTCTCGTGACATAAACATGCACCTCGCCGCAAAAGATACTCAAACTTCTCGTACAACGAAATCCATAATGGATTCAGGAGAGTAGGTGTGCATCTTGCATGTTATACGGTTCGACTATTAAGTGGTACATGGTCGTATATATGTTCGTACGAACGTCCGTACGACGGACGTATAGTGTGAACAGTATTTGCAAGCAAAAACCGATCTCATGAACTAAACCTTCGAGTAACGCCTCCTCCTTTATATGGTTAATATATACGCACCAAGAAGAGAAAAAATGTAATCCGTTTCTACACTGTTACAAATTGTTTGTACTTATAGCAATAGGAAAAGAAGTACGTTTTTGGAGCAAATAGCTTACGGAGAACTAAGACTTAAGGGGCTAATTCATTGAATCTGTTCCATCAACGAATCCGTCATTGAAAAAGTTGAAAGTTTCGCTACTTTTTCCGTCGTGCCCGTTTTTATGGGTTGCTTCTCATAAGAACGTATTTTATCGAGCTGTCAGTTGAAAACGTCGACGTAACGCACGTGACGGATTCTATGGGTTGGCCTTTTAAATCTATAAGAATGGAGAAACCTACAATTTACTACGGAGTAAAGATAAGTTGATTCAGGTGTAATAGAACTTAAACAGCAAACAGCAATCGTCAATACGTTAAAGTTTGATCGTTTACGTGTGCTGTAATTCGATCCCAGACGTGTACCTCGACTTTTCGTGGGAGATGAAGATGTGAAACGTCAGCGTAGACCCGGTTCTCACATTGACTTGCAGTGGATTGGTTGGAGGTCAGGATGTTGTACTGAAATGATCCAAGTTTTTAGCACTAAGTAGCTCCAGCTCTTAAGCAACTCCACTCTGATTTAATCCAATGCTGATTTGTAGCTTCCCAGTGGCTCAAGGAACTTTTTGAAAGAAAATGATGGGATGGTGACTTGATGGTTGCTGCGGACAGAGTGCCGACCAACACCCTAAACTTAAAGATGTAATTTTGTTCGGTGATATTTCCATGATCATGTTGAGGCATGATCCTGAATGTTCTCTGAACACCTGGTTAATATCTCACCACCAATTTCCCCCTCGTACCGAAGTACTCAGTGACTGTGTTTCAACGAAATCTAAAAGTTATACTCTGTCGGGCGCTTAGAGCTTATTTATTTGAAGTCGCATGATTTTTACAGCTTTACAACTAAATTGTAGAAGATTTTCGTAAACCCTTCTTGGCTTTGAATTGGGACAACTTTAATACTCGGAGTTTCTCAAGGCGCAGCTCAGTTCGTCTGCAAATTCTATTGCTGCGTAAGCATTTCTATCTGTTCGACTCTGCAAGCCTGTTTTTGATTGGACGGAAAAGAAGGCCGACTTAGAAGGCTCATAAAATCCTCTAGTCTCGACAGCATTGTCCAATAGGTAATTAGAAACCGAGTGGATTCTTCAAAAACCTAATACTGCTTTCAACCATTGAAGCGGAACCTATCAACTATACTCTTATCCATGAGTGTCATTTGCATCTTCAGATGAAAAATCTCCCTGTGCCATAAACATGAAGACATATTCGAATTCGATTCACAAAAAACCAAAAATGTTTAGATTTCTTCCACAGACGACGCGTAAGAAATTGTACTCCCAAAAATCAGTCTGAGCTCTGGAAAATAATTTAAAAAAATAAAGAAAGAAAATATTGTGGCACGACTAGCTCATGAAGAAGCAAGGCCTAGTGACTGACTCTCTCAACCATCTACTGTCTGCGTGTTAGTTAGCAAGAATGAAGGGTTCTACAATTTTCTGCCGGTTCCGAACGGCTAGTTGAGATGAACTTTCCGTGACAAGCACTACTCTTGGAGGTTATTTCAATTCTTCGAAAGAGTCAGTTCCTCTGAAAAAAAATCAAGGTGGCATATGCTGGGAATTGAACCCAGACCTCCGCTCCGGGGTGACAGTCCATTGCACTATAACCATTGTACCAAGGGGTACTACTACTCCTTATTCAAAATAGAGTTCGAAAAATGATGGGTTATTACCAATTACGTCCTTTAAACACCAACTTTTATGAGCAATGCTCCAACAAAATATCTATCTATGTTTCCCGCTAATTTAAATCAACCGAAATATACTTGAACACGAGGAAATATGCTCATTAGTGTACTCTTCAACGGGATTTCGGACATAGCGTCAATTATAGTGATTTTTCCTTAGTCGAACGACACGAATGTAAACGTAAAATATGTTATCCGGCTCAACAACACTCGCCCTGTGTTTATAATATTAAGGGCAGTCAAAACCCCTTCAAGCCGGCTATTTGCTGTAAACTTCTGTTGCACTGGTGTTTGTGAGTGTGTGGTAAGAAGAAATCTGAAAGGAAGATATCAAAATAATGAAAAAGCCAAAGTTCTGAGAGCGAAAAGCATTTCAGTTCATGCATGGACTGTAGATCACCTGACTCTTCAGAAAAGAGGCCTTAAATACCTTATCCTTAAGCATAACATCAAAGTTATTTTGCAAACTTCACTTATCAATACCATTCTAGTCTTGCAATAGAATTAAACATTTTTTTCTTACAGTGTAAGTAAGAATGAAACCCGATACGAAATTCAATCTCAAAGACACAAAAGTGACCCTTGCCAAAAGGAGAAAGAACGTCCAACTCACATCTATTTAAAGACCCGTATATACTTGTATAGGTAGCCTCCATCTAAAACCCAGAGAAGGTGTTTTGTAATGTAATCTAGGTTTTTCTCCTCGAGCTGCTGGTATTCAAAACTGCGTCACATTCAATACCCAATTCCATAACCTAAGAACTAACTACTGTTGGACCAATGCTTCTGATGGTTTTTGGATGATGGTCGTATAGCAGCAACAGTGGTGGCGGTAGTGATGGTTGTGTGGATTATGGTGTAGTGCAGGGATTTAGCATATTTTCATCCAAACAGAATTTGAGGAGCATCAACTACTAAGCAACAACAATGACGACGACGACGACGACAACAACGACCATACTTTTATTCCATTCGGTTCGGTTTGAAGTAGAAGCAAAAGAGGAACTCTCCCCTTGGAAAAGTCTGGTGCTGTGGGTATCAGAGTATCGGATAACATGAAAACTTTGATGCCCCTTCCCTCATCCATAATGCATTTTTCTGGTTTTGTTGTTGTTGTTGTTGTTGTTGGCACAACTTGTAGTTTTTTTTTCTTTTCATTTTTTTGATTCGGTGGGATTTAAAATTTTTACTTGGATTATAGGTCGTGGATTATGGATTGTGAAGTTGATCAAAAAATTAAAAGTCAAGAGGAGATCTCTGTGGAGAATTTTGTAGGCGAATGGAATGAAAAAAAAGAAGATGTAAGAAGAAGTAAAAAATTAAAAAAAAAGCACTCAGTGGGCCAGAAAACAAGGAGTTCTGTGGGCTGAGTGGGAAGACGAACATGGTTTTTCTTTATGAAAATATAATGCAATAAACAAGTCTTGTAATGGTTTTCGAAAGTTTTTTTTGTTGTATTTCTTTTTTTAAAAGATGACTTTGGGTTGAATGATCGGTTTCATATTTCTATTTTTTTTTTTTTCATTTCAAAAATTTACATTGCTCCATATTTCTTTTTCATATGTGCATAGAGTTTTTTTTTCGTTTTTAAATTCACCTTATTATGCACATGTCTCCAAACGAGAATGAGAGGTCTTGGAATTTTAAATTTTGTCTAGAGAATTTTTAATGTTTTGTTGTTTTTTTTTTGTTGTTGTAGGTAGGTACTTGAATTTTAAATACATATTAAATGATATTACGGAAGCATTCTATTGAAAAAGTAGAACAAAAGTACTGTAAGAGTAAAAATAAGAATTTTCATGTATGAATGATTTTAAATCTGCTTTTTTTTTGTTTTTAAATAAACTTATGGTTGAAGGATGGAACGAGGTTAGTTGTTGACAACCCGGAAAGTTTTAACTATTATTTATATGTCTTTGCAAGGAGAATCAAAAAGTTGAATGCAAAACGGTTAACGCACATATATTTTAATTTTTATTAAAATAAACGACGACTGTCTAGTTAGTAGGTAGGTACTAGAACTCGTTGAAAAAATGTTAGAATTAATTTATAATCGGGAAAAGAAATTGTGTAAATTACTGTATTGGCTGTGTCAAAATTTTAAATGGCGGTGGCACACAAAACTTTGACACACCCATATTATGGAAACAACGTCCTCTATAAACTGAATTTGAATTTTGAAATTTTCAAATGAAGTATGAATGACTCTTTTTGCCAAAAGCGATATCAGAGCCCTTTATCATAATTCTTTTGCATTAGAAATAAAATGCAATACTGGGTCGCACGTACTTACTCTTGGGGTCAAAGTTGCTTTGGACGTTGAAACTTCTTCTATGAAGTTTTTAAAAATAAATAATTTTATAAGAAAATGTTAAGAAAAATTAAAATTCTTTACTAAAATGGCATAAACAACTATTTAAATTGTTTTGAGCTCCAATCTAAGTATGCCATTTGATTTGATTAAGAATGATACATCTTTAGGAAAAAAAATTGAAAATCGTTTGAGCCGTTTTTTTTCATCAAAATTGTTCCAGTCGTTTAAGAGAAAGTCAAAAATGAAAAAAAAATGGTTGTACCGTTGGTTGAATTTTGCAAAAATTTCATTAATTTCACCCTTCTAACAAAAGTAGTAGTATATGGCAGGTATAGGTAGTTTTGGTCCTAAAAAAATTCAATTTCCCACCTAGGGAATCACCAAAAATCCTTAACCACCAAATTTGAAGAAAATCGGTTTAGCGGTTTCGGCTGTACTTCGATATATAAACAGACAGATAGACATTATTGCGAGACTCGCTTTCTCGCATTCTCTATCATCGTAATGAGATGTCTGATTGTTATCTTGAGTTCGATTTTTTTTACAAATCCTAAACTCGCCCTGTATCGCAATTAAAAATCCAAATCAGCTCATGTTTTTAAGATATTCCCATTTAATTATAAAATCACAATATTACAATATTTTTCGTTGTCATTTTGCATGGATTATTTCTTTCGCATCATTAACATATAACTCAAAAATTAAATATATACAAAATATGCGTTTTTATTTTAGCTGGTGAAATTAAAATTGTATTTACTTTTTCTTGCAATTTCTAAATCCAAAACGCAATCTTCGTTTATTTTGAAAAAAATAATAATAAATTTTAAAATATTTAATCCTGCTTGCATCACTGACAAAGTCCTTTCAAACACAAAAGACTTTAAATCGAATGAATGTGCTCAAGTATATAAAAAAAAAACATCTAAAATAAAGTTAAATAAAATTTGAAGCAGATGTAAGCTGAGGTGTGTGTTCGCTGTGTAAGTAGCTTATAAACTCAAGGTAATATTACGTAAAGCTTGAAGGATAATGGAGTTGCACTATTTTGACACTTCTTTTTATATCCCGACACAGAAGATCCTCTTATGAAAAGTATTAACTACTCCTCTGATGGATAAAAGTTGCAGAGTAAAGTTTTATGTCATGATTAAAAAAAAACTATTTTAAGATTCTTCAAAAACATAAAAAAGTGCACTTGTTTTCTCTCAAGGAACAATTTTGTAGTCTTCCAGTATTAAGAAACATATAAAACAGAGTACCTACTTAAAGAAAGTATAATCATACTTGTTGATTTCTTTTGGACATTGTTTTTACTGATGGATTTTTTGTCTTAAATTTATTAATTCTTTTCCACTTAAGAAGATTTTTGTAACATTGTTTCTTCCGATTGCAGTTATGTGTTTAACGATTCATTGTTTAACAATGAATAGTTACAAAAAAAAAAAAACTTTTTCCTTGTCTAAGTACAACAACATAATTATCTAAAAAATAGACGTTTTGTGGAACGAAACCATGAGTTAACTCAACAAAATGAGATCAAGATTTTTTTTAATTAAATTAATTTTAAGGCAGTTTAGAATTTTAAAATTAGTTTACATCGAATTTTGACCGAAATTCACCATTATTGGCTGCGATTTTTCATATGGCAATTGGCAATACTTATGTGGAAAGAAGAGTGAAAATTTGGAAAGAACACTTCAATCCACTTAATCCCTACTTTTTAGTAAATAAATTATTAGACTTATGTTAGTAAGTAAAATTTATCGTATCACATTGATTTAAAGCCTTAAACTTAAATTTTTGTGGCTATCCAATTTAATATTTTAGATTATTTTCATAACAAATGCCTATGAAGAGTACAAAAATTAAAAAAAAATGCATTAAAAAAACAGTTACGTTTGACTTTAGCAAAATATTTTTGTCCAGTTGTCAAATATATTTTGGATTTTTTTTTTGACAATTTTTAGTTATTTTTGAATATCGGCCGAAATATTTTTCGACAATTATCAAAAATATTTAATTTTTTTTTACAATTTTTAATAAATTTGGAGGACTTTAAACACATTTAAAGCTTCGTCACATTTTAAACAATATCACCACAAATTAAAAAATTCCGTAGTTTTTGGAATGTACACTGCAAAATCAGAGGAAAACCAATAAAAGATATTTTGTGCTTTTCAAAACATCTGATTTTTATGGATTTTCAACATTTCTTTGTGAAGAATCCAGAAGTCGTCCAAAAAATTTGGTCAATGCATAAATTTGGTAATTTTAAATTTTTTCTACATAAATGATTTTAGCGAAATTTTTTTATATTTTCGATTATGCACCAAAAACCATTTTTTTTTAAAAGTTTTTCAATGATTTCTCATTTTTACCGGGATAAATTTTATTGGAAGACTTCAGTTTCGTGCTCAGCATCAAAAAAAAGGTTAGCCATTGAAAATTATTACATCAGAACGTTTTACTCTAAAAACGCTTTAATAAGACTAAAGCGAGTATTTTGGACAATCATAAATATCACTTTGTAATATCTTTGCGCCGAAAGCAAATTTTAAATGATTTAAATTTATTTAGACGGATGCACTTCATTTACATTCCATTAAAAGTTTTGCAATAAAGTATTTACCAGTAAAAAAAATCGACGTTAAATGTACAAAAAAAACGGGTTTTTGACATGTTCATGTTAGCATATCTCGAAAACATGATGTGCTAGGGTGGTTTTGATTTCAAATTCGGATTCCTTTAGAAAAGTATAGTTTGATTTGAAGGCGATTTTTGTTGCAGTCTAGTGTAATTGAAAAAGCCTTTCACCGAAAAAAAAATTTCATCTTTAAACTTAATTTGCGGCTAAACGGAGCGTCCTAGACCCCCTAAAGTTTACAATTTCAAAATAGTTCTTACCTTAAGTAGACATCTTAGGGAATACAAAATTGCATATTCGCAGAGAGTGACACGAATTTTCATTGGGAAATTTTGTATGGAAATATGAGGAAAAAATTTGTACTCTATGCAATTGTTTCGATTGATCTCTTCAAGTTCTACATTTTCCCATTTACAAACAAAAAAAAAACCAATGATGACGTTACTTAATCTGTATTGTATCTAGTGCATCTCGATAATTCTGGGTAACAACTGATTATAAGAGATGATTTTTATGACCTACCAAACAAGCTTAGTAAAATTAAAAATTGTAAAATTAAGAATTGAACAAGCTCTCCGACCAATATACATGAAAACCCAACAACAAAATACAATTTATAACTTTGATTTTAGTTATTGATTTTTCTCCACTCTATTTTTATCAAATGTCCTTCGATACTTTGTTCATTATACCTGGTTAAATGACAGTGTTAAAAGTTAATTGTGTATTTTTAAGAAAAAGAAATAAAAAAAAAACTTTAATGGGAGTTAAGTACTTTCAAGTGTAACTGACTTTGTATCCATTTTGAAAGGATACACATTATGCTTTTTGAAGAAATGAATATAAACAACATTTCGAAAACCACAATCTTTGACTACCTTTCTACTTTTGAAAAGTAGGTAGGTACGTGCGATTTAGTCGTGCATATCCATAATTCAATACCTTTTCTATTACCTAAATCTCTTTCAATTCTTCGGCTCTCCTGATGCATACACCCACTCATACATTATTGCTGGTTTTTTTTTCGGTTGTTATACTCAAACACATTTTTATGGGTTTTTACTGTTAGTTGAAAATAATGTATCTTTTTTTTGAAAATGGAAGTACTTAGTAAACTGTAGCTAAAGTATAAGGAGGGTGAAAAAATAGTACATTTTAAGATATTGACGGTGAAAAATAGGCGTGTAAGTGTAAGTGATTTATATGTCCATGGGGTGTTTGTATTTTTTTTTTCTTCTATTCTATATTTTTGTAACATTTTTCTTTATATCCTCAAATTTTTGTTTCCTTCTTTTAAATATAAGAATATCAGGGTAGAAAGTTGGCCCTCTCCTGACATCCCTATCCATACCCAAAAAAAAAAAAAAAAACCCGAAATGATGATGATAAAGTTCACGTACATTGAAGAACAAAATACTTTATCACAAAGTCGAGTACAAATGAGTTATATGCTTTTGTTTTTCATTCGGTGTCTTCAATCTTTCTCTGGAGGAATGGTTTTGGGTTTTTTTTTCAGGGTGCGACTAATTTTTTTTGTTGAGCAGAAATATTTTGTAGGTCGAAATAATGTTCTAATAAGATAATTGTATTCCTAAGCTTGGGATTATTACTTTTTATGTGTTTTTCATGTCAAAAGATGTGTGTGGTGTTTGTCTGTCTGTTTGTGTTGTGTATGAGTATGACATGTGAGAGATGATAGGGCATTTCGTTTCAATAGAATATTATTTTTTTTGTTTGGCCTCTTATCCAGGACTCATGGTGAGGGTAAAAGCTTTGAATTACTTAAATGATGGGACAGACAACAGGGAATGGCGAAATTTAGGAGCAAAATATAATTTATAGGTCGTTCATTATGTGTGTGTCTGTGTAGCAAGGATAGGGATAGGGAGTATCCATAAAATAATTGATTGTAATTAGTAATATGTTAATTAATAATATACCAAAGTAACTTAAATTGAAAATGATATATAAATTTTATCTGATGTGATGTGTCAGCATTGAACTGAGGTTTTATGTTTGAAACGCATGTAAATGAGAGTTCCGGTTTTGATGACAATTTATGTTGGCAAAGAATTTACTTTTTATGTAACTGTATTAATGGGTATGAAAAGGGCAAGTTGTGAAATTAATGTGTTCGTTACAAGTTTTACACTTTTTTTCTTATTCCCTTTGTATACATCATTGTCAAGGGTTTTTAATTCATGATTAGAATCTTACTTTTAGTATGCTTTGCTCAAAATTAACGTTTAACAGGAAAATATTTGCTAAATGAACCATTCACACGCAATATGCTTGACATTTTAACAATAATATTACTTATCGAAGTCGGATTTGCACATAATTGTAGTTTATTTGTTCGTTCCTGAAAATAATACTGAGGCTTTGGATATTTCCGGAGTACAGCAGAATATTATAATGAAATAAAATATTATGCAATCTGAGAATATTTTTGCTAATTATTGAGTAGTTTGGAGTTTCATGTCTAGAACAAATCAGAATTTTGAATAGAGTTGGTTCTGAGTTATGCGTGCTTTCCCATTAAGTTGTTTTTTTTTATATTAAATACGAAATGGGTGGGCAATTTATGTTAATTATAACAGCATAATTAATAAACAGGAACTTTGTCATCATCATCATCATAAACTTCAAAATAATAATAACACTGTGTGACACTCAAAACAAAAAAATATAGTCTAGGTGGTTTTACCAACCCACATGTTTTTTTTTACATTGTAGAAATTTGACGAAGTTAGATTTTTTACAATGGATGAAGGTCGACAAAATTGTTTTTTTGACACTAAGTTTTGTAATCAGTGCAACAAGCTCTACAAAAAGTAATAGATTTACGCTCGTTTATATTTTCTTGACCCTGTTTTTTGTCGCACAGTGTATTTAAACCATTGATAGAGAAAGTTAGAATAAAGTGATTCTGTAACAGAACCCAGTGGTAATATAAAGTATAACGAAATGGCAGCAAACAATACGCATTCATTGCAATTCAATCTTTTGCAATTTGGCTTTGGTGGCAAATTCGTAAAATCTTTTGCGTAGCAAGGATTTAAAACTTACGTTCTCCAAAAAAACATTTAAAAAACCTAAAGTGGGTTTTTGTATAGCTTGCAATACTCGCAGTTATGCTGCTTTTTCCGTCATTTAACATTAAAGGTTTGCTTTTGAGCCTTTTGGGAGAACTTCTACCTTGGTGACCTAGCCAAATCTTTAAACGTAGATATTATCAAGTTTAAATAGAAGCGCTTAAAATTCACTTTTTCCAAATTTCTCGAAAGTTTTGTTGGCAATGAAAAAATATCATCTCATATAATTTTTTACAAAAAAAAAGCAAGAAAAACTTAATTCTTGAAGCACCAATTAACAAAAAAAAAACTAGCAAAGCATATCTTCATTTTTTGTGTACCTATGTCGTTTGGATTATAGCCTGTTTCGACTAGGGTAAGTGAGAAGTTTCCGAGCTGTCAAACCAAATGAGATAATTTGAAGTGAAAACACTTTTTATAGCCTGTTTCGGCTGGAGCCCAAATGAGATATTTTAGCTTATCTGATAAAAAGTATTAGTTAGCATTTAGTTTCCTTCTCTCCTATGCACAGTAAAATTGCTGACTAATTCACAATGCAAAAGCTTCAGAAATAGGATAATCAGCGATAATAATTTTGTGCAAATGAAGTGGAAATAATCATATTTAAGATTTGAAATTTGTATGGGAAATTATCTCATTTGAAAGCCACCCATTTGGCAAATTTTATCGAAATTGACTCATTTGCCCTAGTCGAAACAGGCTATATTCCATTTTTCCAAAACATAGTTGTTTTTAAATTTGTATTTTTTAAGATAAAGTTATCGCAGGGTTGTTTAAAAAAAAAATTACAAATGTTATCCATTTTTTTTAAAGTCAGTGTCCAAAGAAAAAGTTTGCACATGGGTTTCTCAAAGCATATTGTACCACGCGTTTAAGTTCAATTTTCGTTTTCAATTATCTGACCCAGTCTAAACGACGAAAAAGGTGAAAGAAATATGACATCAAAGAAAATTTGAATATTCAGCATTTTTAGAAATTTTGAAATTCCAGTAGGTTAAATAAGATTGAACTTATAAAAAAGGTTGAAAAGCTATTTTCTTAGTTAAGTGAAGTGAAGACATGATTGATATTGAATTCGATGGCCTATAAAAATACAAGAAAGTCACGCATAGAAATTTAAAAAAAATGTAAAAAAATCTACAAATCGAGATCTAGATTTTTTAAAAGTAAAAAAAACGTTAAAATTGTTTGTTTTTAGAAATAATTCGCCAAAAATCACATTACGAGTTTTTTTTTCAATTTTAAAGATTAAAATTTCGGGCTTTTTAATCTTAGAAAAGGGTCGAAAACTTATTTTCTTATCGAAAAATGGTAAAGGCATTATAGTTATTGAAATAGATAGTATTTTTTTACTATATAAACTTTATTTAAAATGACTGAAGTGGAATTCCAAATTTCTAAAAATGCCGTTAAAGTGCGCAGAACTTTACTATTCGGTTCTAAAGAAAATACAAAATAATTTACAATCCCGTAATAGTGAAAAACGTTTGAAAAGTTAAGCCATTCTATCCATTATTTGGAGGCTTATTTCACCAAATCAGTTAATTCAGGTAGTGCAGTGATGAATTTTATTATTTTTTCCATTTTTAAACCCTGTTTTGCATTTTTTTTTGCAAGCTTGTATTTGTATAGGTTTAAGGTGACACACCTTACAGGTCCAGTGTATATTAAACTTAAAAATACTTCACTTAAGATGGATTTCAGTCAACCTTGGACTAGATGCTGTTAAAGAAAATATAAAATTGATAAAATGTTACCTTAAATTCAGCATTTCTATGAACTATTTAATACCCTAAACTAAAGGCAGTTCTTGCAATTATGTTTAGTATAATGTTTTGTTTAAAATGCAATTACTGAAGCCATCATTATCGACTAAAAGTACCTCGTAATTTTTCTGATTTATTGATAAAATGCAGTAATTGCCATACAATTCATTTAAAAGATAAATTGATTATAAAATCAATTAATTGACATAACTATTATTAATGAAATTAAAACCGAGACTCTGACATAAAAAAAAAAACACATATCACAAATTAAAATTCAATTCGTTTAACTCCTATTAAATATTAAAAATAAATATGAAAAAAAAAAGAATAAGACCACTTGTGTGTTTTAATTTCACACATTCCTGAATTTATAATTCAATAAAGTCATTTAAATTTAAATAACAAGCAACAAATTAATGCATTCTCTTAAGTTACACACACCAGACACTCAGTTCTTTGAGCAACAGGTGGTCTTCCGGAATCACAGCGAGGTGCTCAATCATTCAAAAATAATTATCCCATTAGAAATCTAAAACCTTCCTTATTATATTTTTTTTTTGCTGCTGTTATTGTTATTTTGTCATCATCAAAGAATTTATTATGATTATAGTTAATTTTCTTTTCAACACCCAATCCCCTTTCTAAAAGTAACGAGTAAAAATGTGAAAAGTGCTTCATGTGACAAACCAGTAATGAGAGTGTACTCCATATACTCACTCCAATGATGGAACAATGCGTTTATGGTGTACTCATTAAATTTTGTTGCTTGCTTACCAGCAGCAGCAACTGAAATGCAAGCGTTGCATGTTGTACTTTAAGAGTATTGTTGATAATTACCCCACCAACCTAATGACACATATCCACCAACACAATGTAATGATATGGTCATAATTTTTTTTTTCTACTCATACATTGTTTTCCTTTTGAAACCAGAATTCCCAAGCACATGAACATGAATGTGTGCATAAAGTTCAAAAAAAAAAAAAAAAACAAACAACTTTAGTACAAAACTAATAGGAAAATAGTTTGTAAAATATTCTACGTCCCTCCATTTTTCTTTACAAAGAATGTTTGTTTGTTTTTTTTTTTTTATTTTTTAAACGGGGAATCCCTTTTCTTTACAAAAGGTGTGCCATTAAATGCCGATAAGAAGCTTGTTTGTTGGCTGATTTGGGGCCCAATGAACTTCATTTATCTAGATTACGACCCTTGTAACACACATTACCTCGAATGATATAGGAGCATATTTTTTTTAAGTTTGCCTCTAGGAGCCTTCATAAACTTTGAACCTCCCCCGAAAGTGTCCTTTTTTACCCAAAAATGATAACATAAAAAAAAATTTGGTAGGAACAAGAAAAAGCACATACTAAAATGACAATTTTTTTTTTCTTACATTGTAATAATTTAAGGACATGTATTGCGTTCATAAAAAAAATACATTTTGTGTTAACACAGGATTAATTATTCTTCCTTCTTGAATTTTATAAAAACAAAAAAAAAACGTTTGGGTAAATTAAAATAAATTATAAATAGAAAATTTGGGAAAGGAAGTTAAAATTCCAATAACATGTTTTTAAATAAGAAACTAAATATTTTTAAAATTGTTATAAAATTAGGTATAAATAGTTGAAAACTAAGCTTAATATAAAACAGTTCACTAAAGTTACTTTTTGTTAAGAATTCAATTTTTAATTGTAAAGGATAATTTAAAAAAAATGTGAACATTATTTTTGCAAGAAATAAACAATTACAATATTAAAATAAATGCACTTGCTGTAAGGTTAAAAAATGCTTTGTACGTAAAAGCTTATTATATATAGTTTTTAAAAATAAATAATTTTACACGAAAAATCTTTACAAAAAGTGCAAATAAAATAAGAATCCATTACAAAAATGACATTAGACTTCATCTTAAATTGTTTTGAGCCCTAATTTCAAAAAAATATTTTTTTATGTATAAAAATTCTCAAACCTTGTTTTAAAAGTCTGTCTGCCATTTTCAAGAAAACATTAATGCACATACAAATTTCAAAAAAATACAATCACAGGGAAGCTTCCATTTGATCAAAATCGGTTTAGTCGTTTAAGAGAAACTCAAAAATGAAAAAAAATGGTTCTATGGTAGGTACCTACCGTTATTAAAATTTCTAAAAATATTTCTTTCATTTCATATTTTTTGAAAAAAAAAAAAAATCAACTTTTCCATTTTCATTATATGACAGGTCCGTAATTTTTGTACCTGCAAAAAAATTAAAATTCCCCCCTAGTTTATTGCCCAAGACCCTTATTCACCAAATTTGAAGTTGAGGTTCTTATATTTAATATCGGCTGAAATATATAACTCATTTGAAGTCGTTTCTAAATTTTTCACTCTGATTTTTTTTTTTCTTTTTTTTACAAAAATTGCGGATTTTAGTTAGATTTTGTTTTTATTACAGTTTTTTAATGATTTTCGTAGAACTAGGTAAGTTGACAAAGCAAAAACAATAAAACAGAATACGCAAAGAACCAATTTACAGCCTCAGTTTTTTTTTTTTTTTAAAATTATAATGAACAAAAATTTCCCAATATCTCGGGAATGACGCACCCTACATAATAGTCTAAGAGCTAGCAGTCACTTTGACTAACCTACTAGTCGCAAGGCTGAAATTTTGTGTATAGTTGATTTGGTAGTAGTCATAAAAACCTTAGTCTGGCAGGGTTGCCGTGGGCCCGTGGTTGCCACTCGACTTTTCAAAATGCGAACAAAATTTTCAAAACTAACCTAATTTTGAAAGGCTGAATTTTTGTATACAGCTGCTTTGGTACTAGTAAAGTTTAAAAGACACGGTCTGGCAGGGTTGTCGTGGGCCTAAGGGTTTCCAGACGAGCCTAAAGTAAATATTTAATATAATGAAACATATTTAAAAAATTGACTACAGTTGTTGCTTAATCTTGATGATGTTTTTTACTTGACCAGTTTAATCAGAGTTTTAAAATACATGAGGGTTGCCGTAGTTCCAAGGTTACCATACTTTTTTTTTTAAATAAATTTTAAATAGGTATAAAACACGAAATTAACGTACTTTCAGGGGGCTGTATTGGTGATTTGTAACAACATTATACTTTTGTGTGATTTGTTAATATTTTCTTTGGTATTAGTTAAATATGTACAACAAATAATGTCTCCGGCAGGGTTGCTAGGGGTCGAAGTGCTCGCCAGAAGAGCCTAAAGTTTTTGTTAAAGTGAGAAAATTCCTCATATAATTTTAGAAATTGGCTCGAGTTTTTGCTTAAACTTGGTGTGTATTTTTTACATGACCAGTTTAATCGGAGTATTATAAAAATATTAGGGTTGCCGCAGTAAAAGGGGTTGCCATGCTTTTTGTTTTTAAATAATATTTTAATTTCTAAAAATAATATTTAAAATAGATATAGATCCCGAAATTAACGTACTTCCGCTTAAGAAAGTATAATTTCTTGTCTTTGTTAATATTTTCTTTCGTATTAGTTAAGTAAAAAAAAATAAAGTATAGCAGGGTTGCCGTATGCTTAAGTTCTTGTTGATATAAAGAAATTCATTCTATTTTCAACTGTTTAAATTTCGTGTGTACATCTTACATGTCCAGTTTAATCAGATTTGTATGATATATTAGGTTTGCTGCAGGTCAAGGGTTGCCATCCATTTTTTTACACTTTATGTTCACCTTTTTTTCTCAAAAAACAAAATAATTAATTTAATATCACTTTCTTTTTAAATATGCTTATTGCTTAGCTTACAGCCAATTCATTGAATATTTTTAACCCTTTGCCGCAATTGTTCCTTTCTAGAAAGTATATCTTCCATTAAGTGTAGTGATTATAAGACCCAAGGTCTTTTAAGTGCAACCTGAATTACTGAGTAGAAACAATATTTCATTTTTACATCAGTATGCTAAAAGAGTAACTACTTGCGACCTAATTGTCTTCTTTATATTCAAATAAAATGTGTCTTTTTTTTTTTTGGTTTGAGCCTTTTGGCCTTTTAAAGTGGGTAAAAGGTGAAAATTCTTCCCAATGTGATCAAAATCAATACACATGCCGACCTGGAATTTTTGATTCTTGTTTTTTTTTTTCTTTTTTTTTTATTCATTTTAATATCCTCAAGGCTTTAAATGTTGGTTCGTTGTTATTCATCAAATTCCTTGCACGAAAACTAGGAAAGTTTTAAAGGTACAAAAGTAAACATTCACACAAACCACACACACATTGTAAAGCTACTTTGTTGTAAACGAAGACCTAGGCACCTACCTACCTTTAAAAAAAAAACGAAAAAAAATATCTCAGTGAATGTGTAATTTTGTTGTGGAATGTAGAAAAATTAATATGAGTATAAAATTCCTTTAAAAAAGAATTTCTCTTCTGAACATACATTTAGTAGGGTACCCCCTTCTTCGAAGAAACATTATAAAGGATAGACCATTAGATACTTTTTGAAAAAAAAAACAACAATATTTTTTTTTTATGTTAGACCCAAAGGAGGGTTGGTTTTGGGGTTTTTTTTTTTTGCTTGTTTGTTTTTGTTTTGTTTGTGAAATTGATATGGGTATGGGCTTGGGGTATACTTTGGGGATACATAGAAATTGGTTGAAGGATATTTATTTTAATGCAAATTTTGTTTATTTCTTTTTCTGTTTTTGTTGTTGTTTTCTTAAGTGTAGATATATTCGGCAATATAGTTACGTGTTTGGTTGTATTTTGTAATGTAAATTTCTCGCACTCAGACTGTAATAAATTATAAAGTTGTTAACCTACTACATGACTTTTCGTTAGACCTTATATAGCAAATTCATCCTATAATGGTATCAAATTTATCAAGTAATACTAATGTGTTTTTTCCTTTTTTTTTTCTTTTCATTTCAGGTAAATTGAAAATTTCTATACAGAGTAGTAATTATGTATAAATCTACATAGTAGGTACTAAAAGGAGTAAGTTTTTTTTTTATTTAAAAAAATTCAAATTACAAGCAACCGATATAAAAGGGGTCTGGCTTAAGACAATTTCAATCACAAAATAAGTGAGTGAATATATCTTTTATTAGGGAATAACATTCTGCGGAAGATTTTTGTTTCTACTTATTAAATGTGTTGTTTAAGGCATTTTTCAATCATAAATTGACTTTGGAGGTTTTTGACATAATGACAACTTTTTTGATATTTTGAATCCAACTTAAATAAAATGCACGACTGGATCGCACGTACCTACTTGCTCTTGTAGCTAAAGTTACTTGGATTGACAGAAATTTTCATTAAAGTTTAAAGTTTAAAAGTTTAAAGTTATAGTTTAAAGTTATGCAGTTTAGTAAAAAAAAATAAAAAAGTACTAAATTCGTTTTTAAAATGATTAAAATAGCTTCTTTTATTAATTTGACCTGAAAACGCAGTCTGCAATTTGATTTATTTTATAAAGATGAAATTTTTAGAAAAAAAAAATTGGAAATCGTTAAAAAAAACAATTTTTTATAAATTAAATTTTCAAAAGATTTTCCAACAAAAGTTTGGAATGCAATTTTTAAGATATTATTTATCAACATCCAAAAACTATATTTTGAAAAAAATGTAATGTTTTCGAAAAAACGAGTTTCCAAAAAAAAAAAAAAAAACAATTTTGGAAAATTTTGTTACTTAACTTTATTAAGGTAACTTAAAAGCTTCCATTTATACAAAAATCGTTAAAATCGAGTGAGTCATTTAGAAGAAAACCACAGTTAAAAAAACGGTTCTATGGCAGGTACCCTAATAGCGATTTTGAAAAAAAAAATGTTTTCATAAAAATATACAGCTTATCCAAAACATGACCGTGATTTTTTTTTATCAAAATCGTAGGAGCGGAAGAAAAATAATTTAGGTACCTTTATTTTTCGTCCATAAAAATTAATTAAATAAATTGCACGGATGTATCGCACATGAGCATGATTTTTTTTTTAACGTCGGAGCATTTTTTGAAAAAATAAGTTTTTATTAGACCATAGGTAGGTACCGTTATGGTAGGTTCCGTTATTTTTGTTCCATAAAAATTATTCCAAAAACGTATTGGGATATCGGAATTAAAAACTAAGAAGAATTTGAATTTTTTTTTTGTTATTACCGTTATTTGCTGAGATCATCAATTCGATTTGGATGATGAATTTGCCGATTTTTTTTGTCCATTCATCAGATTTGACTGTTTGTTTTTCGCATTCGTCCAATTCATCCATTGATTTATCGGATTCATTAATTTTAATGGCGATTTCGTTAGTCGTAGTCAAATTTTTTCATTTATTTATTTGATTTATTTGTGAAATTTTAGGATTTGATTCGTTAGGCTCAAATTTTAATTTGCCGATGAAATTATCCATTGATTTCTAAGTATTTGCTGGAATATTTTTTGGTGACTACGCTCATTGAGTTTCATGAAATGTTGATATGTTTTCCGAATTCGTTTGAAGGTTTTTTTCTCGAATACGTTAATTCTTTGTACGAATTTTATTCTGTTGGTTTCATGAGTTGATTTTCTGAAATTGTCCGTTTTTTGGCTGATTCAACAGCTGAATTTAATGGATTTATCCGTTAATTTTCCCAAATTAAGATTTTCATTATCCGGATTGGTCTGCGAATTTGCCAAATTTGTCCGTAATGAGCCGAAATCATAGTTTCGTTTTAATTGACGGGTTTCGCTGTAGAGTCGGCGTATTGGTTTGCTAATTTACAAAACAATTACGTGCGAATTTGGCAACAGTCGCGCCATGTTCCAGGAAATACAACATCGAATCCTAGAAATCGAGTTGAATTAGTTGGAAGCCAACGTACATACAAAAAAACATTTAGTTAAGTACGCTTCTTTCTTGAGTACCAGCTTGTAAAATCCGGTGACCTTAAACTTCACGTTAGAACCAAGATGAGTACCAACAATCTTTAAATACGTTAAGTTGCAGTGAAAAAATCCTCCATTCAACAATAATTTTACCAATTCCAATGCAGTACGATCACTCATTGATTATCACGCCTTCAAATGGAATCAATATCATCCATCCACACACTCCCTCACAAATTACCTCAAACAATCCATCACTGATTTTTCCCACTGATGTGTGCACCGCTGATGAACGAACAGCGAATAAGATGATCAATAAATCGGGATAGTTGTCATATGTTTGACAAGGTGCAATGCATTATAGACACAACCCCTATAAAAATAAACTACCTGCACGATATGGTGATGGCTGGTGCATTCCATTCGTGTGTTCAAAAATGCTGCATGTGCTGCCTAATAAATCAGTATATTCCCATACATAGCATTTTTTTCTACATACTTCGAAGTATCTAATACCTATACAAAGACAGCTTGAACACATTAAACTCATGAAACGCGCGCGATAGTCAATGCCGATGCCAAAGCCGCCCGCTGTCGCAGTTCTGAAACGTGACTTCCAAAAAATTAACCAATCTGTGCGAGCATTCTTTGGGACACGTACTTGTTATAAATTAAAACTTCGTTCTGGCTTAATAGTTTATTCTTCTTCCGTTTTCTTCATTTTTCAAACTTAAAAATGTGAAGAAAGCAAAAAAATAGAAAAAAAAAATTTTCTTCATTTTTTTTCGTGGGTATTCTAATAACCACGCGCGCATACAGAATAAGCCCATTTCCTACAATCACATAAAAACACGACACGGTATTTTGGAATCCTGCCAATGGAAATAAAGGATAAGGCCACAGCAGCAGCAGCAGCGAAATAACAGAAAGAAAAAAACTGACACAAACTTTTCTTCTTGTGCAATGAGATATGGGTGTATGGGAAGGGTGGTTACTTTAGACTCCTGCCCATCAACCAACCCTGGAGGCATTTTTTTTTTGTCGAGCGAACTCATTTTTAAGCTAAAATATTACTCGTCCTTTCTTGCATTCTTATATGCTCGCTTATTTTGCTTTGAATATAAAATGAATGAGATGCAATCCACAAGATAAGTGCTTACTTTCGTAGATTTATCTTTTAGGTACTTTGTTCTTTTGCCTACTACTACTCCTTCACTTGACAAGGCAACTATGCAGGACTAACAGTTGTAAAGTGGTGACACACGCTTATATCATCTACAAACAGAAAACAAACCCCCCCCCCCCTCTTTAGTGTTATAATTCAACGTTGATATTCTCTTGGTGTTGTCGGTCGTGTGGTGTGTTGTGTTAGATTCGCAAGTGAAATGTAAATAGGAAAATAGCAGCAGGCTAAGGGACACATTCTCTCGTATATTTGTATACACTAAAGCGCGCACCTGAAAGAAAGTATCTTTTCGTAATGATTTTTTTAACTTTTCATCCGTCTATCTAGTTCGTTCCATTCCTTAACTAACACAAAAACAGTAAAAACCAACTGCGCCGGAAAGTTTTTTTCTGTTTTTTTTTTTTTTTTTTTTTTTAACGCCTGCAGGGTAAAGATATTCGTACAGAATTTAAAGATGCGTGTTCCGTGTTTTTTTTTTTTTTGTTTTGCGTATCTTTTGAGTACCAGGCGCCATCAACAGTACTCACGCCCTTGATGAATCAGGCGCGGATCTAAGATTTTCTTTTACAAGACTGAAAGAGGGTTTTGTCTGTGCAATTAATCAAATAGCGTATTTCAAGAGGGCCCATTATCGTAAGGAATGGAATTGTTTGGCCTTTCAAAAACAAACACATCCGTACTTTATTTTTGTCTTCATTTAGTAATCTTATTTTTAAAATTTCATGTCGTGCTCATTTTACTGCCTGGATCTACGTGCACGCTCCAAAGATTCAATATAATGGTGTCCAGTAGAGCAAGTAATGGAATAAGATGGCCATTCATCTGTAGAAATGTAGATTTTAACGTTATTATTTTTTAGCCACGTTTGTTATGAGTAAAAACAGAGATCTGTTAGAAGGTCCAGGGGCCTATTTGACCAAACACTTTTCACTTTGCAAATTTTCACTTTTACTTTGCAAATTTCGTTTCACCAAACTCCAGTTTGCAAAGAGGGTATTTATTGAAATTAAAAGTTGAAAAGTTTTCCTTTTTGCAAAATACGTTTAGTACAAATAGTTTGCAAACTAATTAAAACTTTTCGCTTTGCAGAAAAGAACTTTTCACTTCGCGAATTTGTGTCAGGTGAATAAATTTGCAGAGTGAAAAGTTTTTAGTTTGCAAACTATTTGTACTTTTTGTTTTACCAAACATTCTTAACGAAGGGCCAAGTCTTAACTCACCACTAGTTACTAAAAGATCAACTATAAAAAAAACTTTAGTTAATGCAGTTGCATTGCTAATGATAAATGCATGCGGTCGGTCGTAGAAAACTACCTGCACAATTTTCTGTTTTCGTTATGTTTGTCAAAAAAAAAAACTGTCGATAAGATTTGAACTCCGAACCTCTAGTGTGTCAGTCGAATATTCTCGATTTTCAAAATTTGTTTAATGGCCGCTCAAACATTTACTTTATTACTTTGCAGAATACGAATTCTATTGCATAGTTCTATTTTAAATTGGTGAAACGCTTTTACTTTTCACTTTTCACAAACAGTAAAAAATTGAAAAAGTCTTTTCACTTTGCACTTTGAAACACTAAGCACTTTAACTTTGGAGGAAATTATTTATTTGCAAAGACGCAAAGTGAATAGTTTTGGAGTTCAGGTTTTATTTTTGAATAAAAAAAAACACTATTCGAGAGGGACTCATAGAATGTTGTTTAAAACATCTGTTTGGTTAACTTTTACTGAAGTTGTATCAACTTTTTCGAAGAAATTAAGCTTCGTGACCCCATCATATGTATGTGAGACCCCCCAAATGGAAGGTAAGCGGTGTCCACGTTGAGCTCGTAATGAGTTAAGCACATTTCGTGACGGACAATTCTGTTTACTCCCTAATGTTAAAAATTTACTCCGTTACTATTTATAGCGTACCTACTGGCGAAGTAAGGCTTATTATTAAAACGTACGTTTTTCTTCCAAACAAGGGGTTACTTTGTTCTTTGTAAGCTCCGAGTTTGTCACGTCAAATGATGTGCGAAATTTTATCGATTAATTTTCTGTTTGGGCATCTAATTTTGACGAATTCGATTTTCAAAGGCTTTGATGGCTTACGATGTTCTATCAATGCGCGGTTGATCAGATTTTTTTACAGTTGATTATTTCATTTGTATCCTTGAATAAATTTAAAGTTCCGTATAATTTTAAGAAACGGTAACATCCTCAATATTTCGCCACATTTTTCCCGGCTGGTTATGACTGCACGATTTTCGAGCTGGTCCCGTTTCATGATTGTAGACAAAAGAAAAGTGAAGTTCAAACTTTAAACGCGACAGCTTTCCATAAATGTCACTTATCAAACAGCAGTTACGTACAATTCGGTGCTATATAAATTTTTCTTGAATCAAAAAATTCTTCAGTTATATAGCCAGTTGCATTAAAACTCCTCCTTAAAACACAGTTCAACTTTTAAGAATGTTCATTACTTTACCCATGAAACCAAATTTAGGCATAGGATTAACAACATAGATTCTTTCTTTAGCCGCACTACACGAATGCAAAATTATTTATCCTACCGAATTTATTATTATCCCCCTTCAGTAATATATTCAAGAAATTTAAAAGCAATATGTGTCGGTATTTCATTTTTATTTCTCGGATATTTCTATCAACTTATTAAGGGTAGTCATAACCCCTTGAGTTCGCTATCCTTCATAAAAAAGAAAAACAAAAATAGAAATGCTTGTTGATTGGGGTATGTATTCACAATGAACTACTGTATCCGCTCCTGTATCCGCCCTTTTCCACGCTCCTTTTCAAGTTTTTAGAACACCCATTTATTTTAAATGAGAAGTTACTTTTATTTAAGCCTAATTTTATTGTATTTTTCGACTTCTGCTATTGCCTCAGTTATTGACATAAACAAAACAGAGAATGCCAAAAATCAAATTTCATCGCAAATTTCTCAAGAACCCCAACTGCCCCTAAATACCCTTCTTTCTGCATCCGGTCCTTTTCTAAACATATTTTGTGAGAAATGTGACACTATAAATATTTTTCTCTCGTTTTATATTCTTCGCTTGCGACGACAAATGTTGTCAACAACAACAACAACAATGATGACGACGCGACGCACGGCAACAAAAACAGCGATGACGGACAGAGAAAAGTCTTTTAGCTTCTGCACCAGAACTTTTCATAATACCACCAAAGAGTCAGAGATGTACAAAATTTTTGCACAAATTACACATCAGATGAGAGACATGTGTACGAGTTGTGTATATATTCTACACAAGAGTGATACCACACAGCAGGAAAATATTATCTTTGAGATACAGATAGGTATTATATTATAGTCACAGAGTATGTTGTAGTGGTGGTGTATCATAGAATGTACTAGATAGTCGTACCTACCACCAACTTCCTTACCTGTCAACTTGTAGTTCTAGTTGGTTGAGTTAACTCGTCTTCAGGATACACGACCAACAACCAAAAAAAGAAGAAGAAAATAGTTGTAAAAAAATTACTATCCTAACGATGATTAGATGAAAAGTGATGATAATGAAAAATGTTTGGCTTGTTACACCAGTTTGACTCTTTTTGTAATAAGAAAAAAAAAATGTAATTTTAATTGGTAGATGGATAGATACAGATGGAAAGATATGGATAGATTGCTGAAACGGGACAGAAGGTATTCGAATCGGGATGAAAATTACGTGTTGGATAACTTTAAAACTTGAAGTTTTTCTTCTTTATTTTTTCAAGTGATAGTAAAATAGATGAGTTTCTCGCTATTCAGGGAATACAGGAGTATTGAAATTATTTGGGAACCTAGGAAGAGTTCGGGTCAGTAAAATTATACCAAAATTCTATCTCCATTTTTAAGGTTCTTTTTGCATTTTTTGTGTTTTCAAAAATGGCGAATATTCCGGAGAATTTTGGTGTAAGAAACGAAACTTTTGACCTTTTATGTGGGAGGAGGGTCTATAAGAAAATCATATTTTTAACCTTAAAAATTCTATAAAGTCTTAAGCTACTCGTAGTATCACACGATTTGTGTTGACACCAAAATTTGTGTAAAATGTATGTAAAAATTTGTGTATTTTTGAAAATAATATGCACAAAACCATCTGAACCACAAATTGGATGACAGAAAATGACATAAACACGATTTGTAATCATTTTTGGTGTCATCCGCTTTATGGTTTAGATAATATTGTATATTTTTATTGCAAAAACACACAAGCTTTTGAGTATTTGTATACACAAGTCGTGTGATCTAAACTTGATTCGAACTCTGTATCATCCCGTTTCTGCGTAAACCACTTATCAGCACAGCCAATTTTGTTTAGTTGTTTTTTAATTTTAGTTTTTCTCGAAATTGAATATTTGGATTGAATAAAAAGAAATCGAATTAGCTGTAAAACATATTAATTGAGGTTATTTAACAATTTATACTTTTTTTTCTTCTCTGCTCTTAGTTTTCCAGTGGTGTTTATTGCTAAACAAAATCTTTTACGAAAAAAAATATTCACAAAGTTTACGTAGAAACGGGAAGATATACTCGTATGTATGCCTTTTCTACCATAGAGTTGATCAGGTTCTTCGAAACCGTTAATTGTAAAAACTATGAATAACCAAACAACATGAGTTTTCAGGGCATATTAACCCTGTTGGTTTGTTTTATTTCATTACAAAATATATGCAATCATGTTGCTTTTATTATTTTTTCCATTTTTTTAAAATTTTGTTTTTTTGATTGTTTTAAAAAAGTAAAGTAAAAAATAATATATTATTATTCAAAAATATTTGATTTACTTTTTACTTTTAAAATTTGTTAAGAGTTTACAAAAAATTTTTTGCTAAGAATTTGAAAAAAAAAAACAAAATGAAAAGACCTATTCAAAAAATAATTTTCTAACTTATTTTTAAGTGACTGTTTTTATGGGAATTTGCGCCTTTTTCAAATAAATATATTTTTTCACATATGTACAATGTACATTGGTACATTTTTTATTCAAAACTAGCTGACCCGGCAGACATTATCCTGCCCTGCATAATTATTTTTATTTTGTGCTTACATAAAGTGTGTGGACCACAGATACAATAGCTACCGAACCACCAGATTTTTCAATAATTAGCTAAATAGTTTAAGTAATTTAAACCTTTTTATTCAAGTGCTTTAAGATACACAATATACTTTTTAGTTTTTCCATCTGGAGGACAAATAAGTTTAATTTTTTTTTTGACCCATGAGCCTGAGCATGCCACATACAGTTTTCTTTGTGTGAATCATAGAACAACACGAAAACGGGTGGAAAGTTGAAGAAAAAACGTAAAAAGTAGCGGAAAAGTGTTGGACATTTAAAAAAAATACGTAAGAGGTCCCAAATAAATACACAGAATAATGTAAATAATTTAAAAAGCGTAGAAAGTTGTGTAAAAAGCGCTGTCTTTTAAAGTTCTTTCTCCAGTATTCCAAGTTTTGTCATTTACCGCTTAGTCCGTAGAATTTTGCATATTTTTCCGCGTTATTCCGCGGTTTTTATGTATTTACTCCGCGGTATTTTATGTATTTTCCCACAATACGTTTTTTTCATGATCTACCATGCTATTTTCAACGGTATTCCGCGTTTTTTACTGCGGTATTTTGTATATTTTTTTAAATTTAAATCCATGACTTTTTGGGTCTTTTTTGGGTGACTTTCTTCACCTATTTCCACGGTATCTCAAGCTTTGTTTTGAGATATTTATTGCTGTTTTCATAACTAACAATACTTTTTTTTGCGAAATTTTACGATCGTTCACCAGTATTTACGTTTTATCGCGACTTTTCACGAAGACGATTTCGTGACATATGTTTTTTTTCGATAGTTTTGAACTCCCATGCTATTTTCCGCGATATTCCATTATTTTTCAACAATATTCCATTCCATTTCCACGGTATTCCGCGTATAATTTCTGTGACTTTTTAGGATTTATTCTGCGACTTTCCACACGCTTTTCGTCCCTTTTTTTCAGCAGTTTAATATATGGGTACTTTTTTTATATTGGTACTAAATGTTTTTTTATGATTTCTCATGCTATTTTTCGCTGCATTTCACAATGATCAAAGCTTTTTTCTGTCGTAGGTATTCCGCATCCGCGGTAGGTATTTCACTATTCTTTCTGCAGTGTTTAACTTTTTTCCATGCTATTTCAACATTCATCGACAAAGATCTTTCCTGTATTTTGGTCATTTAATTATTTTTTTTTCGTTATACCCAACGCCAAGAATGCATATTACTCGTCAACCTGCTTCTAATTTTCTAACTTAGGAACCTTTTCGGAGTTTGATCTACTGTACTAAAAACATTTCCAAAACTTAAGTTTATTCACATCCTTAAAAATCAAGACCAAAATGACTTAATTCAAACTTATATCCCTTTGATTGCTGTGAGGATTAAAATCATTTAAGGAATTTGTATTTCCGAATTTACTGCCCAAAATTTTCCTAGGAAAAAAAACTTTCCCCCCTTAAATAATGTAAGCTGAAGTCCTCCTACAAATCCCTGTTGTTAATAAATTGTCAGTTTTTTTTTTGTTTGCTTTTGTTCACCTCGAACTTTATCCCCACCATAGAATAATAATAATCGTTGCGTTAATTTAATTTTGAGTCATCTGTTGTGTGTAAATGTGTGCACAGATCTGGTGGTATAATGCTTTCGTTATAGCACTTAAATAGATTTATTAATTGTATTCCTTCCCTGCACAGAGGATATTTTATTTTTGGTATAATATTTTGCTCCTATAAATACAAAATAAAAAAAAATATAAAAAAAAAATAACAAGCATATTTGCACAAAACTTTGGACGTCTTACTTAACGCGCTTATGGCTGTGCTTAAATCCCTATCGCATAATTCAAAGTTATTTTTATTTATTGTTTGTTGTTAGAGTCGAGTCCTTCCTCCTGCCACACCATAATCCCTCTGTTTTTTTTATATACAGTTGGTCGCGATATCCCGCAAGGCGTATAAAATAAATTGCCTCTTCTCATCTGATTTAGGGACGAATGGAGCCGAGAAGGAGGAATTATATTTATTAATTTTTCATTTAAGGTTCCATTGAGAAAATTTCAAAGGGCCAAGCATCACTAATCCGACAATGCTTCCGCCCGCAAAACATGACAGTGGGAGATTTTTATATCTTGACTCAAACACGCGTAAGCACATCAACAGCTGCTGGGCTACTGTCAAAGGATGTTACTCTTCAGCACACACGGCTTTGGAGGAATTAAAATGAAACAACACAAACAAACAAACTGATGGGCTTGCCCTTGAAAATTGGAATTAAAAATTAACAAAATTCATATTCTCCTTAGAGGAAACCAACCACCAGCGCAACGGTCCACACCCTAATTCTCGTTTGGTCATATCCTCTTCCTGTCAAATATGAATTCCCTAATGCAACCGCCAGCAGCATTCAAATATCAAAAAAAAAAAAAGAAACACATAAACCTGACCGCTCTTAGTCATTTTTGAAAGATGACTTTTTGGTTATGTGAATGTACTGATACCGTCATCGTCATCATAAACATCAGCGGCGGCAAGCGTCTGGGATAAAACAGTTGAATGGCCATTGGCAGGGTTCATAATTCAAATCGACTACGATACGATGCATACAAAAATTGTTTCCTTTTGGATTCGGTTTTTTTTTTTTTTTTTTGTAGCTTTGGTATGTGTTCCTCCTTAACTCCTCCACACAAAAAAAAATACTCTTTGTGGTGCAAACAGGGAATTGGGGAGTCAAAAAGTGTCCAGTTCATATTTTTTGCTTTGTTTTGTTAAGTGTAACTGCATGATGCGGTGAAAACGTTTTACAGTAAAGTTTTTGCATAGCAAAATTGATCCAAATTATTTTTGAATTTCATGTCTGCTATTTTTACTAAATCCAGCTGTCATTTTTCTGAAAAAAAAAAATGAAAAAAAAACAGAGAATATCTCATTTAAATAAACAAAAAAACCTCTAAATTTGATAACGCTGTCAAAGCCTGAATTTTATTTTTTCATTGGGGTCCGACAAAAGAAAGTTCCATAAGTTCATTGGGGCCTTAAAATACATAATAAAGATTTTGTAAGGAATTTAAAATGTTGAGTTTAAGAATATTGAAAAGTCAATTTTGGACTTGAATTATTTTAGGACCTCACATTACAGAAATCCTTAGTTGAAGTCACCTTCGGGTGACTAAAATTTTTCATCGCAAAACTAAATGATTGACTTAAATATTGCACGCTAATCGTAATTTTTAGTACTAGGGGTCTCAAAAGCTATTCAAAATTTCTGTTTTTTCATCAACAAATCAAAAGAACACAAAAGTTTTAAGTAGATTCAACAGAATAAGTTTACAAAGTGTAACCAAAATAAATTGTTTTTTTTTTTCATTTTTAATATGAGGTCATTAAATCAAAATAAAGCCATTTCAATCGACTATAAGACCTTAATCGATGGTTTTAAAGTGTACAGAAATCTTACATAGACTTTTTTGTCACATCATGATTCGTGCCCATATAACTTACATAAGTGCGCTTAAGTTGTTTTTATGTATTAGTTATGACCCTACAGCCTACATCCAGGATAGCCATCGTAGTTTTATTAGTTAAAAATTCAAAACTTTTCTTCAGAAGTTTTCTTCAAAATTTGAGTAGGTACTTACAAAATTCAGACCTCAAAAACTTTGAAGGAATTGAGCGAGTTTTTCTTAAATTTTTTTTTATGGCAAACTCGTGACTGTCTGATATTTCTTTCTTATTTGTACAATCGAAAAATGTATGCAAGTTGATGTTGTCAATTCATCATTCAAATCGTTTTTTGTTGATTTTTTTTGGACATTACCAATTGAATTCGAAACATTTATTCAATAATGGAGACATAGGGTCCGTAGTTAAACTTTGGCATTTGTCTAGCCAAAGCTAGCTCCTTCCAAAAACAAGGTCAAAGTTATAATGAAAAAAATAAAAACAAGGGGTCTTAGGCCGAAGTTTTTGCGAATTTGATCGCGTGATCTTTGAATCAGCGAACAAGTATGTCAATAATAGTACCTATACATTGATACAGGAAATAAGCCATTTAAACATTTACCAATTTTTCAGACCTCATAAATTTATAGTTAAAATTTGTCATACCTAGTTCAGTGCAATTCGATTTTGAGTAAGATTTTTATTTATTTTTTTCAACAGAAGTTGAGTGGAAATAAAAAAAATCCTTACTGATGGTAAAAGTTCAAACAATTTTAAGGTAGGGTAAGTCTAGTATTTTGAAAACTACTGCCATGATAGATTTTGAGTGTTTTCGTTATATCCTGTTCACTAATTAACATATAGAAGTAATATACAAAACAATATTGTGACTCAAAATAGAATTGTACTTTACTTTAATGATAAACCTGTCCTAAAAAATTTATGAGGTCTGAAAATTCTTAAATCTATAATGGAAAGTAGAAGGCCTACGTAATCCTTTTGGGTGGTCCTTGAAATTTAAGTTTTTTTTAAAATTGCCGCGGCACCTTCTTTCGAAATATTGTGTGTAATTTTTAAATGTGTATGGCGTATACGTAATTTTTTCATTAAAAAAGTAGTAAAAAATTAAAAAAAAACATTAAGAATCCCGACATTGGACATTAAGCAAGTGGCAGAATTAGTTGGGGCCTGACGCTGATTAGTTGCCCTTGTTTGGCAACAGAAGCCTAAAATGTTTAACTTCACCAATTGTTAACCGTTGCCTGTTGGTAAAAGTTAACCGTGTTTAACTTGGCCAGTTGTTGATAACTTTATCGTCGGATAACGCCATTAAAGAGGACATTTTGTGATTACACCATGATCATAGCAATTGGCTTCTTCTATTCGTGCCCGAATAGACCCCGGTGTGACTTAAACATAATTTTTTGGCGTTTTTGAAGGGTAGTCTGATTTTTCAGACACAAAAACTCCACTGTGCCATACAGTATTTGTTCATTCAGACCCAATGATGATTATGGCAACGTTCGTTGGCTGTTGGGAGTAAATAAACAAAAATCGATTTCCGTTTCAGGTTAAAACACAAGGAACGTACCCCATGAAGGGTCGAAAAATAAAAACAAACGTATGCGAGATGAAACATGGAGAAAAAGAAAATAATCTGCGAGTTGGAGCGATACATTCAAATGAACGGAGAGGGAACACCAAAGTCGAGCACAGGAACAGCCAGCGCCAGAGAATGTAAACGAAATGAAAGCAAAGGGGACGAACGACTTTAAACTTCATTCGGCCTTTGATGGTCGGACGTTTGTTTTTGTTTTGGATTTTTTTTTCGCTGCTGCAGCAGCACCCATGCCTGTGTCTGTTTATCTGATAGACAGACAGACAAACAGACAGACAAACTGTCTATTGATCTAAAACTGTTGCCTTGGTATTTGAAAGCAGCTATAGCTAGTAGCTCCCGTTTCTTTTTTTTTTTCTTGTTCAAATGAAAGTCCCTCGTTGATTCCAACTGGGGGGGTGATATCCTTCTCCCTCCCGCTCTGTTGTGTGTGTTTGTCTTTTTCTTTTATTTATATTTCCTCTGCAGCAGGATATTTAGGTTTGCGCGCGATAAAGGACGCATCCTCCTGTTGGCCATACCATTCTACTTCAACTTTTCATTTTCAAAGTAAAAACGGTTCGGAAATGCAATTAGCAAACATGGGTGTTATGTTCCCCAATACTAACTGCTAACAGAAGAGTAGAAAAGCGAATATATACTACCTATACTCTTCTCGTAGGGAGAAACGGTTTGTCAGTTAGAGGAGGAAATATGGTTCAAATAAATTGCGTTTTATCCCTGATGATGGTCCGGTCTCCTCTGGTGGAATAAAAATGCAAGGGATACTTTTGGTTTAACCACCGTGCACCGCCACACCGTACACCATATTACCGTACAAAAAAAGTGACTTTTAGCTTTTAATTTGGTTTTTGATGAGAATCATTTGTATGGCAGCGAGGTAGAGCATTATGGAGTAGGTACCTATATGAAAAGGTTAGAAAATGTAAGTCCATTTTATGTGGTTTATATTTTTTTCAACAATTACATGTATCAACTTTAGTGTGTATAATCGCATGAATGGAAGTGTATACCCGCTCATCAAGTTAGGGATTTTAGTTTGATATTTTTTTCTTTCATTCTTTCAGAGTAAACATATCAAAATTTAATTTCGTTAAAAGGAGAAAAATTATGTGATTGTTTGCTGAAAGCTTAGAACGAGAATTTGATTCAAATCATGGAATAATTTTTGGAGTTTTCGTTTTTTTTTTTTTAGAATTTGGTAAATGCAACTTTTTGCAAACGATAGTATAAATAAGTTATAGGAATTTGAAAACATGCTCCACCCTCTCTATAGATCAGTGAACCCATATTAAAGTGATACTTTAAGTTATATTATAACCATCGAGGAAGATTTTAATGCCATCAATAGTTTTTTTTTTAACTTAATAATGGAAAGAGTTTCAAGTGGATTTTAGAAGATTTTTCTGTTTTTATTTTTGCCAATGCAACATGTTTGAGCCGAGATATTTACCAAAAACGAAATGTTGCTTGTGTTTTCGCTACGACATGCCTGTGTTCATTCATGGATATCTCGGTTCCAATTAGTAGTAAAATGTTAGTTTTTTCTTTGAATTGTGGGGAAAATCAATTGTCCCTAGTTAACAGTGGTCTGCAACAAAAACCGCCTTTAAACCAAACTATACTTTTTTAAAGAATTTTGGCACTCTGAACCTGAATCTGAAGTCAAAACTACTCCAGCTTGTCATGTTTTCGAAATATGCTTATATGAACATGTCAAAAAGCTACATTTAACGTCGAATTTCTCTACCAGTAAATACTTTATTACAAAACTATTAATGGGATGTGAATGAAGTGCATTTCATCGGTCTAAATCATTTTAAATCATTTAAAATTTCGGTTTTGGTGCAAAGATATTGCAAAGTGAAATTCATGATTTCTCCAAAATACTCTCTTTAGTCAAATTAAAGCGATTTTAGAGGTGAAAAGATGTAAAGTGACCATTTTTAAATGGCTATCTTTATTTTCTTGGATGATGAGTACGAATCTGAAGTTATGAAACAAAATTTTTCACTTAGAAACATGAGAAATTATTCCAAAACATGAAAATTTTTCGCTAAATCCATTTATGCAGCACAAATGTAAATAAAATTAACCAAATTTTTGTCTTTACCAATTTTTTTAGGAGTTCTGGATTCTTCACAAAAATATGTTGAAAAATCCATAAAAATCAGTCCTATCATTAGTAATTTTTTTATTATTTTGTAAATAATTGGAATACTAAGGTAAAAATGAACAATTTATTTTAGTACCTTTTTGTAGAAAATTTAATTTCCTATCGAAAATTTCCTAATATTTCCAAAATTTTGCAAAAACTAATTATGTAATATTGAGTTTTGTATTTTGTAAAGTTTTATGAAATTATTCATATTTTTGTCTTACTAAATTGAGATGCAAAAAGCATGAGGGATAGAAGAAAACGTTTTAAATTTAAATATGGTTGGTGAAAAAGTAAAAAAAAAAATGGTAAAAACTGGTTGAAATGAATATGACTGCCACAGGTGCACAAATGGGTATACTTTAAGGACTTTGGTGTCGAACACTTTGGAAAATGCCGTCTTAAATACCCGGTCAAAAATATTGGAAGTTTGTTTGACTCTCGAAGACATATGAACTTTATTCGATACAATTCATAGCAAGAAATCGGTTTTAAATTTTCTTTGCGGATACTTCAGCAATAAGCACAGGGACAATAAATTGATCTTAGTAAATCTTAGTAAATTGCCTTCTACTGTTCTTTGATTAAAAAAATGTTGCTGACCGATATTCTTCAAGGGAATCGATGCGAATCATGAATTCATGCCTTCGCAGACATGTTTTATTACAACACTCTTAAAGTTTTTTGATCTTCAACGCACACTAAACATGGCGAGTTTATTTCATCCGATTGCCGTACTTTTTTTGAAAATCGGACTATTTTTATAGCTTAGTGGCTGTCTAAAGTTTTGTACTCAAATTGCCTGCAAGGTTCACAGTCATGCTTCATAATGATACAAAAAATGAAGTCCATTTCCGCTTGCACATACACGTGGTCTTCTTCTAGTTTTCAGTACGTCAGAAATGGAGTTTCCAGGCCTTAACTCACTGGGCTAGTTTGGTGTCCTTAAACATTTTACTGTATCTGTTCCTCACCGTTAATGCAGACACGACCGATAAAACTTCTAAACCCTATTCCTGCAATATCATGCCTCCATTTCATTCAGTTATTTTCATGTTGTCTCTTTTTACTTCAGAGAAACCGGTGTTCCCCAGTTCTTTTCTACTTCTAGCAGTATTTCTCTGCATTGTCGCTTTGTTTTCTTTCTGTTTAGGTACCTACGTTGCTTTGTCTTTTAAAACACAGCATGTCAGAATCTGCTACTTGTCAATGCTGACACTTCATGTTCTCAACCCGCACTATCAAAGTTTTCATACACAAAATGATTCCAACTACTTTTTTTTTAACCATTATTAACTTGGTTTTGAAAAATCTTCAAAAAACCTAATTCAAAATTTGTACACTTTTGCGAACAGTTCGAGTGCCCTCTCAGTTATTAAGGTCGCTCAGCATCCCATTTCTATTAGTGGTACCAATTCCACATTAAAACTTGAGCTCAGCAATTAAGTTGATAAAAAGTTTACCAATTTCCAGCTGAGAAAAAGTAGATAACAAAAGCAACAAAAAGAAAAAAAAAATAACAGAAATCCATTAGAAACTTCCAATTGCCGCTAGGTTGCGCTGCTGCTGCTGCTATTGCAATCCATTAAACCTTGAAAAGAGCTCCATCGCATCAATTCCCCGATGTCTGGAAATTGATTTTTCCTATAATCTTCTTAGACGACACGCTGCCAAAGTTTATTATCTGCTCGAAGCAATTTACTGTGTGCCAACACAAATCCAGAGTAATTCTGTAGTCTTGACCTCAGTTCGATTTTTTTTTTCACTTTTTTTCTATCCTCATCACTTCCTCACTTGCATTCAATTGTATTAAATTCCCCAGTCACCTTCCTTCTTTGGGAATTTGTGTTTTTTTTGTTGTTGTCTGTTTCTTCAACACCATCAACCAGCACCAAACCAAACCAACACCAACTAAACTAACCAACCCAACCACCATTTGATTGACATCAATTTGATCGTAAAATTGCGCTCCTTTGGTTCAAAGCGTCTCCCGTGGCGAAGCATTCGTGTGCGGAGTGTGAACTTCAACTGCATATAGAAACTTCCATACCGACGAGTACAAGGTACGGTACATATATAAATTCCACGTCGAACAGCACCTTGATTGGAGCGCACGACGACCGACGACGACCGACAGCGACAGCGACAATCGACTTCCAAGCAAACGACATAATTGCGATTAGCATCGTGTCAGTGTTTAGACATTGGCGACATTGAATCAATCAATCGTCAGATAGTAGTTTGTATCCGCTTTGAGCATAGACAAACCCGTTTCAAAGTCAACACTACTTATGCACCTCCCTCTAACCCCTCCTCATCCGTAACACCAAACCCCGGTCTTTGTCAAAAACGTTTAAGACTTCAATCATGTAGGTCCTGTCCTGGTGTTCGAATTCGAACTTTAGGCTGAGGAGAGAGAGAGGGAAAGAGAGAGGTGCATGTTATTGTTAATTCCGCCGAACAATGCCAAAAGATAAATCCTCCAATCGGGTCAGTGTCGAAGTACACTTAGTACCTATTTAAGTTACACAGTCGATAAGATCGACTTTAAGTCGATTGCACGCTCAGAAGAGCGACGAGCGTGCGCGCGCGCACATTCAAGTCGGATTATCCCCAAGTCTGACATGTAAAATTACAAATTACTTGACGGTTTCAAACCAAATGGAGGAGCATGCGGGCAAGCAGGCAGGCAGGCAGTCAAGCCACGACACAGACTCTCCCAGACCATGGCCACGAAGATGAAAGAATCTCACGATGACTAGGAACAAAAAAAAAAAACAAATTAAAATGAAAAAAATAACAACAAAGCCCCCAGAAGCCTACAAATAAGCTCGCGGTTATAATCGCGTCTGCGCCACCATATCACTGATGCCGCTATATTGCTGCTGCTGCTGCTTTTACCCGCTCTGGCATATCTGGTATATCCTAAAGGTGCTGCTTTTATGTTTTGTTGCCTCAATAGGTTGCACAAACGTCGACGATGATGATTATAAAATGAGAAACATGGATAAGACACTCGCAGCATGCATGACCGTGTCGTCGTCCTCATCGTGTCGTCGTCGTTGGGTGTAGACGTTATGTTTTGTGTAAGCGATAATAGTAACTCTTACAGTGGACCAAAACTATAGAAAACCAAGCAAAATCATAAATAAAGTTTTCAAGTCGAACGAAATGAACTAGTAAATTGGTAAAGGTCCAAAGGCACTACATCGTAACAAATCGAAGAATCTTAAAACCCCTTCTTGCCAAGCTTGGATTCTATAAAGAATCCATTTCGTTTTTCAGCGGCTTCCAAAGAAGGCCTTAAGTGCCTTCCTAGAAGCACATAACCGAGATCAAATGAAACCGGTTCCTATGGGTTACCCGGTTTTGCAAAAATAACTTTTACAAATCTTAACCGTTATCCAAACCGGTACAAAAATTAAGCAGGATAACCGAGTACCGCAACGGAAAAACTTATTCCCCATCAAAAGCTGCCGGAATTGAGAAACCATTTTCCATGTGAGTTTTAGCTTGCGGCTGGTTCTTCAAATATCGCCAGTTCAATAAAGAAGCACAAGCCAACTGCCAGGAAAGGGTTCCTAAATGAGTAGAAGAAATGGATTTTCATTTGCAGCTCACGGAACTGGTAAACTGATTCTCATAAGTTTTAGTCAAACGGAACGGTTTCTAAATTTTAACATGTTCGGCTTCTGGATCCGGTTAAGCCGGCAGCTGAGTATTACGAGGAGTGCCATTTCGATATAATAGCCATTTGCCAAAACGGTTTTCCCAAATTTCAATTTCCCACTCCCTATACTGTAAAACCGTTTCTTATATTGGTTTTGGTTACTGATTCAAGCCGGTTTTCGAAGTGCTGCCAATTTAAATGATAACCGATTCCTAAAACTTGCAAACCGGTTCTAGGGTAAAACAAAAATTGATTTCAATCATCCTGGGCTGCCAAAAACCAGAAACCGGTTATGATATAATTTTTGGTAAGTCACCGGTAAGTCAGGCCGCCAGCTGGCAGTCTAAATGTCAGTAGTCTTTAAGAATCGCAAACTAATAAGACGGAGTTCCCGAATCTGAAAAACAATCCAGTTAATTTCCGGCTGTTTGGAGTCGGTAAGCTGGTAATCAGTTGTCGCCAGTTTCATAGGATATCTGACTGTTTACTGCAACTCAACGTGGTAATTGCTTCTTAACCGGCTGATAACACTGGATAACTGGTACTCAAATGAGCAATGGGCTCTGGTAATTTCTTACGATTCACTACATTACCGACCAGCGAAAACTGCTTGTGTGCCAAGGCTCAAGTGTTTATCTTGTAAATCGTATTCCTGGTTCCCGCAAGTTTGGTAAGATTAACCGGGAAATTTTTTATCAGCCGGTTGTCAGCTGTTCGGCTCCGGCCAGATGAAGTAATCATATCATTTGTATGCAATAATATATCCTATCGGTACAATATTCGGCTACAAGAGTGTAAACAGAAATACAAGCCGGCTAACTTGCGATTTTAAGTTCTTCTGGGTTTTTTTCAAACATTTTAGGCTTTGCCATCTACAAAAAAGTCGATTTAGTTATCAGAAAAAGTTTGGCAACCATTTTCACAGCCGATAATGCCTTACGACCGGGAATACGCGCCCAGTATGCCAGCTGCTGGCTGCTGACATGCCCAGTTCTTGTAAGTTAATAATTTAGAGAAATGGTTGGTTGCTGTGGGAGAGAGCGAATACAACCGGTTGCTTATGTGAAGTCTCTACATTGCCGACAAACAGCATTTGGTTTGCTTTAAGAATCGTTTGCTCGGTTCTGGTGCATGCCGGTAATGTTTTTGAGATAAGCCCCGAAATATATTAACCTTTCGCCAGTTAGGCGACTCCGCTAACGGCCAGTAGACCGAAGAATCGTTTGCTGTGTGATTGGTTAACGGCTGCCGGACTTCCGGTCGTATGCCCGTCACCAGTGCGGGTTCCATAGGAGAAGAAATCTGATATCGGTATACAGGACACCGTGTTTTCTACCGGACGGTGCGTGAAGTCATAAAAAAACCAAATATTTTCAGTCCTTGAACCGGGTACCCGGCAATTGCTAGCTTCTTGCGGTTTTTATTTTCTTTTTCACTGCGAAACCCTTTAGCTGAGTTTCGTCTTGTGGGATTTGTGTGATATAACAAATTTTCCCGTCTAAATGCATCCCAAGTCACCACTGTGTTTTTGAGATGCAACCATTATAGACATCTTCTCTATCCCAACGACGACGACGGCGACAATGACGACACCCGTGTGCTTCGGGCCACAAACAAAAAGGGACAGCTCAGTCTGCCGATATTCCTCGCAGTAGTATACACAAAGCTGGAACATTTTGCTTCTTCGATTTACCATTTGCCCGGATAGTATCTATCTGGTTCGGTCAGGCGTGCATGAATGAGGCGACATTCCCAATTAATGATGATGCGTTTGGGAAGATAAGCTCAGCAGTCACCACACTGTGCTGCTTGCTGTTGTCGCCGATATATAAATTGCTGCCTCCGACGACGACGACGACGACGACGACAATGACGACACGATGCAAGGCAATGTGATGGTCTCGCGGTCTAATGGGTCTATACTATTCTGAACGGATCCAAGTACTTGCACCGAATATGTCGCCTTGGAGCGTACAACAAAAAAAAAAACAACAAGCACACACCAACTTCAGGGTCTTTAGGGGAAGATTATTCCATTAGCAGAGAACAGTGTTGTTTGCAAAGATACATAGATACTTGAGGCGTGCAGCAGCAAGAGCAACATTATAACCGAAGCACATACAGAGGTCTGTGCATCATTGTGTCCATTGGATTCACACAGCACACCAGTTTGTGGATAGATAGATTTGTGTTTGGGTAACGATTAGGTTCACAGTTATTAGATTGCAGCTGTAATAATTTAGTTTGGGTAATTGAGTTCTAAAATTGGTTTCCTCCATAAGGAACACGAGAACACTTTGTTTTACACGAGGCGTGGCGAGGCGAGGCAAGGGTTCTAGCAAAATACGGATGAGGCGTCGAACACGCTGTGTTGATTATATGGTACTGATGGGGAAGCCTTCCGTTTTGTTTGGAGCCAATATGGTGGGACTTATTTGATTGCCTCCAACGCATTTCTCTCGGTATCGGTCGGTCGGTTGGGTGAAATGTGTGTTTATTTAGGAAATGAGTGCTATTGAATGTAGGGCACGTAGTTTTCCAGGTGATTGGTTGGTCGAGGGAATTGTGTTGTTGTCTGATGTGTATTGCAACCGAAGTAATGCACTTTCAACATCATCAGCATAGGTATTGACCGACACCAAACAAATGCGAACTGATGGAGAATTACACGGTTGAGCGTTGAGGTCATGGCTAGAAGCTGATTTATGCCTTTTAATGAAGAATTAATATTAATTTCAGCAACCCACTACGAGAACGATGTGAAAACATTGGCAATGAACTGCTCTTGAACTATGCGGTAGGCAAATTGAGTTTGTTTTGGAAAATAGAATAATTTATCTATGAAATTCAAACAACAAAATGTGCAATGTGAGAGATTTTTTGCTCCCTAAAACTTGAAATACACTATTTATTTGTTTTGCTGTGGGGTTGTATTGTTTGCATGAGTTTTATGACGAATTTGCCACCACTTGTTTTGAATTTCATAACAAAGAAGTTTTCATTCAAACATTTTCATTTGATTTGAGTCCATTGTTCAAAATCAATCAGATCAATAATAACATTAAGCTTTTAGATGTTGTTTTTAGTTTTGACAATGCAGTCGTTCTGATAAGCATAACTCAACTAGAAAAATTGACTGCAATTTAAGCTAAATTGTGTGGATAATTGGAAAAATTGTCAATTATATAGAATTAATCTATTTTCGTTAAATTTTAAACTATTTTAGATTTCTTTACTGTTTTGGAAAGAAGATCTTTTCAATAATGTAAAAACTCGGTTTGGTAAAACCATCTAGACTGTGTAAGCTGAACAATTTAAAAAATTCCATCTTGTTGGATTTCCTCAGCACGGCACGACTTCACACTGTTCTTGGCTGCAATGGATGATCCGTCTGGAAGCTTCAGGACTAGTTTTCTGCAATTTACTGCTGATCGACTGCCGCCATTACGCACAGGTCTTCTAAAGCACACCGACTTGAGTGCGTTTAATCGGATACCCCATTTTCTGCAGTAGGTGTTCGAAGAGTCTGCGGATGTGTGTCCCAACATTCCGAACTGCAATGACTGGTGATATTGACGAGGAGTAGGTCAGTGAATCATCGGCAAAGAGCAGGTTCTCGCATTCAGCTGGCACTATTTAGTCATATGTCATCTGGCTGTAAAGGAATGGTCCAAGCTTCGATCCTTGAGCGGCTCCGGCTTTGATGTTTTTTTTACTGTCGATTTCAGTTTGTCGATCTGGACGAAGAATTTCCTGCAAGAAAAAAAAAAAAGATTTTTATTATTGGCAAAGGTAATCTAAATAGTCAAAGTTTGTGGACAAAGGCAGTCCATACGCTGTCGAATGCTTTCTCGACATTCAGCATTTCTTCTAAAACCATGTTTATTTTGGGATGGATAAAAATACCGCATAGTGTTTTTTTCAGGGTTGGAATCGCCACAAGTGCAAACGAGAAACAAAAATTTGTTGACGATTGCTGTCTTCTACGTTATCATTACAATAATTAAGAGCGACAAATTAACAAATATGTTTAGGTTCAATTGTTTACGTTTACATCGATTTTGGACCCTTAGCTGTCGTTAAAATCCTGTTTTGCGAAGGAAATGGCACTGGTTTAGTACGGCACTATGCGCAAAAACCGATCTGATAAATCATCAAAGATGTAGGACTTTATAAGTAGAAAATAAAACACTTTTTACCTTGGATGATTTAATGAAAATAGTCTCCCTTTTGAAGCGAAAGTAACTTTTTAGATGGAAATTTTAATACATTTTGATTTTTTTTTTTCAAGTTAATCTTGGCAATCGATAGATTTCATGTAAGAGAACTATATTCCAATAAAACAACAATTAAAAAAACAGTTTGTTCCTAAGCCCCTCAATTGAAATCGTGAACTTTTTTTTTCTTACCCAATTTTCAACCCAATTTTTCTATCAATACGAAAGACCATAATAAATCAAGTTGTCAAACCAATAAGCCATGTATAATTAAAACAGCTGTTGACAACACAATAGCTTGGTATTATTCTCCATTTCTAGTGTGACAAACTTCCCTTTAAAGTCATTCCTAAACATATTTTACCCATAGGTCCCTTCAGTACCGTTAAAAAAATTGCACTTTGCTTACTATAAAGGAATGCAAAAAAAAAAATAAACGCTTTGACTTAGAACAGAAGTCATTATTTACGACACGCTTCACTTGTCAACTAGCTCCCGCTGCAGTAAGTTCTATTTGTTCTATACCAACGCACCCATAACTCAATATAACATAGCTGCACCTTTGCTGAACTATTGTAGACATCGTAGTTTTTGCAATAAAGCTAAGAATAGAATTTCAAAGCAAAAAAATTATTTAACAGTCCCAACCCCATATAAGAATATTGCTTGCCGTTAATCATTAACTGTTTTTTTTTTTTTTAACTCAAAGTAATTTTCATTCCAATTTCCTTATACAAAGACTCCAAACCTGTCGACTTGAGTTCATTTTCCAATTCTACAACAAAAATCCACTTAGTTTTCTATATTCTAACGACCGACTTCTTCGTTGTCGTCGGCGTATAGACTTATGCTTTTTGTAACTTCTATGAACTCTCTGTGAGTTGAGTACCTTATTTTTATAATGAAGCTGCTGCTGCTGTCGGCCTATAGAAATTGAAAATTTCCAAAAGGCACAGAGTTATAGAATATTACTTAGAAGTGAAAAACAAAAACAAAAAAAAAATGGAAGTAGAAGAAGAAGAAGAAAACACCCTCTTCTTCTGCTTGGCGAAATGTCTTCATTTTTCAATGTTAACAAAGCAATTAATCACCTTGTCAGCCTCGAAGTCACAAATGCACTTGCCACTTCTTTTTTTTGCACCCACCACCGTCATATTGGGCCTCCTTGCTTGCAACACCTTGCCGCACCCGATCCACTAACTTGTATAGAATTCATTGAACAACTTCCTTTTGTGGAGGCATTTTTTACTTTTTTTTTTCATATTTCTTCCATCAGGGAACAACACTATTGGGTACTACTACTGACTGCCATTATAATTTTTACACGCCTGTCAACGACATGTACCTACGTTACGTACTTTGTACCTACTCGCAGATATGGAATTTTCTGCACTTTTGTGAAGTACATTTCCTTCCTTCCTTCAAGATGGCCTCTAGTAGACTTATTCCTCACAATAACCACCACATCATGATCTTCTAACTTTCAAGTCTATATCGTCGCGACGTCAGTTTCAGCGTCGCGTCGGGTGTCGTCGTCGTCGGAGGCAACGATGCCGACGAGTGCATTGCCAATCCGGAACTTTTGGTATCGAACGTTCGTTAGCTACGAGTGGAAACGTCAATCAGTGGCTTCCTTTCAAGCTGCTTCCACTATAGGGACTAGCATAATTTTTTTTTTGGGTTCTCAGTTGGTATCGGTGGAACCCTATGGAAAAAAATAATAACTACAATGGCTCAATATCAGCGAAATTCATAATTCTTCGATGGCACGGCGGCGATGATGATGATGATGATGATTTTTGGGGGCACACAATCAGTTTGCATGCATCATGGGGATTAAAAGTGAAAGGTTTTCAACAAAAAATGCTTCCATCATGAAAGCCCCAAAGTATAGGCCAATTAAGATAGTCCGCGGGACAAAATCAAAATCAAAAAAAAAAAAAAAACACAGAAAATAATAAGTGCGGTTAGGCACGATCGAAGCATTGTTTCAGATGCCTCCTTTTTTTTCAGTGGCTCTGTGCCACATATGTATGCTCGGTTAATGCTTAGGTTACAAAATACAGCGTGACAGATTCATAATTGGACCAATATTTGCACCTTTTGTTTGTAGCAGTTGGTACGGGCTGACGACGACGAAGCTATACCTATGGGATAGTTTTATTCCATTTTTGTTGTATGAACACCTTTATTCATGTATGCCATCTCCTTTTTTTCCAGATTTTTTTTTTTTTAAACTATTTCAACCTCAGTGTGATGAAATTTTTTATTTATTTGGTTTTATTTAATTCGCGATAAATCAATATATTCTGTGTGTGTGTGTGTGGATATAAAATGGTGGCTTTTATGTAATAATAAAAGACAAATAAAAAAAACATGACTACAGCTTTATGTTCAGATTGTGTGTTTCAAAAAAGCTGTGATAAAAATCTCTTTGAGAATTTAATTGGAGTAGTGAAGCTCAGCGGTAACCAATTTATAGTTTTTTTTTTTGTTTCTTTCATTTTTGTAAATTCATTTTATGGATTATTTTTTTGTACAAACAGTCGATTCTCTCAATAGCGGGTTTTGAAACTGTTTTTTGAACTACAATAAAGTATTGGGATTTTCAAAAATTTTTAAATTTTTTTTTGACATAAAAAAAAACTCCGCGCAGCTGTTTTTTCAAAATTTTGCAATTTTTGAAAGTTGAAAAATCCTGTAAAAGTGTAAATGATGGGTCGCATCAACAAAACTGTTTTATTTTACATCTCTTCTGGTAATTTATGTTACACAGGCAGGCTAACACTTTATTTTGAAAACATTTATTTTTGCAGCGAACTTTTGTGCCTGTTAAGAACCAACCAGACATTAGATATATTAAAATAAAATGCACGACTGGGTCGCACGTACTTGTTCTTGAAGATAAAGTTACTATTTATGCTAAGCCCTTTTAATTAAAAATTTGTAAATGCAGTTTTAGAAAAAAAAAAAAAACAATTAAAAAAGCATAAAATTCGATTTTCAAATGACTAAAACAGCTTCTTAAATGAATTTAACCTCAAAACAAAGTACGCAATTTGATTTTTTCTATAATGATACATTTAAAAAAAAAATTGAAAATCGTAAGACCCGTTTTCTTAAAAAACTATTTTTTCTATATAAAATTTAGCAAGGACTTTTTATAAAAAAAAAATTGGTACGCCATTTTTAAGATATTATTAATCAACATCGAAAAACTAAATTTTGAAAAAAAAATATTTAATAGTTTTCGAAAAAATGATTCTTCAAAAAAAAAATTTCAAACTTTTGTTATAAATCCAAAAAAATAATTTTCGAAATTTTTTTTACTAAATATTATTACGGCAACTTGAAAGCATCCATGTAAAAAAAATGGTTCAAATTCATTGAGTCATGAACGAGAAAATCAGAATTAAAAAACACGGTTCTATGGCAGGTACCGTTAATAACGGTTTTTGAAAAAAATGGTTCTCATTTAAAGATAGACCTTACCCAAAGGAAAAACCATGATTTTTTTAATTAAAATCGTAGGCACCGTTTTTGAGAAAAATGAGTTTTTCTAAAACCGGTATACGACAGGTACCGTTGTTTGGGGTCCAAAAAAAAAAAAAAATCAAAAAAACCTCTTTGAAAATTCTCCAAAAAAACGCCAGATACCAAGTTTGAAGTAAATCGACCCATCCGTTTAGGCTGTGGTCTCTGATACATACAGACAGACAGAATAGTCAGACCCACTTTTTTCTCATTCTCTATCATCGTAATGTCATGTTTGATTGTTACCTCAACTTTTTTTTTTTTGTACGAATGCATAACTTGATATATGGTACCCATATCGCAAGTAAAAAATACATTTGAAACTATCTGCAAAAAGAGATTTCCCTGTACATTTACCTGGATTTACGAGCCTCTATTTTTAAAAATTTTTTTTTAAGCAATTCATTTATTTTTATATCCACCACCAAAACGATGGTCAAAAATTGTATTTGAAAAGCATTTCATTTACGTGCATCGAGCTGGCTATATTTTATGTATATATATTTTTTTTTTATTTTTAATAATATTCTGCATGTATCAATCCGAGTTTATATGATAAATGAATGAGTTATGCGGTTACAGGAAATGGAATTTTTTTTTTGCGGTCATTCACTTCATTGAAGAATCAAAATAGGATACGAGGATTTCCAATTAACCACTTTTTTTTTGTTGTTGTTGATATTCATACAAAGTACATATATCCATCAAGGATAACTTCTGTAATGCAACTAGGAATCACTGATTTTGAATGATGATGAATGTTTATTTTTTTTTCGTTGTTTGGCAAATGAAATGAAAAATGAAAATCAGTCAATCAATAAAATGTATTAAATGGAAATGTTTATGATTGCTTTTTGTTGTAAAATATCCTTTGAATATAAAATGTTTATACATAAATAGAAACATGAAATTTATATTGGAAGTTTTTGTTTTAGAATCGATCCATAACAGTTAAAAAAACAAATTTTTAATGTTTATACAAATTTTGACGGATAGTTTTTCAACAATAAACTAAAATTTGTACTAAAACACAATTTTTCTTTCTATTTATTTCCAGGTAAGCGATTTATCATAACATCATTCTTAGCCAATTGAATGTAAACTCTTTTTATTACAACCATTAATGGATCAATTCATTGTATGTACGAGAGTAGTAAGTTACGTAAACATAAATGTCATTCTAATATTTTAAATATTAAGTAGACAGCTTCAAGTATATAAGTTAGTATAAATTATAGGGTAAATTCCTTAGTTCTCAAAAATTATTAAACACGAAAAAAATCATCCCAGGTGACATCTCTCTGACAACTCAAACAAAACCAAACAAAACTTCAAGTTTTCCTTTGAAGAAGATGGAGTAATCACTTTTGGTTTATTTATGTCTTCTTCTATTCCATCACTATTGGACATTAATTCCATCAAAAAAAAAGAAAAAAAGACGTCAAATGTCTGAAACGTTATTTCTCTTTGTCATATTTAGAACATTCAACATTTATCATTCAACATGTTGCCTCTGTGATAGTTATGATGCGTATATACTTTTATTTTGTAGTAGATTTCTACTAAAAAATAAATCATCAACATCAACTACTATATGCCTACATGATGTGACTGACTCCAATCTGTCTCAAAATGATATTTTTACTTTGAATAGATTTTTTTTTTTTTTTTGGACAGCTGATGGAAAGTAAATCCATATTTTGACGCACTTAAATGTCCAAGATAAATCTCTTTGAAATACAAAAAAGTGAGCTGTTGTATTTCTTTTTTAGTTGTTTGTAAGTTTAACGATTTATGAATGCCTAGTAAGTGGAATAATAGTTATGCTTTGAGGGCTAAAGATGTTTTGATGACTAATTGCTTTATTTCCTGCTTTGAGCAAAACAAAAAAAATCAAAGTACGGTTAAATGGCTCAAGTATGCTCAATACTGGAAGAAGTTGACCTGGCCGCTGCATCCCTAACACTTCTAAAAAGTAGAATTTCACTATTTACGATTTTAAAGTCCTAGAATTATATAGGTATCAAAGAAGTCCACTGTAGCATTCTTTGGCGTAATAGTTAGTGCGATGGACTACCACGCCGGAGCTCTGGGTTCGATTACCGGTACTGCGGTACTTTCTCTTGCGAGAAAGTTACAAAACCTCAGAGGTACCTACTGCTTGTCAAGAAAAGTTCATCTAAGCTAGCCGTTTGGAACGGGCAAAAAAATTTCTGCTAACTTCACATACACAGGAAATAGTTGAGAGTGTCGTGTCAGTCGCTAGGCCTTGGTTCTTCTTAAGCTAGTCGGGTCACAACTATTTATTCATTTAAAGAAGTCCCTAAATGTGCTTTGTGTGGAATGTATCTAACTGAACCCCTAGTGGAGGACTGAAAGGTTGTAAAATGGAATCTTACCTGAACTCTCAACGGTTATTCAATGACGGGTACTATTAAAAAAGGAAAGATTCCTGTCCCTGCGTAGAAATGGGAACTCGAGTAGAAAATTATTTTGTGGAAGTTAAACAAAATTGTGCGACAGCCAATTCTGATTTCAAAGTGTGGTACTTTGGCTTGCCATCAAGAAAGCATGGAAAATTCTGAAAGAATAGTCAAATTAGAACGTAAGTCTTTAAGCCGTTCATTCAGTTACTTCGGGCAGTGTCTAAATTTGACGTCATAAGCTCTTAAAACTTAAATGGATAACCTCAAGTTCACTCGTATGTCAGTTTCAATTCACATTAAATTTTAGGGAAAAGGCTGCCAGTTATGTCTGCGATGCCTTTAACCAAATTGAGTAGCTTGTAATAACACAAATTTTCACCAATTCTCACCCTTTTTTGTCACACAGTGTTATCGGTCTAATAAGCTGACTCTAAAATATCAGCTTTTTCTTGTGGTTGAGCCCGTTCTTTTTCCGCATTAATTAATGTACATACGAAGGAAAGCGAAGTTTACTTTCTTTAGTTCGGCTGTTGCATGGGGGTTGCACGAACCGCAAGAACTTGTTGAATTTGACTCCTAAATACTTGATCTCGTTTTTGACGTTTGCTACACTTCATCGGGAATGTTGATTGTGGTGCTTCTGTAGTCTTCTTGAAATGCATTGTCGTCTTAAACAAATCCTTCCGATTTGGCGGTAATGAATTTCAAGCCCCAACGCTACTGGTAGAAGTCAAAGAGTTGAGGGCTTCGACACTTAAGAGGCTAGTATCGGATATAGAGACTTGGAGTTCTTCAGAAAACAAACGACAAACAGGATGCTCTTCGCGTTGCGATCCGGGGTTGTTCTGAGGTGAGGATGTTTAAGAAAAATGGCTCTTGTGCTACTTCCACTATTGTGGTCCTTTTTGTTGAGTGGTAGCGGTGAGACCTGGACTATTACGGAATCTAAGTTTTTAAAACTTGTGATTAAGTGTTCTATCAATGCCTTTTCGATATCCACAAAACATTCCAAACATTGTTTTGTTTGGAGAGGGTTTTTAGTCTTCCGAAGAGAAGTTCTTCCACTATAGGTCAAAGTGTAGAAAAATCAGCCTTAATTGTTGTTATCCTCTTTTGAAAAATCATTTTCCAGGGACTAAAGTATGAAACTAATGAAAAAGCTGAGGATCTTATCAGGTTCTGCTGACTTATTCAGGTGCGACATAGTCGTAGTGTAACTTATCATTATTGGTTGTGTCTTGTCTTAGTTGTTTGATTCTAAAATTTCGGAATGCGGCTATAGCTCAGCAACACCTGGTGAATCCCTTATAGCTGCTTCCTAAGCCTGTTTCTTTGGTGGTAGCGATTCACGGCGTACACGGGGTAAATTTCAATTTCTACTGATTTTTTTTGGGATAAACATAGTGTGAACTATAATAATGAACAAAAAAACAAGAAAAACAGAAAAATATATTGTTATAATTTTGTTGTCAATTCCGAAATAATTCCTTGTTATTTTTTTATTAAACTGATCGAGGGAATGTCTCTGTCTCTCAACCAAGACCTGTTAAACCCTTGTTCACTCAGCTGTTGATCAATCCAGTCCTATACTGATTGGGTCAACAAGCTACAAGCAACGAGTTTCTCTTGGGCGCCATTTCTGCCGACGCGACGTATATATGCCTTTGAAATTAAAATCTCTATTTTTTCTTCCTTAACTGATAACATGGTTGAAATGACTGTATTTAATATTAAATAGTTATTTCTTCAACTGTAACCATATGCCATTAGACCAAGTTCTTGGGAGCCAATTTTCTAGTTTTCGTTGTTAGCATTTTTGTTAATTTTTCATAATTTACAATTTGTCGTTGGGTTGTTGTTCTTTACAGGAACAAATGGATCCAGTTTGAGACCATCAGAAAAAATAACGAAAACAAATCAATAACGAACGTGATACATAAACAAAGAATAAATCGTTTGTTTTGTGTCGTGTTGTTCTCAAGAAATGCATTCATGAAATGGAGACGAATAAAAATACAAAAAAAAAAATAATAATACTCACCCACTTCAATCTTCTACATGAAGAAGAAAAAGAATTGAGAACACAGCTCAAGAAAATGGCTTCGGACCGGAGGGAGATCTTTGTCGTCATATTGCGTTCTTGTCGCTTGTCGCCATCATCGGCATCGTCTTTCTCTTTAACATCAGAGGTGAAGTGGAAGTGTTCCATATTTCACGCTTTTATTGTTGCTGACTGTTGCTGCTGCCATATCGTTCGACACCAAGTTGGAAGATTGGAAGTGCGGCATTATACCTTCCTCCTATTCTTGTGCGTTCCCAAAGTATGTCAGGCTCAATTAGAGTAGGAGACGATGATTGTTTTTTGTTGTTGTTGTTGTTTCTTGTACCTTCAGATTTAGTTTAACTGAGACCCTAACACACATTCAAATGCGGTAAGTGTCGTCGTTTCTGTTTTTCTGTTTTGGGGTATTTTGTTTTGATTGGCGTCTTTAACAAAAAAAAAAAAACGAAGAAAATGGAAATATTTTCCCAAACCAAATAAAACCGAAGCAATGGAGTACCCCATTGGAGTGTCGATAATTACGAACATACACGTTTAAGAGGTTCTCTTCAAGTGCCTATATTCCCGTTTATACATCTACGAATTAGGACAGAACTATGTAAACATTTAGAGGACGAAACCTGGAAGCTGTGTTCTTTGAAGATTATTGCCTTCGGGAATTACCTATCGTTTTTTGTTGTTGTTGTTGTTTTTTGTTGATTTGGTTTGGGTTTGTTTTTGAACAAATAAACTTCAGAGTACATTTAGGTCAATATACATTTTTGTAGTGGCTCTTAGCATAAACAAAGGGTGTCTTAATGATCTAAATACAAATATACATACTCGTACAGCTAACAGTTCTTGTAGAAGAATGTTTCATTCGGTCTTTTGATTTGTTTTGAAAGCGCAAAATCTATATGTAATGAATGTAGATCCCGGATATCGAGGGTTATTTCATTTGCCAAATTAGAAGAATTCGAGTTTTCTTTAGAAATTTGTATTCAATTGGCCCCTAAGCTGGAAGAAAATTTTATGGTCAGTTTGTTTTTTGGGTGTTTGGGGATGCGAAATTCTCCAAAACTATTTTAGTTCCACATCTTTCCAATGGTCCATTTAAATTTTGGAGTTTAGATTCTTCAATTCTTAAGAAAAAGTATCAAGAATATTGAAAACTTAATAAGCTAGTCCAAATATGTACTTGTATTTGAATGTATTTGTTTGGAACCTAAGAATGTTTACATTGAGAGTGATACTAAATTCAACATTTAAATTTTTGGTCACTTTTCAAAAATTTTCTTTTATCCAAAATTTAAAAAATTGTAAAAAAATAATTTTTTGTATGGAAAGTAAAATTTAATAACAAAAATTCAAAGAGAAAGAATAAAAGTAAAATAACAATGGTCTGCAACGAAAATCGCCTTCAAACAAAACAATACTTTTCTAAAAGAAAAGAAAAGAACGCTTAACCCGAATCTGAAGTCAAAACTACCCTAGTACGTCACGTTTTCGAGATATGCCATAATAAACATGTCAAAAATCAGTTTTTTTTGGTACATTTAACGTCGAATTTCTTTACTGGTGAATACTTACATAATTACAAAACTATTAATGGGATGTGAATGAACTGCATTTCAACTGTCTAAATCATTTTAACTTTCGCTCTCGGTGTAAAAATATTGAAAATTGAAATTTATAATTTGTCCAAAATATTCTTTTTAGTACAATCAAAGCATTTTTAGAGGTGGAAAGTTGTGAAGTAATAATTTTCAATGGCTAACTTAATGTTTTTTTGGAATATTGAGAACGAATCTGAAGTTATCCAACAAAATTGATCGCGGGAAACATGAGAAATCATTGAAATCCTTACAAAAGAGTAGAGTTTTTTTTTTTATTTTTTGGTGTATAATCCAGTAAGTAAGTAAGTACATATTTTTGACCAATTTTTCAACGACTTCTGGATTCTTCATTCCTTTTTTATTCGTTTTCCTCTGATTACACTGTGTTGCATTGATTACAAAACGGTATGTAAAAGTTCCCTTACATCTGGATTTAGGGGGAAAAAAACGTTTTTTTCGACTTTCATTCATTGCAAAAAATCTAGCTTCGTTAAATTTGTACCCATTTTAAATTTTTTTACTGTTTTGGAAAGAAGATCTTATTATAAGCAGAACAACGGAAGGTTCTTTTTTTTTATTTTTGACTTAACTCTTAAATGACTGAACCATTTTTTCCTTAAAACCTTAAAAAAAACTCACCGCCACAGACGAAAACAATTCGTTTCTGATGTTATTCTAAGACAAAAAACATTTGAGGTATTACTTCGTTCTCGAGTTAAAACGGTTTATATGATTTTGGTTCTATATTCCCTTGACTGACGTTATCTTTGCCAAACGACGAGGTCCTAGTTTTATATTTTTTTATTCAATCAATATTTGTATCTGTTTTAATTTGACATACAATGTTTTTGTGTAAATAACGGATTCCCAGTATAAAAATTGCTTGAAAAAGATCAATATTCTTAATTAACATAAAAAAAAAACAAACTGAGTGAAACTAAAAATAAATTGAAATTTTAAATATAAAATTAATAAAAAACACTTCTGAGCTATGAAGGGACATCTGTTTTCCCCACATTCGCACAATCATAGGTTTTATTAATTTTAATTAATTTTTATTAATTTTTTTTATTTTTAATTTTAAATTTTTTTTGATTTCACTCGAAAAAAGAAATTATCAAAAAATAAAAAAATACAAAAATCGTAAAAACATGTTTTTTTCTCTCCAATATTTGAACAAACAATATTTCTGTGCTAATTCAACTTTTTTGAACCAATCAAATTCTTCTACCGTGTTTTTCGTTTCAAAAAAAGATAAAATGTACTGATTTTGACTTCAGGATAATTTTATTCTACATAAAATTAATTAGTTAACAATAAGTGATTTAACAAAAATCAACTGTAACATACTAAAAAAACTATTAAAAATTGTTCAAAACTCCAATGCCTCAAATGGTTCAACTTTGGTCTTCTCAGTATTTTAGATACTGAAGACTTACTAAGGCTTTTGATGATCTTGAATTTCTGATATTCTAAAAACCGAAATAATATCGGGTCACTAGTTTTCAATGGAACCAATGTCAAATTACCAATGGGTTCGCATCCAACCATTTTTTTAGAACGAGAACAAAATTCAAGCAAATCCGTAAAATTTTTACCCTCAGAAAGGTAAACTTAAACTTTGTTCACCTGGAAAATTAAACAAAAATTGGATTCCTATATTCTTTAAATTTGGTTGTTATTTTTTTCGTTTTTCTTTTAATTTGAATAACTCGTTAAAACACAAACTTAAAAAAAAAGGTTTCAAATTAAAAAAAAAATATTACCTACATAAAAATGTTTTTAAGAAAATAAAAAAAAGTATTAAAATTATTTTTAAACTGATTTTTTAAAAAGCTTTTAGTTTTATCGTTAATTGCATTAATTAATTTTTGGTATCAAGAAAATAAACAAATACATTTTTAACAAATCTTCTTTGAGACAATTTAATTTAACTAAGTTAGTTCGCCATTTGTTTTCCTGATTGCTATTGCCGTCTCTTGAACTAAGTATTTTTGACAGTTTGCATCACTTTTGAACCTGAATAATTGTCTTTTTTTTCAAAGAATGGGCTAACTGACAAAATTAGGCACGTTTGGAGACTAAACACAAACCTACTGAAATCATCAGTAAAAATAATTGGGTTAAAGACAGAATAACTTGTAAGTTCTAAAGTCGAATACTTTGCATTAGTAGTAACAAACATTTGATTGATATTCTCTTTCACAAGTAAAAATATAATTGCTCCAACAGTAAAAACAAAAAAAACTCATTAATCACTTTATGACACAAAGTCAATGTGTTAAGCCTCATCAGGGAACAAACTTAACCATTGGTATAGTGTGAACCTAATCATATCCCATTAGAATTGTAACACCCTTGTTTGTGCCAACTTATAGTAGCTTGTTAATTTATTCCGAACATTAAAAAAAAACTGTTTGTAGAAAATTCTTAATTACACCATTGCACAAAGAATTCTCGTGACGTTTGCAATGAACCCTTTGTACTAAAGATTTGTGCCTATAGGTAGTTTTTTTTTTTTGTTGTTGCTGCCTGAAAGTAATATTTCCTGATAATATTTCATAGTGTCTAAAAAAAACCCTCTTTTTTTCCACTCAACCTTGGCACACCACCTCATTAGCAATTCCGTAGTTAAACCACACTCTATAGGCCATTATCCGCACCATCATCATCATCATCATCATCATCTAACCACCACTACTACAGTCTACACAACACGCAGTCAATGATTTTTATCATAGTAATTTCAGCTAGTTCACTTAATTACTCTACGTTCTTTATCGGACGTTGATGATCACACTCCACTCTATATATTCATACGAAGCACAATGGTGCTTGCAAATTGACAGAACCAAATTGCTTGCGCTTAAAATCGCAATTTCTCACTTGGTGCCAAAAATGTCACCTCATGCGAGCACGAACAAGTGTCAAATGAAAATTACAAAAAAAAAAAAAAAATATTTTCATTTTTCAACCTCTAAAAAAACAAAAGACCCCCCCAAACCTTAACCTTGGGTCGTTTCCGTCCAGCGCCAAACACACATGCCAAAAAAATAGCAAAAGACTGGAAATTAAAAGCTTAAGCCCCAAACACAATAGCATGCTGCTAGAAAATGATGATAACTTTTAGTGAAAATATTTCACTCATCCTCTAATAAACTCAGCATGGGTCCTTTCAGCAGGACCTTTATTTTTTCTGCAAAAGCACATACGGCAGAGTGTAGAGCGCGCGATATGAAACACAAAATAATGAACAAAAAAAAAAAAAACGAAAAAAAAGGGACGAATTTTTATCTTTTTCCAGCCGAAAATATATATTTTTGTTGAATGTCTCTGTCTGTGCCCTAAACTCCCTCCCGCAACTCCTGACACTGAGATTAATAGCCCAAACATTAACGGCAAAACAGGATAAAACACACTCAAACCATCATCGCCACTATACCAACCAACCGAACCCACTATTAGTATGGGACGAGTACGAGTGTATCCAAGCAAGCACAGCATGTTCTTCCTGTTTTTTTTTTTATTTTTTTTTGTTAACTCACATTGTCTGAAGAATTATTATTTTTTTAGCCAGGACATCAGGAGCAGAGGGAGCTTAAAACATTTCATTGTCACATTCACATATATGTTTGAAGCCCATATAAAGAGAGAGAGAGTCAGAGTCAGAAGTGAATCCCAGAGAATCGACCACCAAACTCAGATAAAGATACACAAACCACACCACCATGATACACCCACCTCCTCCATCACAGTGGGGGGGTGGAGAAAAGAGGATACAAAAAATAACCAACAGGACATCATCCGCACGAGAGCCCGATGTTGTTTATTTCCTTTTTTGTTTTGTTTTTTTTTTTTTGTTTCTTTTTGGGGAAGTTAGGGATGTGCTGGTCCTGATGAAAGGATACGGATATACGAATCTGTATACAGCTAAAGACAGGTGTGAGATTTCAAATAAAAACAAATATCTGGCTTTTTGTTTATGTGTGTGTGGACAGGGGCACAGTTTTAAGGACTCAGTAGCCGGATTAAACCACAGAATCGGATATGATGGGTGTCATATCCTGTTTTCAGACGACTTTCGTAAATTTTGTTGCCTGCCAATGGATACCACATTCTTCCGGAATTTACTATTAATACACTCAGAAAAATATATTTAGATTTTTTGGTGTTTCATTTGAATTCTTGATGATATATTTTTTTATTATTCTTGGAAGAAAAGTTAAAAAGTGTGTCAAAAAACGTGTTTTCGGTCTTTTTTCCATTTTTTTCCACAATTTTCCACACTTTAGCCAAGAATTTGAACCACAACTTTTTCAACAAGTCTATAATTTTTGTTTTATAATTGAAAGTCTATTGAAATTTGCGTTTAACAAACTATAAAAAATTGAAAATTGACCAAAATAAAACTCCGCTATAAGAATTTTACGTAGGTACATATTCAGTTTTTTTTTTCATTTTCTTATAACCCAGAGAGAATGAATCTACAGAAATAATGCCAAACTGCTGAAAAATTCCAAGTGCAGATTTTTAAGTACCTTCATTTTGGTCTGAGAAATACACACGCGAAAGTCCGTTGACAGATCGTGTAACAAATATTGGTTTTTCGCATATGATTTTGTAACGATAGAAGCTATCGACAAATATTTAATAATATATTTTGTTTGATATTTTCAACCGAATTTTTCTTGGGGAGTGGAAAAGAAAAACTAGTCCGAAAAATAAAAGCACCCTAATGCGCACATAATAAGTATTGTGATTTAATCCCCTTTTGATCTAAAAACATGCTTGCGCAGTCCAATATCTGTTACAGTTTCAGTTTTAGTTATTATTTTTCACTTTTTGCAATAAGTGCCGACTGTAGTTATCGCTTAATGTTTCAAAATATTATTGTAAGAGCTTAACTACTAACAAAAAAATGTCTAATATTTTGATTTGATTTTTCATTTAAGGTGGTTCACATTCAATAACATGTTCATCACTTCTGTCTTTTTTGCGGATTTCTGTAATGTGAACAAACCTTAATGGGAATCCACCTTAATGTTATGGGTTCTGGTCTTGGGTTTATGGATTTGACATTTCATGTGTCAGTTGATTTGACATTTTCAATTGTTTTTGTTTTCCTCGCATGTTTTTGCAATTTTTATTAATTGTTTTAAACAATTTGGCTTTAAAATATTTAAATAATTTATAGCCACTGCTGCACATCTATGCAAAAAATGCTTTCCTTTGATGTGAAATTTATGCCCCTTCGGTTTTGTGTGAGCCGCTTATAGTGTGCCACAAAAATAGTGTTCACCGTTTTATTATATGATTTAAGTATTAGATAATAAACATTTAAGTACGTAGTTTAAAATGTATTTTACACCCAATTTAATTCTTGTATTTCTCCATAGAACACAGTTAAAGTTTAAATGTTTAGGGTTTTCGAATTCAAAGCGCATCCTATTTCGATTGGTGTTTCGAACCTGTAACTTTACAACTTCGTGCTTTATTGAATTTTAGTTTTCATAATTTTTTTCTTCTAAGAACGGATTATCAATATTTGGAAAAAAAAATCATCCAATTCGGAGGAGTTCTGATATAATTTTCTTTATTTACTCCACTATATTATCAATAAATATTAATTACACTGTGACAAATACAGTGTGACCTATCACGTTTTGTAGAGCTTTTTGCACACAGTTTTATTTAAAACATCTATGCAGGAGTATGAGGCGATAACCCTAACACATTTTATAAAGGGTTTTCCAATAAGAGGTGTTATTATATTGATATTCAAAGAAAAATGGCATTTTTGGAGATAAATGATCGGATGTTTATTTCATTATAAAGAGGAAGGTATGCCGTTAATAATGGAACACAACATCAGCCAAATGGCCGCCAAGACCACGCTTACAGGACCATATCCTTTTCATGAAATGTTCCATAACCAAATCGCAAAGTGGCTGCCCTATGTCCTCGATAGCCTCACGAATTTCATCTTTGAGGTCTTGAATCGACGCTGGGCTGTTGGCGTAGACCTTATCTTTCACGTGGCCCCAAAGGAAGAAGTCGCAAGGTGTTAAATCACAAGATCTCGGTGGCCAATTGTGATCACCTCTTCGAGAGATAACACGGCCCGGAAACTTTTCCCGTAAAAGATCGATGGTTTCATTGCTTGTGTGGCACGTAGCGCCGTCTTGTTGAAAGTAAACGTTGTCCAGATCAATACCATCCAATTCAGGCCATAAAAAATCATTAATCATCTCTCGATAGCGCAATCCATTGACCGTAACTGTTGCTCCAGCCTCATTTTCGAAAAAGTAAGGTCCAATGACCCCGCGGGACCATAAACCGCACCAAACAGTCACGCGTTGAGGATGGAGAGGCTTTTCAACAATAACTCTTGGGTTTTCCGAGCCCCAGATGCGACAGTTTTGCTTGTTGACGTAGCCTCCGAGGTGGAAATGGGCCTCATCAGTCAAGATGATTTTTCGATGAAATTCCGGTTCATTTTCATGCATTTCAAGGACCCAATCAGCAAAGACACGACGTTGTTGATGATCAGCCGGCTTGAGTTCTTGTGTTAACTGAACTTTATAAGCCTTAAGACCCAAGTCTTTATGCAAAATACGGTGTAATGACGTTTGTGGAATGCCTAATTCCAAAGAACGACGAGGAATGGACAAACCTGGGTTTTCTTCAACACTTTGGGCTACAACAGTTATATTCTCAGTTGTTCTTGAGCGACGTGCACGGGTTTTATTCTTCACATCACTAACTTGTCCCAACAGCTCGAATTTGTCCACCAATTTCTGTATTTCGGTCCGACAAGGTGCTTCACGACTACCCAAAAATGTTTTAGTTTTACGAACCGTCTCTGCCAAATTTTCACCATTTTTATAGTGAATTTTAATAATTTCAATGCGTTGTTGAAGCGTGTATCGTTCCATTTTTATTAATAGCGTAGTTTCTACTTGTCAAATGTCAAAAAATGACAGCTTCAAAAGTGACAGCTACCGAAATAGCGGTAGCTATTCAAAATAACACCTCTTATTGGAAAACCCTTTATATATCGACATTCTTACGACTGTTCCGAGTTTTTCAAATGAATGAAAAGTTGTGTCGTTGTTCTAAAAAAAAAAAAAATCTAAACGACCTGTAGCTCCAGCACTTAAGTATCCAATTTTTGTCAGTATCCATTCTTTTATTATTATAAGTGGCATACCTATGTATGATTATAGCATTAAGTTTATTGTTTTCACAAAAGTAAAAAAATAAACCTTCAATAACTCGTAACTTTTTTTAAGTGTTTATTCGACAGTACAAAGTGTGTGTCTGGGGAAATGAGAATAACAGTGGCATCCTGTCCAAAAAAAAAATATTACCTCCTTTCCGTATCCATTCTAAATTATCATCCCTCTACATACGACGACGACGGACCATTCTCCTGTGTTTTAGGTGGTTGAAGGATTTAAGTGTAGGAGGGAGAAGGCAGACACCATCAAAACATTCTTCAAGGAAGAGAATCGTACATGAATTTAGTTCTAAATGTTGAGCAGCCTCAGTGTGCTCAACATTTTATTCAGCAAATTTTGTGTGTGTTTTTGCCCCGGAAAAACACCAAAAGCAATAGTCGTAAAATGTTTTGCATAGGTTAGGTGCTAGGTAAATAAATGGATATACATTTTCGTATAGTCTACTTCAATTTTATTGTTCACAGAGTATAGATTCTTTTATTTCATTTCGTTTCGTTTCATTTCGAAATGAAATACGAAAAGCAGGAATGTCAGATGTTGAAATTTTTGAAATGAAGAGGATTATAGCTTTTTTGGCCAAATCGAATTTTACTCCTTTTTCTCTGGAAAGCAAATGTGGGTACCTGTACCTGTACGAACTCATGTACCTTTATTATTTTTGTATCTCTGATGATGGTGAAAATTGTAGCGTATCAAGTGTATCTGTATCTGTATGGTGTATGTAATTTTGTCATATCTTTTCTATATTGTTTTTCCTACAAATCATCATTTCCCGAAGGGAGAAAGGTAAAAGAAGGTTGTTTTTTTTTTTCTTACACATATCGACTATAAATAAAACGCTTACAGTTATGTGAAGGCAAATACCTTGTGGAATTTGAAATTGAAGACAGTAAAAAGAATTTGCGTTTGAGGGGAAACTTGTTATAAAAAAATTTAACACAAACTGAAAAGTATCTTAAACATAGTTTAGGTACCTACATCATTTTCAGAAGTTTTTTTTTTCTTTATTCTTTTTCTTCTGTGGCAGGTTTATGTCTTTTGAAAAGGGATTGTCGTGGTGTGTTAGTTATGGAAAATTTACCACAGGTATTTTTTTTTTGAGGAGTTTGAAATTTACTTTAGGAAACTTTGTAAAATTCTCAAGTGATGTTCACATTTTTGTTCTAAAATTGTTTTAAATCTAAAATAATGAGCTGTTGAATTTATTTAAGTTGCAAGTTGTGTTTACTTTTCTTTTAGATTTAAAATTTTATGCTTGAACTTTGTAAAAAGGTTTTCACTCACGATGGTAAAACTTTATATTGAATTAAATCAAATATGTTGTTGGATATGAGGTTTTAAATAGTTTTTGCAACAGTTGACCTGTTTCTGTTTGAGTTAAAGAAAAAATATTTGATCTTATTAAAAATTATCACCGAAATCTTAAGTCGACATACGGTGGTAGTAACTTTAAAAACGCACCGGTCAAAGTATTGAAAGTATGGATCGCCGCCGTAAAACTTACAGAAGCAAAGGTTGATGCATAGAGTTCCCAAACTTATAAAATTGAATTTATTGAAAAAAATTACAAAAAAAGCTATACGAGTTACGAAGCTGGAAATTGGTGCCCACATAGCTCTTATTAGTTGCCAGACGTCAACATACCAACAATCGTTTTGAATTAAAAATTAAAAATTGAAACCATAATAGCCTTTTATGGGCCAAAATCCTGAAGGTGGGAAATTTCACTGTCCAAATTAATTAATAAGTTTGTACGTTAATGTGTTGAGTTTTGTTATCATTTAGTATGTAGTTCCTGAACGGGCAGAGCTCAAAATTATTTATTTTTTTAATTTATCGCCAAATATTGAAATTTAAGTGTAGATTCAAATTTTCGTTTCAATAACTAAGCTAAAATCAGTATTAGTTGTTGGAATTCAATTATAAAAAGTTCTTAAATAAACTTTAAAAAATCCTTTGGATATTTATATGTAATTTTTTCTGGGTTTAATATAAAATTTTTATTAAATAATATTATTTGAATTTTTAAATTATTTATTTCATATGGGTAGCACTAAGTATAAATGCCGCATGGATATAAGAATGAATTGTTTCATAAAAAATTAAGATTTTGATTTAAAAAAATGTATAAAAAAGCGTTCCCGGAAATGATTAATTCCCAAAACAACTATGGTGGTCTCAAAACTATGACAATCTGAATTATGCATTATTTTATATAGCTTTATTAATCAAATATGAATTCCTTTCGGTTTGCCTATGTTTTATTTCTTTAAAAAAATACATTTTTTTGTTGTTCCAAAATAACTACATACTTAATATTTTTTTAAAACTTTTTTCGAGTTTTTTTCACTAATATTATGATAATCCATCATATTCTAGCTATATTCGCATTAGATTCCGACTTAAAATACCAACAATATTCAGATTTGATTCGAAAACACTGTATAACTCATTCATAGCCTCAAGGCGTTCCCGGAAATGACGTTTAAATCTTTATTATCGTTTATTTTCTCTTTATCAAAATCAAACGAAATATTTTTGAGGTTTTATTTAGAGGTCTCGATTTAAAATCATAATATTGACACAAAATTATTGTTTAATCTTTATTCATCTCAAAACAGACGTTCCCGGAATGACGCTTAGTTGTTGTACGCTCCTCATATATAAAATTAAACTTTAATTTCCACTTAAATTTAATTTATTCTTGCAGAAAATTATTTATGGAACGATAAACCAATTCCATGAGATTCCGGAAAGACCATTTTTAGTGCCATCTGAAAGATAAATGTATAAAAAATTGATATTTTCTCACTCTTGTACCATATTTCTTCAGACAACTTTTTTTCAAAATAAAAATTACATTTCTTCTCAGTTTTTTGTAAGGAAATTTAGAATTCTTGAAAAAAAAATTGCCTTAATAGTGTTTAGAAAACAGGTTGTTTTTAATTAATTGATTTTACTATATTTTTTGGTCACTTGAATTTCAGGTTTAGAGCTATGGAAGCGTTCCCGGAATGATTTTTTGGGTATATAAGATTGAATAAAACAAAAACTAACTCTGTTTCAAAAAATGTTGATACATTCGGAGATTCATCTCACTTATATTAACCCGTACTTCAGAAGTAAATTTCAAATAAATGTAAAATTTTGATTTACAATAAAAGGCTTGGCATCAAATTGTCCACCTTGATTTAGGCCCTTATAAGATAAAGATGAGTAAAATTCGACAGAAATGTAAAAAGATAGAGTTTCAGGGATTGCCAATGTTATTAAACTTCTGGAAACCTTAAAACTGTAATTACACTTTTTTTCATGAGTTTTTATGCTAAACAAGTTGTATGTGATTGGAATTTGTAGTTGTTCAGCCATATATATTTTTTTAGTTTTGCTAAAATTTTGATCATGTAGGCTCAACGTTTGTTAACAATTGAAATTGTGAACAGAAAACCACATGAGAAAAATGTGTAACTAACTTCAAATACTTAAAAATATTCAAGTTCCTAAAACTGAATAAGTTTTCAAAAACTCTATTTTTGTTTGTTTTTTGTTGACATTGTTGCGTTCAGCACGCAAAATCCGAAGCTTTCAACATGATTAAGAAGTCAGCAATAATATCCCTAACGGCTGGATTTACGTAAGTCCCTTCCCACTTTTGCAACAAATGTATTCGAATATAGAATACAGACCTGCAGTAAATTTCTATTTTCTAGAAATTTCCTGACTATGATAATGTTTGTCCTTCTCTCTTTTCCCACTTTGATTTTGCAGAAAATAATAATATATAATTCAAAAAAAAGAATTACAGAAAGAACCAATTCTATATGCATACACTGAGAAAAATCGACCACTTGTGGGATGCACCAACTAAAAATAAAAAGATTTCGCTATGGTTTTTATCCAAGAAGAAATCTTTTTAGTTTTAGTAGGGAAACCTCTTTAATAAGGTATAACAATTTACAAATAGCGAAACATTTGCACTAACACACATAAATGCTTTTAAAGTTCCAATACACCACAATATTTAAATTAAACAAAAGTAATTTTTCTGAAACTTTAATTCCAACAACGTAAAGCCTTTATTCCACAAAGACAAAAGCAGCATCCTTCACTTAATTTGCCTTTAAATAAGTTTTTTTTTTTTTTATAGTTAACAATCTACTATAAGTGAGATACCTTGTAATGTCACAATTAGACATCAACTTCATACATTAAACAGCACATTCAACAGATGGTTGTTGTTTATTTATGTACCAACTCAAATCTCGACTTGTACTATAATTTAGAATGTGTAATCCGTCTTCTTACACTTCAAGTGTGATTACTTGTATCTTTCATGCAGCTGAATGGATACACAACATAAATAAGGATTTTAATTAGAATTAAAAACAAACTGCAACAATCTTAATCCCACATCCCTCATCCCACATCCCCCATCCCAACCCATTCCATTCCATCATTCAAAGCATCTTTGTAATTCACACACAAATAACCCACATTTACATTCTGCAACTCCGAGTAAGAGATTTCGCCTTTAAAACCACAACAACAACAACAACAACAACATTTGTATATCTGAGAGATTTACTTATTTGGTTTGTATGTTATCTGCAACAAGAATCTCTCTGTACAATTTAATTGCATTTGCATGTTGATTGCCACTATTCAGTGTCAATTATGAGTTAATATTTGAATTCACAGTCAGATTGTTTTGTATTTGCAGTAAAAATCAATTCAACTTTTATTTTATTTTCTTTTATTTATTTTTTATTAATTATCCCAACACGACGACGACGATGACTATGTCTACCTAATGATGGTGGTGATCATTTTAAATAGCGTAAAGTTTATTTATCGGAAATATGATTTCATTAATCTATTATTTATTGCCTTACTTAGTGTAAAACCGCATTGGCATAATAAATCTTTTAAAATCCGTATATGTCAGCACTACCGCTGCACTAACATGCAAACATATACAAATAAGAAAAGTCTAGCATGTCTGCTGCTACTGCTGTGTTTAGTTGAAAATTAATTTTCATTTTGATAAAATATTTTATAGTAAACGAGTCTATGGTTGTTTTTCTATTAAGACTTATTTGCATATTTGATATTGTAGCTGGTTTTGGATTTGCAATTTGCACTGATAACATATGCCAGCAGCTATTGAATTTTGAATTTAATTTCACTCACTTGGTAATATTTCCACGCGCGATATATGTGATGAAGTGCAATCCACTTAGTCAATGGGTGTTTCTATGTTATTGCAAAAATATTCGTCAGTTTTCAAAATTACAAAGACTCGAAGAAATTTCTATAGAAACAAATGAGAAAGTAGGAGAAGGTGTTTCTGGAAACAGTTATACTACTGTTCAACAGGAAAGTCATCTAAGTAACCACCATTATATTGAAAACACTAAAAAGTAAGAAGTGACCTTAGGTACCAACCGATTGAACTATTAAAAGAAGACGGAGTTATCAGTAAAATTCAGTCGAATGAAATCATTTTCGAGAATTGGAAGAATGTTGATGCCTTATACTAATGATGTATCAAGAAATAATAAGCGCGATAGCTCTTAGAGATCCAGGTCCTTTATTGACTTATAGTCTTATTGATTCCTGAGTTTTTGTTGTTCGAAAGTTTGGAAACTACAATTTTCTACCAAAACTGAATACTATTTTCTTGACAAGATTCAATCTAGAAGGAATTTTTTCCTTCCACACAAAAATCAAAGTCCCTGAAAAAAATGTTTGAGTAGAGTATGCAATGGATACGAATCCAAATCCCTAGCCTAATAGTCTAAACCACTAACTATTACGTCAAGCGATACTATCAACTTAGGTGCTCACAAGGCCACACAGGAAAAAGAGATTCTAGAATTGACCAACCTAATTCTTTTTAGATGACATTTGCGCCCTATTTCATAAAATAATAAAAGCATCAGCAATAATGTTATGAGAAAATGGTTTTAAGTGGAGAGACTTCTGACTAAGAGTCTTTTCTTGTCTTGTATCAGCCAATGGTCTTAATTACCAGTGCTGCAGTGTTTCGTAGTTTTACTTGTGTGTTTGTTTTTAGACTTTGCGGAAGTCCTTTACAACTAAGCTCCAGTAAAAAAAAAAAAACACCCTATAATCCAATAAAAAACCTAAAAATTCAATTCATTCTCGCCATTCACACATTTGAAATTGCTTATCAGTGCGACATTCGTCAGAATCTGGCAAGTTCCATTAAAAAAAAAAGCCAAAACCACCATCAGATAGGTATTAGATGCAAAACAAATAATTTAATATCTCCCAACAAACACACAAATTTAATTCACAAAAATAATTCGAATTCATATGTGCAACTCTGTGCATGCAAACATATCAAATTGTAAAATAGATTCCGCCGATTCGAATTGAAAATACCTACTCTACCTTTGCATATTCCACCAATCCCATCCAAAGCATGATAATAATGCGCGCAAGCATTACTATGTGATGGTAATGGTACAGAGGACGAGAGATGGTTGGTCGGGCTTGAAGTTCAGTTAGTCGGAGTCGCAGAGTTACATTGAGAATATCTATCTGCATCTGTATCCAAGTGAGTAATGTAGCGCATAATGAACACGGACGAGTTGTAAATTGAATTTCAAACCAAACCAACGTGCGAGATGTAGTGCGGCATAAGATACATACAGACGAATGCATGTATGTAGAGTTTTTTTTCCATATTCGGTAGTTGTAAGTAACATACCGCTATATAGTAGGTAGTACGAGTACTACGGTAGCGGATCGGGTAACAATGTTAATTGCCGCTGGTTTAATACAACATGCAGATCGTATATCAATTTAATGTTCTCTCTTTCTGGTGTCTGTTGTCTGTTTAAATGGTGTAATGTGGTCGGTGTGGTGGCCTGGTAGGTCAGATGCATTTAGAAATGGCAATAATATAAATTTTACCAAAGCTGTCGTAGGTACAAAAATAGTACTGAACAGTTTTCAGGAACCTACAAAAAGTTTCTTCTTGTGATTTCTGGTTAAAATTTGCCTGTAAAAACTCAAAAATTAGTATCGTTTTCAAAAACGGGCTTGAGACCTTTAAGGAAACAATTTGTTGTTAAAATGCGATGTGAAGATTAGGGTCTCCTTGTTAAATGCAGACTTACCTACTCTGTCAACATTCAGAAATTGTCATTGTCGATTTGACAGTTATTTTATTCAAGAAAAACGTTGAGACCCTATAAGTTTCATGTCGAAAGTACCAAAATAGTACTTAAAGTTTTTACAAATTTTCTTAATGTCTATGGGGCTTTTTGAAATTTTCAAAGTATGGCTTCTAGTATTTTTGTGTGCAAAAATGAGGTTGAGACCCTAAGAAACCATTACCATTAATTTATGTACATAATTATGACTCATTAATCCTTAAAAAAGTTTTGATCCTGTCTTCAGTCTAAAAAGATTAATTCATTGGCAGAGTTCTTTTGCTTGTTAGCTTTTAAAAAAGTACATTGAGACCTTAAAGATACTAGATTTCAGTGAAATCTTAACAAATGGTATTTTGCTATTTAAAACTATGTATTCAGAAACTGTGGCAGTTTTAACAGATACAAATTACATTGAGACCCTAATTAGACAAAAGTTTTACTCCCGTCATTAGAATTCGAAATGTTCTTATTCTTTTGTACTTCTCTTTTTATTTTTTTGTTAAAGAAAACGTTGAGACCTTAAAGATCTGCTTTACTGTAAAATGAATTAAAATTATAGTATCAAGCCATTTCTTACAAATTCTGGTATTATTCCTCCTTCAAAGTTTCAGTAATTGTCACTGTGGTTGTTTTTTGTTTTTTGTTGCAAAATATGAGTAGTACTTAATAGTACCTACTTTAAAGTCTTAACTTGGTTCTCAACATGAGGTCTTTGGCAATACTTCTAATACTAATTTAGCAATTATTCCTTCTGCAAGTATTTATTTCCTTCTTTCAAAAATAAGATTGAGACCCTAACGTAAAAAAATGTAATTCACTTCAGATGTTGTTTGCTATAAATGAAAAAATAAAACGCGTCATAGTTCCGCTGTCGGAATCTTAGTTTTAGAAAAAAATTCTTTTAGGACCCTATGAAATGAATTTTCTACCGAAAACATTCTTTCTTGTCATCTGCAATGACTCAAAATCTATTTAATTTACTTTACGTTGGTCTTATTTTTTTTGTAAAGATGCCGTTGAGACCCGAAATGAACCAGATAGCGATGTGATACTGCCTTTCTGTCATTTTTTTTTTTGTTACTCCAGTCAGTGGTATTTCAAAAGAAACCACAAATCAGAGCATAGATATAGTCGTATACCAGAGTTGAAAAAACTGCAGTCTTTTCGGTACTGCAGTTAATTGACTAAAAAGACTTTATTTCGTGAGTGTTTTAACTTGAATAAGTACTTCGACTGACAGTCAGCAGTCAGTACTAAAATACTGGTTGAACAGTTAATGATAATTGACTAAAAAATAGTTAACTGCAGTACTTTTTGAATGGTTTTAGTATTCTAGTTAGTACAAAGTTTTTGTCCTGTTGCGGTGAAAATTTTAGTGAGGCGTACTGCCTTACAATACAATAAAAAGAACAGTACAAAAAACTTTTTACTGATAAGAAGACTAAAACCAGTCAAAAAGTAATACAGTTAATTAACTTTTAGTCAATAATCTGCTTTTATTAACTGTACAATCAGTATTTTAGTTCTTACTACTAACTGCTAATTTTGCAGTTAAAGTACTTAGTAGCAGTACTAACTTTCAATTAAAATTAATGTCAATTAACTGCGACTGAATTGACTGTATTACGAATTGATTGCAGTCTTTTACAGCTCTGTCGTAGTTATTCTAATGACCCCATATCTTTTGTGGAAATTGGTAACACGACAGCACTGTTGCTGTACACAATTTTCTCCTCCTCGAAATGAATGTCGTCCTATCGTCGCAATCGCAATCGAACTAAACTATGTCGCTTAGAATGTTGGAAGTCGTGCCAACCCTAAGTGGTGGTGCGTAATCGGATACCTTAGCTCCTCTAGTTTTGAATGCTTAAACATTAAGCAATTAACGAATCGGATTGAAAACGATTTGTTCATGTGCACCAGCAACAGCAGCAGAAACAGTCAGTTCAGCGAGAAGCCGAACTTCTGTTGCAGCTTACAAGCTTACAAACGCCCTTTGTAGTGAATGATGATGATGATGATGATGATGATGGTAATCTTTTTCTTCTTGGAATATGGTGCATCCAAACGCAAACGTGCTGGAGTGATCTACTTTCGGGATGTTTTGAGTTCGGGTTATCGCAAAGACTATTGATAACCCACCAACATATACGATTCCATGTTGTGTAGTTTATGGTCAGTTTAATGACAATAAAGATTTAAGCCTCTCGCTCTCCTCTAATGATGATAAAAAGGTCTTCCAACTTGAATTTATTACCCACCAGAGTTCAATACAAACACTTTGGTACTATTATAGGAATCTGTAGCTTTCATCTTTTCTATAACTGAGTCACAACATAACATTAAATACACAAAACGGGACAGGGGACAAGGGACGGAACGGGACACAACAAAGATAAAAGAAAATGACCATTTTGTATTCTAATGGTGCAACTATTAATGGACATGGAATGCTAATAGACTCACTCACCATCTAGAGACACAAAGATAAATGGAACTTTATAGATTATAGCTGTTGTATACCCTCTGAGTGGAATAAAAAAATATTATATAGAGCAACAACGACTTATCTCTATTTCATGAGTTTTGATTGTTTTGCATACAAAAGAGACGGTTTCGGTTTTTTTTTTTTTTTTTTTTTTTGCAACACACGCGAAGGCAAGCAAAGCACTTTGCAGAATTGACAAGTAATATGAGTCGATGTACCATACTACTATTGCTCGTAGAAATCATGTTTCCTAGTGATGTAGATCTGATGGAAGATAAACGAGCAAATGTATGGAGTGATGTTTTGGGCAATGAATCATGAATCAACTTCAATTTCTAAGGACTCGGTGATTTATTTGAGGTAAAGATAGAATATTAAATAAAAACAGTAGGTAAGCTTACTCAGGTTACTGTGATGTTATAAGAGAAGAATGGATAAACTGATTTTTTTTATGATAACATCATAGCTAGCGGATTGAAATTAGTATTCGAGTTGTTCAAAGGTCACATTTCTATCTTGCCACAATCTATGTGCACTGCAGTAAGACTGAAATTTTTCAATTCAATTGATATACGAATTTCGAATGATTTTTGGATGGAGCGTTTATAACCCAAGAAAAATCAGCAAAACAATGGCAATCTGCGGAGAAATTCCAAGATTTTTGAATGCAATTTTCTTCATTTTGGTCTAAGGAATACGAACGCAAAAGTCTATTGATACGAGTAAATTATTTGCACGTAAAAAGTTATTCAGTGTCACATCTCAAAAATATTGGTTTTTGGCATGTAAATCTTTAAAGGTAGAAGCTATCAAAAAGTATTTCGGGCAAAACTTGTAGATCAACTGATCACTTAGAACATAATGCTTTTCAAAAAAAAAAAAAAACATAAAATGACGAAAATTTCGGGTTTTCACGAAAAACTAAAAAAAAATGTAAATGTTATCGAAATTGTTTGTATAAAAAGTTTAAAATTTCAGCTTTTTTTCATATGAGCTGTCAAATAATACAACTATGTCCTTCAAAAAGGTAAAATGTTGAAAATTTAGAATTTTCGCATACAGCAGAAAATGACTAAAAAATTAGAGTTCTTATTTTTTTTTTTTGCGTTAAAATAGGGTAACTGTATGCCTACCCATTTTAGAGATGGCACCCAACATTTCATATGGATAGATCAGAGCCCAATCTAAAATTTGTTATGTTTTTAGCTTTAAACCTTGTCAAATATGGTACATTTTCACTGAGGAATTAGTGTTTGTAGTGTTTGTTTGCATTATAATAGGGTTGCCATATACTCACAAGCATTTTAGAGTTGGCATCTGATATATTTTAGATTCAGGCTAAAATTTGATGAACCTATACATTTTAGCCATTAACTTCACTAAAATGTATACTTTTTTGTTTAAATAAGAGTTATTTGAGTGTGTTTTTCAGTTAAACAGGGTTACCACATTCTGAGCTTTCCAGTCTTAAATTTAGTTTTTGAATTTTTTCCATATTTTTAACTATTGTTTGGTAATATTTATATTTTCCTTTTTTAATAAATCTAAAATTTATGATGTTTAAAGTGATGTAGTTTTTCTGAGTTCAAACAGAGTTACCACGTTGATGTACCCATTCTAAAAATGGCAACCCTATATTTATATTTTAAGTACCAACTTATCTTTCATTTGACACCAATTTAAATCTATAACCTTATGAGCTAAGAAATCCGACGGTCGCCTTCTCGACTATTATTTTAGCATACAGCAAAATGCTTTTGGAAAACATTGATTTTTTTGTTTTAAATCAAAGCTCGAAATTATACTCATGTTAATAATTATTTAAATTTAATTTTCTAGCTAAGTAGTTTAACTATATAAGTAAAAAATAAACTAGTAGTATATATTTTAATCTTAAGAAAACAATCGATTGCAACCGTTAATTATTTTTGCCTTCATTCTCATTTACACATAATTCAAATTTCTAAAATTCTTTATTTAAAAACTCAAAATACATCTAACCATAATATTTTTTTCTTATTCTTCTAGGTAAATTCAATTTATCCTATTTTGTATTTAATGATTTGGTAAGTCTTAATATTTGTTAACAGGCTAAGAGCCAGCAGCCACTTTGACTGAGGGGAAATTTACTGAAAAATTGGCTTAAAACATAAATTATATACAAGACCACGATGAACCGATTTTCTTCAAACTTGGAATTGTAGTTCAGGGTCTTGAGTGGGTCCCTAGAGGGGAAATTAAAGTGTTTTTAAGAATCAAAGTTAATGATACCTGCTTAATAAGGAATATGGAAAAATTTAATGTTTTCAAAAATGGGCCTATACATTTTGATTTAAATTTTGAAAGGTCGTACTTTTGCAATAAAAAGAAAAAAATCATCGGTTTTTATTTTTTCTGATTTTCTTGTCAGTAACTTTAACGGATTTTGATGAATGTTATTACTGGTTTTTCAATTGTTTTGACCTCCAAACTAATTATGCCATTTGATTTCGTTAAATAAAATTAATTTAAAAAAAGAAAATTGAAAATCGTTTCATTCGTTTCTTAAAAAAATAATATTTTTGTATACATAAAAATACTCAGGCCTTGTTTCAAAAATAAGTTTTAAAAACAAAATTTCCAAAATAATTATTAATTATTTCTCCAAAAAAAATTGAATTTTTTTTTAATCTAAAATATTGATTTTTTTTTAAATCCAAAAATTTTTTTTTTGGAAAATGTTGATATAATTTGAAAACTGCAAAGAGCCTTTGGTGTAAAAATTGTCATCGAAATTCATTCAGTCGTTTACGAGAAAATCAGAAATATGGATCTATGGGAGGTACTTCAGATATTAAGAAATATTTTATTTAGGGATATGGAATTGAAATAAGTTAGGAAAACAAGTTCAAATGCAGTTAAATATAAAAATATGCAGCAAAATACTTTGGCATTCTGTAAGAAATTGTAAATTGTAAGAAAAGAGGATACAAGACTGTACGCAATTATGTGAAAGTACAATAATTTGCATTTTATCTTGAAACCTTCTGCTCCTTTCAGACAATCATTATGAAATTTTTTATTTGAGGAATTCAGCAAGAAAATCATTAAAATATCTCCCAAGTAATTAATTTCAGTCCTTCGAATCTTAAATTTAAATAAATACAATTTGTTTGTATTGATTTTTTCGTAAATTTTAATTTATTTTTTTTCACTTCAACTTCTGGTGATTAAAAACAGTAACGACTATTCAACTGCTCTTTAAAACGATTGAGTAATTTTATATCCTAATTAGTATCGAACTCTGGTTTTGAATGTTTTTTGTTTCAATAAATTAGCTATCAAAGTATTATTCTTACTCTTAGTTACCTACTTCTTACGCGTCACAAAACTATCATTTTTCTTGTAATTGGCTTCTGCTTTCCTTTATTGATTCGCACTTTCGAAAACTTCTTGGTATAATTAGCATTTTTTTCTTCTTCCAACCAAATAGTTGATACATCTACTTCTGTTAAAGAAAATGTGAAAACTTTCCCAATTGGAAAAGTAAGTTTTTCTTATTTCTTTGACAGCAACACACACCACAACCAACAACAAGATATACAAAACAAAAAAAAAAAAAGGAAAAAAACCTTCTTATTCCTAAAGTTTTGTTTTGTCACTTTTGTGTTGATAGCACAGTGGCAAAAGTTTACGATACGACGGACGCACTCAAAGAATATAACCAAGAATTTTCTAGTCCTTAATCGATACAAAGCAACCAACAACAACCAACAAAAAAAAATCCTTTCGAATTCTTCTACTTGAATGGGTTTTTGTTTGTGTTTTGGGATTTTTTTTTCTTTTTATTTGTAAGCACAAGCTTTATAATTGATTTCGAATTCAATGACTTTTTTTCTTCTTACTTACATTTGAAAATGCTTATGAAGTAGAAAAAATAACAAAAACAATTCATTAACAATTCAATTGTCGAAACGATATTAGAAAATTTACAGCAAACTTTTTTTTTTCACCACCAATATTTTCAGGAAATTGAGATGAAGAAAAAAAAATAATCAATATTTTGCATTAAGTTGACAGTTGTTTTCTCGGTTCTGGTTTCTGATTTCTGATTCCATTTGAAAATATCTTGGGCGCCAGCAGGTATTAATGGTCCAGACAATTCAGTAGTAGTCAGAGTAAAAGAAGCTTAAGAGAAACACACAACAACAACAACAAAAAAAAAAACATTTACAATTCCTTCAATGGTCCTTCTTAAACTTGTATAGAGTCGAGAAGTGCCTTAAGACCATTTAAAATAGGAATCTCTGTTCTGTTCTCTGTACTCTGGAAGTATACAAATTGAAAATGTAATTAGTTTTTGTATCAAAGAACATTAAAATAGAATAAAGCTCTTCTCTGGTAAAATTGAATAAATATTCTTGGGAATCAAACAGGACGACACACAAATACATGAACAACTAAAGCAAAATATTCCCTCAAGCAAAAGAGGAAGAGTAGGGACGACTATATAATATTAATTTTTAGCTTTTTAAAATGTGTGTTGGACTATTTAAAAAGCCATACCAGCTGGGTAGTATCTTGTCCATTCAAACAACCCCTCAAGGCAAATTGCTTTTAATACATAAGTTTTTTTTTTTTTTTTAAATTTTTTTTTGGGCTGACCATCAGGACCATATTATTATTATTTACACACAAAACGATTTCATTTATTATTGCAATATCCGGAGGATGTTTTTTTTTTTTTTTTTGAAAATGAAATTGCCTCAAAGCAATTTCCGTCCCAAAATGCACAATTCCGGTGCAAATTTGACAACGAGTGAATAAAGTAGTTTATGGTCATTTTTTTTTTTTTTGTATAATGTGAGAAAAGTGGAAAATTAAATGAACTTTTAACATTTTTCTAGCTAGGGAAATCTTTGGTTTTATTTCAAAACTAGATTCCTTAAAAAAATTTAATACAATTTGGAAAAGTTTTTCTGAACATTAGGGCGGATTATATTTTTGAAAAGTTCGTTTTCTAAAGCGAAATAAAGCCAAACTGAGAATTTAGGCTTATTTCGGCTTGAAAAACGAAATAAAGCCCATTTTTTGGAATTTGGCTTTATTCCATTTGGTTTTTTTTTCACGTCAATGTGCCCTTGGAAAACCAATGTTATTTTGACAAATTCAAGATCTTAATTTCGCCCTTATATGCAGAAGAAAATTCCCTCGAGGTATATTTTGGAAAGCAACCATTTTTAGCAATTTTCAGTATTTTCTTGCAGTTGTAATTCCTACCAATTTATAAAAACTATATTCTATCTAAACTAAACATTCTTTCAAGAAAAAATCATTTTCAAAATATTTGATCAAAAAAATCATTTTTTTTACAAATTTTCGTAGTTTTTTAATTAAAAAAAAAACTGACCGTCGCGTCGCATAGTGAGTGAAATAAGATTCTAGCGCGCAAAATTTTAATAAGATTGATATTTTCAGGGAACAATCTCAATTTTTGCAAATCCTTATTCGCTTTTCAGTTTTTCTTCGTTTTTTAGAAGACTAAAACCAATTTGAATTTTTAAGCAAAATTACTGCTTCTTCAATCTATTGATATTATTTTTATTAATGATTGTCAAAATATTTTTTGCTTTTTTATGAGAAGTTTTTTTTACATTGGTTGTTTATAATTCACATAATCTCATTTAATAATTTTTTTTTAAACAAGTTTTTGTTTTGAAAAACTCGCCAAAAAACCGCCAACCGCCCCACACAACCTATTTTGCTTACAAATTTTGGGTTGGTCGATGTCTGTTTTAATATACCCCAAAAAAAAAATGGCCCACTACAACCAAATCGTCTATATATTCCATTTTTGTATTCAATATTTGAATGGAAGTAATATGTTCATTACACCGTTCGTTATTTTTAGATCAAGTTCTAAGGTAAAAACTTTTCTCCAAATAGTTAAAAAAAAGTCCCCTCATTTTTTCAGGTTTTTTTATTTTGACCCCTGATACACCTAATTGTGAATACTTGGGATTTTTTTTTATTTTTAGATATTTAATTACCGTAAAATATGTCACTTTTTGAAATAAAAAAAAAACAGTTTTTAGTTTTTAAATATTTGGAGGTCATGCTCGATTTTATCAATTTATTATGCCAATTCATCTCAAACGAAGTTTTGATGCACTAGATTCACATTTCATCCCACTGTGCGTCGTTGATCAGTTCTTTTTTACGTCGTAAGGTATAAAATAAAATTAGTCTAATGTCGATATCATTACTTGTTTTCAAAATATTTGAAATGAAACCCATTTTATATCATTTTTTTTTTTCAAAATGAGACCCCTTTATTAAATAATTTATTAATTTTTTTTGTTCGTGTTAAGAAAAATAATTTTTTTTTCTCCAAATTATTGAATTTAATGACATGACTTGCGAAACGTTTTATTCAAAAACAAAAAATTATTCAAAAATTGAATTTTAATTACACTGTGTGACATTCAAAATATACTCTGGCGGAGACCTATCACGATTTGTAGAGCTTGTTGCACTGATTTCAAAATGGTATTTAAAAACTCCGTAACGACCTCAAAATCTGGAGTTAGGGACAAAAAACGGGTTTTTTCAACTTTCATTCATTTTAAAAAAGTCTAGGTTCGTCAAATTTTTACCCATTTTGGATTTTTTTATTGTTTTGGAAAGTAGACAGTAGACCTTTTCAACAATGTAAAAAATATGTATTGTGGTTAAACCATCTACTATAGACTGTATAAGTTGAACAACTTCAAAAATTCCATTTTTTTTCTTCATTTACCCAACTTCGATATCAATTTTAGGTATATGTTTCTGCTTTGAAAATATATTCTAAAAAATGCTTATTTTAAAATTTAACGAGAAACTTTTTATAAAAATCGGTTGGAAATTGGGTAAGAAAAAAAAAATGTTTACGATTTCAACCCAGATACAGAAATTTGAATGTTTGGTACCGGAAAATGAAACTTTTATTTTTAAATCCAATCAATTTTTTTAAAAATTTTGATATGAAATATAAATTCAAAAATTGCTAAGATCCGTTTGGTTACAAATTGTCATCAAAATCCGTTTAGTTGCTTACGAGAAAATCAGATAAAATACTAATAATAATTTAACATTGAAAATAAAAGAAAATTGGATATATCCTCATTATATGACATAATTCGTACGCTCTATCTGTTATTGTTAAGTATATCATGTTTAAGTGTTTAATGGATTTAGATTCTTTACCAATTAAAATTAATCGCAAGAAAAAAAATATAATATCAGTTGAAAATCGTGTTAGCATATTTGCGGTCAGCATAACCATAAGTTCCATGAAAATTTAATTAAATTTATTTTCATCGCGTACATTGACATATTTTTTTATTTTTTTATTGAATTAAGTTTTAAATAATTATGTATTTAATTGAATGTAACATCCGTTACCATCATACAAAAAAAAAAAAAAAAAAACAAAGAAAAAACTTAAAAAATAAATAATTAAAGTTAATTTTATCCATTATGCAATTAGATTATTAATTTTATACCTACAAATATACATCTTGCACTAAATCTGAACAAAATTTCAATTACATTCCATATATATTTGCTAATTCCCTGCACGTATAACAAACGCTACGTGTATTTTGGAATTTTATTTAGTTGCAATTTTCACTTAATTAGACAAGCTCTAAATTGCCAAACTGCGTCGATATTAAGCATAATAACTCCCCACCGTGCACACACACACACACACACACACACACACACATCAGCATATAAACGATTGGCTTGAGTATTAAATTATTAATATTATCATAAATTCTTCAATAAATTCATAATTTCTATACCTGCCATCGATTCGATGCAGACACCACAAAGAGAGGTAGATAATCACATTGTAAAGTGAAAATGATTAAACAAAAATCAATTATTACAAAGTATCAACGTTATTTATGCAATTCCCGCAACACCACCATCATCATAATTATCACCGTCATATTCATTCAATACAGTTCACATTATAAAAAGACATACTACAGGGTGTTATGAACTGTGTGATCTTTTAAAACAATATCTATAAATAAAATTAGTTTTATGGATTTTATTTCTACGATAAAATGAAACGAATATCGTGGTTCGCAAATTGTTTAAAAATAAATTAAAAATATAAATTTGTTGCTTTTAATTTTGTAAACTAAAAAAATTATGATTCAATTTTTCTTCATGTAAATTTAAAAAAAAGAACAACGTACAAAAATACCATACTTTTTTTAACGTTGAAACAAGTGGTTTTTCTCTTGCCGACAACGACGATGGACACAATTTTAATTAAAATTTAATCAAAAATTATAGCATTCATATTATTCCCTCAATTTTCTAAATTTAATGTTTTAAAAAAGATGAACTTAAATTAAAAACAGGAAACAAAATACTAATATTTTTTCAATTAAATTTAAAATAATATGCACGACTGGGTCGCACGTACTTGCTCTAAGGGTCAAAGTAGCTGTGGATGCTAAAGCTTCATATATAAAGTTTTTAATTTTAATAAGAAATTAAAAAATAAACATAAAATTTATTACTAAAATAACTTAAACAACGTCTTAAATTGTTTTAACCTCAAAAATAAGTATTTTGTTATAAAAGATTAATTTTTAGAAAAAAAAAATTGAAAATCGTTGGAGCCGTTTATTGAAAAAAATAATTGTTTTTTTGAATGCCAATTTTAAGAAAATATTAATGGAAAATTTAAACTTTTTTTAAAAATCAAAAAAAAAAAATATTTTCAAAATTTTGATATGAAATAACGTGAAAATTGTTAAGAACCTCTTGTGCGAAATTTGTCATCGAAATCCGTGGAGTCAGAAAAGAGAAAAACGGCTCTATGGGAGGTACCATTTTTAACCGATGAATAAATATTTCTTTTATTTCAAAAGTACGACCTTGCTTGTTATATTACACATCAAAATTGTAATCAAAATCGTTAGAGTCGGTTTTGAAAAAATTAAGTTTTTCCATATTGGTTGTATCGCAATTACCATTAATTTTGGTCCTAAAAAAAATTTCAATTTGCCTTCTAGGGAATCACCAAAAACCCTTAACTACCAAGTTTGAAGATAATCGCTTAAGTACTTTAGGCTCTAGCTCAAGAAAGATACAGACAGACAGACGCACAGAATTGCGAGACCCACTCTTTTCGCTTTCTCTATCACGTATTGTCATGCGTGTTTGTTATCTCGAGTTCAATTTTTCTACGAATCCTAAACTTGCCCTTTAGTACCTATATCGCAAGTAAATATAGAAATTAGGTTTGAAACAAAAGCTATAACATGATGTCAGTATTGCCGTTGTTTTTTTTTATATTTTCATTATACCTACGATATTTTCTAAATGTACACCCTTTTCAAAATATTGTAAACAAATTAAAACACAGCCAATATTATGAAAAGTGAAATTCCTGCTCAAATAAGCCCTGAAATAAAAAAATGGCTTTATTTCAGAAAAATGTCTCTAAAACACAAAGTGGCAAAACAGCTTATTTTTTAATTAATGTTTCAAAAACACCAGAGACTTTTAAAGGTTTTTTTTTTGTTTTTAATAACTCAACTCAAAGTACAAAAATAAAAATTAAACCAAAAAACTTTTCGGAAATCCGGAAAAAAAGCCAACCCTTTTGATTTTAAAGCTTCTCATATATATGTAAAGTTTATTGAAAAAAATAATTGTGTAAGTAATTTAAGAAAAACAAAAAAAACGCAAAATTCATTATTGTCATAAACAACTCTTAAATAGTTTTTTTTAATTTAGAAAGTTTTAATTTGAAAAAAAAAATTTAAAAATTCTTAAACCTTGTTAAAAAAAATAGGTTATTTGATTTTGCTTAGATATGAATCTTGAAAAATAATAAATTTTTGTAAAATTCTCAAACTCATTATTCTAGTGTCAAATGAGCCATTCATGTCAACTTTTTGTACTGTATTATTATATTTGAAGAATTTTCAATAACATATTTAATAATTTTAACGTTGTTCAAAAAACATAATCTGCCCTTGCAGCTTGCTCAGATTTTCCGAATAAATTAATGTTTTTAATCGATTCTTACTTTGAATTCCGGTTTTGTACTTTAAATCCTCGACATTCTTGAAATACCTAATCTGATCAAAGAACAAATTGAAGGTCAGTTCCACCACTGGCTCCTTCTATCTTGCTAATAGTTTGATGGTTTGACAAAGCTTTTTATTTGAGACTAAAAATTTTGTTAAAAATTCCACAATATCGCCACTCATAAGCTATTGCTTTTTTCAAATGGCGCCCGGGAGCGAGACGCCTAATTGAATCTTAGAATCAATATATACAAGTCTTAAACAACTCAAGATTTTTTCTTTTTTATAAAATCCTATGCTGAATAACTACTTTCATGTATCGCAAATAAATTTTGCCAAACATAATTACCTACTCTGAAGTCTTTTAAATCTCTATATAAAAATACTCCTCTTAAATGGATTTCTAAATAAATTATTTACAAATATACGAAAGGAACCCAAGTTCTTATCCCAAACGTTAATATTTAAGTACGCCTTGAAAATAATAATACTCTTACCTTCTAATGGCTTCTTTCCCCTAAATATATGACCAAATATCGCCATCTTCTATCCTAAAAGCTTTTAGGTTGAGCCCATAACACCCTATTTGTTTGTAAAATGTAACCATAAACTCTGGCCGTCTATATAATGTTGTCCTATCCATAAATGCACTTAATTACAAGTCCATTGAAAATAGCTACATATTAAATGAGTTTGTAATATCTGCAGTTAAGGGTTCTAGTGGTTTCTGGTTGGTGGATGGGTTCGATAGGTGGGTGAGGTTGATGGCTGTCCAGGACACATCCATGATATCCGCATGGAGGGATAAATCAACACAAACACAATCATACAAATATCAAACATTTACATCGACCATTCAAGAGAGTAGTTAATTAAATCTATCCCTGATTGCGAATAAATAAAAATATCAACATCATCAGCAACAACAGAGCAACAAAAATAATAACAACAAAAACAACAACAACTTCAAACCCACATCACACATATCACAGAAACATTCCACAATATTATTGCGTATCTGTATCTTCTCTATAGAATGTCTGTCTACTTGTACATTTATATAGGAACTTGGAGCTGTTGGGTGCTCCACTTGACGGATGATGATGATGTAGGGGCATGGTGGTTGATATTATGGATGGATGAGTGTTGACTTTTTCATAGTTTTATCAGAGAATTTAACTCGACTGGCAATCAAATAACAAACAGTAATTTGTTCGGCCGCTATCTGGGGAAACAGAACAGTATAAGCCAGTGCCTATAATAGAGTCCAGATTCATTGGTCTGTCCAAGAGTGTCCATGTGTGTTGTGTCTGTTGACAATACAACATGAACTGCAAAATTAAATTCACTTGCACGATCATGTGTAAATATTAAATATATCCCCACTATATTGTATTATTTACAATAAACAGAAGTTAATAGCTGGGGTGGATTATAATTAAATGGCGCCCGGGAGATGAACACACATTGACTTGTACGGATGAATGGCAAAATACGTTTAACTAGATCTTTTAGATGAAATTTCTATAATGTTTTCGTTCGTGTGTACCTACTTACTCTTTTTAAATGGCGCCCGGGAGATGTACAGAAAGTTACGTAGTCATCGATTCATACAAAGTGACATAGGATTCAAATATTCTTAAAGCCAATGAAAGGCAAGAAACATTTTAATTGATCGTGCTAAGCTTTTGTTGTTTTTGATCTGTTACTTATTTAAAATGGTGCCCGAGAAGTGCACGCAAAGTGACATCTGATTCTATTTATAAAATGTAAACTAGGAATCGTGCATTATCTAAATGACTATGAAATGTAAGACACTATCAACCCTATTTTGTTAAGATTTTTTTTTGGTTTGAGCTGTTACTCATTTTAAATGGCGCCCAGGAGATGTACAGAATGTTTTAAATGGCGCCCGGGAGATGTACCGGTGCCTTTTTCTCTAACTCTTTCATGCATCCGGCCTTTATCTCCTACTTTTTTGAAAGTATCTTCCTTATCATCAACCCCGATAACGAGCAAATAGTAGAAATATGTCCGCATCTTGATAAATAAAATATATATAAACAAACAAGTTGAATAAAAAAAAAAAAAACATTCATACTCCAACCAACAAGTCGTCCGCATATCCATAGAGAGCGTCACATTAAATATTAAAGACGATGTTCTGTGATGGAAACAAGAAGTCAAGGCACGATTGGAAGTAACTGCCAATCATTAGGTTGAGCGCAGAGTATGAAAGTATATAAAATGGCGAATTAAATAAGAGCAAAGGAGCACGCATCGAACGCACATATGGTGCCAATTTAAGTCAAGTCTACAAGTTGTTATGGGAATTATTATTTTGCCGCATTTTTTTTTGTGTTCTTGTATCGCATTTCATTGGGTTTTTTGTTTTTTCAATCGATTGAGGAATTCCACGCACCTTTTAATACACATTGTGGAAGCTATTTAATGTTTAAATAACCGCAATCGATTCGAATAACGATGTTTTTGCAAAGAATCATCAAAATCGACTAAAGAATCAAACTGTTTGGAATTAATAATACGAATTATTGGATAGGAAAAAGGTCTTTAAATTGTTTCGCCTTAGATTTTCCACAATAGCTAGTGATAATTTTTGAGTTTATTAGAGATTTTAATTTGTTGTGTCTAGATTTTGTGTCTGTGATTTTTTCACAACCAAAAATGTCTAATACATCGCTTTTACATCAAAAACTATGTCAAAACAGTTAATATCTCGCTTTTATCTCAAAACTGGGAAGACTTTGTGATTAAAAAGATATCAGATTGTTTTGGAGATATTCGAGATTTGTTTTTAGGTAATATGTAGCTCTTTTCGACACGTGCAATTTCATTCTTGTATGAAGATATTTGGGAGTGTTACAAACCAACACAAAGTAATATCTCGGTTGCACTTCAAATGCGTTTGATAGCTTGAAGAAATAGATATTGACCTGTGTTCTGTGGGTCTTTTATAGGCCTTTATATGATCTCCCTATGTGCTAACTGACGGCTTTGTTTAAGTCGTAATAGACCATAAGTTAGGATTTATTCATATAACATTTAACGAATATCTTGGAGATATTAATCTTATAATCTTTCACTAGACGTATATTTCCATACCGTCACAAAGGAGGATGCTCAGAATACAATAAATAACTAATAACATGTTTTTGCTTCTGACAATAGCCTTATGTAATCTGAAAACTTGAGGTTTTAACTTTGTATGTTTTAGTAATTTGCATCTCTTCAAAGTTAAGATTACAACAATATTTATTTCCAATCCGTTTGAGGAGTGTGAAGGAGATATTGACATCTTGTATTCCTAGAATTTTTTCTACCATTGTTATTTTGATAACAAATTTAGAACATTACTTCAAAACGCTTAGTCTCTCTTGGAGATATTAAATATACTGTATTTAATTTACTGTACGGAATTGGAGATATTGAACATTTTAATCCTTTGGAGACATCTTTCATTAGATTTTTAATGCTCTGCTAGATACCAAAAAGGAGATATTGAACTTTTGTTCCAAAAACTGTTAAAGGCTTACCTTAAAACATAATTTTGATCTAAGCACAGCACCCTTGGTTCGACCATATTAAAGTATTAATAGTTTAAAACGCTATGAAGTTATGCTTGGAGATATTGAACTTTTTCGATGTGAAACATACATACATGTCGAGTCGATAACACATTGCGGTTTAATTAACTTAAGTTATAAAAATAGTTTTTTTGTGCTTTCAAAACAATTTCAACGAGTTGCTTTTGGAGATATTGAAATGGAATCGTATTAACCCTGACAAAACTTATATGCATTTCAATAAAACATATTATATTGATCGGTTTTTTGATTGGATCTGTATAGAATTGGTGATATTGAACTTTTTGTGCTAAAGAAATGTGTATCGAAGCAAGACCAGAGCAGGGAACTTTGATCATTAACAAGATCTAATATCTCTCTTTATTTTTACACACTCTGTAGGAGATATTGAACTTTTTCTTTTAACTGTGTAAGGTTTAGGTAAGACCATCATTTTCATTTAACCGTTAGGATCTTGGTTAGCCCACAAACGCAAATACCTCTATTTATTCTATTCAAAACGCCCTTGAAAAATGTTTATTAGAAAAGATAATTGCAACAAGACCCTTAAATAAATCACAATATCTAATATCTCGCTTTAAGTTTAATGTTGGAGATATTAAAGAATAAACTATCGAATCGTGGAGAAAGATACACACTTAGAGCCTTGGACCGATTACAATAGCTAATACCTTGCCTTTACCTTAAAACGGTCTAGAAGACTTAAAATTCCACTTTCCTCGACGGTTCTAATAATGATGAAAAAAAATCGGAAAAATCTTAACCTATTTTTGAGTTGACAGCATTTTGAAGTACAATTATTCAAATCTTTATTTTACAGCTTCAATATTTACCCTATTTCTTATTTGGATTTTTAAAAATAAAAAAAAATCACTATTCGTAAGCTTATTTATAAATTCTTTAGCGGAAAAGCCAAAAAAATACAATAATCTGATTTATTTGATGCTACTTTTATATGCCGCCATTCTTAAGAACCAGCATACACCACTTTAACCACCCTCATGTGGTCGTGTCGTGGTCGTGGCCGATTGCTAGTGACTATAATCCCCCCATCACAATATTAATCTCTAAATTATTACTTAAAATAAGCTCCTTTGATTCAAGCAGAGACCCAGACCCTGCCATATTGTGTTCTTCTCACTGTACGCTGGCCATCCGCCTTGTCGTCTTTTATATACGCGCCAACTTATAAGGACCGTCTAAAAGTATGCGTATGAACTTGTTCCCTCCGATAGGGATTTGCTTAATTAATAAATAACCACATTGATTGGATTTATTCGATAAATCATCAGATTGAGGCTTTCCACTTAGGATCTCGTTAGATACACATTTGTATTATAATTTAACGTTAGATTATTATTATGCTCCAAAGTTGGGGCAAGAAAGAAAAAAAAAAAAAAGGTGCCTGGAAAAGTTTTTCATGTGAAAACTTTTCTATAAAGACTGATGATGACGGCGATGATGCCCAAAGTGAAACATTACTTTATTATTTATGCATAAAGCCAATCGATGAGATTGGCTTGACTTTATTGAAGCACTCTTCTTACTTATCGATTTCTTCTTTAACTGATAAGAATGTGTCATCTTTGGAACTTAAATACCGAAAAGGTTAGTGCCTGTAGAATGACCGATAAGAGTTTAAGAATGTGTTGTCTAACCACAAAAAAAACCTTTGAGAAGTATTGCCATATAATAGTTTTGTGCGGTTGAATGGTATAAACCTATAAATATATACTGAATTTTAGCCAGATTTTGTATCTAAATAGTAATTGGTATAAACTGGTATAAATTTCACAAAGAAAAAAATATCGATACTATGCTGATTTGAATTGGTATTTATTTAATTTGAATTTATTTATCTAATTTGAATGGTCTAATTATTGAATTTGATATTTATTTAATTGGAATGGTCTAAAACAGACGAAGACATTAAAATTCTTTGTATTTAATCAATTCATGAGTGTTAAAAATAAGTCAAATTGGGCATAAGGAGTGCCGCTACTTGACTGTTATAAATTTAAAAATAAACTTAATTTTATTTAATTTTATATAATAATTGAATTTCTAAGGCAAATAAACTCAATAAATCCTAATTTTAATTGGTATAAACTAATCTTATGGGCAAACATATTTAAATGCATGAACATCTATTCTGTAAATATTAGCCGAAGCACCAAACATATTTTACTTTATATTTTGCTGATTGGAATAAATCGGTTTTCTTTTAAGGTTTTAAATAATACAAAAGGAATTTCTGATTGGTATAAATTATTCGATTGCTTATATTCAACGAACTTGATGTTGGTTTAGAATGAAATTTCACTTAGTGAACTCTGGTTTAGTACTTTAATATGATAATATCACATAAACAATTGTCTTTTAATAATTAAATCTCTGATTGGTATAAATTAGACGATATAGCTACTAGTCCAAACAAACCCGATACTATACTGAACGAACTCGAGTTCGTTCTTATTTTCCGATTCATCAAATTATTTTGTTTTTGAAAAAAAACATACTCGTACCTATCTTCTACCCATTTTGAAAAAGTCAATTGGTATAAATATTTTTAACCTAAAAAGGAAAAGGAGAATTGCATTAAAGTAGAGTGCAAATAAATATTTTTAATTTTTTATTTTTTTTTTAATTGCAATAAAATAAACACACAATGGCAACACTGTAGTTAAATTCTTTGTTTTTTTTTTTTATAAATTCCCAATGCAGAAACAACACGACGGACGACGAGAAATCAAGTAACATATCATTTCTCACCGATAAAATTGTTTTATTTTATCTCTGATGTTTGTCCGTCCTTCTTTCGTCGATTTTATTTATTTAAACGATTGACAATTTAATTCCTCTTGTACACTTCGGGCCGGCTTCGCCCTCAATCAATCATTTGAAGCCTTTTTTTCACCCGCAAATACACACACACACACACATCTTTATTTCTATATGGATCACACTCTGCTGGATGTTATGCTGGCATGGCTGACGATGGCGACTAGTAGATATAAATAGTTGGTAAAAGGGTAGATGGACTGTTCAACCAACCGACAAACCATGTCGTCCGTCCGTTTGCTATCTAGAATGTGAAAGTCAATTGAGTTGTTTATTGGGTGAGATACTCGTATAAGGGAGTAAAGGAAGGGCTCAAGTAAAACAAAATCCGAATGAAATAAATAAAAACGAAAAAAAAAATGACGAAAGATGCAAAGGGCGATAGTGATGTGATAGGTGATAGCAGGAATTAAGGTATTTGGCGCGACTGTCAAATTGACCCAACACAAAAAAAAAAAAAAACAATCGACTTTTGAGATAGTTATCGGTTCGATAACCGACACTTAAGTGAAAAAAATTATTGTTTAATTTGTCGATAAGCTCAATAGACCAAGAATTAGGGCATATTCGATAAGAATACCATACCTTAGGGTATTTGTTTGAGGTGGCGCAATAAAATAGCTGTGCAACAGGATATAGAATAGTTCAGGAGAATGAACTGAACTAAATTCAATATTGATATTATTTGTGAAACTCAAAGAAAAGCCATCAAAAACAAAAAAAAAACAAATATCTCCAATAGTAAAATCATTAGAGTTTAAAAATAGTGCTATTGTACTCATTTCAGTAGCCTCTTTAGGCTATCACTTTCACCAAACTTTGAGTTTTCCAAAGGTCAATAAAATTGATAAAATAAAATGGTTAATATCTCCAACTTCGATTAGGTTTTTTTAGATTATTTCTTAACAAAGGCGAGGTATTAGTGATATAACTCATAATACTGGCAAATGAAATCAAACTTGTTTTGTCTGAGATTGGTTCTTGATTATATTTGAATTTGCTGATCTCAAACGTCTAAGAGCTCATGTTTTTGAGATAGTAGAATCTCATAAAATATTTTTTCGGCATTTTATAAGTAGGTACTTACCTTGCCTTGCTGTACAATGAAAATGTTCAATGTCTTATAAAGTGACTTCAGAAGCAGATTTTTTGTTTATTGTAAGTAAGCCAAGAGTTTCCCTTTTCGTAGTTTTGAAATCAAAATCAAAGTAACTTACAGTTTCTTAGAAAAAAAAATTAATATCTCAAAAGCTTTCACAAGATTGGAAGTTGTATATAAGATGCTTTTGGTAACCAAATGAGACTATCGTTCAATATCTCCAACTCCAAGCCCGAAAAATACCCTTTGGAGCAATAAATAATAATCTTACTGTCTCTTCTCTCTTCCTGATAGTTCTAAAAACTTTGGTGTACCTAAGTAATATTAAAATATACGTTTTATAAGATATCATTAAGTTCAAATTGCAAAAAAAGTCAATATCTCCAAATCGTTTAAAGCATTTCGAAAAGCTAAATCGCGAAAAGATCCACATTACTCTAGCAAAAATGTTCAATATCTCCATTTTTGTGCAAATCCTATTCAAGTTAGTGTAAAAGTATTTACTTCAAGTTCCTTGGGGCAATCCGTTGGCCTTGTTATGATATTATTAGAGTCAAAATTTACATTGAAAAACATTAAAATTCAATGTCTCCAAAAGTAAAAACTAGATATTTGAAGCTATTGCTATCGATTGTTTCAATGTGTTTCCTTTTATATTTAAATTTACATTTCAAATAGATCCAATCGATTCGTAAATAACGGTTGAGTTATTCAATGTTTGATATCTCCAGCTAAAAGCGAGCGAGGTATAAGATATTGTAAGCCACACAAGGCTCAAGCTAAAGTTATGTTTTCTAAAAAACTTAAGTTTTCACAGAATCCCATCAGAATCATTCAAAAAATATTTGATCTTTTTAATTTGAAGTTTTCCAAAGTCTTTTAAAGTAAAACCGAGATATTAGGATTTGTGAGTTATCCAAGGCTTTTGACGTGTATCTTTTTTTCTGTTTAAATGAAGACTCAAAATACCAAATGATACGTAAATAAACGGTTCAAACGGTAATATCTTTAACTCCAAGCTTTAAGCGAGATATTAACTATACTGAGTGATCCGATTGTCTTCCTGACATTATTTGAATAATAAGATGAAGATCTTTAATGTATGGCCAAATTTACTTAGTCAACGATTCAATATCTCCAATATTTTGAGAATCTTAACGTTAGAAGAAGCTGTCAGACCAACTTTAATCGCCTTTATAAAATATCTAACACTACTGCTCCTATTTTTGTCTTCAATGAAGTAAATCTTAACAGAATAAAATTGTTTGCTAAATAAATAAAAAAAATCAGCAACCACGTACATAAACTTAATGTTCAACAATTCACTTCCGCTACATCATCAACGGAAATTGACATCTCAAATCAAGGAAGTAAAACATCTTTATTGTCAGTTAAGCACAAAGAAGAAATCGAGGAACTTCTAGCATTGTGTATATTATTTGGCGCCGATATCAATACTTTTTTTTTTTTGTTTTCCATCCCACCCGCATAAACCAAACATTTTACTGAATAATATTTCCAAAAATAATAACAGAAACAAAAAAAAACAAATCAAAAATCATTTTGCATATCAATCGAATTGAAAACAGGCAGCATAACACAAATCATTTGCATCACACGTTTTCATAACAAAACGTTTTCAGTTGTAAAACAATAATTTTGTTTAGTCTACCGCAGCATTGCCACCATGTAGTGGATACAAATTTATAATAATGTGCGTTGTAGAACTGTGTAACTGTAAACATAGAAGTATTTTGCCCCTTCTTCGCCGACTCGTTACAAACGTCACAAACTCACAAAACGCAAATAAATCGAATTAAACCGATTAGACTTCAGCGATAGAGAACGAGAGACTCAGACTAAGCATAAAATCTAACCAATGAACTTGTGTGTTCGATTTCGATATATTTTGATTCGATATACAAAATTCAGTGAATCGAATCATGAAACATCACAGTCGCAGCTAAATAGCAGCCGCAACATCAAAAGCATAGCAGAGCTTGAGATTTGAACCAAACGAAGGCAAACGCATCTGCAAGTTTGTGTAAATAATTCATTCAGTCAATCGATTTTATAGTCTCGCGGTGCCATGCCGGTGTGATGCGATGTTTCGGGATTATTTGCACCGTTTTTTGGTTGTTTCTCTTGATGCTTTGAACTTTGATTGCCTCTCTAATGCTCTCATCTGGAGGTGTATCCGCTTGAGATTGCTGTGTTTTACACTTTTCGTTCAGGACCAGGAGGGGGTTTGCTCTTAAAACAATTTAGTTTCATTTTCCGCTTTATGAAGCAGATCACAGACTTTTGGTTTGCTTATCCACTACGATTGCCATGATGCCGACGAAAAAGAAGAAGAAGAAATCGCCCTTTTCTGACCAAAGACAAATAAATAAATAAAAATAGAAAAAAATAGAAAAAAAAACGGGAAAGGCAAATAGTACATCCTGGCTGGAGTGTACAAAACACACAGAGAAAAGATGTTTGGCAAGGATTTTACCGCAAATCCCACTCCAAGGGCTCTCCTCAAGGAATAGCCCTAGACAAAACCACTAAGTCGGGGGGTGTGAGTGGGTTTGTGTACTGTGTAAAGGCATTTCCCCTTTCATAACACAGAGGAGAGTTTGGGGGAGGTGAACTGCTTTCGATTTCTTCCGCCTGAAATCACCGCTCTTGAAAAAATATAAAAGTAAAAAAAAAAAAAAAAACAGAAAACATATCCAGCCTTCTTTGGTGTCTCTGACCCTCTTTACATATTAAATAATCACTGGGACACTTAGGGATGTGTATTTGTTTTATAGAAAAATTATACTTTCTAACTTTAAAATACTCTGAAATTGTTTGGAATTACAATTCGCTTATTTTACTGCTTTAAATTACTAAGATAAATCAATCAGTTCCCTTCTAGTATTTGTGAAAAATCATTTTCCTCAGAAGCTAACGGAAATATTATGTGATATGCACCATAGACATGCGTAATTCTTCTCGGAGCAATCCGTTAATACTTACCGGAATAATTAGTGATTATACAGAGGCAGCTTATTATATTTACCACAGCAATCCGTGATAATTGCTGATTAAGTCTGTGATACTTGCCGCAGTAAGTAACCCGTGATTAAAGCAGTTCCTTGATATAAACTGTCAAAAATGCGTGACACTTAAGGGCATTATCTTTGAAATATACTCGGACCTTAGTATTTTTTGATAGTAACTGGCATAAATCTTGATACTTACCAGTGTAATCCGTGAAACCGCATATTTAACCAAGATATAAATTGTTAAAGTCCCTCTTACATGAGTATCAATAATATCTTCCGCCGGAACAGCTCATGATATTATCCTGAGTGGTTATTGATCTTTACAAGAATTTTTCGTAATAAATATGTATTGATTGGATTAACCCGAGATACCGAGGGACTTGTGATACTTGCAAAAGAAATCTGTGATACTTAACAGAGTAATCATTAATAAAATATTTGTAGTAATATTTGAGCTAACTAGTGTAATCCGTGATATATTTCCATGAAACTTATTTGAGTAATATGTGATAGTGATACTCTCCAGCGTAATCCGTGCTACTTGCCAGCCTAATTCGTAATACTTTACAGAACAAGTTATTGAAGTAATCCTTGCTTTAATATTTCTTGACATTAACTTGGGTAATCCTTGATACTTACCAAAGTAATTCGTGATACTGCGTATTTAATCATAATATAAATCACTTAAATCGCTGTTACTCACAAAAATATCCATGGTTTCTACCACCGGAACAGGTAATGATATTATCCTGAGTAATGAGTGATCTTTACCAGATAATTCCGTGATAAATATGTTCTTAATTGCGTAACCCGAACAAAACTTACTGGAACAATTCGTTATACATGCTGAACTAATACGTGATCCTTAACAAATTAATCAATGATAAAATATCCGTATCAATATTTGAACTAACTAAAGTAATCTGTGATATTTATCAGAGCATCTCGTTATATTTCCCTGAGTAATCCGTGATCCGTACCGGTGAAACGAGATACACACGGTAGCAATTCGTGATATTTTCCAGAGTAATTTGTGATACTTAACAGAGTGTAATCATTGATAAATATTTTCGTAGAAATACTTGAAATAACTAGCTATCAGAGCAACTCGTGATATTTTCCCGAGTAAGCAATACTTATAGTATTAGTCTATGATAATCTCTGTGACAAACTGTCATACCTGCCACCTAAATCCTGAATTTGCCAGCGTAATCCGTGATACTTACTGGTGCAATCTGTGATACTGACTGGAGCAATTAATGATATCTATCAATAGTAATCTTCGATATGAACCGTAAGAATCTGTGATACTTAACAGAATACTCCGTAGTACTTCCTAAGATATATATGATACGTACCGATGATAACTGTGATATTTACTAAGGAAATTCGTGATATACATCGGAGCAATCCGTGATACTTACTGGAGTAATTCTAGATATAATCTGTTAAAATGCATTATACTTAAGGGCGTAATCTTAAACATATACTGGGACATTTCTTGATATTAAAAGGGGTACAGTGGTACTGCGTATTTAATCATGACATACTGAAATTCCTGTTACTTACCTGAGTATCCATGGGATCTACCAGCACAACAGCTCATGATATTTCTCTGAGTAATCCGTTATCTTTACCGGATTATTCCGTGATAAAAATATACTTACTGGAGTAACTCGAGATAAGTACCGGAACAAATCGTTATACTTGCATGAGTACTCCGTGATTTTTAACAAAATTATCATTAATAAAATATCTGTAGCAATATTTGAGCTACCTAGAGTAAAAAATTCTGTGATAGATATCAGAGCAGGCCATGATATTTCCCCGAACAAATTGTTATACTTGTCGGAATAATCTGTGATAGCCTTCTGTAGCAGTCTTTGATACTTGGCGGCGTAGTCCGTGATACTTGCCAGCGTAATCCGTAACACTTCCAGTATATTATGTGATACTGACCAGAGCAATCCATGATACCTATCAGAGTAATCCTCGATATAAACTATAAAAATTCGAGATACATAAAATAGTATTCCGTAAAACTTGCTGAGATATTTGTGATACGTACCGAAGATACCAAGGAAATTCGTGATATACAGAGAAGTAATCCGTGATACTTACTTAACTTCCTTCCAATTGCTAGTTGCAGGAATACAAAATATTATTCGATAGAATTTGATCAATTTCTTGCGACCTAAATACTTCTGTAAACCCCATTGCGACTGATAATTCCATCTTTCTCATATTCATTGCATGCGATGTTGCACGCTGATGATGTTTAAGTTTTTTTCCTTCCCCTCTGTTTTATACAAGCCCAAGACTTTAACATTGAAAATCTAGAAAAGGGAGCTTTCAAGCCTCTTTTCTCATCCTTCTCATAATTTTTCGGGGTGGTGGTATTTTATACACACAGTTTGTTGTATTTTTTTTTTTCTTTAACTTTTTTATTTTTTTTTTGTAAATCTGCCTCAGATGTTATTTGGTTTTAATTTTAATGGTGAACACTCCAGCCATGGAGTCATAAATTTCTGGAGACACAGGCATTTGCTCCTCTTGTGTGTCTACGGAGCGATTATTTATGCTTATGTATCTTCAATGACTTGCTTCTCTCTGGATTCTCCACTTTATACTAGGTCTGTTTCTCTATTTGTACCTATCCGTGTCGGTTGTTATGTGAAAATGTTTTTTCAGATACCGATGGCAAATTGCATCGTGTCGTAGCATCTTCTAACAAGGGAGAGAGTGAAGATACCTACAACAATTTTTGGAGAAGATGCATAACCGACCCTACAATTTATAGAAACTCTTGCTGGGAACTGGGAGGGATAGGGAAGGGGGGAGATGTTGCAATGCAGCAACAGAACAGCAGCAGGTTGCATCCGAGAGAATACGTAATTAAGTCAATAATTCTTCGTCTGATTATTAGTTTCCAGAACGTGCCTTTGGCGACATTTTATTTGAATGTTGATATTCCATAGCTTCCATCACACTTATCTTGTACCTAAACCTCCTGGCTTCAGAGGCTGCATAGTTTATTTAAAGTTTTTGAATTTTTTTTCATTTTTTTTACAAAATAGTAAGTCTCTCAAGAGGACTTGAAAAAAATCAAAAAAAAAAAAACAAAAATTCTTGGTTAGAAATAAATCTTTTATTTTTTGTTTCATTAAATTAATGAGATTCTAGAAAATGTATATTCATTACTTTTATTTTGTAACGACAAAATGGTCGGTTTAGCAACAAGAAGACAAAAAATCCATTAAACAAATTACGCGAGGTTGAGTTATTTCATACCTAACGAGAATTATTTGCTAAATTAAAAAATAAATTCCACGGAAAAGTGCTTTCAATTTTCTCCCATTTCCCTACGAGCATATAGAAGATCAACTTGTAGAAGACATAAAAAAAATTTTATATAAAATAGAAAATTTACGGAGATGTAGCAACATTATCAGTAAAAGTTTTTCAGTTTTTTTTTTTTTTTTAAATTAGCTTCGCTGGTTTAATTTTTTGTTCTGAGGGAAAAATTATCGAGGTGGAAAATGTTAAAAGTATTTAAATGAGGGTTGAAAATATGTGTAATTTTTAATGGTTTTTTATGCCGTAAACAAGTAGAGGGGGGTGTGTGTTTTGTGTGTGTTTATATGAATACGGATGATGGAGAGAGAGAGAGAGCAAGATAAAAATAATAATAAAAATTAATGCGGTTGAAATATTATACTTGATAATGCAAAAAAAAATAGAAGGTAATGGAAGATAGAAAGATAATTGTTTAAAGGAAATATTTGCATAGAATCAGAATGATGTTTTTTTTTTAATTTTTTTGTTCGTCTATTTGATTCAACTTTTTAATTTCTTAGCTGGAGTTTTTTTTTTCAAGTACCTACGTTAATTATGATAGCTCTCATAGAACTAGTCGTTAGTAAACCGTAACTTTAAAGCAATTCTATAAGTTGAAAATGTTTTCGGAACATTTTACTGATTTATTTTTTTTTTTTGCTGCAAAACAATAAAAAATAACGCAACATGCACAACACATATGGTTAAGATAAAAAAAAATCGTAGTATAAGTACCGGTAACAAAAAAAATACGTCCCTTATTTTGGCGGAATCAAAAAATTTGAATCTCAGTAATTGGAGCTAATTAAATGCTAATTTGTTGCGCAAACCAAAAACTTGTAGTTCGCATGGTTTTTAAGTTATTGAATTTTCCGCTAAAATAAGTCTGAAGTTTCCGGACAAATTCTTAAATAATTAAAAAAAAATAATTTTGGTTGGCATCCAAATTTGTAGCTTTTTAAATGCTTTTAAGTAGCATAAACTTCGTTTTTGTAACTACAATATTTTTTTAGTTATTTGAAATTCCGCTAAAATAAGACTGAAGTTAGCGGACGAAAGTAGGAAATTTATTATTTTTTCTATGTCCGAAATTGTAGCTTTTAAAATGCAAATTTGTTGCGCAAAAAATAATTTTGTAGCTACCATGGGTCATTTCCAATTCCAATTTTCAATTTTAAAATTGTACTTCCGGTCTGCTGAAGAAAATTTAAATAAATGGCTTTTTTGGAATTTTTTTTGCCGATAATTGTTGCTTTTTAAATAAAAACATTCGTAATCTTCTTGTTAAGGAGAGGAAAATACAATCATGTCTTTTAAGTGCGCAATTCTTTCCTTTACCCCCACTGGAAAAATCTTACCTCAACCTGAGCCTCGGAAGTGGTGTGACTCTTTACAACGTCTGGCAGAATAGTTTGATAGTTCAATACTGTATGTGTCTGTTTTGTTTGTTTCGATTTGCTGAAACAGCTGAAGAAGATGTCCCTTTCCTCAAGACGATCTTACTAATCTTAGGGATAGGAAGCTCCTTCAACTTACTGACATTGGTGTTCACCGTTGGAGTGGCAATCGCCGCCGATAGTTACTGCTCCTTCGATAAACACATTCGGTATTTGGTCGTTTTTGTTCGTTCTATCATTGTCGTCCTGAATCATTATTATGTCGATTGACTGGTGTTTGAGGCGATTTCCAACTTCGGGATCGACCGGTTGATAAAGATCAGGAATTATCAATTAATATTGTGGTGTTGATACATTTTAGCAGGTTATTGCTTAGAATCTTAAAGAGTTATTCAAGGTCGTTGAAGAAGTGCCTTCCTAGTAGCTTTCTTCTCAGACGAAACAGCGTAGGGCAGTGACAAAGATAAAGCGAGGTATGATCATGTATCTGCTTGTCACTCATCCCAGTCGGTTGTGCCCAGTGGTGATCCCTACGAAGAGAGAAAGAGCGAGAGAGAGAGATTTTTTTTTTTGCAGATAAATGAATGATGTCGGTCTTTTGCTTATTAAAGCTATGCCATAATTACCTAACACAGGGAGAATCAGATTGTCTATTAGGGCCCTAAGAAGTTCACACAAAACGCTTACTAAGACCTAATTAGCGAATCACATTCCGAAAAGTAATACCATTTATAGTTGGCAGAGAGAAGGCCTAATAAATTAACAAAAAGGTAACCGCCTCATTACCCTGGAAGATCAAAACCTTCAGCAAATGCCTTTGAATAAGATTGTTCGTCATCCGATTTCTACCAATTTTTAAGATAAAATATTATCTCTCCCGAAAAATCAAAAATCAAATGAGTTTTTTTTATTATTTGAACTCAAAAAAAATATTTTTACCTTGGCGCTTGGCTACTGAATTTAGTGCCGAAATGAATTTCTCTGAATACATCAGCATAATCTTAATCTTTAGCTCACTTATGATTGCCATTATTTTTTTCCTTAATTTTTTTTTCTCTTCTTCTCTTTTTAGGTGAGTGACCCGTTTATTTGTGTTTACCCTAACTTATCGTCCCGCAATTTGCCACTTCAGTAGTAAGTTTTTTCTTGAAATTAAGTTGTCCTCGGCATTATTTCAGCCACTGCACTGTTTAGACAGACAATCAAGATATTCCGCATTACCACCACTACCGCACCGCGTCGGTCGTCGTCGTCGCGTCACATCGTCCCGTACAGTCGGTCGACCGTCAAAGTAATATTTTCTCTGGAAATGCATTCGTCTGCATCATCATAAAACTTCCTTATAGAATTCTTTGCCTTTTGGCTTTGGAGGATTTTGGCTTCGACTTCTGCTTCGGCTTCGGCTAGTCAAGCACTCACCATAACCATTAAATATCCAATAAGCTTGTCAAATATTTGTCTTTGAAGGAAAACTTTTTGCGCTTCGTCGCCGTCCGACACGTCGCGTCGTCATTGGTCGTCATCATTGCTGCCATAATCTGTTCTGTTGGTAGCCTTGGGTCATAGTATATAGCCTCGTTGGACAATTAAAACAGTAAAGACTGATGAAGTTGTAGATGTTCTTGATGATGGAGGATGGCGTCTTCTAACCGTTGCCGCCACCGTCACCGTCACTGTCATCAGCGTCACACGTATTTTCTCTGGGTTCTAAAATATATAATTGCGCCCAGTGATGCGCGACATTATTGGTGCTTTGCGAGGATTTTTATGACTTTTTTCCTACAAAATAAAGTAAAAATAAAACACCAACAACTGAGAAAATGGCAAATAAAAGCTAAAACTGTTACAAACCTACACTGGCTATCACGCAGAGTGCTTTAAGTTATACGTATAGACGCGTGAGGTTTTCATATCACAGTTTTTATCCCCAAATGTTGCCAGGAACGTTCATCTTTTTTATAGAGCTGTATCTTTCTAGATGAACACGATTTTGTTGTCCTAGCAATGTGCCATTCCGCATTGAATCGGTTGAATAAAATAGACAAAAAAAGACGAAGAGGGGAGGGGTTGTGATGTGCTATTATCATTTGGGGGTGGGTTATATTAGAGCACAAACACACCATTAAGGTCGTTTTGAGAAGAAGCATTTCACATGGTTCTTTCCCATTAAACTGATGGTACACACACTAAAAATGGAAGTTAGCTTGGCCTTCTTCTTTACATTTATACCAGAGAGAAGAGATAATATAAATGCCAAGAGGCTCTGCGTTAGGAAATAGGTACAAGAAGAGTGCTTTTCTTGCCTTGCCCTGCCTGCTTGCTGGCACATAAGGAAAGCTTCTTCAGTTCTCTGGGATGTTATATGAAATGGATTTTTTTGTTGTCAAATTTAATAGCTATTCGAAAAGGCGGATGTTCTTGAATTGGCAGAAAAGAAAATATAAGAATAAAAAAAAATCTATTTATACTCAGAGATTTTTTTTTTTGAATATCAAATAGAAAAGACAGACATTAAAATATACATATAAAGCCTTTAACTTTGTATGTTGGAGATTATCATAAAAATTTAACTACAAACTGCCGTGTTTATCATCCTTTTTTCGTGAGGTTTTTTTTGATTTTTTTTTATTTTTTGAAGAAGAAGAAAAAGGATTACACGAAAATAAATTATAATAAAATATTTTAAATCTACATAATGTTTGCTTGGGTGATTTTGAAAATCCATTGATGTCACAGCATTTTATAGGAAAAAAATAATAAAATATAGAATTTGTCCCTGAAAATACCAGCCAAAAAATTTACTAATAAAATCAATATTTGGAGAAATATTCGTATCAACAATTTAACAAGGAACATTTTCACTGGTATGTTGAAAATTATCAATTCTTATAAAATTTCAATTTAGTTATTGCATAAACCAGGCATTAGCTATAATTAACACCGGATACATACTATTCAAAAATTAAAAGTAGTGGACCTAGATCGCTCTGTTGAGGTATACCTACTGTACAAGTAAAAACATTATAATAGTCCATTATTGTGTCACTTAGCTTGAATTACAAATTTTGTACAAAATTAATTGGTTGCTAAGTAAATTATGGTATCCGCAATAGTTAAAAATAAAGTTTCAATTTTATTATGTAACATAATAAAACCTTTCATGTTTCTCATTGAAAATTGCATGTTACATTGCATAAATATTTTTTTCCTGGTAATGTTTCCTCTTTGGCAATTCCTCGAAACTTATTGTAATTAGAAATATACATTTTGCAGCAAGGGAATTCAGCTGTAAATTCATTTGGATTTCTTGTTCTCTGAGAATTAATTTCGTATCTGGAATATATAACCGATAGTTGAACGAATTTCGAAAAAAAAAAAATAAAACTAATTTCCTTGCAGCTTTCCAGTATCCGTTGACTTTTTGTAGGTAGCTGCACTCATACACAATGTATTTTAAAATGTTAAATGTTCTAGTTTAATGAACAACGAAACTGAGAAAAACAAACACATTATCAAGTACAAATACAAAAATTTGGCATATCATATGCATTCAAACAAATTGACGTATCTGCATTTTGAGCATATTGAAACAAATTTTTAAGATTACCTACTAGGCAAAATTTTCCTCAATAATCTTGAAGTCTTGCTAAAAAATGAGAAGAATCATTATTTCTTATTTAAATACAAGTTTTTCGAATAAATATGCCTGAATGTAGTTACAGTGACAAAATATCAATTTTTTATTCATTTAACGTACAGATGGCGCTACAAATGGTCTTTCAGGAATGTCATAAAATTGGTTTACCGTTGCATAAATAGTTTTCTGCATGAATTAACTAAATTAAACAGGTAATTGAAATTCTATTTGATACATAAGGAGAGTATACATCAATTAAGCGTCATTCTGGGAACGCCTGATTTGGGATTAAAAAATAATAAATCATATTTTTTTGTCAGCATTATGATGCAAAATCGTGACCACTACAACAAAACCTCAAAACTATTTCGTTTGCTATTGTAAGAAAAAAAACAAACGATAATAATGATCAAAACTTCATTTTGGGGAACGCTTTTGGGCTATGAATTAGTTATACGAGTTATACTTGAAACAAATCTGCATATTTTTTTTTTATATTTTATGAAAGAATGTAATCAAATATGGATTGAATATGGAGTCTTTTTATAAAGTTAGTGAAAAAAACTCGAAAAAAGTTAAAAAATTAATGTATTTTGTAGATATTTTGGAATATCATAAAAACTTATTTTTTAAGGAATAAAACATAGAAAAACTGAAATAAAGTCATATTTGATTATAAAAAATACCTTCATAATAATACTTTTTAGATTGACATAGTTTTGGTACCACCACAGTTGTTTTGGGAACAAAACCATCAGTTTCTAATGACTTTATCATTTTCGGGAACGCTATTTAATGCGTTTATAAAAGCAAGATTTTAAGTTTTTATGAAGTAATTAAACATTATATCAATGTGGTACAGCTACCGGTATGAAATAAAAAAATTAAAACTTAAATTGATATAAATTAATAATAATTCTATAAGAAATTCACATATTTTTGAAAATAAGCATCATAAAACACTGCAAAATTATTTTTAAATATCCGAACGATTTTTTTGTAGTTTATTTAAGAACTTTATTTAACGATACTGATCTTGGCTTAGTTATTGAAATTTATCCACCTTTTAAATAAATCTGCATTAAAATTTTAACATTTTGCAAAAAAATTGAAAAATAAATTATTTTTGATTTTTGCCCTTTTATGTATTAATAAATGATGACTAAACTCAACATATACTTATGACCGTAAAAACTTAATTATTAAAGAAATTTGATATATTTAATAATTTGGACAGTGAAATTTTCTACTTCTATGATTTTATTTTAATAAAAGCATGCTATTGAAAATAGGTTAAATTTTTTAAACGTTTTTGCATTATTGGCAACACTTTTGGGTTCATATAATTTAAATTAAGTTTCAATAGTGAAAAATAATGCTTTTTTTTCTAGAAAGTATTCAAAATCTTGCAGGGAATTGAAGATATAATTTTGTTTTCTTAGAAAACTTCCCAAAAATGTGCGCTGTCGAGAAACATGTTGTTGAAATTAAATCGTCTATTACAGTGCCATTCTTTTTATTGTAATCAGCCATAAATCTTTCCTGAATTGTGAATGAGTTGTCCAGATACTTGAACCATGGTGTTGCACTGACGATTATAGCAAAATCGTTATTTTTTTATAGATCAATAGATACAGAGACCCCTATCTGATTCCCGAGAAAGGAAATTGATTTTTTTTTAGGACCAAAACAAACGGTACCTGTCATATAATCATTGAGCAAAAGTAAGGTTAACTTTCTCAAAAACGGCTAACAACTTTTATTAAAATTTTTGTGTCTGCTTTTGTAAGTAGGGTCATACTTTTGAAATAAATGTAATGTTTGTAAAAATTCTACTAACGGTACCTCCCATAGAACCGTTTCTTTCATTTTTTACTTTCTCTTAAACGAACCAATCAAATTTGTTTATATGTAAGCTCCTTAACAATTTCAAAATTATTTGATATCAAAATTTTCAAAAACTTAATTTTTGGGTTTTTAAAAAATCTTAAATTTTTTTTTTTGAAAAATCAGTTTTTCAAAATCTGGACTGGACCTTTTAAAATAAATTGCCCACCAACAAATTGGTGAAAAGGGTGTGGGGGGCAAAAAAAATGTCGTGGATGTCTAATATCGCGGTTTCTTACGATTTCTATAAAAAGTAGACCTCTTGTCGAAAATAGTTTTATACAAGAGTTGAAGGTGGTAAAAATATTTACAACTTTTGTTCGCATAATTTTTCTATATAACCTCAAAAATATGGTGCAAAATGGCAAAAACGATTTATTTGTTTTTTATTTGTATCTTTTTCAAAAATAGTTAAATTTTGATGAAACTTGGTTTTAATGCAAATTGTTACGTTTATTATTTTTTTTTTTCATTGTTGATGAATTTATTTTGAAAAAATTGTCTAATTTTCATTCAAAAAAGTTGACCAAAAAATTATTGAATTTTGAAAATTTTGAGATGGATTATTTTTGGTTAAATCCTCTTTTTTAAAACTTTACTACTAACTAAAACAACACAGTTATTGTGAAAAACATTGTTCAAAATTTATTAAAACAAAATACAATTTCTTAGGTCGAATTTTCCGTAAATGACAGTAATATCAGTCAGCGGGGAATGGTCAGTGAAACTAAATTAAACTTTTGCAAAAGATTTTGATTCTGAACTCGAATCTAGTATCAGAATCACTCTATCATGCCACATTTTTGAGATATCGCATTTTGAACTTCCCAAAAACACTAGTTTTTAGATGTTTTGGGTAAAGCGAGATATAATTTTCATGGCAAATATATCCAAAGACCCACATATTAGACCCTTAGAGTAAAATAAAATTATGCCAAGGATATTTCTTGCAGTCATCAACCCACCTCCCGGTCACAAAATAATCTAATCAGAGTATCGAAGAGTATCACAACCCTGAGCGCTCATCGCATACATGGTTTAAATGTAATTTAGGTCGTTTGAATCAACCTATTTTCAATCGCTAGCTGCTGGTCATTTTTGTTACCTACTTGCTTACCATTTCTTAAAATTCTGTTATCTCTCACATAAGAATTCTGGTCCGAGCTCGTAGACTGTAAAATGAATAAAGGGTACCTATACAATAGTTTCGTTTCGTAAATGTAGTAAAATAAGGTCACTAATAAAAAAAAAATTACAGCATACAAACAGAACATGATAAAGCGATTTTAAGAACCAACATTATGTTTTAGTTTTTATGATTAATAAAATTTTTGTTAATGGAAAATTCAAATTGTTTTAAATACCGTTTTAATTTCTTTATAAAATAAACAAATTTAAAAAAAAATATGCATAAAACTAAACATACCTATCATAAACAAAAAATTCCTCTTTACTTCAACCAGATTCACTTACATACATTATGACCCTCAAGGGTACTTAATTTTGTATCTAAGAGTACGAACAAGTGGACACATAATGCTCCATGTCATATTATGTACAGTAGAGTACATCTAACAACTTTCTCTATACTCGTTAAAATAGCCCCAAGTGCGAAAACTACTTTCGTTATAGAAAATCATAAAAATTGCCAACACTCTTTCACACATCACGAACTAAACGAAATGAAACGTACATAACTTTATGGTGAATTATCTGCTTATTTCATTTGTTGTTGTTGTTGCTTGTAGAGCAGCACACAACAAAAGTACAAACACTTGACATAAGTTTGTATCTTTTCTGCTCAATATAATCACTAAAAACACACACACACAAGTATACTTATGCGTCTTTAGGTATAAATAACGATGCGACAACAAGATTTGGTACATGGTCGTTGACTGAACCCTTTCTCTGCGCTATAAGCAGATTCCTGGAAAATCAATAAAAGATACAAATGCCTTTGACTCACATATACTACATATTTCGATGGACGATTTATTTGAGGGGTGTGTGGGGAGGGAGGGGAGGTTATAGAGAGGAGGGCGGACAACTCAAACGTATACCTCATGTGGCGTTTCTATGTGCGTTTCTAGTGTCATTTGAGATTCTTTTAGAGGACGTTCTTCATTTATGTATCTCTATCTGAGAGTCTTTTATTAGAAAATAGGGTTACCCAATGCCTGGAGTGCACCAAGTCGCGTCTCATCGTTTGGTCGGTCGGTCGGTCGGTTGACCGGCCAGGCCGTCCACCTTACAGTTTGCCTTTGTGCTCCATTCCTCTGGGGCAATTCAATTAAAAGTAGACTGTCTATATATTTCTGACTATCTCTTTCTATCTTCCCTCTCTTTTGTGATATTAGAAACTGTCAAATCGAAAAACGATTGGAAAGCAATTAATATTGATCGAAAGATATACGAAACCATCTAACATGGTTGGTACTCGTATATCTTTTGCATATGGGAGTCATTTAATAGTTATGTAACCAACTGGGATGATGCCTTTAAATTGGATCCACATGACTGGGGTGATTTTTTTTTTTTTTTTTATTATTTTCAGTTTGATTTTTTGCTATACATTATCTGATGGGGGGCACCCTTTTTTGTACATATATTGGAGACTGTCATCACTCTAAACAAAATAGAAAGAAGAGTAATTGAAATTGATGGCAGTTGGGCGACTTGGCAGTTGGCAACATCCAGCGAGGTTGAAAGCTCTCCGAAACTGATGGAGAGCGATACAAATTTGATAGAATGATAAATGCAGTTACAATTCGTTTTTTGGAACACACAAAAAATAACCCCAAAAAGAGGGAGATGAAAATGTATACTTTTAATACAATCAAATCAAATTGTTGCCATATATTTGAAAGGGAGTTTTACCATGATGCTTTAGGAGTTGGGTTTAGAATAGAAGAGAAATAGAAAAGGTATACACTTTTAGGGAACCGCACAATCTTTGACAAGTAATCCTATTATCTTGAGTTGTAAATATACTTACAACTACTGTAAATGAACAAAGTGTCCTTTAAATTGGTGAAAATAATTTCATGAAATTACTTTTGGGGGGGGGGGGGCGAAACGATATAAATTAAGTGATGTGGTTGGTATTAAGTTCTTGAATGGATTTTTTTGTTAAATTTTATCAAAACTTAACTTGCTTTGGGTACCTAAACGGGAAAAAACATAAATAACTTAGGTATTGTTATATTTTTATAAAAGAAGACCTTTAAAAAAAATGTGCCATTTATTCCTGTGTAACTTTAAGAAAAATATTAGAATTTTTTGCATTTTTTCTCAATTTTACAACATTAACATAAAATTTGGACTATAACTTGTGCAAATGCACCTTAATTTTCTATAAAACTTGAAAGCAAATTTTATTTTGCATTCAATGAGCTTTTAAAATTAAAAATCGACACAAAAGTGCTTAAGTCATAAGAATTTTTCGAATTCAACGTTTTTCCATTTTTTTAGTTTAACAAATCTAAAACAAGATTTACCTGAAGATTAAAATTGTAAAGATTTAGTCACAAATTTAAAAGTTTATTTTTTTTTGGCGCGAAAACTCAAAACTTCCATTACTCAAAAACTGAAATTCAGTTAATTTTTTCTATCTGTATTCTTAGCATTACTTAGGCAAAATTTTCTTCAAGGATTCTCATTTTTCTTACAAAAAATAAAAAGTGAAGATTCATTATATCCATTTAAATAAACGTTCTCTACTTAAATGAATTTGTGCCTGACTGTAATTACAGTGACTTAATATCAAATTTGTGTTCATCTAACGTGCAGATGGTACTACAAATGGTTTTTCCAGTATGTCATAAAATTGGTTTATCGTTGCATAAATAGTTTTTTGCATGAAAAGATTAAATTAAAGCTGTAATTGAAATAAAATTTGATATATAAGGAGTGTACATCAATTATGTGTCACTTCTGGAACGCCTTTTTTGGTGTCAATAAAAATTAAAATTATAATTTTTTGACAATGTTATGATGCAAAATCAAGATCACTACAATAAAATCTCAAAAAGTTATTTAGCTTAATTTTGTTAGAAAAAAATAAACGATAATAATGATAAAAACGTCATTTTCGGGAACGTCATTTTTTGAATTAGTTATACAGTATTACCGAAATTAATCTGCATATTTGTTGGTATTTTAAGTCAGAATCTAATGCAAATATATCTTGAATATGGTGTTTTATCATAAAACTAGCTGACCCAACAAACGTTGTCCTGCTCTGCACATTGATTTTTATTTTGTAATTGCATTTATTGTCTTATTACTTGAAAATTTATAAAATTGGCTAGCCACAGACTCACATTTTTTTTAGCATTTTAAATCTTTTATTTAAGTGCTCTTGGATACACAACATTTTTTGTTTTTCCACTTGGACAATAGACAAATTAGTTTGAAGATTTTTCCGACGCATTAGCAAGCTAAATAATACAGTTGTCCATGCTCATATAGGAGAAACATTGAATAATACGGAATACCAAGGAAAAAACGTGTAAAAACGGATTGACAATCAAGGAAAATACGTGAAAAGTTGCGAAGAAGCATGGAGTACCTAAGAAAGAAACATGTGAGATCGTGAAAAGAACTTGGGGTTTAAAAGTTTATTCACCAGTATTCCGTGCTTTTATCCATAGTATTCTGCAATTTTTACCGTGCTAGTCTTCTGTATTTCTATGACGTTTCACGCAGTATTCCACGCTTTTTTCCACGGTATTTCGAGATTTTTCCCACGCGTATGTCTCATATTTTTCAGCGAATTTTTCATTGTGTGACCTTGTTTATTTTTTTCCGCAGTATTTTACACTTTTTCTCGTGGTGCTTTCACCACTTCATCAGTATTCTGCATTATTATCCACAATATTCCGCGCTTTTTGCCGTGCATATTCTCTGACTTTTCAGGCTTCTCTGTGACTCTCTTTGCTTTTATCTGCGATATTTCACGCTTTTTCACGCTTTTTCTCTCACGCCTTTTACGTGACTTATCTTGCTATTTTCCAAGGTTTTCAACGATCTTCCACCAGTGGCTGTGGTATTTCAAATATTTTTCCAAGGCTTTTCAAACTTCCTTCCAAGACCAAATAACGAAAACCGTTGTTTGTATTAAAAAAAAAAAATTATTGAACAAAACAAACTTTTATTCTTTATAAAAAGTTTTCAATATAAGTTTGCAGAAAAAAAGTTATGGCCAATAGAACAAAAGTAATTCCTTTATTTTTTGAGAAAATGCACTGTAACGTACTGTAATTTAATTTATATTTTTCAATCACATAAATTTTCATTAAATTTAAAATGTAGGAAGGTGCAGGCGTTTAATGCATATACACACTTGAAATAAATTACACTCAAGTTATCACACATTACAAGAATATCCTTCGTTATACAATATACTCGTATAGGTACAAAATAGCTCCAATAAAATCAGTATACGACTTGGCCACAAAAAAAAAATATGTAAACAAATCGATTGAATCATCTCATTAAAGGCACCCTTCGATATTTCTTTTAACTACCAATCAAAAGCATAGAAATGAATACCTTTTTTTTTACCTGCATAGCATATAAAACTCATTTAAAATACAAACGTGTCTATCTATTATACGATGGTAGGTACTTGAATGTTATAAAATTTACAACCAATATAAAAGCGTATTTGTTCTTAAATGGTTTTCAGCTCTTCCTATACCTTTAAAGGTATATATAAACAAATCCCCTACATGGTCATCAAAAAATATATATTTTTAATTCAAGTAAGGTAGGAAGTATCTACATGTACTTAATTTGGGAATAAATTTATTATGCGAAAACGTCGATTTTTTTTTGTTCTTTTACGATAAAAATATTACCTCACTTCATTACTCAATTTTGAATATTTACGATAAAAGTAAAATTTATAAAATCATAAAATTTAAGCATAAATGATAAGATATTTTAAACGGCGAAAATATGAACAATAACTTGCAATGATATGAGGTCTTAAAAATTGCATTTTTCTTTTTATTTTATGGAACGTGTAAGAACTTTTCCCATTCAATATCAAAAAGACCTTATGCCTTGGGCAAGATTCGATTACTATTCCCTATCCGTTCTTTATTTTTTGTTAAAATTTTAAGTCCCCCGATTATCATTCTTAAAAATGTTTGGTTGTTTGGCTCCAAATAAAATCACATTATGTGTAAACTAAATTATAGGTGGTCCAATAAGCGTTCTGCAATTATTTTATAGAACGCTTATATGAGTAAAATATATTTCTCAAACCTTGTTCACCACGAAAATAATGTTATTACAAAAAAAAATCGTCTAATCGTACTTCTAATGTTGCACCAGAAAATGAATTATATCAGCTACTAGCTGACCCGGCAGACGTTGTCCTGCCCTGCACAATGCTGTTATTAGTTTTTACTCAAATTTTTTGTATTTATTATTAAAAATATTATTGTTAAGTATCTCAGAAAAAAGTTATTTGTGAGTCGTGAATAAAGGCGCGGAATATCGTGAAAAAGCGCTACGTTCGAAATTTCTTTCACAAGTATTCCGTGTTCTTGCTTAAGGCATTCCTCGCCCGGTCGTAGTCCGCATTGCGCATATTTTTCATTTATGTATCTCTATCTGAGAGTCTTTTATTAGAAAATAGGGTTACCCAATGCCTGGAGTGCACCAAGTCGCGTCTCATCGTTTGGTCGGTCGGTCGGTCGGTTGACCGGCCAGGCCGTCCACCTTACAGTTTGCCTTTGTGCTCCATTCCTCTGGGGCAATTCAATTAAAAGTAGACTGTCTATATATTTCTGACTATCTCTTTCTATCTTCCCTCTCTTTTGTGATATTAGAAACTGTCAAATCGAAAAACGATTGGAAAGCAATTAATATTGATCGAAAGATATACGAAACCATCTAACATGGTTGGTACTCGTATATCTTTTGCATATGGGAGTCATTTAATAGTTATGTAACCAACTGGGATGATGCCTTTAAATTGGATCCACATGACTGGGGTGATTTTTTTTTTTTTTTTTATTATTTTCAGTTTGATTTTTTGCTATACATTATCTGATGGGGGGCACCCTTTTTTGTACATATATTGGAGACTGTCATCACTCTAAACAAAATAGAAAGAAGAGTAATTGAAATTGATGGCAGTTGGGCGACTTGGCAGTTGGCAACATCCAGCGAGGTTGAAAGCTCTCCGAAACTGATGGAGAGCGATACAAATTTGATAGAATGATAAATGCAGTTACAATTCGTTTTTTGGAACACACAAAAAATAACCCCAAAAAGAGGGAGATGAAAATGTATACTTTTAATACAATCAAATCAAATTGTTGCCATATATTTGAAAGGGAGTTTTACCATGATGCTTTAGGAGTTGGGTTTAGAATAGAAGAGAAATAGAAAAGGTATACACTTTTAGGGAACCGCACAATCTTTGACAAGTAATCCTATTATCTTGAGTTGTAAATATACTTACAACTACTGTAAATGAACAAAGTGTCCTTTAAATTGGTGAAAATAATTTCATGAAATTACTTTTGGGGGGGGGGGGGGGGCGAAACGATATAAATTAAGTGATGTGGTTGGTATTAAGTTCTTGAATGGATTTTTTTGTTAAATTTTATCAAAACTTAACTTGCTTTGGGTACCTAAACGGGAAAAAACATAAATAACTTAGGTATTGTTATATTTTTATAAAAGAAGACCTTTAAAAAAAATGTGCCATTTATTCCTGTGTAACTTTAAGAAAAATATTAGAATTTTTTGCATTTTTTCTCAATTTTACAACATTAACATAAAATTTGGACTATAACTTGTGCAAATGCACCTTAATTTTCTATAAAACTTGAAAGCAAATTTTATTTTGCATTCAATGAGCTTTTAAAATTAAAAATCGACACAAAAGTGCTTAAGTCATAAGAATTTTTCGAATTCAACGTTTTTCCATTTTTTTAGTTTAACAAATCTAAAACAAGATTTACCTGAAGATTAAAATTGTAAAGATTTAGTCACAAATTTAAAAGTTTATTTTTTTTTGGCGCGAAAACTCAAAACTTCCATTACTCAAAAACTGAAATTCAGTTAATTTTTTCTATCTGTATTCTTAGCATTACTTAGGCAAAATTTTCTTCAAGGATTCTCATTTTTCTTACAAAAAATAAAAAGTGAAGATTCATTATATCCATTTAAATAAACGTTCTCTACTTAAATGAATTTGTGCCTGACTGTAATTACAGTGACTTAATATCAAATTTGTGTTCATCTAACGTGCAGATGGTACTACAAATGGTTTTTCCAGTATGTCATAAAATTGGTTTATCGTTGCATAAATAGTTTTTTGCATGAAAAGATTAAATTAAAGCTGTAATTGAAATAAAATTTGATATATAAGGAGTGTACATCAATTATGTGTCACTTCTGGAACGCCTTTTTTGGTGTCAATAAAAATTAAAATTATAATTTTTTGACAATGTTATGATGCAAAATCAAGATCACTACAATAAAATCTCAAAAAGTTATTTAGCTTAATTTTGTTAGAAAAAAATAAACGATAATAATGATAAAAACGTCATTTTCGGGAACGTCATTTTTTGAATTAGTTATACAGTATTACCGAAATTAATCTGCATATTTGTTGGTATTTTAAGTCAGAATCTAATGCAAATATATCTTGAATATGGTGTTTTATCATAAAACTAGCTGACCCAACAAACGTTGTCCTGCTCTGCACATTGATTTTTATTTTGTAATTGCATTTATTGTCTTATTACTTGAAAATTTATAAAATTGGCTAGCCACAGACTCACATTTTTTTTAGCATTTTAAATCTTTTATTTAAGTGCTCTTGGATACACAACATTTTTTGTTTTTCCACTTGGACAATAGACAAATTAGTTTGAAGATTTTTCCGACGCATTAGCAAGCTAAATAATACAGTTGTCCATGCTCATATAGGAGAAACATTGAATAATACGGAATACCAAGGAAAAAACGTGTAAAAACGGATTGACAATCAAGGAAAATACGTGAAAAGTTGCGAAGAAGCATGGAGTACCTAAGAAAGAAACATGTGAGATCGTGAAAAGAACTTGGGGTTTAAAAGTTTATTCACCAGTATTCCGTGCTTTTATCCATAGTATTCTGCAATTTTTACCGTGCTAGTCTTCTGTATTTCTATGACGTTTCACGCAGTATTCCACGCTTTTTTCCACGGTATTTCGAGATTTTTCCCACGCGTATGTCTCATATTTTTCAGCGAATTTTTCATTGTGTGACCTTGTTTATTTTTTTCCGCAGTATTTTACACTTTTTCTCGTGGTGCTTTCACCACTTCATCAGTATTCTGCATTATTATCCACAATATTCCGCGCTTTTTGCCGTGCATATTCTCTGACTTTTCAGGCTTCTCTGTGACTCTCTTTGCTTTTATCTGCGATATTTCACGCTTTTTCACGCTTTTTCTCTCACGCCTTTTACGTGACTTATCTTGCTATTTTCCAAGGTTTTCAACGATCTTCCACCAGTGGCTGTGGTATTTCAAATATTTTTCCAAGGCTTTTCAAACTTCCTTCCAAGACCAAATAACGAAAACCGTTGTTTGTATTAAAAAAAAAAAATTATTGAACAAAACAAACTTTTATTCTTTATAAAAAGTTTTCAATATAAGTTTGCAGAAAAAAAGTTATGGCCAATAGAACAAAAGTAATTCCTTTATTTTTTGAGAAAATGCACTGTAACGTACTGTAATTTAATTTATATTTTTCAATCACATAAATTTTCATTAAATTTAAAATGTAGGAAGGTGCAGGCGTTTAATGCATATACACACTTGAAATAAATTACACTCAAGTTATCACACATTACAAGAATATCCTTCGTTATACAATATACTCGTATAGGTACAAAATAGCTCCAATAAAATCAGTATACGACTTGGCCACAAAAAAAAAATATGTAAACAAATCGATTGAATCATCTCATTAAAGGCACCCTTCGATATTTCTTTTAACTACCAATCAAAAGCATAGAAATGAATACCTTTTTTTTTACCTGCATAGCATATAAAACTCATTTAAAATACAAACGTGTCTATCTATTATACGATGGTAGGTACTTGAATGTTATAAAATTTACAACCAATATAAAAGCGTATTTGTTCTTAAATGGTTTTCAGCTCTTCCTATACCTTTAAAGGTATATATAAACAAATCCCCTACATGGTCATCAAAAAATATATATTTTTAATTCAAGTAAGGTAGGAAGTATCTACATGTACTTAATTTGGGAATAAATTTATTATGCGAAAACGTCGATTTTTTTTTGTTCTTTTACGATAAAAATATTACCTCACTTCATTACTCAATTTTGAATATTTACGATAAAAGTAAAATTTATAAAATCATAAAATTTAAGCATAAATGATAAGATATTTTAAACGGCGAAAATATGAACAATAACTTGCAATGATATGAGGTCTTAAAAATTGCATTTTTCTTTTTATTTTATGGAACGTGTAAGAACTTTTCCCATTCAATATCAAAAAGACCTTATGCCTTGGGCAAGATTCGATTACTATTCCCTATCCGTTCTTTATTTTTTGTTAAAATTTTAAGTCCCCCGATTATCATTCTTAAAAATGTTTGGTTGTTTGGCTCCAAATAAAATCACATTATGTGTAAACTAAATTATAGGTGGTCCAATAAGCGTTCTGCAATTATTTTATAGAACGCTTATATGAGTAAAATATATTTCTCAAACCTTGTTCACCACGAAAATAATGTTATTACAAAAAAAAATCGTCTAATCGTACTTCTAATGTTGCACCAGAAAATGAATTATATCAGCTACTAGCTGACCCGGCAGACGTTGTCCTGCCCTGCACAATGCTGTTATTAGTTTTTACTCAAATTTTTTGTATTTATTATTAAAAATATTATTGTTAAGTATCTCAGAAAAAAGTTATTTGTGAGTCGTGAATAAAGGCGCGGAATATCGTGAAAAAGCGCTACGTTCGAAATTTCTTTCACAAGTATTCCGTGTTCTTGCTTAAGGCATTCCTCGCCCGGTCGTAGTCCGCATTGCGCATATTTTTCCGTGACTTTTCACGCTTTCTTCCACGACTATCCACACGTTTCTACGTATTTTTCTCTTGCTATTTTGCACCGTATTCCGCGATCTTTTGTCAGTGTTCTACACTATTTACCGCCATAGTTTGGCATAGCTTTCCACTTTATTCTGCGACTTGCCACGATTTTCTCCCTGATTTTCTTCCTCGAATTTTTAATGACGTGTGAACATGCCACAAACAGTTATCCATGTGAGAATCATGGAATAACACCGCTGAAAAAACGCATTTAAGTTCGTAAAAAAAGATTGAAAAGTGATTTTCTTCTATTTTCTTCACATTATTTTACGGATTTTTCCCCGGTACCAAACCTTGTGCTCTTGACTTTCCATGATATTTTCCACGGTTTTCAGCAAATTTTAACGCGATAGTCTGCGGTATTTTACGTGTGGTTTCAACTAAATTCCGCGACTCTACACGTTTTTTTTAGGTGACATTCTTCGCTTCATGGTATTTTACGCTTTCTTTCGCGGTAGGTTTTTAGTGCTCTATTGATTACTTCTTATGTTATTTTCCGCGATATTTTACAAGTATTCCGCGCTTTTTTCCACGGATACTCTATGCATACTTTTAACGCTTTATTCCGCACACATTACACTTTTCTTCACTTTTTTCCGCGGTATTTTAAGCTTTTTACCTTGGTACCGAATGCTTTTTTCATTTTTCAAGATTTCCTATCCGATCGATCACAAGTATTTCCCAAATTTTGTCAAGTTCCTACGCGCATTTTAATACGGGTTTTCACACTTGACTTCCTATGCTGTTTGCCGCGATATTTCAAGAACTTTCACCAGAATTCCGCGCTTTTTTTGTGGTATTTTCGCTACGTACGTAGCGCATTTTTTATATCTTTCCATGCTCGAAAGAGTTTTTTTTATGATGAAATTACCTAAATAATATCATGATTTTGAAGGATATGCCACTGAGTACAAACATATAAACAATTGAATTTACTATATATTATGCATAGATCACTCCTATTACGACTTAAATTGGGTGGCCCCCAAATTGACTCGTATTTACAACGAAAAAAGAACTTTTTCTTATTATTTTCGATTTCTTAGGCTTCTCAGTGTCACTTTTCATTGAAACTGCTAAAATTCACTTCCATAGTTTTATCTCATTGATTTTTTTTTTTCTTCTATAAATCACTGGCACACGCCAAGTGTCTGACGTCATGTTGTAGTGTTGCATAAGATATGATATTTGGCATCATGCCATCGATTTATTATTGTTTTCCATTTGAACCCTCCCAACCTGTTACCAAAATTATAATCTCAAGACATCACACGACATGACGAGGCACAACCACCTACCATCTATCTATCTTCGCGCACACACCTTTTGCTGAGGCTCTTCAAACAAAACCAACAAAAACTAACTAAATGAAGAGAGGCCAATCAACACGGTGCTTAAGTCCAATCACGCGTACACAATGAATATTCTTTTGCATTAATACAAAATTTCATTGTATCTGAAAGATTCGCCATAAATTTCCATGTAAACTCGAAGATTCACAAAGAAGTAAAAAAAAAAAGAGTGGAACCATCGTCAAGCATATTTAAGCTCTTAAGTTTTCTTTCTTGCCGCTGCGCTCGCTTGAACTCGTCGTATAGAGAACAACCCACGCGTGTCATAATCTTGTGTTTTGCGTAAAATTGTCCGATTTTTCATGCTCTCACCGCCTGCCGCCGCTGCCGCGCCGTATGGGTGCTCATTTGAAGGATATGTCGGAACTTTCATGCTTAACACACATAAATGAACGTGTGGTATTCAAATCAATTACGGGCGCACGCTGGATGCATTGCATAGCACATATATCCAGAAAAGATGCGTTGGCGATGTTTGTTAGTTTGAATGCATCCAGGTACCTACCCTATGGAAGCATACAAGACTTCATACAGTGGATTGGTTTTTGTTGAAGATTATGGATGCATCTGGGTATTTGTGTAATTCGTAGTCGACTACACTGTAAATTTTGTTATGTGTTACAGTGGAACATTTTGCATTTTTCAGTGAACACAAAAAAAAAAAGAAGAAAAATCAGGCGAATTGTGTTAGAAAAATTGATTTAAATATTAATTCAACGAAAAGAGCTCATTTGCAGAAACATACATCTTAAAATTCTCTTTACTTCGTTCCTTAATAACTCAGGTGGATTTGATCGCATAAAAGACTTTTGCCTACTTGCTTTTGGAAAATGTTGTTGTCTTTAAATTTGACGTTAATGTATTTTTCGTTAAAACCAACCAAAAAGGAGTTATTAACGAAATACTAAAATAAGTTTAAATCTAATTTATATTTTGTCATCTTTTGTATTAAAACGATCCACAGTGAGTCCTTTCAATTGTGTTGTTTCGTGGGAACATCACATTTGAATGCATCCTCTTTTGCAGACGCTGCCGCCCGCCGCTCGATATGTGTCTTGCTGTTGGTGTGTGGGTGAAGGAAGCGCTACACCACCGCAACGCCACCGATCAAAATCATTATTTAGTCTCTTGTCGAATAAAAATGGTTTCTTTATCGCTGGGTTTGGCAGCACCTACAGAAGAGATGCTGTTTCGAGTTTGAAAGCACAGCTCATCTAAAAGATACAAACTTTTGAGGATGGGTTTACATGTGCTATTAACCACTTCTTCAGCATGTGGGAGCCTATCTTTGATATTTTTGTAATCTCTGATTGTTAGGCCTTATTAGAATTCCATCGATGAGGAGCAGTGTGGGGCTGTATTTTGCTGTAAATAACCATTTTGTTGCTCAATAACATCTTTTCCTTCTATGATGCGCTTGCACTGTTGTGTGATATAACTTAACGATTAACTCTGCGAGAGTTCTTGAGTTGTCAAACGATAATATAATTCTGCTTCCTCCGCGTGAAAAAGTCTTAACCAGTCGCCAATATAATTGACGTTAATTGGTTCTAGTAGACATTTACGATTATCGTATCATCATCATCATCAATTTGAAGTTTGAATGGAGTTTGTGTGCGGTTTCGTTTTTTTTTTTTCTTCTCAAAACAGTCTGTTTGGTGAGCAAGTTGAACTGGATTTCATATGAGCGAGACAAATATGGCACAAACAAGGCTACTTTTAATGCAAAAAAGCTGTGAAGCTGAATTGAAATAGGATTTCCATTTAAGTTTATTTTTGCGAATAAGCGTGACTGTTGAACTGTCATGATTGATCTGTATCTCTTGTTAGTGAATTTTTTTTCTTTTTTAAGTTATGTGAACGAATTTTTACGCAAATTGCATGAGAACGAAATGTTTAGCAATTAAATGGTAATTCTTATAGAAACCATTGATTTATGGACTTTCGAATTTACTAATTTTTTTACGGATTGTACATGAGAGAAGGCCGAAAGACTTTTAGCTATCATATTTTCTGATATTGAGGTCAACACTGAGTGATAGAATTTTTAAGACCAAGAGGTAGCAGCTCATATTTGGGTGTGAAATATTCTTTAACTTCTTTATACTTAATAAGAAATATTAGCCTTTGGTGAATATAACCATGAAAGTCAAACTTTTTAGGCTCCAGTTTGAGAAAACTGCCACTGTGTTGAATTAAATGAACACACTCAGAGAAATAGCATTTTTTTTTTGTTTGCAGCAAATGAATATCCTTTGAATTAAATGTAAATCATTTGTTCGAAAGCTAACACAATCCACGCAAAAGTTTTTCATTCGCAGCAACAGTGTTACATTTGACTCAACTTGTAATTCTATTACAGCAAACATAATGCAAAACGAACCAATTGCTTGGAACTCATTATTATGAGTTTATTGCGGCAAACGAAAGTGCTTCCCACATCTAAACCCCTATTCGTTTACTAGAAAGTTCAAATGTTTGCAGCAAACGAATGAAAAGTTTGCGAAAAATCTCTCCAGAAAGTATAGTTTGTTGCAACGAACTTCACTTTTGGTGAACAGAAAATGACTGCAGCAAAAAAAAACTTCTTTATTATTGACTCTATGTTTGTGGTGTTCATATGCATTTTATGCTACACGAAAGTTAGTAGCGTAATAGAAACAGCTTTTCTTTGAAATTGAGAGGTCACAGGTTCTTTCACCGCTGAACTTTTTTTTATTCTTTATTCGAATGTTCGCATAAATTGTTTCAACGAAACGAATTTAACAATTTGCTGCAAACAAAGTTGAAGTCCATCAAACGAAAAGTCGTTTGACGCAAACGATTAGTTCTCTCATTTTGTTTGTTACGATACTCGCTTCGTAAGTGAGAGGTCGCCCCCGTTTGAATCACAGGTGTTACGTTAAACTTTTTTTGTATCGTTCGCGGAAAGTGTTTGACCCAAACGAATTCACCAATTTGCTGCAAACAAAGCCTACAAATTGTCCAGCAAAGGCAAAAGTCGTTGGGGCAATTTTTTCCTTTTACTCAATCAATTTATTCTCTCAGTGTACAAATCGATTTGTAATTAGTGCGACAAGTTCTAAAAAAGGTGATAAAGGGTTTTCCAATAAGAGGTGTTATTTTGACTAGCCCGCTATTTCGGTAGCTGTCACTTTTGAAGCTGTCATTTTTTGACATTTGACAAGTAGAAACTACGCTATTAATAAAAATGGAACGATACACGCTTCAACAACGCATTGAAATTATTAAAATTCACTATAAAAATGGTGAAAATTTGGCAGAGACGGTTCGTAAAACTAAAACATTTTTGGGTCGTCGTGAAGCACCTTGTCGGACCGCAATACAGAAATTGGTATACAAATTGGAGCTGTTGGGACAAGTTAGTGATGTGAAGAATAAAACCCGTGCACGTCGCTCAAGAATAACTGAGAATATTGCTGTTGTAGCCCAAAGTGTTGAAGAAAACCCAGGTTTGTCCATTCCTCGTCGTTCTTTGGAATTAGGCATTCCACAAACGTCATTACACCGTATTTTGCATAAAGACTTGGGTCTTAAGGCTTATAAAGTTCAGTTAACACAAGAACTCAAGCCGGCTGATCATCAACAACGTCGTGTCTTTGCTGATTGGGTCCTTGAAATGCATGAAAATGAACCGGAATTTCATCGAAAAATCATCTTGACTGATGAGGCCCATTTCCACCTCGGAGGCTACGTCAACAAGCAAAACTGTCGCATCTGGGGCTCGGAAAACCCAAGAGTTATTGTTGAAAAGCCTCTCCATCCTCAACGCGTGACTGTTTGGTGCGGTTTATGGTCCCGCGGGGTCATTGGACCTTACTTTTTCGAAAATGAGGCTGGAGCAACAGTTACGGTCAATGGATTGTGCTATCGAGAGATGATTAATGATTTTTTATGGCCTGAATTGGATGGTATTGATCTGGACAACGTTTACTTTCAACAAGACGGCGCTACGTGCCACACAAGCAATGAAACCATCGATCTTTTACGGGAAAAGTTTCCGGACCGTGTTATCTCTCGAAGAGGTGATCACAATTGGCCACCGAGATCTTGTGATTTAACACCTTGCGACTTCTTCCTTTGGGGCCACGTGAAAGATAAGGTCTACGCCAACAGCCCAGCGTCGATTCAAGACCTCAAAGATGAAATTCGTGAGGCTATCGAGGACATAGGGCAGCCACTTTGCGATTTGGTTATGGAAAATTTCATGAAAAGGATATGGTCCTGTAAGCGTGGTCTTGGCGGCCATTTGGCTGATGTTGTGTTCCATTATTAACGACATACCTTCCTCTTTATAACGAAAAAAAACATCCGATCATTTATCTCCAAAAATACCATTTTTCTTTGAAGATCAAAATAACACCTCATTAATTTTTTTTTTTTTTTTTTATTTTAATCAAAATATTTAAGAAAGTATTTCTTATCGGTTCAAATATTTTCCATTGCAAGCATTTGCATCGTATTGAAAAATCTTAGTTTTTATTTTAAATTATAATTGGAATTACTGTGAGTGGAAATGAATAGGTAATTAAAAGCCAGTTGACAGTTGCTTCTATTTTATTCTTGAGATTAATATTTAAAATTTCATCAAAATTGACCAATTAGTTCTTAAAACAATCAGGTCCTTTTATAAGATGAAATAATAAATTCGAATTCCGAACCAATCAATTTTAATAAAATATTAACTCTGCCGACAAAAAATTCCCCACTGTGTAAGCATCTCTCAATCTGATGGACTGATAGACAAACGACAAATGTCCAGTCCCATAAGTTTTCTTAATTAGTGTTCTGTTCTGAATTCAGATAAATTTTTATGCCATCAGTATCTGTCTCCTTTCAATAAAATAATAATAATCTTTGTATCTTTTTATCTGAGAGATAAAAAAAGTATCTTTTTGCAGTTTGTTGATGCCCTTTTGTTCTAATTCATCATTTTGGTCTTTTTTATTTAGATTTATTATTGTTTAACCAGCAGTTGTCAGTTGTCAGCTGTCAGAGATGAATATGTCAGAATGAAGATACATATTTTGTTTTGTTTGGCGCGAAAATAGTTTTTGTTCGTTTTTTTTTTTTATTTAGTTTGAAATAGTATTTTGTTTTGTACTATTTTCATGTCTGACTGTTGGTCTACCACGACCACAAATGTGTTTGCAATCTGTCAGTGACATTTAACGATGTCATTTTTCAATGTCACCAATAGAGAGCGAAAGAGACTGTTGTTGCTCCTACTGTTTGATGGTGATACAGGGTGGCACGAAGGTTAAATCTCCCAAAAACAACACCAACCCATCCTATATCGCTATATTTTGTCGGTTTTTTTTTTTGTTTTGTTTCTTTGTTGGTTTAAATAGAAAAATTTCAATTTAATTTCTGAAAACTAAAAACTTCTTCCAAGACCAAGTTGAGGGATACAGATGGGCATTGATTGATGCTGGCTGCCGCACGAAGAAATAGATATCATTATAGCGATAGCTTCCTCTGATATACTTACTGATGACGATACTTGGTCTTGGTCTATATAGCTTATTTCGAGTGAGTCTAAGTGGCCGATTTATTTTGCTGACGGGAACAAGAAGTTAATTTATCAATGTAAATTGTTTAATTGAATTAATGATTGTGATTTCTATTTAAGAGGCGCGTTCGGGGTGCTGCATGGTGCGTTAGACCTAGAGGGCAATGCCTCACGCTTCTCAGGCTATTTATCGCACTGACTCACTCAAAGAAGAGGCAGGAACACAAACTGTCTATAATATAAGATTATTTTTGATACTTAAAAGTGGAATTGGAATTGAATTTATTAGATTATTTAATTTAAAACGATTTCTCCCGAGGGAGAACGTTTATTTTAAAATGCAGTTAATTAGGAGAAGCTAAAGCGGGTCGGTCGGTAGGTCGGGGCAACACTTAAATTACCTAAAATATGGGCATTTAAAATGTTGATGATGAATTTTTTTTTTTAATTTTTATTTTATCATAAAACAAATCTTTATTGCAAGTTAACGGCTTAGCACAATGTTTTTGTTTTTTAAAGTTCAAAACATAAATATGAGAATATTGCAGTGTTAGTAGGTATTTTGTATAAACACAGATGTTAATAAAAAAAAAGATAATGCACAGAAGCTGCTTGTAAAATTTGTTATGAGTCCTTAAAAAATTGCTATAAATTATATGGCCTGTCAATTAACAAAGAAAGTTTAATGCTGAAAAAGGCCATAAGCAGTGTATACTGTATGTGTATTAATTTTGAATTGCGAAAGGAGTATTATATATTTACGTATGAAGCTGAGGTCAAAAAATAAGTACTTCTTTTATGATTATTATTGTTTTTATTTTTAAGACTTTGTGTAGGAGGCTATTTCGTTTGCAAAACAGGGATTTTACTTAAAATATAACTTCTGGTAAGTTGTACAAGTAAAATATATTCACAAAATCAAGATGAAAGTGAGTTTAAAAATTTCTTACATCTTGTAAAAGAAATTTGGCTTAGTCAATGGATTCATTTATACTTCAAACTTGAGTTATATTTTTTCGAAATTAAATTTTAAATCTCAGCTAACAAAATTTATTTAGGACAAACTTTTAGTGGTGCTGCTGCTGTCAAGGCTTTTATTTTTACTAGCAAAACCTTAAGGCTTAAACTCGAAGCATCATAAATACTTGGTGGTTTCACGTTTGTGGTAAACAGTTTTCTGATTTTTTTTTCAGTGCAACGTTCTAAAGAGGTTCTAGATTTTGTTTTAAAGAAATGCAAATAATATTACTTTTTCTTTTTACATTTTGGGATCCATTTTTACTTCCACTATAAAGCTAGTATTGGTTTTGTGGCAAGAAAAAAAAATGAGGCATTAATTAAAACCAATATTACGATGATGATACAGATACATGCAGATACATACTAGAACAGTGCTAATAATTTTTTGAAAAAAAAAAAAAAAAAAAAAAATTGCAGGATAAATTAGGAAAAATAGTATGAGAAAGAAGAAACCTAAATTGATCTCCAACAGCTTGGGAAAACAAAATTAAGATCGCTATTATCGTAAATGACAGTAATATCAGTTAGCAAGGAGTGGTCATAGAAACCAAATTAAACTTTTACATAAGGTTTTAACTGTTCGAACTCAAATCTAATATCATAATCCATTGACAACCGGACCTGAACATCCCGAGATTAATCCTCAATTATTATGTAATTTTGAACTTCCTAAAAACACTGTTTTTATGACCATATTTTTTGCAAAATTTTCGAAGAACTGAACACCAGTCTGAATTTGTTAATAGTGTATTTAATTATTTGGGCTTAAAACTATGTTCTTGGTTCTGAAAACGAAATCATACTTTACCAAAAACATTACAAAAACAGTGTTTTTACAAAGTTTAAAATTCGGTATCTTAAAAACATTACATGCTTCTGTTACTAGATTCAATTTTGGAGAGTTAAAATCTTTTGCAAAAGTTTAATTTGGTTTCTATGACGACTCCTTTCTGGCTGAAATTACTGTCATTTATGGAAAAATCTGTCAATTTTTGACAGTTTCTAAAAAAAAATTGTACGAGTAAAAGACAGTTTCATCAAAATCTAACGATTTTTGAAAAAGATAAAAATAAAAACAAAAAAAATTCGTTTTTGGCATTTTCACAATATTTTTGGGGTTATATAGAAAAATTATCTCAGCAAATGTTGTACATCTTTTTACTACCTACAACTCTTGTATTAAACTTTTTTCCATAAGAGATTTAATTTTGATAGAAATTGTTAACAAAAAACACAATTTTCGACAGCCACCCCACTTTCTCGGCATTCCAATGTATGCTTCTCCTTTCATATGCCATTTATCCAAAATTTTCCAACCGCCCTTATCCTGCTAAAAATTTGATTGGATTTCAAAGAGTTCTTGTGAAAATAATACTTTGATGAAAAAGTACGTAAAATTTGCATAGGATGATACCAATTACATACCAACCATTTTTTGTTGTTGGAAAATTCAAACAAATAACATACCTGGTTTGTTTTTAACATACCAGAACTTTTTTTTTTTTGTAAAAGTTTAAATTCAAAAAAAAAATTTGCTTGAATATGAAAAAAATGGTTTTATTTTTAGAGACTTTGTTTAAACAATTATGCATCTTTCAATAATTTTTCTTAAAAATTGAGGTTTTTGAATTTGGTTAAAAATAATGACCCTAGACTATAAAATTTGTTATAAAAAATTGTAATTGTAAATCACATTTTCCCAATCTGTTTTTGATTAAGATAAATAAGCCCAAAAAATTGGATTTTTTCTAATTGAAAATTTTAAAAGTCATCCGTAAAATCGATTTTTTTTTCTATTTTTATTTTCTATTAAACATTCAGCCGTTCTTAAACGAGTGGCGTCTACATATGAGGACCAAGCGATCAAGTGTCACCCGCGGTATTATTGAACACAGCACCTGTCAACTGTCAGTAAGTGCTTCTTATGTGTTGTGTTGCAGAAGTATAAAATGATTGACAGCTGATGTCAGTGTGTCAGTCATTGCATTTCACTTTCAGGCACCTGCTGCCCACGTTTCTTAATGCGTACCAAAATTAGATAAATCGATATTAATAGTTTATACAAAAATTTAATAGTTCAAAAACCACCTTAAATGTTGTTTTTTTTTTTGAGAATTTAAGAAAAGATAGTCATGTGATTTTTATATAACAAAGAATTTTGTATTTTGTGGTTCTTAAAGTGAACTAGTGAATAGTTTTTAAGCATTTAAAAAAGAATGGTATAAAATATAATGATATCTGCCCGCTGCAACGGCCGTTTTTGACCCAATTTATTTTTAGTTTTTTAATGAAAATTGATCCAAATACGTAATTTTTGACACCCTCAAAAATGCATTTTTAAAACTAAAACTCAGTCTATTTTTGGTTACCCGTTCCGTGGCCATTACAGTAAAATTAAGACTCGGCTTTAATTAAGTAGATACCCAAATTTCTCTAGTACTAGGTTACTCACTCCATTTTTCAAAAATTTAGTTATAAACATTGTTTTTCCGCCGACCTTCCGGAATTTCAAAAAAAAAAAAATTCTAGTTTGACAAAGTTCCCAGTAGAAAGTCAGAAACACAAACAATTTTAAACGAATAAGCTGTAATTTTATAGCAGACTTAAAGCTCATTTCCCCACTATACGACGACGCGTGGTCGAAAGAAATAATGTTTTTTTTTTTTAAATTTTATTTTATAGTAGCAGCAAACATCTAACGAATGCGAATATGAAAAAAAAAAATTGAAATTCATTTGCCATTATGTCAAAAGGAATCACCATCATTGATGGTAATGATGAGCGATAGCAATAATGGAGCTTGTCACGATAGTCTGTCATCATTTTCTGTGTTCATGTTCGTTCTTCTTCTTTTGTGGCAAACGATCTGAGAATATACATGAAGATACATTTCAATTGAGATGCTGGACACAAGACACACACGTATACAAACGACCGATTTAAGAGTATCTACGTCATGATGGTGCACTATGTCGGTCGTTGTTCTTTCGTTCGTGTCACAAAAGATTGCATGAGAGATTTGAATTTATCTTAATTTTCTTTTCACAAAAACAAAAAAAAAATATATTTTAAAACAAAAACACTTTTGTTGCCCTTTTGCTAGAATATTGATGATTTTTTCTTTCGGGATCATTCTCTACTGCATCTTCCATCAAAAATGATGACGTGTTGGTCCCTTTTTTTTGACTGAGATTCTTTATCTTGTGTTTGAGTATTTTGTGTTAAATGTTGTAGAAGACTCTGATTAGCACGCTAAAATGTTAATTGATGTGGGTTACCTTCTTCCATCTGTCACCTATTTAAGAACAAAACAAGAAATAAAATAACCAAGAAATATATCACATCTGCCCTGATTGTCTACCTTTCATGAATAAGAAGGTTGTTTTAATGTGTTTTTGTTTTCATACCTTTGAGGTTGTGTTTTGTTTTATTGTTTGGTATTTATCTTTTCTGTTGTAAATTGAAAATGAATGCGGGCTTGAGATGGTAATTTGATACTGAAATGATGGCATTTGATTGAATGTGACATTGGAATTTATGTTTATACAAAACCAATTAAAGAATTTAGACACCTTCTAGATTCTAGAAGGTATAGATAAATCTATTTAAAAAAAAAGACCTTAGTATTTTTTACTTGAAACCTACTTTGAATGACTTTGGAAAATTCTTAAACAAATTCACGAAAAGCAATTGCATCATTTCTTTATTGAAATTTGAAAATTGTAGTGCTAACTTGACAGACATCAATAAATAAGCGTTGAAAAAAGGAGGCGTAGCGAACAACTTTAGATCTAGAATTCATCTGCCCACTTTGGAATTTCAGTCGTTTTAAATGTTGCAGAAGCCGGTTAGTCAGTGTTGATTTGGTTAAAGTAGGGCTGAACCAGGTTTCTGCTTCGTCATTGACTGTAAGGACAATACATTCGTTGTTGAATTTGTATATCCTTTTCTAATCAACAAGATTAATCTTGGCTAGTATTGTGAATTTTTTCCACAGCTATCGTCAAACAAATGGGCGTAGTAAAAAGGTCCTCAGGATTTGTCTTGCGAACTTTTTGAGCTACATAATGGCTGTTTTTTGAATTAATGTAGCGGTAGTTTTAAAAAGCTGCTGGTTTCGAAGACTCATTCCGGTTCATCTTTTTACCTGGCGGGAGTGAACACGATTGAATTCAAGGTTGGCTTTTTTGATGATGATATTTCAGCTTGAAGAAGTTTGTGCCTTAATACTTTGCCTGATAATTTCTTGAGAAAACAGCTTTTAAGCTATGAATTACAGAACTTTTTTTTAATTTTTTGAGTATCTACCGGCACTTTCAAGAGCTTACAACAGTTGTTGAAGAAGGATTTCGACATGCAGCACCTTTATTTGGGATCGCTACAATTTCGAAGGCATCCCAATTTTTTCGGAAAGGAGTTGTTGAAAATTATGGTAAAGAAGATTATCATTGTAACTAAAACGATACGCGGCGATAAACCGCTGGTTTCGGAGGCTCATTACTGTTCTTCTTCTACATTGCTCAGGTGGCGGCTGTCAACGAATACACTCGATTAATGTTGATCTACTACTCTCAGAGAATAGTTTTTTTCTATGTCCCAACTTGCAAATAAGAACACTGGTTTTGCAGATAGCTATTAAGCCTAATATTACCAAGATTCAGCGTGAAACCTCCTTCGAAGTGTGGTGGGAATGCTTCAGCTTTGACCAGTACCGTTTGTTTCTTCTCTAACAATTCCTTTCGGTGTTTGTGATTTCTCTAGAATACTTCTATGGAATTTCTTAGAAGCTTCTGGCATTGAAAGGACTTCCGAAACATCATTTTGGCCGTCTTCAATTTCGGAACACTGCAGGTTCCTGTTTTGCATTGGTAACGTAGTGCCAACATTTTCTTTATCTTATTGATACTGTGCTTGGAAGAAGGGGTTTGTGCAGTTTGATGCAGATTTGATAATATTGACCTGGTAAAGTTGCCGATTTCTGGAAGAATATAAAGAAATTAAGATTGGTTTCTGTATGGAATCATCACTACCAAATGTTGGGCGGTTTTGATAACCTGATTGCAAATCAGATAAATCTTATGAAAACTCCTTCCTTTAGGAACTAAGCTGTCGATGGTGACTGACATCTGACGAAGAGATAATTAAATGAACTGGGTGAGCAGAATAAATTTCATGGAATATTAGAACGGGTGTTGGTAAAACTAACTCCGATAGGGTCTTAAATGTAAACTATGATGGTCTTGGCCAAAATTGTCCTTAATTCTCAAAACCAGTATCTGTTTAGGTTTTGTCACGACAGTTTTTCCTATTAATGGAGCTATGCTCGTTTTATTTTTGTCTTTCCACACATCTGAAATAGTTTAACAAAAATAGAGTACCATGACAACCAATTTAGTCTATTTTAATAGCCTAGGTGCCAGGTGATGGAGTATTTAAACGTGTATAGGCTAGCTAAAAAAAAATTGTAAAAAACACTCTCTCCCGATGCAAAAAACCGTTAAAATATACCGTATTAAACTTAGAATAAGTTAGGACTAATTAATAGAACTTGACTTCTTATGCCACTGTTTTCCTTAAAGAACACTTTCTTTAGTAGGTAAATGAAATTTATTTCAAGAACCAACGTTTTGAACTTACACGCCTCTGAAAATTACAAAGGAAGATGACAAGCTATATTTCTTTTTCCTTTTTTTTTATAAAGCTTGTAACCTCACTTTCCTTTAACTACCTCCCACTCCTTATTAAATTCTTAATGTGACCTAATTTTTGTATTTGATTGAAGAGCAATTTAGTAACTAACAAAGATTATCAGTTGCAATTATTTTGACTTCTTCATCATCTTCATCATAAAACTTTCAAGTATAATCTTCTCTAAAACCCCTTCTATTCTTAGAAAATTAAATCCTTACTGTAACTTAACCTTGTCTTGTCGCATATATCCCGCATAGAAAGTCTTCTCTCTCTCGCCCTTTTTTTTATCTTTCAACTCAATTGAAGTTGCAATTAATGTCTAAAGCTTAAATAGAAAATCACTGCACTTAAACCAGTCACTTGCATCCCTTTTGCCTTTGCCTGGCATAAAGAGGATTATCTTTGTAAAGATGCCTGGCAAAAATTAAACCATAACCACCATTTACCAGTATCACCCTCTCTCTCTCTCATTTTATGATACAGCATCACAACTGCATCACTGTGTTAATAACTGTAAGTCGATCATTATGAATTCTTTTATACCAGAGAGAGCATAACACCTAACACCGCAACCGCATTCTGCCTTTAATTACTTAGATACAGATACTAAAAGTATCTATATGAGCCGAGAGGCGGCTGCGATAGGGTAGGTTTAGGTAGGTACTTTATGTCATGGATACACTCTTCTATGTGACAGCTACTGCTTCTGTTGCTCTATGATCCTACCATACCCTGATGATAATAGTCAGAGCGCGTTGTCAACGCCATCACATCGTATAGAGTCTTCGGTATCGTTGTATATTATAGTGGCGTTGGTTCTTGGTTCTTCTTGTCAAAGGTCCCGAGGGAGGATTATATTCTTCATCATCATCATCATCTTCCTGCTTTTATACTTTCAGTTTTATATTCAGTGTATTGCGCGTTGCTCTGAGCTCTGCTGCATAAGTTCTTCAGTGTACATTAACAATTTATGTGGCTTGGAGTACCTACCCCCCTCTAGAGAGTCACCATCAGAGACGGGGAGAGAGAGAGAGAGAGAGAGAGCGAGTTAGGAGGGTGGGTTCCCCTAGTGAAGGAACGAGTACGAGAGGGTCTTCATTAATCTTAGATGTGACTGTGATTTAAGCATCCATTAGGGGAAACCCAGAGTCTTCGTTGTCGTCAACTTGCGTTCGTCGTTGTTGTCGGTTAGGTCGAAGTCAAAGTTTAACCCCTGAACTTTATAGGTTTTTTTTTTTACTTCCAACTTCTGTTATTTTTTTTTTATTAATGAATTAAAAATTTAATCGTGACTTTGCGTATGAAGGGAAAGATTTTCCAAACAACAACAACAACAACAAAAATAAAATTCATATTCTGACTTCTATCAGACGACACAGTTGTTTGTACGGCGCGAGTATGTGTGTGAGATCTTGATTTATGGATTCTATTTTTATGGGAGGGAAGGTCGAGGGGCATATGATGGGTTTATTTTTTTTTATTATATTTTTTTTTAAAGACCCAGTCTGTAACTATTTCTTGATGTGCATAAAGTCATTTATTAGGTCGTTAATTTTTGTTTTTTTTTTTTTTTTATTTGAGATCCGGGGACGCGGTGTTTCAAATTTGTTTTTATTTTTTTTCTGAACTTCAATGAACAACCAGTGTCACACAGTGGGGCAGAGTGTGTGACATAGTTGGGATAAATTGGATTGTCAGCCATTTATTCGATATATTTTGGAAAACATATCTTAATTGTCCAATTTTGCTACATTAATTATTTTAACATCTTTTAATTAGTATTTTTTAAAATTTTGTTTAAAATTGAACAAAAAAAAATACTGCAACTAACTTTATTCATATTTTTCTTTACTTTCAGGTGAGTCCAATATTTGACATTAGAAGATTTTAAAGTAAGTTTTTTGAAGCTTGAATATTTCAAAAAGTGCTTGAGCTACAAAATTAAGGTTTGTGCAACAAAATTGGCCACAATTACTGGAAAAAAAAATTCAAAAAAGTCATTTTTTTAAATTTTCTTCAGCTCATCGAAAAAAGTTGTCCTTTTAAAATTGAAAATTGGAATAGAAAATCACCCATTAGAGCTACAAAATTATATTTTTTGCAACAAATTTTGTTTTGAAAAAATAGAAAAATTTAACTTTTTTGAAAAATTGGATTTGTCATTCAAGGTAACTTTTGAACTAACTTTTTTCGGCAAAAACTTCAATATTTCAGGACGTGTTGAGCAACAGAATTAAAGTTTGCTCAAAAAGATTTTATTTGGAAAGCTACAATTACTGCCAAAAAAAAATTCAAAAAAGTCATTTATTTTAATTTTCTTCAGCGCATCGGAAGAAGTATTCCTTTTAAATTTGAAAATTGGAATAGAAAATGACCCATGGGAGCTACAAAATTTTATTTTTTTTCAACTAATTTTGTTTTAAAAAACTTAAATTTCTGAAAAAGAAAAAATAGAAAAATTCAACTTTTTAAAAATTTGGACCGTTTCAGATCTTATTTTAGCGTAATCTTTAACAGGTACTAAAAAACCCCGTTGAGCTACAAAATCGGGTTTGCGCATTTCATCTAGCTCATAGTGACTTAAAATTTCTGCAAACAATTTTTTTTTTAATTTGTCATTTTTTAGATTTCGGAAGGTGACTTTTAAGCTAACTTTTTTCTGCAAAAAATTCAATAAAACTTCAGAAAGTGTTGAGCTACAAAATTGAAGTTTGCGCAACAATTTTTTATTTGGAAAGCTACAATTAATGGCGAAAAAATTCTATTAGCATTTAAAAAGTTACAATTCTAGATATCAGAAAAATAACAATTTTCTTACTTTCGTCCGCTTACTTAAGTCTTATTTTAGAGTAATTTTAAATTTAAAAAAAAAACTATTATAGCTACAAAAACGAAATTTATGTTACGGCATTTAAAAAGCAACAAATTTGGATGCCAACCAAAACAATTTTTATTAAATATTTAAGATTTTTTCCGCTAACTTATGATAGCGGAAAATTTAATAATTCAAAAACCATGCGAGCTACCAATTTTAAGTTTACGCAACCAACTAGCATTTAATTAGCTACAATTACTGAGATTTGAATTTTTTGTCCCGCCACAAAATGTCCGCCAAAATAAGGGACGGAAATTTTACCACCATCCATATCGTGCTAGAATTTTTTTGAAAAAATTTTCATAAGACAACATCAACATCAACAAACTAAATTTTGAAAAAAAACATTTTTTTAAAAATTAGTTTCTCAAAAAAAAAATTCATTTATTTTTTTTCGAAAATTTTGTTACCAAACTTTTTTAAGGCAGGCTAAAAACTTTCATGTAATAAAAACGTTAAAATTCAGTGAGTCATGAAGGAGAAAATCCAAATTATATATTTTCATAAGTAGGTAGTTCATAAAATTTGATTCAATTAAAAACTTAGTTATAGATATAATTTATAAATATAATATCTTACCCTAATAGGTATTCCAAACAGAATTTTTATCCGAGCCCACTTAAATAGCAAAATAAAAATTCAAAACAAAAATATTTTGTATGGAAATTGGAGAGTTATTTCGCTATTTTTGTCTAGAAAACGAAGGATTTTTTTCTTTTGACAAGAAATTTCTACAATTTGGTTTAATTGTCAATTATTTTAAAAATGCAATCAATAACAAAAGTTAATAACACCCTCTTTGTTATTGTAGGCTTGTAAAAATCAAGATTACCCTTCTAAGTAATCATCCCTTCAAACATATTGATGATTGTTGATTTAATTTATGTTTTGAATACTTCTACCCTACTGTTTTCGGCCGGAATTATTATTGTTATTTTTTATTTTTCACAACGTCATAGTTGGAAAATTTGTTTTTCATATTAAATTTAGGGAATCATTCTTCTTTTATTCTCTTATTTTTTTTTTTTTTTTATTTTTTGTCTGTTAGTATAAATTGTGATATTGGAGATTTATAGAGAATATTTGAAATATTTCAGAAACATAGAGAGATGAAGTGAGTGGATGATGAAAATTTATGGGCATTTTTATAAAATATGCGGCGCATATGTGAGTTTTGAAGTGAAGCGTCATCGTCATTGGGATTTATCGGAAAAATGAACTCGAGTCTTGTTTTTTTTTTTTTTTTTTTTTTGTTCAGTTCAGTTCACAATGACTGAGTGACTTTTATGTGTCGCTAGAATTTGATTAGATTTGATATATTTGCTTTTTTTATCAAACAGATTAACTCCTGTCGCCTAGTGGATTTTAGACAGTGTATTAGATTTGGAAGGTATTTTCTACTTTATAGAAATTTTAACACAGAAATTAAATTTTTTGAAAATGGAAATTCGGGATCTTCTTGAAATAGTGCGGTTCTGTAAAAATTTACTGTCTTTTCTCAAAATGTAAAGAAGATTGTTCCTGAAATACTGTTGTAGGCCAGTTTTTGCAAGCCCATACTTTTTAAATAAAAAATAATATTTTTTATCGGCCTATAACGGAACCTCCCATAGAACTGTTTTTCCTTTTTTCTGATTTTCTCGGAAGAAACTCAACGAACTTAGATGAAAATGTTTAGACAAAGAGTTCTCAACAATTTTAAAATTATTTGATATCAAAATTGGCGTCAAAATTGTAAAAACAATAAAAAAAATTAAGTAATTTCATGACGGCTAAAATAAATTTAAAAAACACCTGTCAGTTGTGCTGCCTGTGGTAAAATCATCTTCAGTTAGAGCCCCTAAGTTGGGACATACATGGAATATGAGGCTTTCACAAGTCATAGGTATGTCTAAATATGACAATCATTCTAAAAGTTTATGAATAATACAAACTACTCGTAAAAAATATTTCAATTGCAATCAGTTCTCCCTAAGTTTTAAGGCTTAAAAGTACTTCATTTGATATTTTTAAAAATAATTTTCTACGGTTTCTACTAGTAATTCGGGGTGTATATTAATTAAAAATTATTCATAAAATCAAAATCAGAATTAAAAAATACTGAATTTTAAAAGCAACATTTTGAAAACAAAATTTGGAAAACAGAATCTTTTTATTGGCAGAATTTCGACCCCATTAAAAACTTAGCGGTGGAATATTCGTCAGCTACGAAAGTTTTAAATAGACCAACACTGGGGTGAAAAGAGGTACCTTTGAGCCTTAAAACTTAGGGAAAAATAATTTTAACACAAATATTTTTGATGGGTTTCCATTCCAAAAAGTTACAACTGAAGTCATTGAATATGCAAGGCATTATTGTTGTTGTAAAATTGCAAAGTAAAATTACAAATTTTTACTAAGAAAATCATTATAAAGGTACATACTTTTAGTCACTAGATATTAACTGTTTTAATTTGTACCCAAACATTAAGAACTTCAGTAAGTTATCAGATGTGCCTTCAAAGAAGAAAAGATATCTGCAATATCTGCTTCAAAATTCATCCAATAAAGTAAATATCCGAAAGTGTATAGGATGTCTAGACACAGTAAAGATGAAAAATATCAAATATTGTCAATTTAAAATTCCCATCAGCAGGTTCCTATACATCATATTCCTTTTATCTAACTACCATCATACATAAATATATGAAATTACTCTTCCAATATTCACAGAATTTTAATATGTCATAAATGAAAGACTAATTGGGGGCTTTTCTCTTTACGAAAATCGAAACAATCCAAATATTTCTCATATTTCGAGTAAAATATGAGACAAGTATGAAAAGTGAAAGTATCTTTGTGCCTTTAATTATTTATTATGTTATACCTACCCCCGGTTCAGGGACCGAAAAGAAAATATATGAAAATAGATAAAATATCAAAGATGACACCACACTTCCTTTCTTCTATACCATCTTTTATATCTTCTCTGTACATAATAATTCGATTCAGTCATACTACCCCAAAAAATTCTTGATAAAATGTATAAAATTGAAACTTCTTATAACCTACCACTATACCATATTTATCAGTTTAAAATTGTCAAGTCATCTTTTGAGACTATAATGGGCTTTAAATGACTTCCTTTTAGGAGGAAACTTAATTGTGCCTATTTAAAAGTTTATAATTAATTTAAATTTGTATTAATTCTAAAAGACAGCGGCAAACCTATACACATCATAATAGTTTCTATGTGTGAGAGTGTGTGGGTAATAATGTTTAGGGGATGTAAAATTGAAAAGACTACTAAATAAACCTGCAAAGAGCCAAGTCTCTTGCTTTCAAACTTAATTAATCCAATTACGCACTGTTTTGCAATCATCATGCTATCCCTATCCATGTTTTGTATGTTGTATAGAAAAAATCAACGAGCATTAAAGAGTTCTTTTAGAAAACAAAACAAAACGAATGAAACTTCTCTCATATGTCTGTCATCGAGCCCTCAACACATTCGCCGGCCCGCGCCCCATGAAATACATCATCTTCTATGGAAAAATCCAAACTCATACCCTCTCATCCTCAAAAAAAAAAATGACAGAATTGCATCCATATGGTATACTACTAATCAACTCTTCGCCTTCGCGACTATATATCTTTTCGTGGACGTATGTTGAAAACTCATTTCAGGACCAGGACCCCTTCTGTAGGTAGTTATTTTTTTTTTTAGCAAAAACAAAAAAAATATAAAACTGCAATTTAATATCCCAAACCCGAGCTCTATTCTCTATTCGGTGGATGGAATGAATATGCTACACTCCATATATCCACACACATCTGTCCCGAGTGAGAGTATATGGATAACTTTTTTTTTTGTTCACATATAGTGCCAAAGAAATCAACATGCACCACAGAAAAAAAAAAGGAACAGAAATTCCATCCCCCGACAGAGAGTAGTTTGGCAGCATTTGAAGGGATGGGATAGCGACGATGCGACGCGAAACGACGGACGCCTGGCGAATGAGCAAGGGCAACATCTGCACTTTCTACTTTGTATGTGCATATATGCTATTCAGGGTTGTCGTTGTCGATGCTAATATTCAAGCTTAAATGGAATCAAAGATGGACTCAAAAAAACTCTTTTGTGAAATTATTTCTGCTAAAAAACAATTAATATGGCTGGAAACAAAAGTCTCCAATAATTCTTTTATGTTTAATAATTCATTTACGGTTATCGAAGGGGTTTTTTTCTTAAAGAAATAATTTCCAAATACAAATTCGAAATATTGAAAATTTATTTTTAATAGAAGAAATACCAAGATTCTTAAGTTAATGCGATTTGGAGAGTTATTTAAGTTACAAATAACTATACAAAAATATTTGTAGGTACTTTCGTTAATATTTCCATAATAATTATTTTAAAGTGAAAGAAACTCTCTGACTTTTTAAATAGGTACAAACAAAAATTTATTGTATACAAGTCTCCAATTTGAAGACATTTCAATTCGTTTTGTTTTTGCAAAAAAAAATACACAAATATAATTTCTTCCGCACCAAATTAATATACCGTGCAATTTATTGTGTCAGAAAAGGTGGTGGAGACTTCTCAAAATGTAGTCTGGTTTAATATTTTATTTCACTGGGCGAACTGCGTATAGGGTACTGCAGAGCGAAAACCAAAAAAAAACTTTTCGTTTACTATGTCATTTGCCGATCTTTGTATAAGATTTTTTGTTTCTCTTCAGCAGCAGTGTACTCAGCTTAAAATTTAAAAAATCGTAGGGATTACTTCTTACATTTTTGTACTAACATAGCACATACATATAGAAATAGTATCTAATCGTTACCAGTTAATTTCACTATATTTGCCTTCCTGGGGTCCCTCTGGCTCGCACTCCCTCCAAGTTCCAACTGGCGCTTTGTAGACTTCCGGAATTCTACTCACAACCCTTGAAGGAAATAGGTACAAAAGCTTAAATGAATCGGTATAAACTAATAGTACTAAATTAATTTCTTTGCTTCCGCATTTTGGGGATCCCTGACTCCCACACCACCCACCAGATGCTTGGTAGACTTCCCAAAATTTGACGCAGATGCCTAAAAAAAAGAAAATAAAAACTGAAATTAATCGTAATCAATAATTGAATTTACTAAGTTGGGTTCAGGGGGTCTCAGGACAATCACTCGGCAGACTTACAGAAATTTACCCAGAAGCAAAAAAAAGTTAAAATTAATCTTTACCAATTCAATTTACTTAATTCATATTATTGTTTTTCTTTTGGGGGTCCCTAGTCCCCACACCCCTCACCAGGCGTTTGGTAGACCTGTGAAGTGAATCGTTATCAATTAACTTTACAAAGTTGGGTTTTGTATTTTCTCCTTTAGGTCACTCCTTGAGGTCACTGGACACCACTGCTGGGCTAAGCATACTTGTGGATTATTACTCAGAAAGATACAGACTAATGTATGGAATAGAAAGAATTGACTAAAGGCGTGGTTTATCAGGAAAGAGTTCCGTTCCGTTAGATCACTGGGTGATCTAAATTAAAAAGGAGTACATGCTCAGAGTAGGTACTCAACGTAAAAAAGTGAGAAGTTGCTCGAGAAAATGTATGTTTTCAAGAATGTGATGGAGTACCTGCTCCGAAAACCGGAGATTTGAGTAGGTGCTCATTTTAATTCATATGACCTAATGTTAAGCTACTATAAGCATTATTTCTATACCTGATTCATTTACACTTTGAAAACTAGTATCGTGAAGGTTTTGTATCTCAACTTTAATACCAAAGTTCTCGTCCTTTCCTATCTAAACATTAAAATCTTCAAGAAAGAGGACGAGTCGTTCAAAGAATCTCTCATGGGGAAGTCATTTTTCTTTTGCTGACATCGCGAGACCTCAAGCAAGTCCAAATCCAAAAATAGCATCGAAAAATTCTTCAACTCACTCAAACGCAATTTCTAAATGGAAGTATCACAGAAGAGTTCTAGTTTTGAATCCTAGCCTATGCCACCTTGTATTTTTCTAGGGGTATTGGCTTTTGTGAGGAATGAACAAAGCACAAGACTACTCTTGACTGCTGACGAACTGCGCTCATAAGGCCTTACTTACTGCCTTAGGTCCTCAGACCTTGATGAAACCATTGTAATCCCCTTAAGGGGCATAGAGCTTCCACTACTCTACGCGCCATTATGTACGGTTTCTGGAAATATATCGTAGTTCTCTCCAACTCTTCCCCAGCTGTGCAGATTTCCTTTCGCCGACCCGACCCTCTACCTGCCTGTATGAGTGGGTTCCATGGCATCGCTTGGCCAGCAATGCAATCCACTGCCACTTATGTATGCGTATAGTATTGTCTATGGGTTCCTGTCCCGTTCTCCTATGTAGTTCTTCACTAGTCAGAAAATCCTTTAGACTTAGACACCTAATCACGAACGTTTGCCGCTTACTTGTGACAGTAGTGAAAATTTTCCACGTGCTTCAGCCATAGAGAAGCACGAATTCAGCATTAGAACGGAACAGTCTCATATTGGTCTTTAAGCTGACAGCATTATTTCTCCCTATTTTGGACAGCATTCCGAATGCAGCCTTTGCCTCTTTAGTACGACTGTTGACTTCTTGTTCGGTTCCGCCTTTGGCAGAGACAAAACTCCCAGCATATTGAAAGTCTTCTACTTTCTCTGCCGGTCGTCCAGAAACATTGACATGAGTTACTTCCCAGGCTGATCATTTTTGTTTTTGCCGAATTCGAATTCATCTGATAACCTTCCTTTATGTAAAACGTAACACTTGCATCCATCGTAAGTTGCTTTAATAATAGCAATTAACTATCTGGAATGCCTCTCCTGCGTTAGGCAATCCAAATAAATTCTTTGTTGACACTATCGAACGCTTTTTCGAAATCAATGAACAGCTGGTGAAGTGGTGATCGATATTCGAAGCACTGTTCTATAATGATCCGCAAGGTGTTAATGTGGTCAACACAGGATGAACCAGTGCGGAAATTTGCTTGTTCGGCTTCCAGTGTGTCCTGTATTCGCTCTAACACAATTTTTGGTGCTATCTTGGCAACCGCAGGCAGTACTCAAATCTCTCTCCAGTGTTCAAACTTAACAAATCTCCTTCCTTCCGGAAGCTTGATGGTCACTCCATTTTTCCACTCCTCTGGGAAGCACTCAGAGTTCCAGCCTCTCTCTATGAGTGGATGCAGTAGTTCACTTGATGTCGTTGGTGCTGCTTGTAAGAGCTCTGCAGGAATACCGTAAGGTTCTTCATAGCCTGGGTGTCCCAAAATCCTATGTATGTATGTATTTGTGCCGTGTGCTCCCTAAAGGGCTATTAGATCACATTGAATTCTGTCTAGGGGTTCTACAAAACTGGTCCACTCTATGCGTGTTGTTCTTGGCTGAACGAAGAAGTTATCAGTCACTTCCTAAGGTTTGCTAAAATCTTTGAGATCATTTCATATTTGAACAAATAAATTTATTTACACGAAGACGGTTAAAGTTACGCTACGATTTTACACCTTTTGTCGCATCTAATATGCAAATCACCCTGCATGGAACATATTCAGCCAAAAAATTGAAATTTTACACACAGTTCCGAATGGCTTTCTGAAGTTTATAGTCCTTTTTTTAGTTTTTTTCGTTACGTTCGAACCAAAAACTTCCTTAAAAAAACTTAATCCTTCCTCACCTTGATCAGGAGACAAAACTTTTCTTTTACAAAAAGAAAACTTTACAATAAAAAATCACACTGCGGCAACCACGTCACTAACACTGAACTTAGTAACAAAAGTAGGATATCTAGGATGACAAGAATGCTGCCGACGACGACGAAACTAACCCGAGTTCTCGGTTAGTTTATATCTGGTTCCAGGATATTCACTCTAAACCAGACGCCGGCCATGATGATGACGACGAAACCAGCTAACACACTGTCCTCAAACCTCTTCCATATAAGCACACGACTAATATTCGGTACCTAGACTAGAGAGAGTGTGTGAAAAAAAAAATGTTTCAACTGAAAAAGGACACGGATATGAAAGCAGCAGATATTCTGCCAAACACAGATTCTAATGCCTTCCATTGCACGTTCACCCTTTTGCTCCCGCATTATGTCTCATATTCAACAGTGCAATGAGATGACGTCCCAGGACGAAGAAGACGACGACGCACGAGGACGACAGGAACAGGCAAACTCCCAAGTCTCATCCTTCTCTTGCTGCCGCCCAACTCATCATATCCATTATATGTGTGAATGGTGGAAAATAAAGTTTAAAATTTTGCAAACGAGATTCATCGAACAAAGAATAGGATCTCAAGGAGAAGGAGTATAGTAGTAGGCACCACCAGTAACCAGCTCTTGATGAAAAGAAAAGTAAAAAAACAACCACATATTCATCTCTAGACAAAGTAATGTAACGGAATTCATAGCCGGAGTCAACAACAGATTCCAGGACTATTTTCAACATCTTGCAATTGAGTCCTGTTATATGTTTTTAGTAGTGCTACACAAATGTGTGTGTGTGTGTGTAAGGATTGTTGAGAAACACACAGAGAGTCAGTGTGATGGTGGCAGTCAGAAAAGTTAGTAAAGATTTTGTTGATACGAATGATAATATCCTACGACAAGAGTGTCCTGCTACTGCTAGTTTGTCAGAACTTTCCAGGAAGTTGTTATTTCTGCTTCTACTTTTTCTTCTTGTTGGCTTGGTGTTGCTGCGGTGGGCGGCGGTGGCAGCGGTGGCGGAGGTGGCGGTACAGCATTCAGATTGCGTTGTCCTTAAGGACGACTTTGATGGGGTTAGAGAAAATAATACTTTCCTTTTGTATATCCTTCCTTATCAGCTGCTGCTGCTGCTTCTGCTTCTGTTTCTGTTTCTGGTGTTTGTGGAAGTTCCTTGTGTGGTTGTACTATCCAGCTCTTCTGTACTTAAGTTTTGTGCCTTTTATATATTTATTTGTTGCTAAAGGATAACCGATTATTTTGACTTTATGAGGTTGTGAATAAGATTTATTCACATTTCTTGCTGCCCCCTTCTCTAATATATATAATTTTTGTACAATCCATGTCCCGCACAATTGGATTTGGCATCAACTTAGAAATGTGAGAGACAAGGATATCTCTTCCAGTGTGAAAACTTTAAAACAAACAAATTTTAAGGACATTTTCTTCTTCCGACTTGGTTTTCCTATTGTTTCCTTGTTGTTTCATTTGCTTTGGTATATGGTGTGTCCTTCTGTTCTATACTCTTGTTCTGCTGCTAGTTTTAGTTTCTTGGATGCAAAAGCTTTTCATTCTTCGAGACAAAAGAAACTTTATGTGTTTGAAAGTTGGAAGAAGATGAAGAATCTTTTATGCGAATCGGATACCTTCTTCCTGTGTGCGCTAAAAACAACAATTTGAATTAAATTTTTGGTAAATTAGTTCCTTCTTTTGGTTATTTCCTGTTATTCTGTGTCCTGTTTTCTTGGAAATTATGAAAATATGTCGTGTGTTTGTGAAAGAGACAGTCGAGTGTCGACTGTGTCGGTATCAATTTCATTATTCATTTCGAGTTTGAACCGCACTTAATGAGTCCTTTTTTTCGTTTGTTTGGTTGTTTTTCATCTGTCTGTAGTTTGGTTTGGTGCCAGCTGTTGTTTTTTTATAAAGTGCGTTTTTCTGCTTTGAAGAGGATATTTATGTGATTTCAATTATTGTCATTTGTCCTATTCTAAAAGATTTATTCAAAATGTTTATTTATATAATTTCTTTCTAAGTGTTGTCTAACTTTTATGAGAAGGTTAATAATTGTTGAGGTGTCATCTTTCAAAATCGATGATTAATTTTAGGCCCTTGAAATTTAAAATCATGCGTAGGTTCCCGTACGATAGATATCTTTAAAAGCAATCAGTGTGTGATAAGTGGAAGGCGCTAATCGAGATGGTAATTGGATTCTGTCAAATTTTATCACACACATTTATGGTAGAGCAGTAAATGTGTTTGATGTTTTTTTAAAGTGCCATGTATTTGGAGAGGATTTTTTGTACATATATGATGATTTAAGACTTGAAAGATTGTGGTTTTTGATTACTTATTTTGTCACTTAAGTAGATTTGGGAAAAATGGATTGAAGAGGATTTGAAACCGTAAAATAATCAATATTTATGGATGGAGGGGTGGTTATTTCTGAAGTGTTAATCTGCTGCTGGAAGGTAATTGATTTTTTCAAAAATAGTTTTGCCATTTCTTTGAAACCCAAAACAACTAGTCTTCAGATAATAATAATAAGAAGTCTACGACATAAGAGAATTTAGAACTATTGATAAGAAAAATGCCAGTCGACAGAGGTCTTTAACTTCAAGAATTATACGATACCCAAGTCAATTTTATAAAAAAAAAGTTAAGGGAAACAAAAATTCGGGTTGTTTTTTTTTAAATTTTTATCATATTTTGTTGATGCATGTTTTTCGCATTAGAAATATGTACGTCAACAGAAAATTGCATAACTGAATCGTACGTATTTGGCCTTGTAAGACGAAGATTGTTAAAAGTTATGATTTCAATTTTGGTATGAACATTCGAAAACAAAAAATAAACAAAAATCGATTTTAAAATAATTCAAACAGCTTTTTAAACCTTTATAATAATCAATTTTTAGAAAGCAATTTTTAAAAATCGTTTCTTAAAACCCAAAATTCCATTACTTCCGGAAAAAAATTGGTTATAACCAAACCCAATGAATTTTACATTGTTGAAAAGGTTTAAATGTCTTCTTTCTAAAACAGTAAAAAATCAAAATCTGATGAGAATTCGACGAAACTAGATTTTTTGCAATGGTTAAAAATCCAAAAAAAAATCCAGATTTTGGGGGTGTTACGAAACTTGTACATACCGTTTTGTAATCAGTCCAACAATCTCTACAAAACGTGATAGGTTTCGGCCCAAGTATATTTTGAGTGTCGCACAATATTATTTTTTGACCTAAAATATAAAAATCAGAAAGTTTTGTGTGCTATATTTTTAGACTGAAACCACAAAAATTATCTCGAGTAGTATTTAATTATGAGCGGTCAAAGGCAATATAATAAATTATTTTCGATTTTATAAATGAAACAATGAATTTTGGACATATTGTTTGCTAATTTTTAGTAAAAATTGTATATCAATATTCTTATTAGCATTCTTTAAATAACCTATATTTTAAAAATTCATCGAGTTGATTTTTAAATATTAATACAGTGGTGGTCAAAATATTAACAGTGTATTTTGGCTTGAAACGTTATGTCTTTAAATTTTAATACTTAAGTTATTTTTGGTGACTTTTACTGCAGTACTATATTCATCAATAATAAGTCGATCAGTGTGGTGCCTTTTTCCAAAACTATTATCATCATTATCATCGGCTGGACAACCGGCGTCCGGTCCTGGCTTCTTTCAACAAGTCTCTGCCTATCCCGGTCTCGAGCCGACGCCATCCAGTTGCGCACCCCAAGGCTTCGGGCGTCCTGGTCTACGCCATCTCTTCAGCGCAAGCATGGTCTACCACGCTGCCGTCTATCATAGAATGTACCACAAAAGACTTTCCGAGCAGGTTCCTTTTCGATCATACGAGTATGTCTGCTTTAAGGTAGATTGCGTACAACTCATGATTGTACAGTCTCCGGAATCGTCCTTCCTCCCATATGGGGCCAACAATTCTCCGTAAGACTTTTCTCTCGAACGCGGCTAAGAGTTCACAGTGCCCAAGTCTCGGATCCATACATGAGTACTGGCAGGACCATGGTCCTGTACAGCAGCAGTTTTGAAGTTATGGTTAGATTTCTAGATTTGAATAGCTTTGACAGACTGTAGTAGGCTCTGTTGGATCTGAGAAGCCGGCTGCTACTGTTGACCCAAGGTATTTAAAGGATTGCACCACTTCAAATTCGTGCTCCGCTACCTTGATTGTTTGACCAACTGTTCTTCTCGCATTCGACGCCACCATGTACTTTGTTTTACCTTCACTAATGTGCAGCCCCAAATTTTGTGCCGCCTGCTTCCAAAACTTTAACTTATCTTTTACTTTGAAATGATAACATTTATTGAAAATGTTACATTTAAAGCTATCAAAATAATAGCAGTGTTTGTTAGGATTGCATTGAAAAATTGTGTATTTTCATAAATGTTCATATTTTGGATACAGAAAAGTCAGAATTTTATGTTATGTGATGTCAGCTCATGTAAAAATTATAGTATTCTGTTTACAAAAGTGGACCAAGGAATACGCCAAACATCAGAGTATTGGAAGTTTAGAAAATCACTTGCAAAATGTGAAAAACCCGCACCGAAATAGTAGAATTACTTAGGTGTGCTGCTACAACAATAAGTTATGCCACGAGGAAGTGGTAGAAAAACGAGTCCACAAAAAAACATCGCATTCGGCAATGGTAAGGTAGGCTATATGGAACTCCTCTTTCATAAGCTACACAAATTGAGGATGAGCTTAATTTATCATGTGGTATGCATAGACGTCTGGGAGAACATAACGTCAATGCTTGTGGTCCACTAATATCCCGTTTCCAAGAAAAACACACATGTCGTGGTCGACTCAGAAGAGGAATAACATAATGTAAACTGACGAAACAAAATACAGCAAAACATGGTGGATCTAGTATCATGATTGGAGGATGCTTTTCGTACTATGGTATTGGTCCAATATTTTCAATAATTGCAAAACATTATGCCTCCTGATTCCGAAGACAAAAAGTCCGTGAAAAAGGTCTCTCAGCTAAGCAGTGGTTTCGAGATCAAAACATAGAGGTCATGGAGGGGCCTGCACAATTTTCCGACCTGGATTTTATTCATAATCTGTGGGCTGATATACAAAAAGGAAATTTTGAGTAAAAACAAATAAATAACAACGAGTTGTGAGTCGTAGTTGAGCGGTCATTAAAATCCATTCCGAACAAAAGATCCCAACTACTTGTTGACTCTAAGAAACGCAGTTTGTAGACTTATATAACCAACAAAGGGGGGCATGTCACCATATATTACTTAATGCTCAATAGCTGTTCGAATTGTTCTCAATACAAGTCTTATTTAATCCATAAGTTATCGCGATTAGAAAAAACAGCACTGCTATTTTTAAGTTCTTTCAGTCATTATGAGTGTTTGTTGTTTTAATGTTATTAAATCACGTTTTAAAAAGTGTACATATTAATAAGAAAATTTTGCTTTTTTTCTACTATAATCGTTTTTTTTTAAATTGATTGCTTTTATATTTTTATGGTTTTTACAAATATTAAAGTTTCTTAGCGCAAATTTTTGAAAGCTTTCACAATAAATATTCCCATATGTTACCCCAAAACCAAATAGAATTATCCCTCAAATCGTTTAATAATAAGCATTATAGTGTGTGAACACAAAAATTAGTCTCAAAGGATATTAAGAACTTACGTCTTTCTAAATCTCTGTAATCCTTTAACCAAAAATTCTATCAATGCAAACCACTTCCAATCGAATTCATTTATTCCTTCTTTGTATGTCTTGTCTATATATACAATCTCACATACATAAATAATTGTATATGTGTTAGTTTCTATAGTTCGAACAGAAATTTAAGGTCCTCTCTTCCAGACATACAACTCCTTTCTTGCTAAGAGTAAAGCACACGACCCCGACCCCATATGTTTTTCTCTCACAAATTTAAATATTATTTGCGTGCAGTAAACACAATCAAACTAAATTTGCAATTCTCATTGAAATTCATTTTGCGAACATTGCACATTATCCTTTTTGGCACAAACACACATATCTACAATTTAAAATATATGAGGTTGGTTGCTTTGGTAGGTATTTTATAGCCGCCTTCAAAACTTACCACATCATAATATGATAGAAGAGTAGGTAGGGACTTTTATCTTTATCTCTCTTTCTTGCACTCGATGCCATGCATGACAATCAAATTTTACTACGAAAATTCAATTTCAATATTCGACAAATGAAATAAGTTTAAAAAGGACGAACAGGAGCAGCCGGATGATAATCATCCTCAATTGATGTATATTTTCACATTCAAAAAGGAAGAAATGAAAAAATATTATGTAAATGTGTGTGTGTTTGGGCTTATAGGTACTGCGGGTCTTGCTCCTTTAAAGATAATTTTCCATTTTCATAGGAAATTATGTCTTGCTAAACGGAACAACTTGAGATTTTCAAAAAAGAACTCTTTTTCTCTCTCCCTCTCTCTCTCACTCCTTTTTGACAAGAAATTGCTTTTAAACGTTGTTCCGATTCATTCAAATGAGAAACACGATCATAAGAATGATGATTTTTTATTTACCAAAGTTGTTCTTTGGAAGAAGTACCTACTCTTCTATGCCTTCCCTTACAGGGTGAGTCATATTTTTAGAGACGTTTGAAAAGTTATTGAAAGAAAAAAATTTAGCACTTCTTAGCTAAAAAAAACTAACTGATATGAGAAAAATTGTAAAGCACATTTCTGTAGGAAATTTAAGGATCTTCAATTGTGTTCTTAATGGTTTACCGTTTCTCAGATACAAATGGAAATATGTATGTGTACTCAAAATGTGACCTTGTTTTTTTCTTTTAGTGCTGGCAACTCCAACTATTAACTTTGACCTCCTTCATGTATTTTGACGTACATCTTCTTTTCCAATATAAATTAATTAAAAAGTTCAAATTATTCTAACACACCCTGTTAAGAGGCAGAACTATACTAGAAGGAAATTTTCTATCTATCTACACTACACGCACGAAATATCCCGTGTATACACAGTACACAGTATATTCCTAGTGAATGAATGAATGAATGATTTAAAAGCAATTTGCAAAATATTAGCATAAATCAATTTATTTATCAACCACCGAATATCAAACAACTGTAAGGCATCTCTCTTCGCTACTGTCCTCTAACCAGCTTCTTCTGCCTTACCCTGGCACCCGTCTGCTATGGTCTAGCGTCTAGGTATATATTTTAAGCTCTATGACAAGCGGGTGCCTTTTATACTATATTTTCATTTGAAAATTTTATGATTAATGTGCTATTGAATTTGAATAGAATGAGATTAAGCTAATTAGGTTGGTCTATTGAGAGGTAGAGCAGAGCTAGAGAGTTGGGTTGATCTTTCTTTCATTATCGAGTCGTCGTCGTCGTCGCGTCGCGTCGTCGTCGTCGTCGAATATAGCAGTCATTGTCACTGTATAACTGTATTGTATATGTATTTGTCTATATGATGTCGCCATCAAGAGGACCGACAAACTTTATAAACCTGCTGGTGGATAAACTCAATAAACTTCAAATTTGATTTTGCTCTTGCTATTTATTTGGTGTTGAAAGGCTTTTATTAATATTTTTTTTTTTTTTTTTTGTTCACTTCTCTACTTACAATTGATTAAGTGATAAATCGGGTTGAAATATTATGCGAAATTAATTGGCAGGTATATTATGGGACAGTATGTTCCACAAGGAAAGTAGGTAATTTATATAATTAGCTAAAAATGTTAACGAACTGGACTCAAAATGCCGAAAACCGAAATTCAGAAAACCTAAAATCCAGAAAACCCAGAAAACCCAAAATCATGTAAAAATCCCGAAATCGGAATACCGATAAATCCTATAAATTGAAAAATTTGCGCAAGTTTTTTATTTAATAGAATTTTTCGGGATTCAGATTTCGGACAGATAATTTGTTGTAAACAAATTGAACAAATAACAATGAGGGAAAAAACGTAAATTAAAAAAAAAATCTTTGAGTCAAAGTTAAATCAATATGATTTGGCTTATATTTAAAAATCATTAAATCAATATGTTGACTAACTTTTAATTAAAAATAACATCAATTTAAGAGCAAAAAAAATAATCTCCGGGTATTTCTCGTCTTTGAAAAAAAAGGTACTTACTTAATTGTCTCGGAACTGAAAGATCATTGTAATATTAATTTTCTAACAAGGATTTCTTAAAATTTAAATTTATATTAAATATTGGCTGCTTTGTTTATGTTATTTTGCGTTATTCGAATTTTTTTTTTTTTATTTGCTAAATAATTTTTGTTATTTTTTTTTTTTTTGTTAAACTAATTTGTATTATTAAACAATAAAAAACTAAATGTTATTGTTTACTACAAGTTTACAAATTGGAGCATTGGCATATTTCGGTACAATTTTTCAAATTCAATAATGGGATTTTGGGTTTTCGGGATTCTACGTTGTCAGTAATCTGGGTTTTCGGGATTTGGAGTTTTCAGGATTTTGGGTTTTTTGAGATTCTGAGTTTTCTAGATTTTGTATTTCAGGATTATGTCCTTCTCACTGTTAACTCATACTATAGCCCTTTTTTTAGTTTTTCGATATTCTAGATAAGGGAAGCTTTCATTAAAATTTTATAGAAAGTCACAAAAATGTAATTTCAGCCAAATTTTAAGATGTGATTAGGGGAAGGGGTTAGACGGTTACGAAAAAATTCTCTAATAGTATATTTTTCCATCAATGGTTCCTTTCGCAAAAAAATCCGTCTTTAAAAATGTAAACCTTGTCAAACAAATAACGTCGCAAATGACGTTTTTCGTATCACTGAAATTGTTTTCTTAAATCAAATTACCATTGTTTTAAAATTAACGATTTTTTAAGTGTACATTTTTTTTTTGAAATCCAGTTTTTTAAAGTAAAATTTTAACTTTGCTATACACAAATAATGCAAGTAAAGTGTATCGATTGTCACCGTTTTATTTTTCCAGAGTAAATATCATGAAACGGAAATGTTTTGAGACATTTCAAAAATAATAACGATGTGTACTTTTTAATGTTCCACTCAAGAACGAAATGATTGCCAAAATAATGAAAATTTAAAAAACGGAATACTTACATTTTTCTCAATATTTGTGTAAAAAATTAATTTTTTTTTTTTTTTTTTTTAACTAAATAATACCTATTTTTTTTGTAGAAAATTCTCAAAATTGTCAAAAATTTCGCAAATTTAGCAAATTTTAAAGTAAGTACATATATGACTTTTAAATGTTCACAATATGGTATTCTGAAATAAAATTGAACTCAACTCTACAGTGAATTCATAAGATAAAAGAACCAATTTTTGATGTTCTTATCGAGTATTGAAATAGTATTTTTTTTGTTCATTTTGTCTCGTTTTGACATAAAAAGTGCCAGCGGAGCTAAAATTTTAAGCCCTAGGATAGTATTTGTACACATTTTATAATGGCGTTAATTTTAAAAATTAGATGATTTAAAAAAAATAAAATGGTTTGATGTTAAAACTGTATACTCTTTTTAGACGCTGTGTGTATCTAACATTTGAAGGGGTCTACTACGCGTTGTTTACCTTCAAATAGTGTTAAAAGATGAAAACGTTTTTTTTCGTATTACTCCCGGATTTAAAAAAATCTAATAAAATTCAATATGTTTGACTTTGACCGCTCATAACTAAATACTACGCAAGACAATGTGTATTTTTAGTTTTAAAATTTTCAATTTTTAAGCAGAAGTGGATTGAAATATTGAGTTCTTTTGAGAACTTTATATTTTCATAGAGGTAAAACTTTTTTTTTTTTAAACCAAACACATTTTTTCATAGAAATAATTTGTTTTTTTCATTTTACAAAATTCTTATTCTTAGCAACTCTCAACCGATTCTTATAAAAAAAAACATCTCGTTGGGTTTAGACTTTCTCTCTCTCTAATTTTCATACTTCTATTTTCTTCAAAACTCACAAAACACTTTGCTGCACATCAGCCCTTGACTTTTTCCAATTTGTTGACAGCGCTAGGCAGGTATTAGTAGGTAGGTACTACATATTTTAGTGATGAAATGTTTTCAACACAATATTTAAGCTAGTTACAGTTAAGTCTGAGTCTAGACAAACTTATTACTTTATAGAAAGTTGGAAGCAGAGTGTTACAGTACAGTGTCGGTACAGTAGTTAATTGACAAAAAAGACTAAATTTCTTAAGTCTTTTAACTGCAAAAAGTACTTTGACTGTAAAACTATACAGTCAGCAGTTAGTACTAAACAAATAGTTAGTTAAACAGTTATTTGACTAAAAGTTAATAAACTTCAGTACTTTTTGACTGGGTTTTAGTCATATAATAGTTTAAGAAACCTTTGAATAAAACACTATAACCAGTCAAAAAGTATTGCAGTTAATAAAGATTCAGTCAATCAACTGTTTTCAGTGTAAGTTATTCTTTTAGTACTAACTGCTAATTGCTAGTTTTTGCAATTAAAGTAATTAATAGCAGTACTAACTTGCAATTAAAATTAAAGTCAATTAACTGGGATTGAATTGACTGCATTACCAATTGACTGCAGTATTTTACAGTTTTTTTTTTTTGGGCAAAATTAGTTCATTCTGTAGTGTAAACTCAAATCGGAAACCCGACCAGACCAGTAATAAGTAAAATTTAATACGGATATCTTTAAATGAGAACAAATGATTCCAACCACTTTGTATTTATCATTATTACCATCTGGCAGAAAATATCACACCTTTTTCTCTCATCCCATAAAATCAAAAGAATTATTATAACTTCTTTGATCCTTTCATATATCCTTCTAACCATAAATTGTACTAGATAGAAATGTATCTCTAAATTTCCACATCGAATTGGAGCTTTTAACTACCGACAAGGAAGGTGGTCTAAATCATTTCACATTGCCATCAGCCTTTCAAAACAAATTAAGATGAATTTATTCCGAAATTCATAAATTCCATATTCCACTTAAAAGTAAAGTAAAATTGTAAACAGAAAGATAGAAAGAGAGAGAGAGAGACGAACCCTTTTAACAGAGAAACAGCGTGTTTCCTTTTTAAATGAAGATTTATAATATTTTCATAAGTAAGTATACCTATGAGTATTCCTAACTTTTCGAGACCTCACACAGATGATGTAGGCATCGAAGTTAACACATGTAGGTAATAAATAGAAGAACCAGTCAACAAAAAAAAAAAAGGAAAATAAAGAAGAAAATTCAAAGAAATTTTTCTAAAAAGTTTTCTCATGAATAGGAAACAGAAAATATATTCAAGCCTCATGTAGGTCTATGTTAGGCATGAAAAAAAAAACACATACCTATAACCCACAGTTTATGGGCCTCTTTACGTATTTTCCTTTTTTTTATTCATTCACACCCCATAAATCTGTTCTACTTCGAACTGTGCAATTCACTTCTCCATTTATGGGCAATAAAGTTTCATAAAAAAAAGAGAAAAACACAAAAAACCTACCATCCCCCTAAGTCCCAGACTTTTTCCCTTATCCCACTGGTATAGACTCTCTCTCTGGGTAAAATAATTTCTATATCTGGCTTAAAAATTTCCTTGCCGTGTGTATCAGCACGTTTTAGTCTTTTCGGAACAATTCATCAAATCAACATGCATATTCATTTCTGCTAAATGCATTGCCAGTTGGGAAATTTCGACAACCGAAATGTGCTTTCACTTAACAACCCTATTCATCAGTGTCGTCGTTCTTGTTCCCACCATCATCGCATCGCATCACCTTGCACCCTCTCTCTAGCAACAAAAAAAAAAAACCATCAACCTTTGTGCATGTGTGTATTCCCTGTCCTGGGCTTAGGATATGGAAGGAATCCAGGAATGATTCGATGCACCAATTTGATGAGCGAAATGATGCATATGTTGCCAACGAAGGAAAATGCTTTTCTAAGGGGATAAAATGCGGAGAATTGCAAAACAAAAATGGCGAACTTCTGTATGGGTTCTGCCACTGAATGCATTCGAAACTATCAACTATATCTGCTTTTGTTACCGTTCGAGTTAGAATGGGTGTTTTTTTTTCTGTATTTGTTTGTGTGTATCGATGCTTGTGTTGGAGGTAAGGTGGCGGTAGGTATAACGGTACAATACTAGTCATTGCAAGTTGCTGCAACTGCTGCAAGTGAAGTTTACCGCGTTGCGTTGTGCAAATGATATCACTTTCCAAAAGTTTTGTTCACAGACGAGACTGAATAACGGAAACGGTGTGATGCGGCTGATGGTAAATGTTGATGATGGGAAAATGCAACGCGAATTCGTGTGTGTGTGTGTGTAAGTGAGTGTGTTTGTTAGGTGACACACTTGTGACTCGTGTCATTGTTCGGAGGATTATTCTTAGATTTGTGTTGTGTGTGACAATTCACCCCTCGATTCCGGGGAGTAAGCGGATTTATAATCGTCAAATGTGTCACGGGGAGGACATGACACTCGGTTTTTATCATTCTGTCAGCAAAAAGACAAAAAAGAAAAAGAAAACAAATACTGACCTGGGGTATAGCTACTCCAGCTAATGGTGTTGTGATTTTTTTTGTGTTCGCATCGTTTTTCTGCTCAGGGTTGTCTTCTTTGTTTGATATGCAGGGTTGGTAGTGAGTGAGTAGTTTTGTTCATTGTTTTCTTTGCAACATAATCGATATTTCGTCGATATAATTTGATTTGATTGCATGTGATGTGCCATAAGGGCCCTCGTTTATTCGATATCCTGATGGGTCGGGAAAATCATCACCTGCTCTTGCGTTTTCGTTTGATTTTAATGGCATGTCGAATAAAAGGGTATAATTGTTTTTTTTTTTCTTTGTTGGTGTGTTCATACTTACCCCCGTTTTCATTGCTTAGGTCACGGCAAATAAATTAGGTCAGTTGTACAATTTCACATCAGGAAAAAACCCACATATATACGAATATGTTACTGTTATACATTTGCTTTCTTTGTACAATTTAGGTACCTACAGTAGATCTATATAATTTTATTGACGATTTGTTTTAGGGTTAGTAGGCTAGAGATCTATTTTTCTTTTAATTTTTCTGTAAAAACGATTATTAATTTGAGTAGGGTTAGGTTATCGATATAATTGCTTTCAGAAATAACTATTCTTTATCTGCAGAAGATTGATGGAGAATCTTCTATTTAAATGAGCATATATCCACTTTGTATCTTAATTGGGTGAAAATCCCCATCAAGTGGCATACGGTTAGAAATTTTAATATTTTAAGTCTAGACACTCGTCAAGAAATAAATTAGGGAAACTCATTAGGTGATTGTCTTGTCTTTGATTAGGGTTGTCGGTCGATGGGTTGGAAGTGATATTAGAATTATATAAATGTCAAGTGTTTAACCAAAACACTTTTGGAACTGTCAGGCTGTCAGTTACAAACATCAAAGAGTTACACAAAAAAGTTATTCTTAACTAAATGTGGTTAAAACGGTTTAAATCCATTACTTCAAATTGTACCTATTTATTTATATCTTTGTTGCTGTTTCCAAAATGTTTGCCTTGCCTGATCATAACTTTACCCAACAAGCCACAGTTTTGTTAAAATAATTTGTTGTTAATAAAATAATAACTTGAAGATGGAAACTATTTCAAATAGACTTGTTGATATTTCTTACATTGACTGTCTAGCAATTTTTGAGTACGATACACTAGAACTGGAAAAAAACTGGATTTTAATTTTTCTTTAAGTAGTGGTGCTTGCACAGTTAAGTTACAATCTCACTTCTGTGACCAACATGTTTTGTTTTAAAATGCCAATCGACTTTCTATATGTTTAACAATTACATATTTTTGAAGTGGCTAAAATTATGCCCCGATAACTTTCAAATTTAACAATAAAAAAAAAAAAACACCAAACTTTTCAACCATAACCTTTGGTGCTATTCAATTCTATTGAAATGTTGTAAGAACCCTTTTGCACTGTTAAGTGCAGTATTTTGTTTGACTGTGTTTTTATTTAGATGACTACTTTATAAGAAGCATAAAATTTGCAAAATCCTATAGCTTTTAACAAAAATTATTTAAATGAATGTAATGGGATAGCTACAATCTTTCCTATAATTAATACAGACAATGTGTTCTGTTCAAATTATTGATTTAGCAATCAGATTTATTGAGAGTAGTTATTAGTTTAATAGGTTGCTGCAAACGACCAAAAATATTTGATAAGCTGCTTAAGAAATAACAAATATTGGTTTGGTCTACTTAATTCTTTTATATATTTTGATTATTTCAATGCAATTAATTTATTGTTAAATATCTTTTCTTTTTTTTTTCATTACAGGTGAGTTACGTTTTGCTATCAATGTTTATAAAAATATATAGTTCTTGGAAGCTGAAATAAATGTAAGTCAATAAATTTCAATATAGGACACAAACCCCCAAAGATCAGCCTAAAATACATATATTTTCTAACAGGGATTTCATAATATTTAAATTTATATAAGAGATTAGTTGCTTTGTTTATGTTATTTTTCGTTATGCGAAGTTTTTTTTTTATTTGTTAATTGATTTTTGTTGTTATTTTAATTTGTTAAATGATTTTTTTTTGTTTAATAAAAGTTTCAAATTAATTTTATAATTTATTTACGAGATTTTGGTTTTTCGGGATTTTGGGTTTTCGGGATTTTGGGCTTTCTGGATTCTGTCCGTCCCCCTTAATTTTTACAAATATTCAAATGCTCTTAAAGCTCTTATTGCAAAAGAATGACAAAGCTTATCAAAAAAAATTTGTTAGAAATTTAAATTTTTCAATTGAATTTTCGAAAAACTAAAAAAAAAAGGAAAGAATAGTTCTTCTAGAGGCTCTAATTTATATTAGGAATTTGATTTCTAAAACCATCAATCATAAAAACGACTTGAGTCAGGGACTAAGTTAACAAAAAGTAAGCATCAGAAGATTTGAGTTAATAATACCAAAAAAGTAGATAACTGATCCATTGACTGAAAAATCAAAATATCTCCCAAATTTCTGTGAAACAAATTTCCCAAACATTTTGAATGCAAATCTGCATGTTATTTTGTGAAGTATGTACATTCCCGTTCAATTGAATAGGGTTAACAAACACTTTTTAAGATCCAGGTCTTGCTCTTAGCTGAATATATTTCTGTTAATCGTAGGACGGAGGTTTTTGTTCCATTTAGCTTCAAACAAACAAACCCTCAGTCTTACAGTAGAAGTTTAAACTCCACTTTTAGTTTTAACTTCAGTTCAACAATTCATATGGTTTCACAGTTTTGTTTACTCTAAAACTGATTTCAATTTGTAGTTCAAGTGAAACGACAGTAATCTGCCATTTTAAAAGCTTGCACACACAAAAAGGATCGCTCTGCCGCGCGATAGTGCAATAAGACAGCGACAAGACCATACTTCATTAATTAATTTCATTAGTTAATTTAACGCCCTCAAAAAGGCGTGGCCTTATCCTTGTTGTGGTAAGACTGTAAAAGTTTAATAATAAACATATTATTAACGGTTTCATGTTTATTTCTTCCAGATTTCAAGTACAAGGCGTTGTTTTTTTTCAGGGTTTGGGGAAATTCCAGGTATTGTACATGTTAAGCAGTAGTGTTGGGCAGGATTAGGCTATTTGCTTGAGAGCTTCTGTTTGTACACCATCTAGTCCAGGACTGCAGGGCATTTATTGCGATCTTCAACTCTTCTTCACTCAAATCTTTTTTTCCTAATAAGAAAAGGTCACTATCAGGTGGTCTAGTGGGGTGAGTCGTGAATACTAACTACATCCACAACGTGCATCATCTTTTCTGGGGTTAAGGTCTGCTGTGTGCTTCTGGGCTCCAAGCTATTTTTTAGCGATCTTGTGGCCAACCCCGAAGATTGTTATTGATATCTTGTCGAAGTTCTTTCCATTTCCGTTTTTTGCTCAGTTTAATGGCACTTTTGAGATTGTGACGTTTGGCTTTGAACCGTTCAAATTCGTTCTCGAGGTAATCGTCTCGTCTTCATCTTGCTCGGGTGACTTTCAGCCTCAGAAGCAAGAAGCAACTTCTTTGGAGTTCGGCAATTTGATACTAACACCAGTACACAGGTTTTCTTCTTCATCACATGCCTGTCAGACAAGTTGCATTGTGGCATAAAATTACTCTTTCATTTGGAGTACGGAGGTCTTTCCTTCTTCGATTGTTCAACTTGAAGTATGTTGGCATAGAAAGATACCCTCAACGGCATAGTAGAGTTGTTAAGCACGTTGCGTATCTTCTCCAAAGACACGTTCAGTGTATGTTTAGAAAAAGTTTTCTAAATCGCCAGTACCATGTGTCAATTTCTGTATATTTTCTATCGTGAGTTTTATTTTTACAACTCCAATTCACTTACGTTTTAGCATACGGATTGTGAAAAGAAATCCAAACAATTATTATACTAAAAATGACTTTCCATATACACAAAAATACTCAGATTAACTACACAAAATAATAAAAATGACCGAAGTAGAATTGCCTAAGCAACACCCCACATCTACTTTTTACCAGAACTCATCAACTTATTCCCTTAAGTGCAAAGGAAATACCCAAAACTCCGAAAAACTTTAATAATTATGTATTGTGCCAGGAAGACACGTTTGGCTAACCTTACAAAAATCCTCACGAAACAAAAAAAAAAACGTTTTCCCAGAAAAAATAATAGTAAACTTCCGATTCAATCAAACAACACTCTTCTAGGAGACCAAAAGACCGACCACATTAAAGACCTACTCTTCTCTCTCTATCTCTATTAAATACTCGTAAAAGTATTCAAAAACTTCCATAGCACTGTCGAACCTATTCATACTCAGTATTAATACCCTTTGCTGACAACTACAACTAGGTACTACTGTGAAGGAAGGAAGAAAAATAAAACACAAAAATAATGTTTCAGTAAAATAGTAAAAACATTTTCGCCACGAAATCACAATTATTTTTGGCCGCAATACACCACAGCGTTAAAAGTTTATGACCCTGCGGTTAACCTCACTTGGTAGTTGGCTTACTCAGTTGGGTTGAGTTGGGTGGTTGATTTGGTTCGTCTGTTTCGTCTGATGCGCTGCTATGGCATGGTGTTGAGTTACTTTTATCACTTGTTTTGCACACGCTTCGGCTCACCACACACAAAACACACAGTTACACTGCTGCTGTCACCCCACCAATTGTTGTCGAAATGGATGACACCATTCAAAAAACTACTACGTGACCAAAACAGTGGAAAACGTCAGAAGTGAGATATGATGATGATGGAAGAAGAATAAACCTCCATCATATAGCAGGTCCCTCTGTATAGCTCCAACAGCATTTGCACTGAGCTCGTCATTTTCCGGATATGACGACACGGTGCGATGCGATGGTGGGTATCCATTTTCGCAAAATATTGTCATCATCACATCACACAGAGCGAATGGCAAGTTTCTACATGACTTCATATCTGTCAGAGAGAATGGTGGTCGCTTGGTTGGCTCAGTTCGGTTTTGGGCAAAGTAGAGCTGTCGCGATTTCTTCTTTCTGATGCCTGCGGGAAACAACAGGACTCTCTACATTGTCCTCGCACTGATGCTCACACAAGGCACAACCTGCTGTTAGCGTTCAGATAAGGCGCGTGCACAAATTAGGAGAACATTAGGCGGAAGAACAGACACAAACAACAACAAACAAAAAAAAAATTATAAATCCTTTGGACAGGAAGAGAAAATATTATACTTCCAGGATCAAAACGATGCGGTGGCAAATGTGCGCCAGATAGGAAGTAAATTTTATGGAATCTGAACCTCTTGCATAGATGTTGGCGGTGTTGCGTTGGTTGGTGGCGGCATTGGCGATGGTATCGTTTTCATATAACATAAAGCTATAGGCAAGCCCTGTGATGCGATGAACAACACTCAAGAAAATTGGAAAGGAATGTAATTTATTTTAGACACCGGAAATGGGATTTTAATGCGATCGCCTGATCCGGGAGAAATAGAGAGAGAAAAGATGAAATGAGGAAGAGGACGAGAACAAAGACGATACGAAGAATAGACTGGACAGACGACGCGACCAACGCACGGGACGGGTTCTATATTTTATATAGTAGTTGTGGAAAGATATAGGACCAGAATAGCCATAACCATTAGGGGACGCGCTTCGTTGTCGTCGTCCTGGGAATATTTTGTGCGGTTGTCCCATTGTGGATGCTGGGGTGATAAATTCCCAAACATCCAACCAACAAAGGGATTTTAAATGAGAAATTGAGAGGAATTTCGTTGACGGCATAATAAAATGAATTTTCTTCTTAAAACTATATAAGAAACACAAGCTTTTTTCGCTCGGAGCTCGTTGGTCTTCTTTTTATATATAGCCGTAGCCATGGTTTATGGTTAAGATTTGAATTTTAAGCGCATCCATAATAAAGTAGTCCAATATACCATGCGTCCATATAGAAATTGGGAAGAAACAGAAAATCCTTCATGATAATAGGGTGGTCCTTAAAATAAATCAACAATAACACAAAAAAGTTTAAGAAGAAAGTATTTGTAGTAAATGAAGAAATGAAACGTGATGTTATAAATGCACTACGTGATTAATGAAAAGAGGTGAAAAATTGACTACAATTCATAACTTCCGCTAAAAAGGATCGATATTTATCTCACTTAAAATTTGAATCATGGAATACCGAGGAATACATTTGACAAAAGTGTTGATCATTGGAAAATATAGCGGAAAAAAGCATGGAAAGTTATAAAAATTATGCCATGTACCGCGGGAAAAAGCGTATAATACCACTGAAATAAAGCGCGGAATACTGAATACTGAAAGGTCGCAGAACACTAGTGAAAGTTCGTGTTATACAACGGAAAATATAATGGGTAGGCATGATCGAAGGGATCAGTAGGTACCATCAGTAAAAGTATTTAAAAATGCGGAAAAAGCGGGGAAAGTCGCTAAAAAAATCGTGAAAAGTTGTGTTAAAATGCGGGTAAGACCTTGAAAAAATAGGGAAATACTGGTGAACGATCGGAAAATAAAAATATGAGGAAAAGTGACGAAAGTCGCAGACTAAAGCGTTAAAAGTCAAAGAAAATATGTGTGCAGTACCGTAAAAAAAGCGCGGTATACTTGTGAAATATCGTGGAATATCGCATTTCGGAATAAACATAGGAAGTAAAGTAAAGAGAGAACTAAGTATCACGAAAGAAAGCGTAAAATACCTTGGAAGTCTTAAGAACCGAAAAAAATCACCCAAAAAAGGGTGAAAAGTCGCGGAATCAAGTTGTAAAATATATGAAATAACGCGGACTATCATCATTGTTTTGTGCAGGACAATGTCTGCCGGGTCATGAAAAAAACATTAAGTACCGCACTAAAAAGGTTAAAATCAGCGGAAAAAAGGGAAATAAATAGTTGAAACTCGAGAAATAAATCGTGAAAAGTTGAGGAAAAATATCTGAAATACCATGAAAAATGGGGAGTCATGAAAGCACAGTACCGTGAAATAAAGTGAAAAATACCATGAAAGAAAGAAAAAACAAGTCACGGGAAAATCCAAAGAATAAAGTGGAAAACTATGCGGTAAAAAGCGTAAAACACTGGCAAAAGATTGTGGCATACGGTGGAAAATAGTATTGGAAGTCATGAAAAAACGTTAAGTACCACGGGAAAATGTGTAAAATACCGCGGAGAAAAACAAAGAAAAACACGGAGTGAAGCGTGGACAGTGGTGAAAAGTCACGGAAAAATATGTGAAATATTATGGACTAGCTGGAAAATGCGAGGAATTCCTAAGACTACAGCGCGGAATACTGGTGAAAGAAATTGAAAACACCACGCATTTATTCGCGACCCACACAAAATGTAAGTAAAAGCTAAAAAAAAACAGTGTGTGTAGGGCAGGACAACGTCTACCGGGTCAGCTAGTCATAAATTAAAATAAAATCTAAAATTTGTAAAACAAAAATAAATGGAATTATAAATCAAAGGATGATGGGCAAATTTGTAAGAAAATGGGTGTAGATTCAACCAATATTTTAATAAAAACTTTCAATAGCTCAACAATGGTTTATCTTTTCAAAAACTTGTAATACGTAATAAGTTTGCAGTTTCCAAAAAGGTATGAAACATTCCAATGCATCACACATCAGTTAAGACATTGTAATTCGGTTTTATTGATTATTTTCTTACTGCAAGAGTAAATTCGTGCGATCCAGTTGTGCATTTTATTCGTCTTCCAACTGAAAACGAAAGCAACGGTAAAGCGATGGTCTTCTTCCATTTTTTACTACAAGTTCTGTGTGGTATCAAATATTATTTTGATAAGTTTCCTAACCATCTGAATGCTCCTTAAGAAGTATAATCATCTGAAAAATGTATATATTTGAGAATCTAGGCTTCAATAATAGTTGTCATTGCTGGAGGGTGCGAACTAAGTATACCTTGTAGAATAAGATTTCTATTTCTGAGCAGTTGAAAATGGGATTTTCGAAATACTTGTGCATTTTCCACCATAGACTTCTTTAGTTGAGAATACAAAATGTCTGTACCAGTTGTTTCAATAATTCAATTTCTGAATTGTTAGTAATCTTAAAATTGGCACTTTCTCCGTCATTAAGAATACTATTAGTAACAGAAGTTCCATCATCAAATCAAATATTGGTTAGCTCACCAAGTTTTAAACCTCAAACTGTTACATTAAATATGACACTAAAATGTTCCAATACCAAATGACGTTTCTATTTATCAATCGTAAAAGAATTTTTTCAAGACGGAATAATTTTGAGATAAAGAGCATTTGTTAATCGATATTTATTAGTCTATAGAAACCTCTACAGAAATGTCGTTTAGTAAGCTATTGAAACTAACCAAACTTTTACCGGTTCCAATTTACCCAATTAACCAATCAGAATGCAGAAACTTTTTTAATCAAATTTCAAATCAAAGAATCGTTGTTACAAAAAATAAGTTCAATTAATTAATTAAACAAATTGTCAAATAAATAAATCCAATATGTCTTCTCTCACCCCGGTATTCGTATATATAGTCCAAGATCTCTTGTATTTTTTTTTTATAAAATAAAATGTTTAATTGAGTAATTTTATGGTCGGCTTCCATTGATCAATTCAACAAACCATCATCCGTATTTTTAATCATCCTCAACTGATGCATTTTAATTTCATTAAAAAATACAAAAAAATAAAAAAACAACCAAACGAACTCTCTTTAATGAAAAGAAAATACTTAATTAATAGTTTACTTAACGAAAAACCGTCCATATAGATTTATTCACAAACAAAATGAGTAAAATAAAAAAAAAAAATAATGAAAACATCACGCAAAAGCGCTGAATGATAAAATACATGAATTATTCACAAGTAAAACCGACCAAAAGGAAAAACATACATTTTCACAAGTATAGTAGAAGCAGAAGAAGTACACAAGTCCCGAAAAGAAACATAACGGGGCCATCCAGAGTCATCATCAGCAGTTGTTGAGCGGCAGCAGTGAATAACCATCAGAACCGGAAAGAACGACGCGACAGAAAGAAAGAGCACACAGGAGGATTTTATGCAAATTTGTATTAATCTTCGCGTGGGATTACTTCACTTAATTAACACATCCCTCCCCTGGAGGAAAACACTAAGCAAATGTCCGTCTGTTTTCATTTACATATCCCAAAGATCCATCCATACACAGACATACAGGATTGGTGATGTATTCCGCGCTGCGAGCCATCACCGCCGCCGCCCGCCCGCCGCCCGTCACAGCCGCACACCGTTACCATCATCAGAATCGTGTGTCTTAAACATTTGTACACAATGTGGTGGGTAGGATTGCCAATATGCAATTTTATATGAAACTTGCTAAGAGCATTAAAAAAAAAACTGATAGTTCTTCATGCAGCTATAAGTGTGAATATCTTAACAAGGGTCACTGGTATAGAAAAATTTTGTGAATATAATTTTTAGATGAAGAAATTATCTTCAAAATGAATCCAATGATGAATCCACCATTGTTTTGCAGATAAAACACGTCCCTTAATGCTAATTTGTTGCGCAAACAAAATATTTTAATCTCGCATGTATATTAAGTTATTGAATTTTCTGCTAAAATAAGTCTGAATTTAGCGGACAAAATCTTAAATAATTAAAAAAAATTATTTTGGTTGGCATACGAATTTGTGGCTTTTTAAATGCTTTTAAGTAGCATATTTTTAATATTTAAAATTCCGCTGAAATAAGACTGAAATTAGCAGATGAAAGTTAGAAAATTATTATATTTTTGATGTCCAAAATTGTAGCTTTATAAATGCTTACTGTTGGCGAAAAAGTTATTTTGTAGCTGCCATTTGTCATTTTCTTTTTCAATTTTAAGGGAGTACTTCCGGTCCACTGAAGGCAATGGAGAAAAATTATTTAAAAAAAAAATTTTTTCCCGTCAATAATTGTAGCTTTTCAAACCAAAAAGCGCAAAAAACTTCAATATTTCAAAAAATTGCTACAATATTTTGATTCCGCCACAAAATTTCCGCAAAAGTAAGGGATAAACTGGTCAACAACATTTTTAGCTTTAAAAATATTCTATTTAAAAGATTGAAGATAATTTTACGTACAAGTCGTCATTTCAAAGATAGATGCTCTGTAAGGTTAATTACATTGGTTTTTTTTGTCCTTCACATAATTTTTTTTTAAATTATGTAAGATTGGACTTGGGGTTTTTATTTTTTCGTCTGTCGATTTTTGGGGATTTTGAGGTTTCAAAATTTAAAATTTTTGAGTCTTCAGCCAAGCTTCAACTTTTTGGGATTTTAGCTCTAGGTACTTATGGGATTTTGTATTTACTTGATTGTGGTAGTTCGAGATTTCTCGGAATTTAGATTTTTTTGGATTTTGAACATTCACAAATTTTTGCGTTTGGAATCAAGGATTTTAAGCGTAAAACATGAAAACAAAATATCCAGAAAATCTCAAATCGGAAAAATTAGGTTTTATTTTTTTGGGATTTAAGGATTTCGTGATTTTGGATGCCAGGACTATTTTTTTGATTCATTTTTTTTTTCTTGTTTTGGAGTAGAATAACAAGAAACCGAAAACCAGACAATCGAAATCATAGATAACACGAAAGTCAAATATTTAAACGCTTAAATTGAACTAATTAGAGTATTTTAGACAAATCACAAATTTCACTTTGCAATATCTTTGCGCCGAAAGCGAATTTTTAAATGATTTTAAATGATTCAGACAGATGAAATGCACTTCCCAGTATTAGTTTTGTAATAAAGTATTTACCAGTAAAAAAAATCGACGTTTAATGTACAAAAGAACGAGTTTTTGATATGTTCATATTACCATATCTCAAAAACGCCACGTGCTTGGGTAGTTTTGACTTCAGATTCGCGTGCAAAAATCCTTTCGTAAAGCATAGTTTGGGGATTTTCATTGCAGACCAGTGTTTTTGTCGATTTCACTTCATTCTCCTTTTGTTTTTTGTAAGTTTTTTTTGTTTCAAATTTTGCCATTGGTAACCCTAAAAGAATATATAGAAGAGATAACATCTCAACCCCATGTCCACCCTTCACCGATGCCTCACGCTATATTGACCCTCAAATGTAATTACGTCTGTGGTTTCTTATTTAATTTTGGTTATTTTCACTTTTTTTTTTTGTTGTTGTTAATTTACTTCGATTAGTTTTGAGATGGCTAACCCAAGGGATGAAGAAGGAAATTGATACACGAAACGTTAAATAAAGTTGAAGAGCCTAAATTTAATTAAAGCCTTAAAGCGTTTCTCGTTAAGATTTATTATTTTCCATAAAAAAAAAAATGAAAAAAAAAAAAAATTACAAACGATCCACCACCGGATAGAGTTCGTTTATGAAGCGACAATGATTTACTTTAAAAGCGGATTACCGCCAGCTGAGGCTTAATATGCGACACAAATTTTATCACTTGTACTAAATTCATCATAAAAAAAAACATATTTTTTTTGGTGTTGTTTGTATTCCTTCAATTGTAAAAACAAAATTATAAAAAAAACCAACAAAAAAAGAATGAATACAAAAAACGGTGTTGCATGTGGGAGGTGTCCGCATATGAAATTGTTGCACGAATACGGAGGTTGTCGTACTCGTTCTCGTTCTCATCATAATGCGACAGGCAGTGTTTTACAATGCAGATGAGGTAATCTGGATTAAATTATTTTATTTCCTTTTTGTTTTTTTTTTGTGTGTGACTTTCCAAGGTACACACTAAGCTTTTTTTTTTGTTATTTTTTTTGATTGTCTAAAAGGTATGCAAATTCATTTTATGAATTTGAATTATTTTTTTTTGTTGCAAAAAGCTAAGCGGATGGGCGCACGTTTATGACCAAAATGCTTTTATAATACTACACACAATTTGAATTTAATTTTTTTTTTTTTTTTTCAAGCGAAATGAGGACATTCGCTGGATTATGTAACAATGGTTAGTCCTTTTATTTTTTTTTAAGGACTTTTCTTAAATGTTATAGGGAATTGAATTTTATTGACTTAATTTTGATTGCAATTGACACAGAGAGAGAGAGAGAGAACGTCCTGCAATTGAATTTTAATGGGTTTTTTGTTTGCAGAATGGAGGCAGAAAAAAAACTATCAAATAATTGTATGGAATCGTTTTTTTTTGGGGTTTTGAAAGCTTATTTTTATTGGAAGTAATCTAATAATCCGATTTAAAAGATTTAGAGTAAATATCCTGCATTTTATATTGGGATTTAGATGTAGTGATACTCAGCAACTAGAAATTGCATGATATGGATATCCTTAAAGTACTTAGAGTCATGTTGAGTGTAAACCTAATAATCCCTACTATTAATATATTAAAGACCAGTTTAATTTTACAGAGGAATCTATTTAGTAAAAATTTAAACTTAGGTTAAATGAGTTTTAATTTTACTCACTGTGCTCCTCGGAGTGAAAGGATGAATCGTTGGAAAACAGAAATGCGCTAAATGTTGGATGCCTGAGCCATCTTGAATTTAAAAAGAATTTAGCTATTGCAGAAAGTAGTTTTGTTGAGAACTATTGAAGCTTATAAAATTTCCTACAAAAGTGTACGTAGCCGTTTATCATTTTCTGGTGCTTTATATTATGCGTTTATTTACTTGGAACTTTAATTCCACAAAATTCTGTCAAAATGGAAAATAAAAATGTTCACTAGAAAACAACTTTTCGAAAAGTAATAGTTTTTTGTAAAATAATCCATTTTATAAAAGTCTTTTATGTCAAGCATATTCGTTATTTTCAAATAATTTGTGTTTTTAGTTCATCTTTTTGCCACGGTGCGTGGTGGTTCTTGCAATAATTGACTGTATAAATTTTTTTGAAAAAAACTCAAGTCCGGTTAGTCTTCGAATCAAAGAGTAAAGATGGTAGAAAGCACACTTGGCATTTGGAAAGCTATAAGAACTGGGTCTCGAAAATTCGACTAGAGTTAACAGAAGTAACTGGAACTGATCTCTCTTGTAGTCAAAATGGAGCCTGAAAACACAAAATGGAGAAACCACAAAAAGAAAAACTCGGACCTCGGACCTTATTGAATCCGTCGTGATTCTCTTAGGTGGCATAGGCCTTTACTACTCCTATGCCCCATCGTGTACGGTTTCTGGAAATGTAAGATACAACTTTTCTCTGACTTTTTCCTGCGCCGGACTTGGTCATTTACCTGCTTGGTTTAGTGGATTCCACACTACGTGGCTTGGGCAGCATAAAATTGTGTCTTCATACAGTTATGTCTATAGATCTTAACCCCTTTCTTCAAGTTCTTCATGTAATGTGATGTAAATTGAGCGAAAAAATCCTTGACATGTTTGTTAGACACCAATTCATGAACTTCAGCAGATTTTTTCTGACAGTAGATAAGATTTTGCATTGCTACAGTTACAGCCAAAAAGATGCACGGTTTTCAAATTAGAGCGGAACAGTCTCAGCAGAACAATCATAATATTGAAAGTCTTCTACTTTCTACCGATTGTCCAGAAATATTAACTTGGACGGATTTTTAATTATCAGCCCATAGATTTCTACTTCTCCCATTCCACTCTTGTTAACATTTGATGGAAACCCATGATCCGATCAGAGAGTAAGCAATAAGCATACGTCGTCCGTGCAGTTTAGATGTTTAAGTTGGAATGCCAGAGTCTGTTGATTTCTTCCATTTCCGGTCAACGCAAACAAGAATTATTTTGGCTATAGTATGCAACCCTGCCTCCAAGTGAGTGCTAACTCACAGGAACTTTTGTTATAACATAGACCAGCATCTTTTATATCGTTTCTTTACTTATTCCCTTAGATTCAAGATCGTAGACTATAACTTAAACATCGAGTAAGCGGGTGTATCTCTCCTATTAGAACAGTCAATAAATAAATGGCAAGATTTGGAGTTCCACAGGAAAGGCATTTAGGTCCTATATTATTATATAAGATAGATGTCATGCTTTCTTTCATTTGTGTAATTTAATTATATAAAAATTTCCTGGAAATAACCCGTCAAACTTGTTGGAAGATTCGAAGAAATCTAGTAAGTCTACTAGTTTAATGCTAAAATTTATATTTTGTAGCATTTTTATCTTTGAATAAAGTATTTTTGAATAAATTGTAGTCATGTAACCTCCTTACATACCGTCTTTGATGTGCAATTTGTTGCAATTCACTTTAATGAGTGCCCATTAGACATGTTAGAGTAAGTGCTTGGTAAATATTAACATTATGTCATTGATATCATTTTCTGTATTCAATTCACAACCTATAAAAACTTAACTTCTATTCATAAATTCATCAGTTAGAATTCTTTGAACTTGAAACAATTAACGTCTCTTCCCACAATGCAGGCAATTACCATTTGCCTTCTGTGTTTTGCAGTCTCCATTTCTGGTAATCTTCAATCAGATATTGATGATGTAATTTCTCATTTTCCAATGCAAGAAATTGAATTAATTGGTAAGCAATATGTTGCAACTTATCCCGGTTTTAAAGACAGAATTCGTAATTTGGAAAATATCACAAACGTACAACTTGTAAAGGACTTTTTACAAACCAAAGAAGGACAAGAGTTTAATGCGTACTTTAACAAACGTCAAATAGATGTAAAAGGAATTTTGCTTAAGATCACCCAGATAATGATCGATATCAATCGGAAATTGTTGGAACCCATAAAAGAGAGTGATCCAAGTATTCCTGCTATTAGCGGTAATTTTATGGCTGATTATAAAAGAGCTATTGCTGAATCTGGTTTTTCTCAAGCTGTACAAAAGAAACTTCAAACTAGTCCTGAATTCAAGAAATTAGTTGCTGTTATCAAGGATCCTCAATACCGTGTTCTATTCTATCGTGTTATCAATTCAAAAGGTCTTGGTGATGGTAATGGTAAATATGCTGAAGTTCGTGGTTTTTGGGAAAATGTTTGGAATATTGTTCGAGTTGCAGTGGTTGCGATAGTTGTATTAGGTTAAATAAGAATATTGATCTGTTGAGCAAAATGAGAAATGTATTAAAAGATTTATTTCATTAAAAGTGCATTTTTTTTATTTCTTGGTGTCTATTTTTTGTCAAATTCTTCTAGATATGTTTGTTTATTGCAATAGACCAATAGTCAATTGCATTGATAGCAACTTTTGGCGTTTACAGATTCCGAATTCTATTTGAATGGAAAAAATTGGTATGTTTTTAGCTTCTAACCTTGACAAATATGGTACATTTTCACTGAAAAATTGGTGGTTTTTAGTATTCTTTGCATTCAAATAGGGTTACCGTATACTTAAGCCCATTTTGGAGATGACACCCGACATTTTTTCAAAAGAAAAAGCCCAATCCAAAATTTGGTAAGTTGTTAGCTTCTAACTCTGTCAAAATGGTATATTTTGACTGAAAAATTATTGTTTTTAGAGTTTTATTTTGCATTCATTTATTACCGTATACTTTTACCAATTTTGAAGTTGGCACATGACATTTTTTTTTTAGTTAGAATAGAGTCTGCTATGTTTTACCATTTAACTTAACCATATTATGGTACATTTTGACTGTAAAGCTAGTTTTGTTAGTGTTTTTTTTTTTTAAATTCAAATAGGGTTGCCGTATACTTATACCCATTTTAGATAGAACAAAATTCAGGCTTAGATTTTGGCAAAATTTTCAATCACTTAATACTAGTCTGAATTTGTTAAAAGTGTAATTCGGTATTCGGACTTAGAAAATATTGCAAAAAACATGGTCTTGTTGCTGCAAATAAATTTCTCTTTACCCAAAACATCACAAAAACAGTGTATTTGGGAAGATAGAGCAATTCTGATACTAGATTCGAATTCAGAGAGTCGTTCAAATCTTTTGCAAGAGTTTAATTAGGATTCTATGACCACTCCTCGCTGGCTGATATTGCTGTCATTTACGTAAAAATCGATCTTAAAAATTCATTTTTTTTTTAATTTTTGATTATGTTTTCTAAAATTACTGTCTTGTTTCCTTATTTTATCTTAAAAAAGAAGATTTAACCAAAAAGATAAAATTTTCAAAAATCTAAAATTTTTTCGACAGCTTTTTTGATTAAAAATTAGGCTATTTTCTTAAAAGAAATTCGTCAAAAATCACAAAAATTTATATTTTCCTTAAAAAAAAATTGATATATTGTTAAATTCTTATAACTTGGTTATTTTTTTGTCGATTACAAACATTTAATAGGTTGTTAAACGTACAATTAAATAGGCCTTCAAATTTATATAAAAAATTGCAAGCTAGTTGAACAAGTTATGGTACCGAAAATCTTCGTTTAGACTGAAAAATGGGAGAAAAAAAAAACTATTTCTATAGTTATTTCATGACCTAATCAAAAAACTATTTCCATAGCAATCAGCGCAGCGCCTTGACAATCAACATTATTACTTCTAGTTAATTAAGTCGCACTAAGTTTTAAAATCAAAGAGAACGGTTTAATTGTCATCACTGATTGACCAACTTCCATAACAACCAGAATGTCACTTTTAATTAATCTTGACTGACACACAATTGTTAAAAGTTCAAAGAACCGACATTCCCTCTTGGTTCTGACAAAGCGAAACACTAACAACAACAATAATACACATTCAAGACACAAATAGTATATAGGAGCAGTAGCAGTAGCAGTAGCAGTAGCGGCTGCGGTGCACTCACTTCAAGTGTATCACACTTCCCTAAACACCGTCAAAGCTAAAATTGCTCAATCAAATTCCGTCCGATATATCTGTCATCCCTTTCGCACAGCACTTGTATTTTATCTACTGCTCCACTACTCGACTTGTACATTCGTATATAAATGTTGGTGGATATTTTATATTCAAATCAAACGTTTAGGGTCTATAAAACATCGAAATCACGTGCACGTTCGCCATTCCATTTGTCATCTACAAAATTTTTCCAGTTCACCGTCTGGAATAGAACCCAATTAATTTTTCAATCAGCTTCCGAGTAGCAGCACGTTCGCAATGTTCTCTCCACAATAATTACCGCCGCGAGCTACGTGCTGCTATCTCGCTTGCTGCTGCTGCAGCAGCAGTTTCCAGTGTGATATCTACTCTCCATGTCGAGACTCCGAATTTGAATGCGCGAACCAGGAACGAAAAAAAAAAAAAACAGAAACGAAAAAATCGCTCGCAAGGCGCGATATCGTATCCGTATCTGCGAAGCTATGTCTGGCGTTTTTTTCTTTTTTTTATTTTGTTTGGCAGCCACGACTTTGGCGAACGGACGCGGACGTGTGGATGCAATTGTGCACACAGTGTGCCCCAACACCGATGATGATTGCATCCAATGGAACTCTATTCACAGTTCGATTGTTGGGGCACAGTATGTTCGCTATTCTATAGAGGTACTCGTAGGTAGGCACCAAGCGCGGGACCAATCGCGGGACATAGAGCCGCGGGTAATTTATTCAAGAAAAAAATCCCACTAAAAAAGAAAAAAAAATTGGATGCAGATAAGTAGATGAACAGATGCATGGCGCGGGCAGATCACGTGCCCGCGGACATTTATTTGAATTTTTCCGCACCATTTCATACGAGAAAAAGCGATTCGCAATTTACATCTGAGAATTGGATGTTGGACACAAATCTATTCTTTTTTTTTTGCCTTTTTCTTTCAATCAGATAGATGTGAGGGGGGGCCTTAGGAATGCCTTTGCCCAATACAGTTGTTGTTGTTGGTTCCACTCGAGATATGAAATTCATTCGACTTTGGTGTCGTTTTAGATACAAAAATTTGCTTCTGGCTAAAGTTCGTCGATGGCAGGAATGGCGCTCTACATATGTGTACCACCACCATCACCGACCGCCTTATCGGAGTGCTCTTGTCATGATTTTGTGCTTACGCACGTTTAGCGCTGTTTTGTGGCCTCAATTGGGAAGGTAAATATTGTTTATTTTTTTGTTTGTCTTTTTTTGCAGTGCAGTGCCAGAAGCTAGTGCAGTAGATTACTGGCGCACTGTTTTATGGGAGTTTTTTTTTTTTTTTTCTTCTATTTTGTGTTATGCCGCACTATAAGGATTGATGATGGAATGGAAGTTGCTATCTAAACGCATGCACCTATGGCATCGTCTGTAGCTTGCGAGGTTTTGCAAGTAAAATCGATCGCAAGATTGATGTTTGCTTATTTTGATTAAAAGTGAAATCGAAAATTGGGTTAGTTGTGTTAGTTAGTTTCTGATTTTAATTAGTGAACGATCGATGATGGAGGAATAAAAAAAATACATGTACATCGAAGGCAGGCGGATTGTAAGGAAAATGCCCAAAGGTGTTTGCTATTTCTTTGTGGAGTGAATATTAAAAATCAGGCTTTTGGAAAAGTCAAGTCATTTGAAATTCATTTTAGTATGACATACTAACCATTTCCTGATTTTTAAAAATTTGGAAAAAAAAATCAAAAATTAATCTTTTGTTTCGAAGTGCTTACATGCCCTACCCAATGCCGTTAGATATAATTTTACTAATAAATATTTAAATACATAGTTTCATTAATATCTCGATTCAAGTTGAATGTGATTGAGAGCGTCGAGACGCGTCATCCTGACAGCTTCGGCAATACAACTATCAAATAATTAAAAAAAAAAAAAGTACTCATACGCCCTAGTGACCAATTGAAATCTGTAATTGTACAGCTAAATTACGGGTGCATCATTAATAGTAAAGAGTGATATTTTTAATTGCATTATTCCTTTAAGTCCGAAAAACAAATAATAAGTTGATACATTTTTTTGATCGGAGAGAAAAACCCTCATATTATATTTGTGAACAAATATTATTTTTTTATCAAAAAAAATTTATAAAAACTAATTACGCCAAAAATTTTCCAGGTCTTTTTAAGGAAAACAACTACTAAAGATAGGGGTATATTTTCACCCGTTCTGATGGAAGGGGAATTTTTTTCAAAAGTTGACTTAAAACAAGCGAAAGAACGGTGTAAAATACAACCCAAAGTTATATGTTATTTTAATAGCTAGACAAAAGATTATTTTTGAAAACAAAAAAAAATGTCAATCAAGTTGATTTTTTTCGCAAGTTTTACGTTATAAAATATAATTTTATCTACCAAAATTCAGCTAAGGACTTCTCTAGCTGGCAAAACCAATGGTCATACTATATTTTACATGAAAAAGTCTAAAATTGTCAGTACAGCGACAGCGACAGTGCAATCTCTTTAAGCTGTGAGAGAGGGCACAAATATTACAGGCTTAATATTAGAAATTTCGAAAAAGATCTGTCAAATATGAAAAGGAATATCAAATTTTGATTTAGATTTGAAAATTGAAAATGGAATGGTTTCAAAAATCAAAATCGCGCTTTGCTAAATTTATCAGTTCTTGTTTGCACTGGATTATGTAAAACACAGAACAAACAAACACTTTGTTTTTAAGAGTATTTTATTTTTTATGAACAAAATCACTAGTTTTTTTACCATGAATTGAAAACAATTTTCGAAGAATAAATAAATCATATTAACTTTTCGAACCACAAATCGATCAAAAATCTACGCAAAAAATAATTTAATAAACATGGGAGCAAAAAAAAATTATTTTTGAAAATTAAATTTTTTTAAAAAATTGACATAGGTACCTACATATTTTTAGATATTGGAAGCTCAATTTTGAACTAACTTTTTTCAGAAAAAACTTAAATATTCAAAAAGCGCTTGAGCTACAAAATTAAGGTTTGCGCAACAAATTGTGGTTTGAAAATCTTCAATTACTGGCCAAAAAAAATTCAAAAATGTTGTTTTTAAGTTTCAGCGGACCGGAAGAACTCTCTTAAAAATGAAAATTGAAATAGAATAAGCACCATTGGAACTACAAAATTAATTTTTAAGCAAAAAATTAGCATTTAAAAAGCTACACTATTGGACATCATAAAAATTATATTTTTTTAGCGGAATTTTGAATAACTAAAAAACTATTGTAGATACAAAAACGAAGTTTGGATGCCAAACAAAATATTTTTTTTTAATTTTTTAAGATTCTTCAGACTTATTTTGGTTTTCGCAACAAATTAGTACATAATAAGCTACAATTTCTGAGATTATAACTTTTTGATTCCGCCACAAAGTGTCCGCCAAAGTAATGGACGTTATAAATTTGTTGACAAAAGCTTTTTAAAAAGGCTGCATTTTGAAAGCTCCCAAACAAAATCAAAAAAAAATGCACCATGCTTTGGATTAATGCGGGAATGGTTAATCTTATAATAATGCGCTATATATACTGAAGCAATGTTCTTGTATTTACATTTACAAAATATATATACGTTGAATGGTGCAAAATGAAACTTAATTGTAAAGAAATCCACTTTCTGACTTGTAAAAAAAAAAACAACCATCTAGAATTTATATTTTGATGGATTCTATTGATCTGTTGACACAAGAAGTCAAATGAAACATTCATGCCAAGTTTTATCACTTTGCTATAATTTTTGAAGAATTTTCATTAATATCTTGTCCATTGAACTAAAAATACATGCTTATGCATAAAAAGAGCTATTACTTTTTTCGTACGGTTTTCATATTGTCTTGTTATTTATATCATTCAAAGCAGGAATAAAAATTACACTTAAAACATGTATCATTTCCTTATCTTGATGGTACCTACTTTATTATTGAAATAGAAATACAATAATTGCAAACTTTATTGGGAAAAAAATAAATTTGTAGTGTTCTCATGGCCATTATATTACTTCTACAACACACAGAATGTTACTGCAAAGTTTTGAATTGCTTTAAGAATTTCTGATAAAATGAATTTGACCATTAGATCGTCGAAGAATTGTGCTGACTTCATGTTTTTTGCTGTTGGTCTTTGAACACAAAAGAGTACAAATTTCCACCTTTTAAAACTTTAAGGTTTTCCTGATTTCTTAAGAAACCCAAAGTATACATAAAATGTATAAGGGCCGCAGAGAAAATCGCATTTTTTTCCAAAAGAACGATCCACCCTTATTTTAAAATCACACCTTGACCGATTGGGATTGCTTCTTTTGTTATTTTAAAATATGGTGTTTTTCTGCTAAAAGCTGAATTGATAAATTTATTTCAAAAAACAATACTGTTGGCTTTAAAACCGATTTCTTTTTTCAAGATTCTCTTGCATAGACTTTGACTGTTACGTTATTTTTTTTATTAAACTTTGGATTTAAACCAGAATAAATCTCAAAATTAGCCTCTTCCTTGAGAATGTATTTCACACCTATTTTTAGCAACGTGAAATTTTCATAAATTTTGTTTCAATTGTTTCCGTATTTTTGTTTTTTTTTTTTTAACATTAAAATTAGCTTTTCTGCTCCAGGATTAACCGAAAAGCGATTGAAGAAAAACATAATTCTTCATTGAAAAAAACTTTATTTCCCAAAAATAAACTTTTGAAACCCCATTCCGGGCGTCTCAAGTTATCCGCCGAAAAAGTTTCTATGACTGAACTTAACTGTGTTCTCCTAATTAAATAACTTTCAAGTGTAAAGAATTAACAACACAACTTTGAAATTTTAATGCAAATCCTTTTCGTTTATTCAATTATTAAAGAACACTTTACACAAGTTTGTAATAAGCTGTTAGCATATCCACTGCCAAGTGTCTCGAAAACTTTTTTTCAACTCAACAAAACTAGAAGTTTTCTTCTATCTCTCTCTTGTTTTTTTTTTTCTTTTTTATAAATTGGCACGCAAATCCATCAAGAAAAACTTTCTACAAAACAAAATCTGTATACGATGACACTTCAACAACAGACACAAAAAAAACAAGCCTAATAGTTTTACCATATCATCGGAAAAGCATCAAAAAACCAAAGAAGCTATCAAGAGTTTGAGTACTCGTAAATAATCGAGTACGTGATGCTCTTGTTTTCCATTCGCATCGCTGATTCTTTATGAAAATGGATTTCCATTAGAGAAAAAAAAAATCTTGGCAACAAACTTCAACGCACTTCCCTCTCTCTTTCCTTCTCTCTCTCTCTCTCTGTCAGTTCTGTGATGATGTCTATTCTAGATGATGGCTTTTTGTGTCTTTCAATGGCCTTTATGGAGCATTTATATATCTGGCCAAGACGGATGGTGTATCTGATAGTTATTTACTCCTCTTAAATAAGTGAAATTTATGTCACTTAATTAATTTGCCTTTCATCGTGTTTCAAAAACACTGGCCCACCCGGCTTGCTTGCTGACTTGCCGGCTGGCTGGTGTTGCTGAATTGCTGATGGTGATGGTTCGACGGCTGATATAGCTGGCGTTGTGGGTTTGTTTTAACGTCTCTCTGGCACAAAGTCAAACAATATTGTCGTCTGTGTTATTTCAAAGCATGTGAAAAGTCTGCAAAAAAAAGAAATGATGTACACATTTGCAAGGCGAAAATAATAATGACTTTTTGACAATTTTTTTTTTTCGTTGGAAAGCCCACCCAGCATGGTTTTATTGATATAGAGCTCAGCCCTTATGGAGTGTTTGTACACTGTTGCCAACTATCCTAATTCTCTGAGGCTTTTTTCGGTTTATGTCTGAAGCTAAAAGTAATGTTTAAACGATTTCAGTCAAAAATCAAGTAAAGTTTTGGTCAGAATTCACTGAATTCCTTCATTTCCGAAATAATATTGGCGACAGTATGCATCCCTGTGAGACCCCACTTTAGATTTCAAACAATTGTATCCATCGTTCGTTGCTTTAATAATATCTTGAATAAACATCCTCTGGAATACAAGCTGAATTAATTCACATTTGATGATATTGAACGCCTTACAATCTATATCCTACAAAATTCCCAGTAATGACCAGTAAGTTTTAAATATGGCCGATACAGTGGATCAAGCAGGAACCCTTGCCTGTTCGGCTTTTCTACGCTTAAAGAGCTTATTATTTTGGCAACCGCTTGCACTCTTCTTCTCTCTCCATGGGCGGATGCAGTAATGACGTTGCTTCCTTCCGTCTTGTTGCAAAAGCAGATTGTACACAAATCCCTCTCCAGTAATTGACTTCATCTTTTCTTCGGAAGCTATTCGAACAATTGTTTCAGGCTATTGTCACACCGATATGCAGTCACCTTTATTTCTTCAGCTGATGGGTTGATATAATTGCGCTCCACAACACAATGTGAATCTTCCATATCTTCATACATGCTTAGACTCTTAAGCATGTGTCTTATCTAGCTGTTTGCCAGCTACGGATTGAAAAACAAGTTATTATTCGCTTCTGGGGAAGCTTAAAATTTCTTTTTCGATGGCGTCAGATGGTGACCATTGTATCAGCGACTGGCAAAGTGAAACACTATCAAAAGTTGTTTACAATGGGGAAGTACGGCAATCTTAATCAAGACAATTCATAAAAATGCGAAAGAAGATCATTACTTTGAACAATCCCATGCGAAATGTCAAAATGAAGCGCGTCGTGTGAGAGTTAAGGACTCCGCTAACAATCAATTACCAATTTTGACTGCGATTCACCAATTATGACTGCAATTTACTCGTTTCGGCTAATTAACCAATTTTCGGCTGCGACTTACCAGAAGTGGATGTGATTTACGGATTACAGCTGTGATTTATCAGCTATACGTCTCAATTTTTCAGTTTTGGCAGCAATGTTTTGGCTGTGATTTACCAACTTCGGCTGTGATTCGGTTGAGATGTTCTCGTCTTCTGCTGCGACAAACTAGTCCGATTTACCAGTTTTTGGTTCTGACTTACCCAGTTAAGGAACTAATTTATTATTGTTGGCTGTGATTTACGAGATTCGGCTATGATTTACTAGTTTTGGCTCTGATCTACCAGTTTTGGATCTGATTTACCAGTTTCGGATAACAGTTTCATTTACCAGTTTCGATTTACCAGTTTTGACTGTGATTTACCAGTTTCGCCTGCGATTTACCGATTACGGCTGTGATTTACCAGTTGTAGTTCTCCGATGTACCTACCAGTTTTGCTTGCGATTTACCAGCTACATCTGCGATTTACCTGTTATGACTTCGATTTACCAACATCAGCTGTGATTTACTAGTTTTGGTTGCGATTTACTCGTCTTCTGCTGCGATAAAATAGTCTTTATGCGATCTACCAGTTACGGCTCCGATTTACCAGATTTTCTCCCGACTTACACAGTCCAGGATCTGATTTACTAGCATCGGCTGCGATTTACCAGCTTCGGTTGTGTTGCATCAGGCTAACCTCACATAGCTAGAATTGGTAGGAAACAGCAAGAAACTTGTCACTACCCCACATATTATCAGCCTACAACTTTAATGGTTTTTCATTCTGCCAATGCGACGGAAATAATTTGGTTGATGTATTTTTCCATTAGAATAATTTCCCCTAAGTTAACTATGTTAGTCCCTTGATGGTCATTTCTTCAGAAATGTAAATCTCATTTAAAACGGTTATACTTTCAGGTATAAAGAACCACAAAATTGAATGAAACTGCAGTTCAGCGTTAAATTAGAAAAACAAAAAAATAAAATAAACTAATTTTAGAAAAACAGAGGGAAGTTACCTGGTATATTTGTATCGGTTTACAGGGATCAGAATTCTTCTGAACAAAGTAATTACAAATTAAGTAATTAAAAACCGTTCCACATCAGTTGGCAACAGTTTCTCTTAAATCCATGTTCCGTTATTTCCTCATGGTTCCTTTATGCAAAACAGGAAACAATTTGCACAGAAAGTTTGTTGTATCCATTCACCTTTTTTTTAAATTTTTTTCTTGCGTGAAAAATATTTCATCAAAAAATTCAAAAAAAAAAAAACGAAAACATTTACGGGCCAACAAAAGACATTGAACATGAATTTCATTGTACCTGTGATGCTGTGTGTGCCTCAGTTATTTCAACTTTTGAACTCGAACCCAAAATTTTCTGCTGATTGTTTGTTTGTTGATGAAATTTCACAATTTTTTTCTGGCTGAATTCCTATATGGTACAATCCAGGACTCCAGGGCCTCTTTTGATGCTACTGCTGCTGCTGTTGTTGGATAAAATTGTTATGATTTAATTTTTCTTGCGGGATGGGGTCAACATTGTTTTGGAACCCACGTGCCTTTTCGAGTACCCAATTAGTACCTCAACTCAAGTAATTTCTCCCAAAAAGTTAACTTCAAAAGTTGGCTAGTCCAACCAAAAATATTATTTAAATGAGTGACTTTATAGAATTTAACTTCTGAAATTTGGTATAGCGAACTAATTTTATTTTTTTTGTTGGGAGGCCCCCCCCACAAAGACCCCCGTCTTTGTCGTTTTTGTGTTTATAATTGCGAAAACAATGCAATCGTCGTTGACTTGACATCCACTTTTCGACTGTGCGAAGTCTAGAACACAGGGAAGGTATATGTGTACCTATTCTATGTAGTCTCGAAAAACCCTTTGGGGTATTTAAACATTTGGCCCATTTGCATTGCTGCTGCTGAATGTGTGTCTATGAGGGTTGGGGCTTATCTTAGAGATTGCAGTCACAAATGCTAAGCTATAAGCGCCCGACAATATGATGACGACTCGACGTAGCTCGTGTTGCCTTTAGGCAATAATTTCACTTCGGTACCGGTACTTCTATACCCAGTACCCGGTTACCGTTGTGTTTTTGCTGCGATGATGCCCTTTGGGCTTGTTTGCACAGATGCCTTTGTTTCCATTATGAATACAGCAGTGGCAGGAGAAGGAGCCAGCATACAATTTAAAGGGGCGCAAAGAGGGACATCAGCTTGGGAAGTGTGAGTGCGCTTTAGAGTGGCAAAATGTTGTATGAATTGATGTTGGATGGATGTTTATCTCTGAGAGAACAGCTGCTCTTATATAGTATTGATTGTGGTAAAGTTTTTTTTTTAAACTTTTTTTTTTAATTTTTTTTGTTTTTACGTCAGTCAATTTGATTTGGTTGGAGATTGGCAAAAAAAAACCAGGTGTGGAAATCGACAGTTTGGCCGAGATGACGATGCAACGAAATGAATCCATGTTGGGTATTTTGGAAGCCATTATAAGGTTGAAAGGGTCAATCTTTCTTTTTTCCTTTTTTTCGATTTTTCTTTTGAAATTATCACAGAATCAGGTATATCAGTTTTTTGTTTTGTTCCTTTTTTGGTGTGTTACAAGCTGTCAGCTGCGGAGCGGAATTTATTGTCGAATAAATTGTTTTGATGCTTCCTGATTTTTTTTTTCTCTCTTCGCTCTCATTTAAAGAGGAACGTTTTTCATTGGCATCGGTGACAGAGCCACATGAGAATAATTAAATTTTGAATTGTTAATGGAGATTGAAATGTTTGCAATCCAAAATTTGACTTTTTTTTAATGGAAAATGAATAAAAAATGTAATTTAAACTAAAAATGATGGGATTTTTAATGATTTTAACGGAACTAATTGGGCATCAGATAAATGTTGACCTAATATAATTTTTTTTGCAAAAAAGGAGACTTACCTGGCGCAGTGGAATGTTGACGTTATTTTAAGTGTTGAAACGCTATCTAGGGCAAATTATAAAAATAAATAGGAGATTCTTTCAAGTTTTGCTTTAACGAGTAGGCTTTAAGCAGTCTGAAGAAAACTGCCGTATATTTCCAGAAACCGTTCACGATGGCGCGTAGGAGTAGTGGAGACCCTATGTCGCTTATTTGGATCACAAAAGACTCAACAAGTTCTGAGGACCTTCATATTGAAAGTACTGTAGATAAGTTTAATAGTTTAAAAGCAATTTTTATGCATTTTGCTGCCTTACGATTGAATTTAATAGTTCAGAATTCCTGGAAGCAGACAAATTCCGATTTGGTATTGGTATCGTTTCTTGTAAGATAAGGGCTTCGACTTCCCCGACAACTATAATTGGTCTTATCGATGAGAATTAAGTATATCGTCAGTAGAGAAAAGGTTCTGGAATTAATTTGGAAGATGTTGATCAAATGTCATCAATCCGTATAAGAGAACGGAATATCACTCTATCCAATACTGGACTTGTTTTCTGTATCTTTTTACGGATATTCCAGAACCTATGGTGTTTTTAACTTCTGAGGAAAGTGTCATTGAGTTATTAAAGATGATTATGTAGCATTATTTTTTCAGAACAAACTTGTTTTTTTTTTTTGGGGGGGTTGGAGTGTCCAGTGATCTTTTCTGTCTCATCCGGAATAAACATGTTTAGGGTTACTTGCTGGATTGCTGTCATTCAATTTTATTTCATTCATGCAGATGATAATTCTGCTAAATGTATGGCTCGAGTTCGTTGAAATACGCTGAGTTTCCAGGTCAAGATTAATTTTAAGTAACTTGCAAGGGCTTGAACTATGTCCCATGTTGATGTTGCATCCATTATTTTGCTAATGATAGTTTCGTGGATTGGGATTTCTATTCACTAGTTCCCAACCATTTTTTTTTTTATGTATTTTTTAAGGGATCAGGTCCAAATTTTATACCTTGCAGTATCTTCTGAAGTTGAATGATATATCATCTATTTCATCAATTTCCATTGTTCTGTTTGGTAGATCTTTTAAAACATGCACTGCCTATGAACAGAAAGGTTCCCCACATTTCTGATGACCAGGAAAACGCACATTATGGTATAGTTAAAAGTCTAGGTCACTAGGCCCTGCATCTTCACAAGCTATTACGCCATTAATTTTTAATGGTCTTTGAATCTCTTTGACCATCGAAGAGCAATGTTTTTGAGATGTTCAAAAATTCAATATCTCAAAAACGTTACTAATAGAGCAATTTTAATACCAGAATCGAGTTAAAAAACTCGAAAGTGTTTGTAAAAATTGAGTTTCTTTGACCACTCCTCGCTGGCTGATACATTACTGCATTTACTCAAAAATCGATCGTAAAAATGCAAATAGCAACGTACGTTAACACCAAGTTTCATCAAAATATAAGAATTTATGAAAAATATACAAAATTGCCGTTTTTCCTAATATTTTCGAGGGTTTATAAAAAAATTATCTAAACAAAAGTTGTAGATCTTTTTACCATCTACAACTCTTCTATTAATTTTTTTTTTTCGATAGGAGGTCAGCTTTTAATAGAAACCGTAAAAAAAACACGATTTTCGACGCCTACCCCACTTTTTTGCCCACCAACCCCCTTTTCCCCATTCTGTTGGTGTGCAATTTTTCTCCTTTCATATACCATTTTTATTAGTTTTTAGACCTTCCTTTCACTTCCTGAGAAAGTGTTCATTTTTCCAAATCTAAGCAAAGTCAAAATCAGTTTTTCGTTAAGAGTAGAATACCTTCTTATTTGTATTTCTACAATTCTTGGAATTAATATCAATGCCCTTCGATGCCCTAAATATTTCCAATAGTTGATTAACTTCCATTCCATAAATGTTCCTTCTATTTTCGAAGTTGATTTGTAATCCTTTTTTTAAATAATATTTCTCTTTGTACTTTTTTAATAAGCCCTAAAAACTATAGATTGTTTTTAAAAACAACAGTGGCGCCAATCAGAAATTATGACTGCAAAGGTTTCGTTAATTCCCTAAACGAAATCTAGACTATTCTAATTTAAAAAGACAATAGCGTCAGTCAGGGATAAAATTTAAAAGGCGTCAAAAATGCCTTACGTTAAGTTGCAACCAACTTATACGCTCTCAAAGTATTGAACAACCCCTATAAACAACCGAGACTCTTCTAAAAAAGAACAAGAGCGTCAGTCAAAAATATATTCTTTAAATTATAAACAAAATTTCAAAATAAAATGTAAAAACATTTATTTAGCCTTCAAGAATAACTCAAATGAATGGCTAGACCTGCTATCATTGAAAAAAAAATCAGTTGCGTCAGTAAGGGACTACTTTATAAATCCCAAAAGTTTACTTAAATAATACCAATTAAATAAATTATTTAAATAAATAGCCACACTTGAATAAATTCAACCAAAAAATTAAGGGCTTACCTATTTGTAGACCATTACTTGATTACAGCAAGTTATATACATTTTTGTTTTAAAAAACAAATATTTCATAAAAAAAAGCACATTCAATTAATAATTCCGGTTGCCTTTTTTTTTTATTTACTTGTGTTTCAATTTATTTTAAATATCAATTTTTCTGAGAAGAGAAAAATGTGCAAAATAAAAGTACACAAGGACAGCACATATCATTTCGAGTGAAAATATTCCAATTTTATTTATATTTCTGAATATCAAAATAAAAAAAATGAAAATTATACAAATTTCACAACATTTCCAATATCAGGTCATATTGGAAAAATTATACAAAAAATACGGCTGATTTTTTTTTTTGCTTCCCTTTTAAAAAAATATCAGAATAAAAAACAAAAAAAAAAACACAAAAATTGTAGAGATATTCATTTACGATGATTTCAATATTTTCATTTTTATGAATTTCCTTATGTTTTTTTATGCGTGTGTAAATAAATTGCAAAAAAATAATAACTAAAAAATTTGTAGGTACACAGCACAAAAAAATTGGTTTTGGTTAAAATTGTCTCTCTATGCTTGGTGGCATAAGTTGAAAACATATTTTATTTGCGTTTGCTGTGTAAAGGATAGGAAGATGGTTGGAGGGAAAATGTAGGGAACGGTCGATTGGTTTATTTTTGTTCAAGAGAAAAAGAGGAAGGACACATGAAATGCATGTCCAATTTGTGGCATGCACATTGACTGTCAAACAGGAAATTGCTAACTTCTGGCTACAGGAAAAGTCATAAAGGCCAAACACAACGCTACATCTACCTACCCAGAGAGATGAACTGTTTCAAATAGATACCTATGGCTTGTAGCTATACGTACCGTAACAGGCAAGCTTAAACGATACGAGTGTATTGGCAGGACTCATAACATATTTGATATCAACACTGCCAGAGGGGGTATAGCTACTCGACTATGGTATTTTCGGAAACGGTAATGAGGATTTTGGGATTAATAATGTTGTCGGATTGTGTGCTTTGTGAAAGGATATTTAAATCATCATTATAACTGCAGATACTGAATGTTCATTCATTAAGTTGATATTTGAGGATGTTTTTTTTTTTGTTGTTTTGTTTCATCAAGATAAACATTCATAGGAAATCATTAGTTAAGGGTATTTTCGTATAATGAGGCCTTGTGACTATGATTTCAGTTGAATTTTAATATATCACCTCCAATTGAATCAAATTCTTGAGACATTTATCGAGTGAAAAAAATAGAAGTGGACCAAGAACTCTTCCTTTCGGTACACCAGTACTTTTTATTTGGCTAGTTCCTGTATTTTGCTACAAGGCATCAACTTACTGTAGATGTGAACTGTTATAACATTTAAGCGCTTTGGAAGAAGTAAATTGATCCTATATTCTATATAAATATCAAGAAAGTGATACTCATCGGCAATTTGATCTACAAATCGATGGTATTATTGATACTTTAGCTGACATTATAACTCTTTGATCCGACAATTTCTTTTCCATTTATTTTAACTTATTTTTGACTGACTCCACTGTACTTTTCAATACAAAGTAAGAAAAAAAAAGTTTGAATTTCTTCTGTTACTTTTCGGTATTTGCGCCTAATTTGTCATATTCTTCTAAGCTTGCGAGTTTCATCGGTCATTGTCATTATTCTTCCGTGATTTATTCAATTCGTATTCATCTGAAATGTGTGACATACGAAAATCGTTCAAGATTTCTATGATTCTTAGTACGAATTCGTACTAAGCTTGCCAGTTTCATTCGTCATTTTTCTTCCGTGATTTCCTGAACTAGTCCGTGATTTAAAGAGTTCGTTTGTTTTTAATCGTATTCATCCGAGATCTGTCACATAACGAAATCTGTCAAGATTTTTATGATTTTAGAGATTCGTTCTTCTGATTCATATTAGATTTTTTGCTGCATTCGTCCGTGACATATGGAATTCATCCGTGATTTCCTCAATTTTTTTGTTTCTTACCGAAAAAGTTCGTGATCTGCCAGATGAGCCCTATTAGTTTACGGATATTTATTTGTAAAATACGGATTCAACCGTGAATTTCCGATTGTCAGCTAATTTTCCGACATTGCTAGATTTGACAATGACTTTCTGGAGTCGTATATTCTTTCGTGACTTATTAAATTTGTCCAATGATTTATCGTATTCTTTTGACCAGATTTGTCACTGAATAATAGAATTCGTATGTGGTTTGTGTGATGCTTCCATAATTATCGAATAAGTACTGGATAAAACCTCGCCAATATCTTCCCCAAGTGATAATTTTTCTAAAATAAACATTATATAGGTTTCTCAGTATTCTACCAGATAGTTCCATCGCAAAATTTGTTGGTTAAGGAATTGCAATAAAGTCCTGTGTAAGCTCTTGAGATCTTCATTCCAAGAGTCTTAAATTTTTCATCGCGCTATCGTGAAAATTAGGATCCAAACAGGGCCGACATTTGTAAGAATCGACCTGAAGAACTGCTTGCTTCTTCGTCTTTTAGCTGAGTCCATTCCTTAATTATTGTTACTGTTTAGCCAGTTTCATAAATACCTGCCTTGCCTTTCACATTATTTGGGAAAGAACTCATTTTTTTTCTCATGGATTGCTTGCTATAGCTTTAGTTCTTCTATTTTTTTATGAAGCACTACGGAATTGATATTGATTAAAAGTTGATGTTCTAGAGTTTCTGTCTGTAGCTAGAAATCTTATGATCAGGTTGAACAGCCAATATTTTTTTCTGTTTCTAGCGTTTAAGTCCTTCTCGATGACTTTAAGAGTGTACATACTTCTTCTAATCTTCATTTAGTTTCCTCGGATCATTCTGAATTTTTAGCTTTGCAGAGTTTTATCGAATATAAAAAATTGGCATAAATGCAGTTCTAATTAAATTGTTACCACTAATAAAAATTACTTGTTATAAGAAGATGTGAACTGAGAGGTGAAGTGTAAAATAATATGTGATTTTTTTTTAATTTCTTTTTACTCTCAATGCAAATAGGTTTATTTGTGTGCATAGAATAGAAACCTATGTTATGATTTCGTGTTTTTAGGGTTTTTTTGATTCTTCCGAATTTTTTTATGAGTGGGTTACCCCTTTACAAACTTGAAAGACGCTATGTTTTAAGTAGCACTTATTTATAAAAAAAATTGTATGTTGCCTCTTACGAGTTCAAAGGATCTTGATATTACTTCCAATGTATTAAAAAAATCGTTATCTCGATACTATACTCCTGAACTCTCTTCTCTTTAACCCCCTTTAACCCCTAGCAGCACTATTTGAGCTGTGGAAATCCTTTTAATTCGATTTTTTTTTTTCAATTCTTCTATTATCCAATTACTTATAGCACCCTGTCTTAATTTGTTATTCAAAAACAATGTCTTTTCGATTTCAAGACTGACAGACTGAAAGTCTAAGGGAAAAAAATGAAGACACAAAAAAAAAGCTGGAAGACCTTTTGCCATTACCCTTAAATGAACTTTTCAAAGAAATTTTCTTTTGCACTAAGGCATTAAAAGAAAACACCTTTCAATGTTTGCTGGACGGCTATAAGACCGGGCGCGCTTCTTCTTATTCTTCTTCGTCTTCTTCACTTACTTATAAGTATCCATAGTACCTATATATGGAATAATTAAGCAAAACCCCATTCGAAAGTCCTGTCGAGAATCGGAGTCCTTTTTCTTCAGGGCTTTCCCTGTTCATTTTTTCGTTCGTCTTCTTTCGCATTTCCAACGTCTTATTTATGCATCATCGCAAATGAAATTTGCTCCACCTTAACTTAACTGGAAAGGAAAAGAGCATTGGCGGTATTTTTATACAGTTTTTTTTTCTTCTTCGTATATGTTCCTTCCGTAGTCCTTTTTGGTCTTGTAAGAACTTGGGGCTTTTTTTTATAACGTCGTCGTTGTCGTCTTCGTCGTTGGTTGTTGTAACGTAGTGGTTCTTCATTGCTTCGAGACTGAGAATGAAATTGTAATTTAACAAATGCCGATAAGTGTAAGTAAGTAAGCCCCAAGGATATTCTCTTGCTAGTGATTTCTATGGTTTCCTTTGGGGGGCTAAAGTACATTTTTATATATATGTATGTTGGTTGTTTCTTGGTTGATGTATAAATGTATGTAAGTTTACTTGCTCTTCACCATTTTTATTATACAATTTCTTGACAGACTGTCTCGACACCCAATGGTTTGTGTCTGTAATAAAAATTTAACCCACCCCCCCATCCTTAAATCCTCATTCCAAAAACCAAACACACAAAAGGACATTATTTGTGTGAAAGGAAGACTAACTGAAGAAGAACTGATATCTTCTTTTTTTTTTTTTTTAATAAAATGAAAGAACGAAGAAAATAAAGAAAAAAAAAAGAATTCTTCAAAGTGGAGATAAACATTTATTAGTAAAATGTAATTCGTCCTTTCAAATTGCATTCGGGATTATTGATATTAGATACTTTTTTCCTTCTTCCTTTGTATCTAAATTAATTCCAATAATTCAGCGTATTTGCTGAATTGTAATAGTGAATGGTATGAACGATTGAATGAAAGAAATGAATAATAGTTGAAGAAGAAGTTCAGATTTATTTACAGATAATGTTTGTTTTTTTTTTTTTTTTTTTTTGATCATTCATTTGTTTTTTGGTTTATTTTCTTTTTTTCTTTTTTTCTTTTTTAATAATAAATATAAAAATAATGAGATGTTTTTTTTCATTCCAGGTATGTTCAACAGGGAGATAACTTTTGAAAAAAAAAGACAAGACCTAGGTATGCATTTTTGTTTAGAAAAAGTGGCCACGAAAATTGTTGAAAAAATGGAAGTATTAATAATTGCCAAAGTCAAAAATAGATGAAAATTTCGAAAAATAAAGTTAAAATTGTAAATCTCAGAATGTGGTAACCCTGTTCAACTAAAAAACACACTTAAATAATTCTTATTTAAACAAAATAGCATTAATTTTGGTATAGTATGGCTAAATGTACATCAAATTTTAGCCTTAACTCTTTTCTATTAAAAAAAATCGGGTGCCAACTCTAAAATGAGTGTAAGAATACGGTAACCCTATTTGAATGCAATAAAACACTAAAAATTGAAAATATTTGAGAGAGTTAAAATCTTAAAACTTACCAAATTTTAGATTGGACTCTCTTTTCAATCTGAAAAATGTCGGGTGCCAACTCTAAAATGGTTATAAGTATACTGTAGCCTTATTTGAATGCAAAAAAAATACTAAAAACACTATTTTTTCAGTAAAAATGTACCATATTGGACGTTAAGCGCTAAGAACATAAAACATTTTAGATTGGACCCTCTTCTATCTAAAAAAAAAATGTCGGGTGCCAACTTTAAAATGGGTGTATGCATGCAGTAACACTATTTGAATGGTAAAAACACTATAAACACTAATTTTTCAGTCATAACATACCATATTTGACAGAGTTAAAAGCTAAGTTGGGTTTTTCTTGTGTTGATGTATTCTTGTGACTAAGTCATCTCCCGCCTACTTCGACAGGCAGGCCATCCGAACCAGCAGCCTTGAATTTGCTTGAGTGTTTTCTACGGTATTCCCGCTCTCATTACGATAGATTTCTTACAATATGGATTCACCTGCTTGCTTTTTATGCTCTCTCTTCTTTCTTCTAAGGACTTCGCTGACTGCTCTCTCACCAGTACTGGTCCGAGCCTGCAGTAACGACTCATATGCCTTGTTTCATTGGCTACAATCTGCTAAGTTAACATGTCATGTGGTTTCACGTTACAGCATCCAGGTCGAGGGTTTGAAACAATTATTTGGATTAATGGTCTGGTACAGTGGCCAATAAAGTCCAATTTCCAGCATCAGTATTGGCAAAGTACGCCTCTTGTCACAATGGATGTTTCAAATCATTCTTTGTTTCGAACTTAACATCAATTTTTAGCCTTGAATAGCAAAAAGGACCAATCGAATAAACTAGGGTATGAGTGAAAGTTTATAAAACCGTTAAAAAGGGGTTTTTGTATCTAGTGAACCACCATAATTTTTTGAAGAACTTACAATTTGCTCAAATCAAAACGCTATAACTTTCCATTCAAGGACCCCATATTATTCATTGTTTGTTTTTAAGAATCCGTAACTTAGCCTTTATTAAACAAATTAAAAAAAAAAAGAAATTTAATGTCGAACCACAATGCCAAAAGAGAGAGAAAGAAGTTACTCAAGTTGAAGAACATTGTCTTTGTTTTTAACTTGTCGTTCATTTTTGTGTGCCTCTGCCTGCACACAAACTTTTCCCTTCTTAAAATATCGCATTTGACAGCCTACAATACAGGAAGGAAACAAGGAACTGTCTTCCATTTGGAGATGTTTCCCTTTTTTTTGTGTTGGGGACTCTTGGGACTGACAGTGAGCAGAGAATGGGTCTGCATCGCGAGAGATACCAATTCGCAGCTCAAGTGCATTGGCACGTAACATTTCTTCCGAACAGAAATTCTTCCAAAACAGCAATTCAAACAAAAAAATAAAAAAACAAAAAAAAAGGATGAACCTTAAGTAGGTATTCTTTTGTCTTTTTGTTGGTCTTGGGTTTTTTTTTTTTACTCTTCTTCAAGGAGGAGACTTGTTCTTTTATATATTTTTTGTCTCTTTACTTGAGTTGATTCATTTGGAATGAATTTTTGACACAATACTTCAAATTTTTTTTTGGAAAGAATTTTCTTGTTAAATTGTTATCGGTTGGCTCTTTTTTTTTTGTTTATTTTCACAGAAAATATTTTGAACTTGGTAATATTGTTTGAAGTGTAGTGTGAATTTGCATAATGATTCCGTGTCTTCTTCGCGGTGACTTGCATAAGAGCATACATGCAACGGTTTTGGTATGTTAAGTGTGTTGCATGCCACACATGTGTCCATACATTTTACTCCTGTGAGCTGTGAATGGGAATTCTTTTGGATTGAATTACATTTTTTCATTTTTTTGTAAAAAAAAAAAACTAAACCAAAATTGTCACGCATAAATTGTTCGTATTTCACCTGAGAACACAGAAAGAGGGGTTTGACATGCAAGTATTTGTGTTGTATGACGGGGATCAAAGTATGGATTGCCGACAACAACGTATGGCAACGGACGCGCGTGCATTTGGCACTGTCTGTTTTCTCTTCTTTTTTTTTTAAGGAGTGTCAAATTTATATTTGTGGAGTGCGATCCATTAAAATATAACTTATGACCCCTGCCAGGGAGGTTTATGGAATTTCGACTGAATTCACGGAAATATAATATGAATGGACTTTAAGCTCTTTTGCGGGGTTAATTGTACACACGGGAAAAGGTATGCAAATGTTTTTGTTGGACTAACGAATTTGTCATTTTGTTTTTTTGAAAAAAAAGTGCTGACACTTTTTAGTTTTGTTTGTTTTTTTTTTTGATTTTTTTGGAGCATGTAAAAAGATAAATTTTCGTTAACTTTATTTAAACCAGTTTTGACCCATTTTTTTTGTTGAAGAATAGTTTTGAAAATTTCTTTTCTGGGCCATAGGTGCCTGACAACTCAAAATTAAAACAGTGTTTGGGACTTATAATCTCATTTATGTTTAAGAAAATACTTTTACTTTTTTTTCAATGTGTCCTTAATGTATTTTAAGCATTTCGTGTCAAAAAAAGTAACTCAAAATTTAATATTTTTAAGATATTCTTTTATAGAATTAACTTTTTTTTGAGAATTTAGATGGAAGTGGCAACACTTTTTCAGTAAATTGCAGATTTGTTAAAATTTAGATTATCTTCCTTTGAAAAAAAAAAATAAATAAACATAAACCCTTTTCAAAACCATTAAAACATTTTAAACCACACTTCAAAATTGCTATGGAGAATGCAATAAAAATGAATTGTTTCCGCGAGGGGTTTAATTCGCATACTACACACACAACACACTCAAGTTTTACTAGCAAACATATGGTTACAATTTGTCCCTGGGGATGCCTATGCAGCATCATGTATGAGGGTTAAACTTTCAACAAGTTTTCTATACCATATTCACAATTTGTGTTGAACAAGAGTATCAAGATGAAAAGTTGCAACAATTCGTCGTAGCATTGTTTCGAGTTTCAAGTGGTCAACTGTGGTGTAACACCATTATATTATGTTGAAATACCCTCTGTTAATTTATGATGTGAGCAAAAAAGAGGGTTTTTTGAATTAAACATTGAGAATGTTATTTTAGAGTTTTTGTTTTTTTTTTGAGGATAAAATGTTGTAATCTAAAGAATATGTCATCCAACATTTACCCAGATAAGACCTCTCTTTTGTATTTTTGCATGTGGAATGGAATCTCTAAAGAATTTTAATTGAAGTTTTTTGTAATTGCATGTTCACTGTATAGTGACGCGAATGGAGAGATTTTGAAATTTATATTACATTTTGTTGACTCATCACATTCAAGTGAATACTGTTTTCTGATTGGGAATCCCCATGGCAATTTCTATAATTTATTTTTGTTCATTTATCTGTGCTGACTTTGAAGGAAATATAAATTAAGTTTTAATGAATGTTCAGCAATGCAAAAATTCTATACTAATACTCCATTCATTTGGGAGTTTTACCTATTTTCGTACAAATGAATACAAAAAAACATGTTTTTTTGTCAAAAACACCCCCAAAAATTGAACCCAGTGAACATTTGTATGGTACTACAATATGTTTCCGTCTAATAATTATAAATATTTGATTTTTCTTTCCCTAAAAATTAACCCAAAAAACATAGTTTTAGACAAAAAGAGCCGGAGAAAAGTAGGGAGTGGCACACAACCACTCGAACCACTATGCGCATTTCACGCACAGATTTACTAATAAAAAACGGTTCGTGTATGCTACGAGTATAACCGTTTACTTACCAAATAAAAATCAATATTTTGTTAAGTTTAATTTATTTAAAAGCAGATTGATTCTTAAAATTAATGAAATGAACGCCAAAATTCGAAATTCAGCCAAAAACCTTGTTGTACTTTTTATACCAAAACCTTCCAGAATATCAATTTTGTTTGGGGAGTACTTACTACAAATTTGCATTTTTTTAATTGTTCCAATGAAAAATGGTACCGATTTTGAAAATAATGGAAACCGGAATAAAAAATCAAAATCAATATTTTACACTTTTTTGCTAAGGAAATTCTTCAAACGATACGGAAAAGTTTGGTATTACCAATTTAATTCATATTCTACTTTTTCGTTCACGTAGTGAAAGGATAGGTATAGTGAATGGCACAAATTTTTTTTTGTTCAGAAATAGGTAGTCTATTTCATCATGAATAATCATGAGACGTACAGAAAACACGTTTTCGAGACATTTTTATGTGCGTGTGCTGTTGTCGTCGGAGTCGGTGTCGTTGGCGTTGTAAACACGATAATTTTCGTTAGAGTCAAGATAATTGGAGTATGTTAACACCAAAAGTTGAGGATTGCCTAAACTTAGGTTAAGTTCAAAATTCAGCTATTTTGAAAAAAAAAACTTGTTGTACTTTTCATACAAAAAACTTCCAGAAATGCCACTTTTGTATTGGGTGTACTACAAATTTGCATTTTTTTAATTGCTCCAATGAACAATAAACAATGGCACAAAAAAATTTTCTTAGCGATAAACAACTCAAGTGTTTTTTGAAAACTTGCCATAGTACATTTTTTTTTATTTTTAAAGGCACGGTACGTTAGAAATTGGAGAAAAAATTAATTTCTCAAAAAACGATTTTAATTAAAAAAATTTATTTGGATATTTCATTTATCAAAAAAATCGTTAAAATTTTATAAAATAAACTTCATTTGCCAAAAATTTTAAATATATAATTTTTTCTGCCAAAATTTAATGGCCTTATTTATTAGTAACAAAATGTGTAAAATAAAAATGTCTTATGATTATTGTTTCTTAAAAAAAACTAAACAGTTACTAATCTAGGAAAAATTTAAATAAATAACAGCATTCAGTTTTGCATTTCGTTTTTTTTTTCAGTTTCTCCAAAACTAGAAAAAATATTAACATTCACTCTTTTCTATTCAAATAAAATGAAATTAAACCATTAGTTTTTGGTCGAAAAATTGATCTCAAAAAGTAATGAATGTTATAAAATTCGTTTGTTTTTTTTTTTCTAAAATTCAAGTTTGAATTACAGTTTTTCAAAAACTAAAAAACATAGACCATTTACTTTTCTTGAGTCAATGGCCTTCAAATAAGGCCATTGAATTTTTAAAGAAAAAAATTATTTTCAATAATAGTAAAATTTTGAAAAAAAAATCTGTTGAAAATTTTGATTGAAATTTGTTTTCTTCAAAATTCTGAGTTTGAAAATCAGTTTTCCCTTAACTATTTTTATTGAATTAATTTTATTTAAAATGTTAATATGAGATGGTTTTACTGGCTATCACAATTTAATTTGATATTGTGTTCTACTTGTTGTTATTCAATCATTTTTTTTTCTGCTTCAAATCAACTTTTCAGAAAATTCCCCCTACCATAGTTGTTTCTTTAAACAGACCTGGAAAATTTTGGCATAGTTTATTTTATAAAACTTTTTTTTGGTAAAATGTTTGCTAAAAAAAATCTTATTGTTTAGTTTATAAAAAAAATCCGAAAAAAGCGTCAATTTTTAGCCGCTAACTATTAAAGGTTTTTTTAAATACCAACAATTGAAGAAAAAAGTCATCCAAATTGGAGCATTTCAGCTCGGTTCCGAGATAACTTTCTTTAGTTACTCCTCCTATAAGATTTCAAATCATTTAGGTGTTTTTAAAGTTTGAGTTGAAAAAAACCGGTCGATTTCACGTTCCTTATTAGGAAAACCAAATTTTCTGGTACGAAGGTAAGGTATGTATGTTTCAATATTCTAATGTTTATCAAAACGCACGTAACACACTCGTTTACTGACAAAGTTCAAGTGTTTAATCTCTTCCATTGGTTACTTTGATAACAATTTTATCCAATTGAGCGGTTACCTGGCCCTCTAAAAGTACTTTAACTTGCAAATGTTAAATGTGGTGACGTTGGTGATTTGTCACTGATTGAGTAAGTGATTGGGTCAGTTTCAGTTGTACGGTTCCGAATAAATTAAAATAATTAAATTTTCTGCCTTTTTTGTATTTACAGAATTTGAAAGAAAGTTGAAAATTCCTTTGATCATTTTATGTAAAACTCATATTTTTGACATTTCATAATGTCTTTTTTCTACAAACTTTTTAAACTGAGAATTTGTACATCGATTTTTCTAAGATTTTAATAAATTGCAGTTTTCTAATTCATGAGATAGATTTTAGTTCAGATTTTCTGTTTAATGTCATAATAAAAAGGACTGTACCAAATTTCACCGAGGCTGGATTAAGTTTTTCAAATAATTTTTCTATTTTGACTCGAATATCAGAGTCTTACCTATATACTTACCTCATAAGGTTAGAGATTGAAATTGGTGTCAAATGAAAGAAAATTTGGTACTTAAAATAAAAACATTGGATTTGCATTTTTAGAATGGGTACATCAACGTGGTAACCCTTTTTGAACGAATAAAAAAAGCTACATCACTTTATGCATCATAAAAAAAGCTAAAATATCAATATGGCCAAAAAAATAAATATAGGTATACAAAAAAATTCAAAATATAAAGTTAAGCTTAAGACTGTAAAGATCAGAATAGGGTAACCCTGTTCAATTGACAAACACACTCAAATAAATATGATTTAAAGAAAATAGTATAAATTTTAGTGGAGTTAATGGCTAAAATGTAAATCGAAATTTTGCCTGAATTCATCTGTCTAAGAAATATCGGGTACCAACTCTAGAATGGGTATAAGTACACAGCAACTCCATTTAAATACAAAAAAAACACTAAAAACACTAATTTTTAAGTGAAAACGTACCATAATTGAGAAGGTTAAAAGCTGAAAACTTGCCAAATTTTAGATTGGGCTTTCTTCTATCTAAAAACTGTGGAGTGCCAACTCCAAAATGGGTATACGACAACTCTATTTGAATGCAAAAAAAACACTAAAAGTTATTAATTTTTTTTTTTCAAAGACTAAATATTTACTTTATGATAACAGTTTTTCCTCAAAAGATAGTAAAACGGCCTTAAGTATATTTTAAGTCTTAATTCAAATCCTACCAGATATGTCCTTACATCAAGTTCATACAACCAAGTGTGCATTTGTTTTCCTTCAAAAATGTTTTGCAGCATCTAACATAAATTATTATTATTTTCGAAGGACTGTTTGTTTGTTTGTTGGTTTTTTTTTGTAAAAGTTAGACAGAAGATGAATGAATAATTTTCTTATTATTCAAATCTGTCAGAGGCCAGAGAATAAAATACATAAAACAAATATTTGAATTTTTGTACATATTTGTGTGAGGTAGGGACTCTTGTCAGAGATAAGTTTGAAGTTTTGTGTCGTCATTCCATAAAGGAGAAAAACAAGGTTTTCAACTACTCCATTTTTTATGCTGGTGAAGTTTGCTAAGAAAAAAAAAATGAATCACAATAACTCAACAAAATAAAGTTCAATTCTCGATGAACCATTCATAACTTATGTATATTTGTACTTGGAATTTTCCATTCACTCTCTGAATCATGAACATGGAAAATGTCATGATTTATCAATTCAATATCTCGTGATAGTGTCTCTGTTGTCGTCATCGTCATCTTTATCGTTGTGCTTGTGACTGTCACTGTCATGTTGTCGTGATGATTTTGAAATTCAATTCAAAATCCTTTCTATCTGATTTCGTTTGGAAGCATAAAAAAGGGTTTTATTTGTTGAGATTCTATCTGAGTGACAGATTAAGCACTGAAGTTTACATTTTAAAAATGAAGTAACGAGCAGATTTTCATGGAAATTTGATTCTAGTTGAAGAAATAAGTTGAAAATTGGATGGATCTACTTTTGATTGAGTACCCAGTAGATTTCAACAAAAAAAAATTAAAGAGAAACGAAAAAAAAACGAAAATTGAAACAAAATTCTAAGAGAGTTGACCTACTTTCACGAGTAAAAACTCTTGTCAAACTAATTCAAATTAAAAACAAAATTCTTTATCCTTATTCGCCCCATTTAATACTCCAACTCAAAAACCTCACTTGACAAAAAAAAAAATAACTAAAACTTTTAAATAGACTTTGGTCAAGTCTACTTGTCCTCCTCAATAAGAACACTCATTCACTGACTCTTTAACAAAGTCAATTTAAAGTTTGAATTTCCCAAAAGACTCTTTCTACCAACCAGTTTCAAATGAGCTCTCCAAGATGTATAACTAACTTAAATCAAGTCAAAACCTCTATAAATAGTCAAGAGTTGCCTGTGGCCTCATGGCAAAACATAGAAAGAAGAAAAAACTCGTCATTGATACCAGCAGCAGCATTATGATAGAAAATTCCAATTTTAATCAGAAATTGACTTTAATTGCCTCAGACTTTTCTGTTTTCCTTGCATGGATTGTTTCTTCAAGTTTCATACATAAAATTGACCAAAGTCGTCCAACTTTATATCTCGAATGGAGGTAGGTAGGTTGGTACCTTGCTGTACGCTACGCATACATCGATGGAGGAGAGTTGGAAAGTTGAAAAAATCAAAAATAAGTGCAACTCATAAATAATAAGGTCTGCCCAATCAATTAGCTGGCAAACACGAAAAGAATGTCAGCAATTTAATTTTTCCTCATTCGCCTGTCTGTCCAGGCGCGACTGACCCTCCCCTCCCCCTTCCCTTCTCACTGTATTTTTCATTTCTATATTTTTTTTTTTTGTTAATTAAGAAAAAAAAATATATATAAAATACGTCCGCCACATCTGAAGGAAATTTTCGCAACAAGTTTAACGATCATCTCCCACGAACGACGACGACGGCGACGACGGTGACGTGACAGTGGCGGTAGCGACGGCAACTGCATATACGTACTACTGATGCACCGTGTAATCGAATCGATTCGAAACGATTTCGATTGACAGTATAGCGCCCCCAGTTGGACAATAGTGTGTTTGCTCCAATGGACACTCAACTGGACAGTGTGGAGTTTCTGTTTCGGGCTACGTTCAAGCGGGCATTGTATATAGTCAGTCGTCGCGTCGTCGTCGGTCGTTCAGCTGTGTTTTTTCTGTACTTGCACTGCATTTGCCAGCCGGAGGACATTTGTGGCAGAAAAACAAAAAAAAAAAAAAAAACAGAGCATTGCACAGCCGCCTGTCATCGACATTGATAAATCTATGTCCGTTTGTAACACAGTGGATAAGAGTTGTATCAAAATTGGACATTTTATCACTTTTATACTTTAAGTGAAGAAGTTATCATTCTTTTGTTGAAAACTTTCAATTTTGGTATGTGTTTTCGACCAGTTTATACCAATCACATTTAAAACTTTGGTGAGTTTTGACCATAAAACTCTAAAAATTAGGTAAGAAATTATACATACCAAAGAAAAAGAGTTTGTTAGTGACGCCAGAATAGGAATAAGAACCTTAAGGTATGTCTATTCGACCAGTTTATACCAATCGCTTTAAAAATTTGAGTAAATTTGTACTTAAAGGTATAAAACTCAAAATATAATGCTATAAATGGCATACGATATTGCCAGTAATTCTTTTATACCAGTTAAAATCTTAGACTTGAATGCAAAACTGAATACAGTTATGTAAGAATTAGAATGTTTTATCTAACGCTATTTAGCAGACGTAGAAAGCATGTACTTGATTGGCATGTATTGATTGGTATAAACTGGTCTAATGAATCTACCAGATATTTCAATACATATTTTGAATTTATTTCGCCAATTGACGGAGAACAACCTCGACTTTTTTAGTTCACTTTATTGGTATAAACTGGTGTAAACAAGCTTCTGAATATTTAAATTATTCTTTTATATTCTTTTTTCATTTTTCTGAGATAAAAAAAGAGTGTGAGCGAGTTGCTATGTGGTTTTGGCCAGTTTATACCAATTTTTTTTTTAAACTTAAGTGAGTTTTAATGAAATAAACTCTTAGCATTAGGGAAGGAATTATACCAACAAAGAAAAAGATTATGGAATTATTTTGGTATAAGTGGCATACCATATTGCCAGTAATTCTTTTATACCAATTAAAACCTTAGCCTTGAGTGGGAAAATTAATACAGTTATGTATAAGCGTATACAGTTATGTATACGCATTTAAACATTTTAATCGCATTACTTATTGGTATAAACTGGTCTAATGCTTCCATAAAATATTTCAAACCACATTTTAAGTTAATTTCACCCATTTATATCTTCTTGCACTGTTTTTCTGTCGTTAACTTAGAATAATCACACTTTTCCCAGCCAACAAATAAAGAGTGTAAGGCAGTTTCGCTTAAGAGTTTCGACCAGTTTATACCAATCATTAGTAAATTGTTTATGTTTCGTTGGGTAAAAAAGAAATTATACTCAAGAAAAATTGTATTTTTGACATTTGTTGTGACAGTTTTATTGCTATTTATTTCTTTATACCAATAAAGATTGGTATAAACAAGACAATATCTGAGCTATAACTGATGAAAAGTATATACCTACTTACTTTAATTTATAATAAATTAACTATTTTCATAATTCAAACGACTTCCCTTAATTGACCAAGAAATTACACTTACTTGTGTATTCATTAAATGGTATAAACTGGTCTAAAGGCAGTTGCCATTGAATATTACATTAAAAATTTTAAATTTATTCCAACTTTGATTACATTCTGACCCACTGTTTGTCTGTCATTTTGTCCAGTAGATCGATGGTAAAACTCAGAGTTAACCTGCCACGGCTTGTTGAATGCTGAATGGTCTGTCTTGACCATCAACAGTAGGTATACGCAACAACCAGCCACAGTCAGCTAGCCATCAAAATCCCGAAGGTAAAAATTATTGAGATTTGCCAAGAGGACCGTACCTATGTACGTGATTTCGATTTCATATTCGCAAATTAATTTATGGTAACAACAAAACGCTCTGCTAAGGGAAACAATGTTCCTCTTCGACATCACCATCATCATCATCATCAGTCAGAGTCCAGTCGATTCCAGTTCAGTTGAGTCGTCCGCAAAATGCAATCCAATCAGTGAAGGCTCCTTCTCCACAGAAAAGAATGATACACAACTTCTGGTTTATGGTTTGGTTAAAAGTGAAATGCCTAATAAGGATCCACAAGAGAGCGAACTTATGCAATTCTTTATTTTTCTGAAGCATGAACAACCGGTTGTCGTTTGTGTTAGAAAGAGGTAAAAAAAAAATAATAATAATTCCTGGAAGACTTTCCTGTATCTTGTGGACATCGATAACAAGAACTCACATACCACAACTCGCGCTATATGTACTGACCACAACCAACAATGACATCGAAGACAAGTAATGCGCTTCACAACATATCGAAGGCGCATAAAAGGACAATGAACGCATCACAGACTTTTTTTTTATTCTTTTGAACAAAAGTACTCAAAAACACAAAAAAAAAAATAATAACCACGAAGAAGCTGCAATGGGGTGCTGCAGATGTCTCAGAAACCGCACATCATCATCATTTTTGCTGTCTTTGCTGAGAAGCAACAGGCGAAACAGGCAGATGACCATGACAAACGCGGCGGCTGTATTGTATTGCGGTTATATGGGATTACCAAAACGAGGAAGGCGGTTGTTAAGTGGCTTTTAGTTTGTAACAAGTTCAAGTGGTTAGTTTGGTTCGATACTGTTTTGACTTACAATCTCATTAGCCAAAGAATAACGAGGTCTTACATATACATTTTAAGTAAAATAAATTGATTTTTTTTTTGGAACTTGTATGCTGAAATTGAAAAAGGATCCAGAACAATGAAAAAGGTTCCATATTTATGGATAGTACCTAAATTGGACAATTTTTGTGCACTTTTGTGATTCATTAGAGGTCATAGCACAAGTTTTAAGAAAGTGCATTTTAGTTATTATTTCTCGTTTGAGCTGTTGTGAGCAACAAAATTAAGGTCCGAAAAAATTGTATAGTTTTAGGGTCTTGTTAGATTTCTTGGGGAATAGGCTACTTTTGATTATTATTGGGTCTTAACTCAAAAAAAAAAAAAAACTCAAATTAAATTAGATGCATTTATAATTTTGTGGTCTTAACGTTCCAAAATACAAGACCATACACTATACTAATACACTTTATATCTTATATCATTTCGATTTTATTTCATTTTAGTATTTATCAAAATTCCATCATAAAACATAATATTAACATAATTTAAGGGACTCATTAATAGAAAATCACTACAATTGTATATATTGGGGACCTATTTCATTTTTCTTGGGTCCTTATTTTTTTTAAGACAAATTAGGGCTCTTATTGTATTCTCACAAAAATCTTTCCGACAAAAAAAAACCCAAAACATTCTTGGTGGGATCTTAAGGTCCCAAAATATTTGACAAAAAATAATGTCTAATTTTGGAGTTTCGTTCAATATTTCGCTATTGGAGCGATTTGATAAAAAATCAAATCAATTAAGGTCCGAATAATACAAGGTTGTATAGTTTTAGGGTCTTATTAGATTTTTTGGAGCATAATTATTTAAAAAAAAAACTCAAATTAAATTAGGGGCAATTATAATTTTGGGGTCTTAACGTTTCAAAATACAAAACAAAACTACTATATCTAATTTTCATTTTAATTTTTATTTCATTGTAATATTTATCAAAATGAACCATGAAATATAATCTTAAGGGAATTATGGTCCCAAAATAATAGAAAATCAGATTGGGATCTTATTTTGTTTTTCTTGGGCCCTTATTTGGAATTTGAAAAATTGGGGAATCTATTGTATTCTCACAAATGGTCTCCCCGAAAAAAAAACCCAATACATTCTTGGTGGGATGTTAAGGTACCGAAATATATGACAAAAAATCACAAATAATTCTTAAAATGATGATGTTAAGCACCATCATTTTCATTTACAGAGGTCCAAAATATTTTATTAAGGGTCTTTTGCGTAGTTTCTTTCTCATATCTGTTTATAACTTTGTCTTTTTAACTTAGCGTACTAGTTTTGATTTATTAAAAAAAATTTACAATACGTTAATAACTTCACCAATGGAAGCTTAATTCTGAGGTCTTAATTATTTTAATGTTTCTAATCTTATTTTCTGGGAGCATTTTTTAAACAGCCCTTTTTAAGGTCAAAATAATTGTTAAAATGATTTAAAGTATATATTTAAGCATCCTGTTTTTATATCTAGAGGTCGCAGATATTTTATTAATGGTCTTTTGTGTAGTTTCTTGGGTCTTAACTGTTCATAACTTTAAACTACAATTTGAATACAAAACAAACAATATTTGAGATTAGAGTAATTCACTTCATCCGAGCGTTTAAAATTTATCACTTTACAGCTTCACAGAACTGTAATCGACCCTCAGAACTACGAACATTGTCAAGTTATTTTGGCATTAAGTATAAAGAGCACTTTAACAAAAATTAAGAATTATTAACTTTAAGCCTCAAAATTCAAATGTTTAAAAGCTTTCTAAACTAACCAAAAAACCATCACATGCTTTGGGAAATGTTTGACAAAATTTTCTTCAAAACCCATCATAGACCAGAAGCTCTTAAGCTCCTTAATTTGATTGTGCTTAGAAAGTATATTTATTCATTTACAAAATTATCAAACAATAAATAGAAATTATGAACTTTCTTTGTCCTCTTGTCGAATATACATACAAACACAACATGTAGTTTTGATTCTTGCCTTAAGTGAATTTAATATTTTACCTCAAGCAACATTACTGCCACTTGCCACACGCATTAGTGTGCATCATTGTAATGGTTGGTCTTTGTTGATTTAATACCAGAGAGTCCTTCGAGTGGTAAACAAGAAGTCTTCCCCCTTTGACCTAACAAAATAATTTATTCCATCCTTAGTGGATAGTATGTCAATATAACCCCCCCCCCTCCCCCAACTTGCTCCTTTAAAATATTCAAGTGTCTCTCCATTATGCAACCATGAGGTAAGGTTAGGTTAGCTCTGATGCTACTGGGTTTTGATGTTGTAACCTAAACTCAATGCTTGCATCTCATGTTGCATTATTGAGTAGGGTCTTTGTCAAAAAAATAAGGCAGAAAATCCTTTCAACCAGACCTTTACAATAACAATGAATGACGAATACACATACATAGCCTCTGCCGAAGGGGTAAGTAAATTTGAGGTGTTTATTCTTGATTACTTACCGCAGGACAACACAAAATGTGCATTCACCTCAAATTACCTGTTGTCGAACCGCATTGTATGCGTTTTACAAACCGATCCCCTGTTTTATCATCATCACCATGTCCAATTCTGTAGGTATAATCTACACGTTCAGTGAGGCACTTGTGCCTGTGGAGCTTCCATTCAATTCCTTCCGTTGAATGATGACCATATACTATTCCCAATGCAAATTTGTTGTTGTTGTTGTGACACACACAAAAAGATCTTTGTTGTATCTATTTCAGCCAAAAACTTGCACCGACCCACCACCATCATCATTGGTCTTGCAGAGACCAGCCAGAGACCGCATGCAATGCAAATGAGTTGTCAAACTTTACACCCAAAGACACACAATTCGATCGAATTAATACTCATAAATTATTTCAAGATACATTCCAAGATACTACTCGTAACTCGTGTATAACTATCTACAAGGTGCAATTTGTGTGCTGCATCCACAAGTCAAACAAGTCACACCTAGGTTTCGATTTGAATATACAACATGTCGATTGCCGATGCCGAGTGGGGTCGGTCCACTCGTTCGCCCAATCACAGAAACAATAATGATAATTACACTCAAATATTTCAAGCCAGTCTTGATAGTGGCCCCAAACCGTAGCGAATGTGTGTGCTTCCTACTCAGGTGTCACACGAGGCGTCACAGATACCAGGCCATATACTAAACAAAGATACTGGTAGGTCTATATGGCGTCTATATGGTAACGAGTGACGACGAGGGAGAATGGGTTTTTCAACAAGGGTCTTGAGTTTCAAAGGGCTTGAACATTTATAAATATTTTTTTTTTTTTTTTTTTTGATTTCAATCAGCAATCATTTTGTTTGTTTATATCATTTGAGTGAAATTTAAGCGAAAATCTTCCTAATGCTCTGCTTGTGTCAATTTCCATTAATTCCATTTAAACGAAGCTAAAACTAACAAAGTATGTATCAGCTTTGATGGTGTCCTCAAAACAGGGTTGCCAACACATTTCAGTTGAAATAACACTAAAAATTAAATGACTCATCAAACAGATTTAATTCGAAATTTGGATTTGTTGTCAAATTTAAAGCTTAAAAATTATTTAATTTCAATTCGAGTGGAAATACAACTATCATAGAAAATCGTTTGCGTGAATTTTGTTGCTTTACATTCCACAGTTTCTATTTCGAAATGTTTAATTGACAAATGTCAAGTTTAATATGCTAGAAAATTTCCCTTTTAGTAACATTCTCACATTATCATAAAATAGTCCATAATATGTTGTGGAACGCATTTCATTTTAATTTCACGAGAGGTGAGTAGTAGGTACTAGGCTTAAGATTCAACTGACTTACGTGAAATGTGTGTGGAACTTAATTTTTTTGTAATTATTTTAACTTCTTAGCTTTATGGGCTTAAACTAAAAATTATGGCGTGTAATAATTGTGGAACGCATTCATTTTTCATCTCACAGTGCGATTTGGCTGCTAAATATGGACTTTAAGCATGAAAAGAAATGAAATGTCATCACAATTAATAGCAAAAATGTTTTTGGAACTAACTTTCAGGCGAAAAGTGTCACTTATAGTGTTCATCAGCTGGTACTTTTTTGTGAAATTATTAACTTTTTTCCTAAGCCAAGTAATCAGTGGAAGTGGAAATTTTCATAAAAAATCATTTGCGTGAAATTTTTTGCTTTGCATTCCACATTTTTTACTTCGAGCTAAAATGGTTTGATTGTTAAGTATGAAGTTTTTAGATGCCACCTTAGGTTTTTCATATGTGGTCAATAAATAGTAAAATGCCCCACGATATGGCAAATACAATTTTTCAACAACAAAAAATACGTGAAATGAAAATTGAATACGTTCCACTCCTTAACAGGCCACAATAACAGTGTGACCCGGAAAAATTATGTTTCATTTACAGCCTTCTTGAAGCTTAATAGTCAGTTCGAGTGAAATACAAATCGTTTGAGTGAAACTTTAAGCTCAAGTTTAACAGCCAGCGTCTAATTGGAGTTAATGTTATTTGATATCTAATAAAACTTAAGGTTTTTTTTCCTTAGGCTCCGCATCCTTTAAAACTGGTTTTATGGGACATAGCTCGTAAGCTTCAATTGGACATGAAATTTAATTGGCATGAAATATACAGCTTTTACATTCCACTGCATTTATTTCGTCTATTAAGCCTACCTAGTGTTCACCTCTGCTGAAATGAAAATTGAATACGTTCCACAAGATGTTTAAGTTCATTTTATTATTATTCAAGTTCATGAGCACAGGGGAAATATTCTAAAATTTCCACGTTTATTAGTCTTCAATGAATTATCGTTTATTCGAAATAGAAGCTGTGGAATGTAAAGTTGATAATTCCACACAATCGATTTTCTATTACCTAATATTTCATTTTCACCAAAACTGAGTATTTGAGGTGAAGCTGTTTGATACTTAATTTTCATATTTTCTCATACTCTTTGTACATATTTTACTATTTTCTGTTTTACGTTCCACAACTTAAATTAAATTTTCACTTCTTTAAAAAGAAGGAGGTTGGCAACTCTTAACTTAAGTCTACACATGTTTTTTTTGTTTGCATCCTCTTGTATAGAGAAGTGTTGTTACATTTTATCCAAGTTAACAACCATCAGCATCGATGAAATATTACACTGATTTCTCGGAATGACATCGATAAACGTCAATATAAGGAGGGAATATTATAACTGCAAATTATTTGCTTACACAGAGCAAAACAAAAAATGAAAATACAAAAAGAAAAAAATATATTGAAGCAAATATTGCGATAACAGTTGTTTTTCCTGGCTTTTCAAGCCACTTAAAGCCTACCCACGGGAGCAACTAAAATTAGAATATCTTTCGCATAAAATTGCACAAAAATTAAAAAAAAAAAAAAAAACATACCATGGTTAGGTTTTGAGTTTGTTAGACTTGGAATTGACTTGACGATTATAGTGTAGGTAGTAAGTAAGCGAATGTGTGCGCCTATATATTTATTGAAGCTTGTTTAATTGAAAGACAGAAAAAGTAGTTGAGATCTCTGGCATACAAAGTCACTGAACTGTATTTGGATCAAAGTTTTGTGAAATGAAAATGTTATGATATACGTTCCAATATGACTTATGATATAAATCAAGGATTTTTTTTATTTCTTCACTCATTGGAGAGTTGGGTAGTTAACGGAAAACGGAGTACCAATCAATTAGTGAAGTCAAAGTGAATCAGAAAAATTTTAAATACAAAAATAGGTATCGAAGAGGTGTTGTTGGGAATGGCTATAATCTTTTTTTTAACAAAAAGTGTCAAACCGTTTTTTGAATTTATGACACAATATACTCAGAATGACAAAAAAAATTATTTGGTGGAATATTAGTCATCCCAATGGACCACCCGCATAAATAAGATAATTGAGGAATTCCATAATGATGGAGGTAGTTCATTGAGCCTTTGGGTCAATATTTCGAAATGTGAATCATATTTTGGCAATGACCAGATGTCTCATCGAAAATTTGAAGAAAACAAAATTAAAATAAAAGTTTTTGCATCAGTTGAGACATTTCGACAAAAAAAAACTAGTCTAATTTTCTTTCATATTTGCTATGGAATCAAGAATTTCACTTCTATAACAATCGACAAAAGCTTCTGTCAATTGATTTCACCACTCACATTGCAGAACTCACTTTGGAAATAAGTTTGCAATATTTTCCAATGTTGTTAAAGCGAAACGAAAAATATTGAGCGAGAAACAGCTGTTTACTAAAATAGAATAGAATAGAATAAAATAGAATAGAATAGAATAGAATAGAATAGAATAGAATAGAATAGAAGAGATTAGAATAGAACAGAAAAGAATAGAATAGAATAGAATAGAATAGAATAGAATAGAATAGAATAGAAGAGAACAGAACAGAACAGAACAGAACAGAATAGAATAGAATAGAATAGAATAGAATAGAATAGAATAGAATAGAATAGAATAGAATAGAATAGAATAGAATAGAATAGAATAGAATAGAATAGAATTGAATAGAAACGAATAGAATAGAATAGATTAGAATAGAATAGAAGAGAACAGAACAGAACAGAACAGAACAGAATAGAATAGAATAGAATAGAATAGAATAGAATAGAATAGAATAGAATAGAACAGAATAGAATAGAATAGAATAGAATAGAATAGAATAGAATAGAATAGAATAGATGAGAACAGAACAGAATAGATTAGAATAGAACATCAAAGTTCGTTTCTCATTTCAGAGTTCACATAACCCAGAAACACACAACCTACGTCACATTTGTCAGATATTTAAAGAAATAAAATGTTTCTTTTTTTGTACATTAACTAAAATTGGTCGAAAACTGTTTTCTCGAAAAGGAAAACATTAAATTTGTTATCAAATAATAAATATAAATACCCACAACAAAGAACATACTATTTCTGATCTCATTACATTGACAGTTTTTTTTCACACCAATTTTTGAAATGCCAATTTTAGCAAAACAAATAATAAATAAGTAGTATCTAGGAAGTACATATTCAACCCTTGATTATATCTCTGATCCACAGGTCGACAAAAAGCTTTAAAGGGGTTCCTCTATTCACACAAAGCCCCCTTAGAATTATTAAGGGATATTCTCTTCTTGTTTATTATCATCATTTAAACCATTTCCGTCCATAAGTCGGCTTTTTAATCCCGAAACAAACCTGTAAACAGAATAATATCAACTTAACCGAAGTACACACTTGAGATTTAATCGAAAAACCTTTTCCAATTTAAGTCCTATCCGCACTTCCCATTTTCGAACTCAACTCTCGAAGCCCAAACAATGGAATCTCAATCAGAGATAATCGACAGAAAAAAAAAGAGAACCATTCATTTGTTAAATAACAAAAAAAAAAAAAAGAGAGAACAAAAAATGTCGTCGTTGGTCGTCGTCGGTGTCACACCCTTTTCTTTTTTTTGTACTTATTTTGCTGAACAAATAAATCGACACTTAAGTCGGGGAGCAGAACAAAACATCTCAATAAGTGTCGCGTATTGTAAAAAACAAAACAAAAAAAAAATAAGCAAAATATAGGTACTAGTACTGGGAAATATGAGAATAAAAAAGAAAAAAACCAACAACAACAAAGCTTTATTCATCAGATGACTAAAAGTAGAAGAATACAAAAAAAATAACCGCACCATATGCTCCTTCCTCCATATTGTGGTTGACAATATGGTTCGCCGTCTTCTTCTCCATTACAATCATCAAGAGTTAAGGACAATGCGCTTTTATATTATAAAAGAAGGCATAAGTATAGGGTATAAGTAGGTAAACCCAACCTCTATTCGTGGGACTTTCGAACTCTTACCACGCGGTTTTTCGAATTCGCAGAAAATGAGTGACAGCGCGGTAAGTGCTTCACACGCGGAATAAACAATAAACCATAATAATTCCAAAGAGTGTTTTTCACTCTCTGACGCGGTGTGATTTGTCGTGGAAAATTATGGTTAAAGTGTAATATTTTTTCCATGCAAATGCAGAGTGTAAATGCGACGATGAGTTACAATATAAATGGCTCGTTCGGTCAAGGCTTCTTTCTGGTTCAAGGAATTTTCTTTTCTTTGACATTGTAAAGGTTTTCAGTTTAAATAATGAATAATGAAAGTGCAACGTTTAACATTGACTATAATAGAGATGATCGATTACTTTAGTGACATTTGTAAGCGTGGGAAGAAGGTTTTTAGTCAGCTTTTAAGAATGCTAACAAATCATGTCGGTAATCATTTTTTTAAGGCTTAATTTATTTCAGCACGTTCATCAAAATTAAAGAAACATAAAGGAGACTAAATGTTTTCGAAAGCCTTACTAGTCTTTTGGAAGGTGGAAGTGTTTTGATTGACAGCAAGCGGATACAACTGTCAATTTCGAAGCAGTCTTTTTGCGGGGTACTGCATCTTGCGAGAAAGTGACAAAGCTCCAACGAGTATCGAATTGTATAAAAGATATATCAGAGGAAAATTGTATGTTTCTACTTTTGCTGACATACTCCAAGAAATTGGTGAGAATGTTAGCCGCTAGGCCCTTGTCAATTCAATTAGCTGCTGGTGATTCAATTGAATTCTTTTAAGGCTTCAGTAGGATAATATGAAATTGGCACGGGCTTGCATTGTGAGATGCGTTAATTCAAAAAGAAGAGGATTCTTTGATGAAAATCCGGATCATTATGATGCATTTCAGCAACAAAAATAGGACTTTGCTGATGATCGATGGGCTTGAGTTTTTGTGTCAACTGAACTTTAAAAGCCTTAAGTCCTAAGTATTTATTCATAATACGGTGTAATATCGATTGTGGAATACCTAGTTGCAATGATTGACGAGGAACCGACAAATTGAAAGACTATATGGTAGCCCGCAATATTCGATAATTTACGAAGTTATTAAAAATAAAGGCAGAAGTAGCCACTACTTAACTTTTAAAAACACTTGGTTTTATCCATTGCAATATCAGTGTTTTCGTTTGTACATTTTAAGCTTACTCAAAAAAAAAATTGAATCTTTCCTAGTAGAAAGCTTTGCATTATCACATTTTATATGATAAAACATTCCATTTTTTGAAGAAAAAAAAACAAACATCAACTGAATAATTCTTTGATCTCTTTAAACCCTTATGTAAATTTTGTTTTAGTATCGCTAATCCAGGAAGTGAACAGAAATTGTAAAATACCTATATGACTTCGTTATTTTTTTGGTAGACTTTAAATTTTAATAAAATTGTGAAATAAAAAAATATTTAATTTTTCATCTAAACTTGGATGAGATAAAATAATCGTTGACCTTAGAATCTTGTTTTTATTTAACTTTAATATTTCGTTTTTGTGTAGGGTTGCATAAACAAAAAAAAATAAAAATCACGCCCTTGAATACCCATACATAATTAATTTCCTAAATGAATAAATATCCCCCACTCTTTGTCCATTCCTCACACCACATGTCTTTCATATGAAAGTGTTTTATTTAATACCCCCATGAATGTATATCGAATACAGAATTTTGGGATCAAATAGATCCTAATTATAATTTAGGCTACATGAATTTGATTACACCTACATCGTTGGTCGTCCTAACAAAATATTTCTCAATTTACACCTGACCATATTCCTCGGGTTATTTAGCCTTCACACACATCTTAATCCTTACCCCAATCAAAAGTGCTTTTCTAATATAATCCTTTATCTTTTGACCCCTCTTTCTTCTTCAAATGACAAAAAAATAATCCATAAAAAGCAATAGAAAACCCCCAGAACACCCCAACAACACAAATAAAAAAAAAAATAACTCTTAATAACTTTTTGGATGCTCTCTCTCACTCATTTTCCGCAAGTCCGAGGGAAAATGTAATTTAAAATAACCCAAACCGTCTTCTTCTGTTTCCTGCCACATATCCTGTCAACCTTAATCCGCTTTATACAAACATTAATTCATGTTATGCCACCAACCCTATGGGGATTTTTCTCATTCAAAAATAAAACAACAACACAAAAAAGTGAAAATGAAAATGAAAATGAACAAAACAAAACAAAGAACACAAAAAAACGAAGAATACAACCAAACAGCAACTAAAGGAAAAATCCCAAATCCAATTTCGTAATTTCGCTTTGGTAAGCCACACAGTAAAGTGCGACAAGGACTTTTCTACGAAAATCCAAAAAACCCACACACACAAACACCCATCACCCACCTAAATTCGCAGCCTAATGTAAAACCTAGAAAGACAACACACACGCTGCTCTACACATCATGGGGGGTCAACTGAAAAACAGGATATTTATGAACCCCAAAGGGTTGTTAATTTAATTTAACGGCAAAATGAACTTCTTCCTTCTACTCCCTGTCACTCTTCTTTTTGCCTCGCAATATTCTCTCTCTTTCTCTGCTCTGGTTTCATTCAACGGAATAAATAAATCTACGTCCTGATGGCCGCCATTTAATACCCCTCACCCACTTTTTCGTTTTCAAAAAAAAATATATTTTGAATAACAAACCAAGTCAATACCTTTTCACTCCAAAAAAAAATGAAAGGTAGATCCGCGCATTGAAGACAAAATAATTGGAGTGGGTCAAACAATAACAATTAAAATAAAAAAAAAATTAAAATTAAGTGTGCACTTGCCATAGGAATGGGCACTAAGCCCAAGAGATGAATACAGATATCCAGAAGACCCATTCAAAATATACAAAAAAAAAACACGAAAAAAACGAGGGCTTTTGTGTGCTCGATTGTCGACGTCTCCTTTATGAGGAAAAATTAAAATTCCCTGCTCCCGACAATTGTAGAATTTTAATGCGACTGTGGCGCCAAAAGAAGTAACAATGAGCACACGGAGAAGAGTGCACAGCAAACACCAGTACAGTACCACCAACCAACCAAACAAAAATCACCCGCAGTTTTCTGCAAAGAATCAATCTTCCTCCCAAGAAGTCCATCATCAACATCACAGTTCACAGTGCTGCCTCCTGCATTATGTAGAGCCGAGCCAAGGGAGCTCTAGCTCTCTCTCTCTCTCTCTCTCTCTCTCTCTCTCTCTCTCTCTCTCACTTTCTGATTCTCTTGAGTCGTACCCAGTCAGTGTCATCAGACACTTTTCTAGCAATAAATTTTCACTTACAAAAGAAAACTGAAAAAAAAAATTAAACTCACACAAGAAAATAATACAAATTAAATGAAATTCATTCTCAATTGGATTTTATTTCATTTTACTCCTGTGGGAGAGCGTTGATAAGCTGACACTGCCAGGCGCAAGATAGATGGACTTGCAGATTGCACAGAGTGATGGCCATCAATATTGATGGAGAAATGGAGTGTTGATTGGTGATGGTGGAGGTCTGCAGTTAATATAAATAAAATTGTTTTTTTTTTTTTTGTTGCAAATGGACAGTGGAAAGGGGGACAGACAGGGAAGAAAAAAAGAAAGCTTGGCTTGGAAAATGATAATAAATTAGTATATGACGTGTGGCAGGGAGATTTACTTTTGTTGGCTTGTGGTTATCTTTTGTTTATTTTGAATCTAATTGGTACATACTCAGTTTCAGCCGAAATCATTGAAGTAGAAAATTTGAGTTCCAAAAGAGTTCAGCACAGAGGAAATTCGACCACTTAAAATAGAAGAAAAACTATAAGATTTCTCTATGGTTTTTTATTCTGCTTATTTTAGCATCATACAAATTTGATAAGTTTCGTTGGATTTTATTTTTATAATTTTCAATTTTTTTTAGTAAAATATCAATTTTTGTTTTTATGATGAATTTACTTTGGAAAAAAAAAATTATTTTCGATCAAAAAAATTGATGAACAAATTTTTGATTTTTGAAAATTTTGAGATGGATTCTTTTTGTTTAAATCCTCTTTTTTTAAGGCTGAGTAAGAAAACTACAGTTATTCTAGAAAACATTGTGAAAAATTGAAAAAAAACAGACGCATTTTTTAAATCGATTTTTCCGTAAATGACAGAAATATCAGCCATCGAAGAGTGGTCATAGACACTTTATTAAGCTTTTGCAAAAGATTTTGACTTTTTTGTAACTCCAATCTAGCATTAGAATTGTTCTGCCATGCAAAGGTTTTGTGATATCGAATTTTGAACTTTCCAAAAACACTGTTCTTGTGATGTTTTGGGTAAATAGACATTTCATTTTCAGAAACAAGAACATGTTTTTTAACCCCGAGTTATTAATTTTATTTAAAAAAAATTCAGACTAGTGTTCGGAGAATCAAAATTTTTGCCAAAAATATGGTCTTGTTTCTGAAAAATAAAATCTCACTTTACCCAAAACATCACACAAAAAATGTTTTTTTGGGAAGTTCAAAATTCGATTTCTCAAACATTTTGCATAATAGAGCAGTTCCGATGCTAGGTTTGTCATAAGTCAAAATCTCTTGCAAAAGTTTAATTTGGTTTCTAGGACCACTTTTCGCTGGCTGATATTACTGTTATAATGGAAAAAACGGTCTAAAAATGCATATTTTCTTCAAATTTTGGCAATGTTTTCTGCAATAACCTTGCTGTTATCTTAATCAGTCTAAAAACAAGAGCATTTATCCAAAAAGGATGCATCTAAAAAATTTCAAAAATCAAAAATTTGTTCCTCAACGTTTTTGATTGAAAATTAGATTATTTTTTCAAAATGAATTCACCAAAATATTAATATTTTACTATAAAAAAACGTGTGCGAGTAAAAAATATAGCAATGTACGTTAAAACCAAGTTTCATCAAAATCTTGTTATTTTTTATGATTTTTTTTTAGATAATTTTTCACAAAATTTTTGAGGTTTCTATAGAAAAATTATCTAAACAAAAGTTTTATATCTTTTTACCACCTACAACTCTTGTTTTGAATTTTTTTCGCTACGAGTTCTGGTTCAGGTGAAAATCGGAAATTTTCGACACCAGTTTCACGTTTTCGCTGAACCTTATTTCATAATAATTTTTCCGAAAGAAATAAATTTGGTTGACTTTAAAATTACCAAAATAAAAAGCTCATATTTCTTCGACCACAATTATATTTAAATTTTTTTGTCAATGTACTCTAAAATCTGAATTGACACTCAAAAAACGGTTTTTCTGTAAGTTTTTGGTGAAAAAGTTTGACTATATTTCTTCATAAATGATAATAGAAAAAACGGACTTTTCTTTTTTTTCTAACGTTGTATTTGTATGTATCTCTATTGTCTGCATCATTTTAAATTGCGTTTATAAAAGAAAAAAATATTTACAATCTTTGCATTTTTTTTCGCAGTTTTAGAACTTTCACCAAACATTTTGGAGCACAACTTGCTTAGCAAATTTTTAAAAAAATATTTTCATGAAAAATACCTCGTTGGATTTGAAACAAGTAAACATACTTTTTTCAAGTAGATGCTAAAAATCGATGTCAAAGTTGATAAAATAAAAAAAAACATAATTTTTGAAATTCTTGAGACACCACAAAAAAACATAGGTACATCATTTGAAAGGTTTGAATGTCTTTTTTCGAAAATAGCAAATAAACAAAAGTAGAAATTTTGAAATGTTTTGAGATGCAAAATTTTTTTTGGCATTTTTCATTTTTGCTCAAGGTGTCAGGAAATTTTTTTTTTATATTTTGTTGTGAACTGGCAAATTTTATAAGATTTATATTTTTGTTTTAAATTATTTTATTCAGTAAATTTAAAAAAAACACTGACCTACTTTTATTTTTCTTTACTTTCAGGTGAGTCTGATATATTTGTCATAAGAAGATAAATAAGAGTAAGTGTTAAGAAATCAAGTATTTTAAATATGGATATACGCCCGTCCCATTTATTTGACATGAGGATTAGAGTTCTGTTATGTCCTTACAGAGTAGTATGCATGCGATGGTAATTTAATTCCTATTCTCCCACTTCCAGTTCAAAAGTTAGAGTTTTTTCTTTAGAATAGACGGCGAACGAAATATTCTTCTGAAATTATACCACTGCATCAGTTTCTGAAGTTGGTTTTCAAAAATAAATGTTACAGCTTCCCTGGGAATAAAAATTTAATAAAAACAACTTTTTATTAACTTAGAGTAATCGTATGGTGTTAGTTCTAGTTTCTTAGGTCCACCATCAAAACTAAGTTATTTTGACATTAAAATGACCTCTTTAAAGCAATTAGTTCCTGAGATAAGGCAATGCAATTTTGCTGCAGCTTGTCCAAACCACAAATGGAATTTGATGTGACTTTAAAAATATGAGTAAGCAAGTTCCTGTCGTTGAGTTACACGAATACAAAATTGCCCTGCATTAATCCCACTTCTGACATTTGTTACCGTGAAACTGCCAACAATGTGTTTAAATCTCTCAAAAGTAGATATAACCTCTCCTTGTACCGGAAGAATTTTATGACAAGCTCTAATTTCGCCTATAAATGCATACAATTAATATTTTTCAACCTCACAAATATCATTCAATTAATAAATTCAAAATCTGCATTATTCATTTCCTCAAATCTAAATTTTAATTAGTTTGTCTTCGAACACAGAAACAAAAACGAATCAAAAACTTTCTGTTGACATACTTAATTTACATATGCAATTAATCCTTTTACTCCTTTATCACATAGTCGATAAAATAAATTAAGGAAAACAAAAAATTGAACAAAAACTTTTGCGAGAAAACCGCAGAATTTGCACCCGAGTTTTGGCAAGTTTTCGGTTAGCAAAGTCAATAACCCATAAACTTTGCCATCATACCTCCCAAAGGCACACACAAAGCAAGACCTTTCAGCATATTGCAAAACTTTCTATCGCCTCTAAAACTCAAAAACCTCAACAGCCAATAAAATCCAAATCCCATCGAAAAGGAAAATTACGTAGGAAGGTTTTTTTTTTTTTTTTTGTATACCTACTCTATTCGTTACCATATGAACCATGACAATTTTCCACAATAAATTGCGGTTCTAAAGGGCATAAAAAACTACAAAATAAACGAAGAAAAACAACATCCTTTCGATACTGAACACACACACACACAAATATTTACCAAATCACAATTGCACAGTTATTATTAAAAACCACCATTACTGATTGTAACTTCTGCAATATCCTTTTACAACTATTCGTCCGGTACGCTGCACACTCGTTTACTGGCCGGCTTTTGTTAAAAAAAAAGTTAACTAACGAGAGGATTTTTTTGTTGAACAAAGTCACGTGGAATTGTATTGCCATTCGTCCTTTTTTACAGTCAACATCAAAATAAAATTTAAAAAAAAAAAATAATAAAAGTTGAATAAATCCTGGTTGCATTCACAATCGACTTTGCCATGGGAACAAGGATTGAGTGGATATAACACACAGAAATGGCAACAACAAAAAAAAAATATATCCAACCACAAAATGAAGTCCTGAATGGCATTTTCAACTAAATACGCAAAAAGTCCAGGCAAAATATAAAAAAAAAATTGAGAATGAAGAAAAAAACTAGAAACTTCCGCGTTAAAGTCATAAATTAGGCCCTAAAGTTTACTCTTGTGTTCAGTCATTTATGATGGGGATTTGTGTGATGTATATTTTTTTTTTCTTCCCTCTTTTTTTTGTATTTCATTCTCAACTCGCCGGTATTTTTGTTGTGTGTTTTCTGTTCATTCGTCAAGAGAACGAAGGTTAAAACCACCAGCATTAGTGTTTGCCCCCCTTAAACTCTATTCAGCTTAGGGGTGGAGTTGCTATGTGTATCTAAGGATCAATGTGCACTTCAATGCTCAGCAAAGGTGAACTGAGCTGCTTTACACAGGGCACATTGACGGACGACTATGATGTTGATGATGATGATGATGAAGGCTATAGGTCTGTTGAAGCTATGTATGAACAACTAAACCAAAAGACCGACGACGTTACTGATTTTAAGGCGAATGCAGGGTTGTTATATCGCTGCAGGAAATTTTTTTCTATTTCATAAAATTTTTAGTTCTGTCATTTGTGTAATTTTTTCGTAAAGATTTTTTAATTGGTCCATTTTGCTCTTTGAGCCTTCCTCGAGTTTTCACTTGACCACATGTTATCATTGCCACAAAGACCCCCAAATCGTTTTTTAAACAAATTTTAAGATGAATAGTGTTTGAGAAAATTTTAAACCTTAAACTCTTTTTTTCGTACAGCCGTGGCATTTCTAAAATTTTATTTAGCTAAAATCCGGGAATAACACTGCGTGACTCTCAAAATATATAAATATCACGATTTGTAGAGCTTCTTGCACTGATAACAAAATGGTATGCTAAAACTCCGTAACACGCTCAAAATCTGGTGTTCGGGGAAAAAACGTTTTTTTCGAATTTCATTTATTGTAAAAATGAGACTCTGATTTACCAGTTACTGCTGCTTTTTACCAGTTACGGCTGCAGTTTACAGTTTTGACTGTGATTTACCAATTTCGGCTGTGATTTACCAGTTTCGATTGTGATTAACCAGATACGGCTGTGATTTACCAGTTGCGGCTGTGATTTACCACTTTCGGCTGTGATTTACCAGTTTCGGCTGTGATTTACCAGTTGCGGCTGTGATTTACCAGTTTCGTCTGTGATTTACCAGTTTCGGTATGAAAAAGGCAAGAAGAAGCGTGAAAAGGGAATCCAAAGCGATGACCATAGGAATCCAACCGACTTAACAGGAATATTAAGCCTGGAGCCAAAAAACTGCAAAATCGTTGAAAATTTCATATTCGGGTTCAAAACTACAAAAACATAAAGAAATTAAAACTTTCCCTCTAGGAACGTTTTTGATTACAAATTAACTGTATTATTTCTTGTTTTTTGTAAAACAGAAGTTAAAAATACATTATTTTATTTATACTTTATCCTGGATGTTCTAAAGGCAATGATGGACATCCCTGACCGCATTCCGTTTATATTAAAATTAAAGAATTGCTATACAAACCTTAATTAACATTTTCGGTTTATAACCTGGTCAGAAAAATGAAAATACTCCCATTGTGATTGCGTTCGATTTCTTAAAAAAAAAAAATAAAAATCACAAAACAAACAGTATAACATCCCTGTTTAATTCTGACACCATCGACAAGTCAATATAGACGGGCGAGAGGAAATAATAAAAGAACGATACCCAGACACGAATAATTGTGTTTGTCGACGGAATATCAAGGACTAAAAGTTGAAAAACAGGAAGAACGCAGGATAGAGGGTGTAAGTGGGGGTCTATAGAATAAAAGGAAGAGCTTTGCCTGACCATACTCCATCATGTCCATAGTTTGAACGAAGGCATCTAAATGGAAGTGCAGGAATGAGGGGCTGATCTGAAAATCCGTGCGCTTAGTGAGATGGTGTTTTCCTGTTTCCTATAAAGAGGATATGGTGTGGCTATAGCGCCCATTCACCCATGATGTGCGGTTCGGTATATGGTGGTGTCGATACACACACAGAGCATATCGTGGGTGATTGCAATGACTAAACCAACAGAAAAGGCTGGCCAAGGAATTTGTTCGCAAATATTCAAATGTGTAAAACGTTTGGTTGAGCTTTAGGGTCTGTGCAGAGAGAGAGAGCCCTTTGGCTCTTATACGAGTAGTAGAGGATATTTGACCGTAAAGCTTTCGTTATAATTCTTCTCAGTTTTTTTTTTTTTGTTTTGTTTTTTTTTTTTTTTGCAGGAAAACCTATTTATTTGCTTTCTCCTTCACGAAGTATAAAGGAATCGGATTTGTGTTTGCATTACATCATTTGTGCCTGTTTTGTTGTTGTTGTTTGAAAGGATCTATAGATGATGGAAGAGATGAGCATCATCAGCGAGCCTAATGTTCATCAATGTGTACGCTCGTTGTTTTTTAAGTGTTCATGTTTATTAAATTGAAAAGCAAATTCTATTTGACTTCCATTAAAACTGAGCCGATAAGTGGATCGAGTGTAACTTTTTTTGCCCTTTTTCATTCTCTCTCTCTTTTACACACTCATTTTTTTTTAGAATCTAATTTTGATCCTTGTTATGGGCTTTTGGGGAGTATTATACAAACAAAGTCAAGAGAGGATGTTGGCTTATTATTTTTGTATTCAGTTTTCAGTTATGGAATGCAATTAAGCCCCATACTTCGGGTAATTGAACTTATTAGGGTTTTTTTTAGAAACCTAGGGTAATACTTGTGTTGTAAATAGGAACATGGTCTTCTATGGTATGTATCATGTTATCCAACCCTCTCAAGACTCAAGTTAAAAAGGAATATTTAAAAAAGCTCAAGTTAAAGGGTAATTAAGGCTTGATTGTACCCTGATTTTCTTTCGTCCTTAATAAAATGTCAAAAAGGAATTTTCATCCCTTTTGTTTGTTGTTTTTTGATTTTTTTGAATAGGTATTTTCAAAATCAAATTACAAATCAATTTTGTCTTGTATATTTCAAAATACTTTATCCTGATTTCTAAAATTCGATGACAGTACCAAGATTTTGCACATTGTCGGTGGTTGTTTTGTTTTGTCTATTATTATTATTTTTTTGAGAACAAAAAAAAAAACCCTCTTGGCATTTTAAACTCAACTCTCAAGTACTTACCACCCGCCTAGAAGCGAGCTAATATCTTGATTTCATCAAAGAAGGCAGGAAAAGCAAACATTTGTTCTCGGTTCGACTCGGCATGCCATTTTGAAAATAATCAAAATCAAATTACATTTATAGTGGAAATTGCCTTAAAGCATGTCCTTTATTAGTTTGAGTGTATTTTCTGTGTATATGTATGTAAAATTGGTATTATGGGGAATAATATTTTACTTAAGGGGTAATGTGTCATTGTCAGAAGAGCATATTGCCATTATTGTTTATTTGACAGTTGGGACAGGACATGTTGCGAATGAAATTGAATTTGATAGTTGATGTTTACATAGACAACATATACCTACGAGCATATATTTTACTAAGCGAGATATATGTAGGTTTTGTTTTCAATGGTGGATTGAGTGATGCGGAATAAGAAGGAAATGTTTATACATGTTTTAATATCGATTTGGTATTTCAATTGCTTTAAAACAAACATTCCAATATCCTTGAAAATACATCAAAAGGAAAAATATATAATTTTAATTTTATTGATTGAAAATTTTCACATAAAGGAACTTTTAAGACTTTAATACTGTGAAAAATTCATACGAAAACAGTTTTGTATTATTACTCGTAATTCTTCAATTGTTTTAAACATTCTTGTAGTGTAAGTCACACAGCTACTTTAACCGCATGTATCATTTAAATTAAATGGTTTTAATGCTCATTTTTCTTGTAGGTAACTTAGCAGCAGAAAAACAGGTAGATAGGCTAAAGTAATGCGATTTTATTTGAAAGAAAAAAACTAATTAAACACAATACCAAAATAGAAATCGACGACAATGTTTGATTTATTATTAAGTATTTTGAACAATAATCCTTACATCAAAACCTCTAGTACACTTAAAAAAGTTAGAAACACAAACTTTTTCAGCTATGAATTTGACAAGTTTCAAGAAAATTTTTTTACAAGGTGTTTCAGAATCTTGTCTTGATATTCATTTTTTTTGTGCTTACAAATTATTTGTTATAGAAATATCAATAAAGCCTTTCTTTCAAAAAAATCAAAGGTTTTGCCATAGATGAGAGCAAAGTTTTATTTAAAAACGAGAAAAAAAAAACTGCTTTATAGATTTTTATATAATTTAAAAGTTGTAATACTTTTTCCTGTGTTTTATCATAAGAAAAGCTATTGTCTATTAGATTTTAATAGAATGGAAAAAAGTTAACGAACTTAAATATGAAAAAGAAATGTATAACATTATTAGAAATATAAAAAAAAACATAAAATGCATTGCTAAAATGATTTAAATAATTTCTTAAATACTTTTGAGCTTAGTATGCCATTTTGTTGATTAGTTTTTTTAGAAAAAAAAATTTAAATGTCAGAGCCATTTAAAAAAAAAATGTATATATAAAAATTCTCAAACCGTTTTTAAAAGTAAAGTTGGTGTGCCATTTTCAATAAAATATTAATGCAAAATTGTTTTTTCAAAATTTTGATACGACATAGTTTTAAAATTATTGAGAACCTTTTGTGTATATAAATAAGTTTCGTGGCATCCGAGAAAATCAGAATAACAGAAAACGGTTCTATGGGAGATACCGTTGTTGACCTTAAAAAAATGTTTAATTATTTCATAAATACGGGTTTACATATTTTAGTACATATACAAATTTTAATCAAAATCGTTTCAGCCGTTTTTCAGAAAATTAAGTTTTTCCATAATGGTTGTATGGCAGCAACCGTTAATGAAGTTAAGAATACATCTTTACACGTAAAAATAATGTTTTAACCCACCACTTGCCTTTTAAAGGACACAATAAAATTTTCTTAGTAAATGTAAAAAAAATTGTCAAAGATTAAAGTTCAGTTTGGTTTAGTCCATCGACTTTCATGGGAAATTTTGTAATTCAACTAAAAGTCAAAAAATTTGGTCAAAAACAGCTTTCCGAAAATCTTCAAATTTTGTAATATTGAAAAAAATGGATCATGATTGTAACAAAAATAGTCCTTCAAACAAATTCCAATAAAAAAAAATTAATCTTTGAACTAGGTTTTTAGATTTTTACACCAAAACTCTGAAAATTTTCATTTAAAAAAATTGTTTCTTTCATTTTAAAAATGAAGAAACTTTGACTACCAAGTCCTTCGGCTTTTGAAGCTTCCAATATTTCCTAATTTTAATTTAGAAACACACATGAAACATGATTATTGCAACGACTTTTTAAAAGTTGGTCAATGTATAGTTTAAGTCTCGTACTCGAACCCAAAGTTTTAAAGCTTGAGTGAAAAATCTTGAAATAATAAATTTTGATAATCAAATTTTTAGAAAAAGTTAAAGGATTTATAATTTCTATTTTTATTTTGAAGTTTTACAACCTTAATTTTTTTTATTTTTGATTTTGGAACTATTTTTTTCAGTTTTCTTTTCAGAAAAGATGTCCATCAAGTTAGCAGAGCAAAGTGGGCAGAACATGGTTTTTTTGATTGCATCTTTTAGTGCTAATTAGGTGCTAATTAAGTGCCCAAAAATTAAATTAAGTGCTCCAGTACTTTTGGTAAAAATTCATGTTCTGCTAACTTGATTTAAACTTAGCAGAGAAATTAACGAAAATGCCTTAAACTTTTAATTAAAAATTTTCAAAAAACTCGTTTTTTAACAAAAAAAAAATCATTATTCAGTGTTCTGCTGAATTTCGATTTTCGATTTTCTATTTTGATCCAAATCATTTTGATTATTTAAGTGCTCGACTAATTTTAGTTAAATGCTCCATTTTCAATAGAATTTTCCGGCATTTTTTCATACATTTCATGCTCTGCTAACTTAAATCTCGTTTTTCTCGGAAAACTCAAGTTATTTTGACCCAAATCATTTTATTTAATTAAGTGCTCGTCTAATTTGAGTTAAGTGTTCCATTTTCAAACTGATTTTCCTACATTTTCCAAAAAAAAAAAAATGAATTTTCAAACCATCCATTTTCAAAAATTATTTTATTCCATAAAGGTATTTAAAATTTAAAAATTTGACCCAGTTTTTTGATCAAAATCAAAGTGACACAAATTTAAAGACCACACTAAACATTCCAAAATGTCACTTTTGTATGGGGAGTACTTCAAATTTGCATTTATTTTTTTATTCTTCCAATGAACAATGGTACTGATTTTTAAAATTCTGTTGGTTTCCGAAAACCGGAATACTTAAATCTCAAAAGATTTGGTAAATATCAATGTTTTAAACAATTTTGTAAAAAAAAATCACGTTACGGAAAAGTTTTGGATTACTAATGTAATTCGTATTTTATTTCTTAAGTTTTTAACTGTATATTCAATTTCCAGTCATCGTTTAAACTCTTTTTCTGAGCTAATTTTCAATTCTTGAGGTCTTTATGGCGTTAAGGATTTTTATTTAACTTTGTGCATGTATTTCATGTTTAAACTGATTTATCAAAAATACTAAATTTGATGTTTTTCTCAAAATATTCATGCATCGGAAAAGTAGTGTCGAGCTCAACTTTGTTAAAAAATACTTTTTTTTCACTTAGGTATTGAACCAAAAATTTACATCTTCAATAGCAAACCGAAACCAAAACGATGACATTATGCCACCAAATTCATAAATATTTTTACTTTAATCTTGAAATTCAGTCAAGCTCAAGATGCGTTTTATGATCTATTTTTAAACTTTCACACTAAAATCAACTCCCAAATTGAAACAACAACTTTGATTTGGTTGAAATGTCATGACATCACTCTCACCAAATGTTTACCTACATTAAAATTGCTCCTAAACGACTAAATTATTTATCTACAAAATACTTAAAGCTTTTCGACAAATTAAACCCTCACTTTTATTATCCTGTTTTTTCTAAACCCACCAAAACACCCCAACAAATAGAAGAAAAAAAAACAAAATCTATTTAATCAGCTCCAACATCATAATTGGCAAAACCTCAAAATCAGCTCCAATCTATACCTACACAAAAATTAATTGTTATTTGCCCAAATTCAACCGCGCCAATTCCGTCCAGCCATTATGATTCCTATAAATTCTATAGAGCCCTACATTATTTGTTCGCCTAAACACATTGGGTAACATTTCCATAATACCCCCAACAACTACCTACCCTACACAAACAACAACTCGTCCTCTGTCTCTATCGCTTATCAACTATCAACTCACTTTTCATCACATAAAACCTCTTTTTTTGTTTCTTTTTTAATGTTCAACAAATTTTTGGCCATATCACGAAACCAATTTGATTTTATATTCAGAAAATTCCAATTGATTTCATCAAGCCTCCATCCATAATATAGCGGGACGATTAAATGAATTGGTCGTTTTTGGTGTGGATAGTCGTGTTGTGGCGCAAGGGACAAAATAGTATTAAAAACCATATAAAGGCGGTCGGTGATGGTGGCGGCATTGCCTTTTAATAAAGCAATTACACTGGTGATGTTGCCTGCATCGCATGCATCGTGATTTCATTTCGGTTAATTGCGCCACCATCATCAGATCAGATCAAATCAAATCAAATCAGATCCCATTCAATCAACCGCACCATCACGGACAATAATTCGGACAATTCACAACAGATTGATAGCGTGCGGTCAACCTCTATTTATATCGTCTCTCTCTCTCTCTCCGGCCTGGAATTAACACCACCTATACAATAAAGGGTCATCCTGGAGTCCTTCATATCATCATCATCATCACCATGGAACCATCATCATCATCATGGTCGGCACATCACGAAAGAACAACGAACCGTCATTAAAGTTCTTAAATCATGCAAAATCAATTTATTACATTTGACGTGACAGCAAGTTCAATCGAAGAACGAATAATAAGGAGAATCCAGGCATTAAACCAAAAATTGGCAATTTATCGGAAAACCCATGAACCAAACACAAAACGACAACAACAAAAAAAACACCAACCAAACGTCTCCTCATCAAAAATGTTTTCGTTCAAGTTCTTGAGCACATAAGTCCCATCAGGAGTCTCACTTCTTCGACAATGATGATGATGATGGTAAGGTAGTGTTGTGCCAGCCGAGAGAGGGCGTTTAAAACCACTGCCACCGCGCGCCACCACCGCCCGCCGGAAGAGATGTGACGACCAAAACACCCAACACCGAAAGGAGAAATCTGAAACCGAAATTTGAATTCTACCCTGCGGGGTGAAATCGGAAATAAATCAAAAACAACAAAAAAATCAAAAAAAAAGTACATAAAACTTAAATCGTTGTCTTCTCTCTCAGGAACGATGATGACGATGACGATGCTGATGGTGATGGAGAGGGAGGCACAACAATCTGGAAACAGTGTCAGCAAATTACCTCAGACAATTGCACGTAGTATAGGACGGGCGGGCGTTGTAGTCGTCGTCGATGTAATTGCGCATGTGCACCAACAGCAGCAGCATTAGCAGCAGCAGGCAGCATCAGCGGCAAGCCAAAACCAGAACCAAAGTCAAACCAGCCTCAAGCCCCAGGGATATAGATGCTTATTTAGATTTCGATAATCACGCCTCAGATGATGGTTCGCATTTTATGGTTATACGATGATTTATTAGGGGACTTTGCCTTCGTCTTTAATGTTCCATAAGACGATGACTCTCTCTACTCTACCTACCATCATGATTGGAATCATTGAAAGAATTGAGAGGCTAATGTACTCTTCAACTGTAGAAGTACCTACACGCTACGAGTATACCTACCTACTTCTAATACTGTCACCAATATAAAATCTACACAAAAGGGAGGATAGACGAAAGAAGAAGATTTTTGAAATCATTTACCATTTGCTTGATTCATGGGCCATTTTGGAAAAGGTACTAAAAGGCTCCTATAGCAATGGTAATGGATGAACACTGACGGAAAAACTAAAGGACCCAGTGACCATGATTCTTTTATGTTTTTGAACATTAAGTGCCTAATCATACTTTTTTTTTTATTCTGTTTGGTTTTTAATTAAAACGGAGCATACACTCAGAGAAGGTACTCAAGAAAATGTACTTTATAGAAAATAGAACAATTTTTCCGAAGAACTCATTATTAAAAAGCGTTCCTTTCGCTTGATATACTTCCTAATATGTAATTTAGTAGTCCACTCCTAGAAAGTTTAAATGGTGTTTTGAGTTTATGAAAAAAATATTGCTAGAGTCTTCAATGCATAAGCATGTATGCATAAGGAAGGTGTAAATGTGGCAAAAAGGCCTATTAACGAATTCTCCAAGGGATTTCAAGCTTTTAGTGGCATACCGGCTGAACCTCCAAAAGTGTCTCGACGATCATCCCCTCAGAACCACTTTCGTATTACTTCAAGGCGGGGGGTTCCTGTTGATGTGAACATTTTGGGCTCACGCTGTCTCTCGCAACTGCTCTTAGTCTCTTTTCTTCCTTCTGAGACGGTTGTTGGCGTGGGAGCAGAACTTGTTCCAGTTTTGTTCACTGGCAAGCATTTTTCCAACAATGTTCTGATGACGCCGATGTTTTTCTCCAGTTTTTCACTTTCGGATTTCTATCTGCTACAGGCAAAGTAGGTAAATAGTACCTCTTGGCGTAATAGCTAGTGCGATGAACCATCACGCTGGAGGTTTGGGTTCGAACCAAGCCTTAGCCAACTGATTTTTTCAGGCGCACTGCTTCTTGGAAAGAATTGAAAAAACCTCCAAGAGCACTACTGCTTGTAACGAAAAGTACATCTCAGGTAGCCGTTCGGAACCGGCAGAGAATTGTAGTCCGCTACATTTATGCTATACTATACACGCACACAGGAAATGGTCACTAGGCCTTGGTTCTTCAACTGCGAGTTCGACTCCACTAAGAAGCGAAGTGGTCCTTCCACCTTTTGATCTGGTCCTCATCCAAATGAAGCAGAGAACCATCTTCACCTTTCACGGGTGTTGTTTTGAGCTTTGTACTCCTGTAAGCTCTTAAGTGATTTTATAAACTGTTCTGCTGCACACCGAATTACATCCTTTTCTGCTTTTTCAGCTAATGCGTTGATGTAGTCACGCTTGTCACGCACGCACGCGTTCACGTTCTTATCTTCATGTAATACGTAGATTTTAGTTCTTTTCTCTCTGCTGCTTGAGTAGCTGCGATGCGAGCTCGAAGTTGTTTTCTTTCGTCGATCTTTGCCCAGATTTCCGCGGACAGCCAAACGCTTCTTCTTTCTTGTGCCCGACCGACTATTCTTTCAGCACCGGTTATGAAAACATTTTTTCCAGCACCGAATTGGTTGAAGGTAGGTTCACGCTGCTGATTGATCTCAGTTCTTGCGAAAGATGGTCACCTAGTTGTTGGCGCACTGCGGGGTTCTTTAGCCTGTCGGTGTTAAACATTTGGCATTCGGAGGTTTGCTTGGGTTCTCCGCACTTCAGCTGTTTGTAATCTTATGAGAGTTTCTATCAGATGGTGGTCCCGGGCCTTAACCCATGTCAGCCATTCTTCGGTTCCTTGCTTCCAGGAGGCTACTTCTAAAACGTCGGCTGACTGCAAAACGGTCAATTTGGTTGAAGGTTGTCTGCCTATCGTTAGACAGTGCGCAGTTTGGGTAAATAGCAGCCCAATGCCTGATTTCCGAACACTTACGAGCTCTTTTCAGGAGTTGAGTAGTACAGTGTTAGGGTTTGGTGATTTATATTTGCCCGAGCTCAACCATCGAACTTCACTTAATTCTAAGATGTTCAATTCGTATCGCATGAACTATTGTTAAAATTGGAGGAATCTGGCATTTTGGGGTCCTTCCTTACAGTTATCGAGAAGGGTACATACATTTGAGAAACCAATCTTTGTCCGGGTACAGTAGTCAAACGTCGTCATCGTTTGTTCAGTCCTCGTCCTAGGCGTAGTGTTACGAAGAATGCTAGCGCCCGTTACCTATCCTAGAAAGCTAGGAACTTTTTTATTATAAATAGTATTCTTAGTTTCTTTCTTTCAATACTCGCGTTTATAAGTTAAGCAGGTCAAGTCCGGTTGGACGAGACCACGAGAAGGTAAAATAAGCCAATTGATGTGTAGACAAAGTTACGGATCACTGGTAGGCCATTAAGTCCCAGTCAGTGCCTACCCGATTTCTACACACCTAGCAATCTATGATTAACTAACTCCAAGTTAGCTTAGGTTTGAAAAACTGGTCCTTTACCTGGTCGAAAACCTTATGTTATTTACTTATATTTAATTTCTTCTTCTTCTCATTTTTCTCTTACAAATAAAGTAAATCCATTATTAATTAAGTTTTTATCTCTCTCATTTAGTCCAAAAACAAGAGTTTTGTTGTATATCAGGTATTAAATCTAAAAATTCTTGAACCACTAAATAAATTTTCTTAGCCCAAAATATATCTTTGAGCTGCTTTTCAACTTAAACTGACATAAAATCGTTCTTAAATTATACGAAATATTACCTAGATACTTCTAAAGAACTCAAAGCCTCCAGAAATTTAGGCCCAACTCAAATGTGCTAATAATATTTTCGCAATTCCCAAAAGGCATCCATAAATATTGTCATTCTCTTGAAATTGGCTTAAAATAACTTCGTTACAACAGGAAAAAAGAAAAAGAAGAAAGCAAAGTAAAATCTTCAAATCGTGATTTAAGAATTATGCCTAACATCTACCTTTTCTGGCACCTTTTTTCACTCTCTCTCTCTGTTTACTAGAAAAGGTACGGTTGGTATGTCAAAGATTTGAATTAGATGTCTCCTGTGTTCTGCCAAAAGGAAATATCTTCATATAGTCCTCCCTTGACAGATTATTTCTGTACCCCTATACCAGTTCCGGTTCCTTCCTTAAGACAAAAGCAAAGTAAAATAATAAGACTAAAGTCACCCACATCAAGTATGTAAAACAATTTCCTTCTTTTGGTACCCAAATACCTATACACTCTCCGTACTTCGTTAAAATGTATAATACACTTAATTCTGCACAATATTATGTATTCATATTATTAATACCTTTCGTGTTGTTTCTGCTTGTTCTCTTTGCAGGTGCGTTTAAAAATTTCATCAAGTTCCTATTCTCATTTAAAATTCCTTACGGCAATCTCTGTATGATGATGGTTGTGGCGAAGGAGGAGGTAGGTAGGTGCGGGGTATATGATGTCCCTCAAGGAAATATATGCACGACACATACTCGACAACGACAACATCATAGCTGGCAAAAACCTTGTTGTTGTTGCTGTTGGTTCTAGCTTTTGGCAAGTTCTCGTCGCGTGCAAGGAATTATCCACGGAATTGATAAAATCTCATATAGAACACGTGACAAGCAATTCTTATAGGTATAGCAGCACATCCTTGTTTGCGCGTTGTACCTTTTTGGCCTTCTAAAACCCTATAACATTCTATCAGCTATCCCTATCTTATCCCGTATAGAGAGTCAAACATATGCTAATCTTTAAGTCCTTTAAACCCGCAATATAGCATTTCGAGCGCAATCTTCGCATTTCGCATACTAAAATGGAAACATGAAGAGAGAGTCACTAACATTTATACTCTCGAATCTCGATACACAAGAGACAAAGGCCAAAATAGTATTAATTACCCAGTTTCCACCCCAAAAAGTTCACAAATCATTTTAGAAACTCTCCTCGTAGCATTCATCCTTGAAGCGTAGTAAATCAACACTCGAGCTATAACATATCATCGTATTATATGGTCCTCGCGCTCTTCCTCTTCTTCGCTGAAATAACCAAACCTCTTCTGATTATATACTCTGGAAGCAATTTCAATAAAAAAAAACAAAAAATGAAAGAGAGAGAGAGAGAGAAAAAACTTTACTAAAGCGGAACACACGGGTATGTTGCCCTATAGCTGTAAGGTCCGCATTAGACACGCTGCATTGGTTCCCGTTCTCGTTCTTGCGCGCGCCCTACAGACTTCATCAGAATCAGACACCCCAGTATGAAAAAAAAACAACAGATACTACACTAGCGTAGGATCCGATACACCACATTGGATCCCCATATAGAGAAGAGTTCAGTAAAAAGTTTTTCATGCATACGAAATGTTTCTCCGTCGTTTGACTCTTCATTGGATTTTATGTGTTTCCCAAGATCCACGACTTCGACGACGACGACGACGACGATGGAGACGACCGACCCGATGATGGTTTGAGGGTTTTTTTTTTATTCAGTTTGCAGTGCAATGCTGTTCCAAGCGGTGAGACAGTTTTTTTGTTGTCTTTTTGTTTTTGTAACGATTTTTTTATACCAAAGAGTTTTTGTTCCACATTGATGGTGGGATCGATTGAGAGCGAGTTGGCGCTAGGTTATTCGATAGATACACCTCCTAAGTCGGTATATCAATTCATAGTCCCATGTTATCAAGTATTCCATGCAAAAATAAACGAATCAAAGAAAAGAAGCAAGTACGACTGATATCTGGATGAGGTATAGTTTCTGTAGCACCCTATCGTTTTAAGAGCAAATATTTATTCCAATCACCCATTTATTCATTCATTTACTCATTTAGACTTACATTGTTACCTTTATTATTTCCTTTCAGCGTTCATTCTTACATTTAATCAAACATTTTTACATTCTCTACCTTTTTTCTTCCTCGTTTCTCTATACTTTTGTTGTACTTCTCGAAAGATCAATAGGTCTCTTTTTCGGCAAGAAACAATGTTTTAGTTTCGTTAAGTTTCGTTCCGTTCAATTCGTTAAAGATACAAAAGATTTTGTGATGATTTCTATATTCACAGCGAGATGGCGCTGTGATTACTAATGTTTACATTCATGCCTATTATGGAATTCGCAGTGCTTTACTTATTGATTTTTAGGGTTCACATTTGCATTCAACGCAATTATGAACTTGCCAAGTAAACTATATTATCAATACGATAAACTACCTTACCATTTCCATTTCCACTTACACACTTTCTCACCCTCGAGTTCTACAGAAAAATGGCTGAAATAAGTGCGAATCCCGTAGTAACGCATTCGTCGGATTCCGTAAGTGATATTGTTATATATGAATATTTTTGTACATTGGTCTTCCCGAATATTTTCTTTATAGCGATGCAAACGGTCACAAAAATTTTGAACTGCCTTGAACTCCTTAACCAATACTATGCCTCGAAAAATTGGAAGACCTATACCTCTTAAGGGTATCACAATGGACCCTAAAAGGTCAGAGGACCTTACACCAACTCCTCTCATGATTAAGTTAACCGCTTCATTGGTTCTTGTTGTTGTTGAGGTTCATTTGTGGGGAACCAAACTTCAACAAATTTGGTAGCCAGCCATATCGTTGGCGCTCCGCTACCAGCTTTGAAAAGACACTCATTTAGAGTTGTGTTGAAATGTTCAACTATCCTGTCAGATTGTGGTAATTGGAATACAGTACTTCTGTCAGTAAGGGTCACCCCATTCCGGTTTCTTCTCATGTTTCCTCCAAGTCAGAAAGAATTCAATTTTTTACTGGGATTTCGTCACTATTTTAAAGGGTTCGCTGGACGGTAACAATCTCTTTCTGCTTCTGGGACGAACCATAAATAGCTGTCAAGTTCTAGATAACGCCCTGACGTATAATGAAGACTACACTGATGTCGACCTATATTTGCTGCATCTAATAGTTTCTGCAGTTCCAGCGATCAGTTTTGGATCCGGATGGGAATATTCTAAAATTGTAACATACCAGCTGTTTTTGGTGGTGATCTTCCCCTGAGATTTTTTTGTACAGTTCCAACCAGCTGGAACTGTAAAGAAAAATGCTGGTCAGCCTTATGTGTCTTCTTTGCAATGCAATTTGCTAGTATTCTTTAAATTCCACTTCTTGTAATCTCTGACTGCCTTGCAAACCCTGTTCTGCTGCTTCCATTGTTAGAGCGAAAGCAAATGTTTTGGGAACTTTCTGTTCTTAGCCCTTCCAACTGCAATCTGATTAACGATGTCAGACACATCATGATGTATATGTTTCGTTTTAAATTTACCCACTTCGGCTGGTCTTCATATTAAAAAAATGTTGTAGATTTATTTCTATTCTACAAAAATGACAACAAAACTACAATACCCTATTGCGAATGGCCGGTATGGAACAAACAAAAAAAATATTCTAACCATATCAATTCAAATTCAAGACTGCATGCAAAAACCAATCTAACCCAACCAACCGAACCAACCCAACCCAGCCAACCAGCCAGACAGACAGATGGACGATCTGACAATGAACGGAACAGCAAGACTTATACCTTCTGGATATTTGTAATCAGATTTTTTCCGGTTGCATTTTAATAAATGTAAGCCTTATGTTTTCTGATTTTTTGTTTGGTCTTCTTCCCGTGTGATATATTTTTTTTTGTACCTACTCGTACTACACCAAGTCTTGAATTTGAATTTGAAGAGAGTGTTTGGGTTTTTACCTTCCTCCGATAAAGTCTTTCGCATTCTATAAAATAGAAGAGAAATGAAGATAATTTAACGGCTGGCGTGGCGTGAAAATACACAAAAGTTCAATTGGTCAGATCTGGCAAATCATTCTTCAAAATAGAATTTACTGCACCAAGCATTTTTTTTTTTAAAGATTAGGTTTGTTGTATGCTAGAGTATTATAGTAGATAGTATGGCACTGGGATTTTCCTGATGGTTGTAAGTACTGTTTCCATTTTCTCAAGACATCATAACCGTTGAATTTGCAGCTATGCGCGCGCGAATACGATTGCGTTATGCTGCTGCTGCTGCTGTCGATTTGATAAACGGTAATGGGATTAGCCACTAATATGGCAGATGTGGTGTATGGCATGCTTGCTTCCTTTTGTGGCAGCTCTATATGACTGCGGATTTTACTTCTTTTTTCTTCAATAAGTCATTTATGTTGTGTGAAAAGTAAAGTTGGAGCATGGAAATTCCTTTGAATAGGCTTAAGTATGGTTACCAGAGGTGGTTTTATTTTTCACGTTTTTTTTTCTTTGTAAAATGATATAAACCTTACCATACTTTTTATAAAAGCACCAGTTTAAGCAACTCGTTGAATTCACCGGGGAAACCATGATTCTAACTGGGCAACCCGTTAAGTTAATTTCACCCGGGCAACTCGTCGATTTTTCTGAAGTGATCTATCGATTTTACAGGGAAACTCCTACCGAGAAAACTCCTTGATTTTTCCGCGGATTTCACCAGAGAAGACACGTCGATTTTTCCAAAGTGATTCGATGATTTTACAGGGACATCTTGCTGTGGTTACCCCTCGATACTACCTGATATTTCTGTTTGATCCCGTTCAGCCAAACTCGTTGATTTCATCGGGGCAAACCATCGAGTTTACTGAGTTCACGGGGGCAAACTTGTCGATTAGAAATGGGGAAACCATCGATCTTACAAGGCAGTTCTTTGAGTATTACAGAGCAACTTGTTGATATCACCGGGAGAACACGTCGATTTTTCCGAAGTAATCTGTTGGTTTGGCAGAACTTTCGATTTTATCAAGGCAGCTCGTCGATTTTTCAGGGCAATGCGTTGACTTTACTGGGGACAACCCGTCATCTTACCAAAGAAACTCCTTAATCTTACTCTGGCTACACAATTCCGCCAAATTAAAAATAGTGGCAACTCACCCCAAAAGATTGGAACATCCCGAGTTTTGACCCCAAATTGGTTATATAACACATTTTACATCGGAATCAATCTCTCACCTGGCAACCATACCCAATACCCATGCACTTCTTCAGCATCATCACACATCCATCCTAATACATCTAATCGGCTCTTCAACAATCCTAGAAACAAAAACTAAACAAACTCTTAAATGCGTTTCTCCGGTCATCACCTCTTCCACTCCAAAACGGAAAAGTCGATTTCACACTAAAAATGGGATAAAATATCTCAGATAGCTAGATGATGCGACCAACTATATAGGATGGGAATGGGAATGTGAATATTGGCAGTCACCCATTGCAGCACCACACCACAGACAGCAGGACCAACTTTAGCTCTATAACACCTCATCCATATGCAATATGCGGGAGAAAAGTATCTACGCGAAACCTAATAAACAACTTTAGCGACGACACCGACGAACTTTACCGTCATCGACACCGCGCCCGGTCATCACCATCCTCGTCATTGTGGCTTGGTCGTGTTGTAGCTGGCACTTTTCATATCCCACCGCTACAAAAAAAAACAAAATGAGAAAAATAACAGACACACAAAATCTAGCGAATGAATCTATCACAATCACAAGGCACCTTTTAGCGAACAAGCTCTGATGGTCTGGACATGCCCTGTCCAGTCCATGCCCTGCTCATTGCCCAAGCCCCCCTACTACTCGTACTTCTGCATAAATAGTTGCAGGATTCGGATACTTCTGGAGAGTCATATCTATTCCAAGTGGTGTGGAGTGGAGTTTATAAATATTTATGAAATTCGCATCACTTCCATGAGATAAGTGGCCGCCACCATACAGGGAACACCATCAGTATTGGTTTTCCTTTCTCTCTCTCTCTCTGCTGATGCTGGTCTGATGGTGGACGACCATCACGACGACGACCGACGACGACGACGTGGACTCGGGAACTCCAAAGTTGATTAATAGAATTCAATTATTTCTCGAGTTTTGTTAATTAGACTTTTTTTGCCGGGAAATGTTGCCTCCAAATGGTGGGGTAAACGGGCACAAGGATCTCTCCAACTGCAAAATGATGCGCGGGCTTCATAGACAAAGCCCACTTGGGCATAATATTTTTTTCCAAAGATCCAGTAGATGCGATTTTGGAATTCTTTGCTCACCTTTTAAGGAGGCAATTAAAAGATCCACCAGAGACCTGAACCTGGACCTGATGATGCTACTAAATACGGTTCGCTATAAACCAACCGAACCGACCTACCGAAGACCAACGACAACGACTCGACGGAACCAATATCACTTTTCAATCACATTCAACAAAAATAATGAAATTCCTTCCTTTTTTGGTGCCAGAGCAGCCACAGCTATTACATCCATACAAATGGGCATATACCCGGAGGAATCTTCATTGCCATATTGGATAGATTCTGCTGTTCGAAAGGCTGAAGAACGCAGAACGGAAGCGAACCTTCTTTTTTGTATCATCGAACCAGAGCGCGTGGTGGTTTCCAGTAGTTGTCATAGCATAAGAGTGCAGCTTCCTCTTTCCCCCTTTTGTGACGGTCTTCTTCTTCTAGTCTAGTATATGATGGCAAATTTTTTAATTGGATTACAATTTTTATCAGTTGGTTACCAGGAGGGGCTCCGATTGCGATTCTGACTCTGACGACAACCCAAACGAATGGAATGAATATACTGATGGAATGATGAGATGTTCCTAATTAGCATATAGTAATGCGGTTCTATATTGGAAATTGCATCATCATTTTTCTCTTTCTGATGTGTGGGGGAAGAGAAGAGAGTTGCGGGGATGAATTCAAATGATGGGATCGTCTTCATCCGGGGGAAAAAAAAAACTATACATAAATATTCTCTTGACTGGCAAACTGCGGACGTGCGTCTCTTCTTGGTTGATACGATCTTATAATTCATAAAATTCTATCTGCTGAATTGAAGATAAGAACAAAAAAAAAAAAATACGAAATGTTACAATAAATATGAATTACTTTGAACTAATTACTGTCAGTATTTTGAATTATTATTGAGGGTGGGAGTACAAGTATTAAGTATGCCTGGATAGGTATTTTGAGAAGGGGTAAATGACCAACAAATTGAGTTGGCATTTGATAAGATACGACATTTAATTGAGGAAAAATGGTAATTTTGAAAGAAGAACAAACAAATGTTCCAGATTATATTTTGCGTAGTAAAATTTTTGTGGAAGAAAATACAGAAATAAGAATTTTCTTTCTGAACTTTCATAACACAGTGTGACACTCAAAATATATGCGAGACCTATAAACGGTATGTAAAAATTACGTAAAACCCTCAAAATCTAGATTTAAGGGCAACAAACGGTTTATTTCGACCTAAATAAACTTAAGACCTTTTATCACCTCGTTGAGAAATCACTCCTCAAAAGTAAAGATTGCTCATGATGCTTACGAAAAAACAACAGACAAAGTTATTAAAGTTTTTTAAGGCGCGAGGAATTTTCTACATCCTTTTCATCAATTTGTTGGGATGATTAGAGATCCTTCCGTCATGTTTCTTTTTTGAGAGTAGCTACCAATTGACCGGTTCTTCTATTCATCAAGGGCTGCACGAGTGCCTAGTTTGCTCTCTTCAGCACATTCCTTGAGTGTTTGTTGAATCTTAGCAGTTCTTTTTTGGATGAATTGTTTTGGGTACCCTTTTTGTTGTAGAACTTGAACAATTTACGGATATTGGCCTTAACTTTTCGAACAGCTATCGTGGCTTATGTGGATGTGTAAGTGAGTCGTCAGCATAGAGCCAGGTTCTCATATTCACTTTCTGTCGGTTGGTCGGAGGTCAGCAGAAAGTTTTGAGCCTTGCGAGTAACTCCAGCGTTGATACACTTCACTGTTGGATTTTGGCTTCCCAGTTGCACGAAAAAGTTTCTGGAAGAAAGTAAAAAAAAATTGATATATTTATTAGTCTTGAAGGAATGCTAAGTTTTTGGACACGGACCTTCCCTTATGCGATGTCGAATGCTCTCTGAAAAACAAAGAAGTATGCGGTTTTTGATGGTTATTAAGTGTCCTTATGAAACTTCAGGAGTGGGTGGAGTGTTGAATGTTTCTTACGTAAGCTGAACTGCTTGATTGGGTTGAAGATGAGGTCTATCTTGGTTTCTGGAATACTTTGGCTGAATCCTCGTGATCATCCGGACTAGATTGCTTATTACTGAATTGTTTTCTAAGACTATTTGCTCCCAATGATTTATGCTCGAAATAGCTTATTTCCTTTAGCTCGTTGATTTGGACTCTATAGACTGGAATATAGTAAATAGAACTGCTCTATCATGCAAAGTTATTGATATAGTAAAATTTGAACTCCTCAAAAACACTGTTTTCGTAATGTTTTGGGTAAAGAACAATCATGTTCTTTGTAATGTTTTGTAAGTCCGAATAATTTCTTACACTTTTAACAAATTAAGACAGTTCAGTGCCAAAAATATCGTCTTGTTTCTTAAAATGAATTCTCACTTTACCCAAAACATCAAAAAAAACAGTGTTTTCGAGAAGTTCAAAATTCGATAGTATCTCAAAAACTTTACATAAGAGAGCAATTCCGATACTATATTCGAATTAATAGAGTCAACATTTCTTGCAAAATCTTAATTTGGTTTTTATGACCACTCCTTATTTACTTTTACTACTGTCATTTCCGGAAAAATTGATCTTTCTTTATTGCTTTTTTTTTTTAAATTTTCGACAATGTTTTCTTAAAATAAAAGATAAAAAGAGTATTAAGCCAACTTCTTTGATTGTAAATTAGGCTATTTTTTTAAATTCGTCACTTTCCCGCAATCTGTTGGTTGGCAATTTTTTCATAAACCATTTATCCTAAGTTTTTCAACTGCCATTATCCTGCTAGTAATTTTTTTCAACTTTGTCCTCTGAAAACTGGATTGGCACTGATCTAGTATTCGAATATTCAAATTAAATATGAAAACTTACCAACCTAGGAAAGTAGAAATCAGATGAAATTTTTTGAGTTAGGCAAAAAGGTCTTGTGTCGCTAAATTGCATTTTTGTTTAGTTTTTGATATCAACAAAACTGTGCATTACTAAAAAAAAATCCATTCTTTACAACGCACTCCCACTTGTGAAACAAATTCTTAACAAGTTATTTTGGAAAGATTAAGATAAACTTTCTGATATTCCAAACAACATTTAAGATTTTTGAAATGTGTCTTGATTATCCGTATAATTCTTCAGCTCGACTATTTTACATAATTTCTCACGCTATTCATACCCTGTTAAACTTCAAATCCTTTTTAAATCGAAGGCTCACTGAACTCAGTAAGTTCTTTTTCTTTTTTTTTTTTTTTATTTTTAACATAAGAGCTTGAATGCTTTAGATTTTAAAATGCAAATCAATCACTTCAAAGCTATTATAATAAATTGCTTAAACTTCCTTCCGGTTTTTTTTTTCTTGCTAATATATATTGAATACTCCTTGACACAATATTGAATCTTTTATAAATCTTAAATGCCACCGTTACTCAACGCCTTCAAGCTTATTTCCGATTTGATTCCTTTAACTTTGATATAAGAAAATCCACAAAAAAAAATGTATATATATTCGACATACTGACATATTTACGCGTAAATCAATAATATTTTTCTTTTTTTTTTCTTCTTTAACACAAAGCTCTTCTCGCTAACACTTCCTTATTTGATTCTTCAATATATGACAGCATTACTCGGGGTTTTCTTCTTCCAGTTTCTATAATCCTTTAACACCGCACCAAAATAAAAGAATCTCAAAGAAGAAAATGACACTAAGTACGTCAAAGCCAATTTTTTTTCGGTATATTTCCTTCAAAGGACATTTACTTACACAAACACACACCCACACCCACACAGTTACACAAAAACATTTCCTTATTCAGTTTTATTATATAATATTTTTTTTCTTTTCTTGATGTAATTTCTTGTGATGATGATGACGATGAGGATGCTTTTCAAAGAAGCAAAAGAAAGAATTGTTTTCTTTTTTTTTGTGTAGCTTTTGCTATACAAAAGGATTCATGACATTAATGCAAACAAATTTCCCAATTCCATGGCGCTTACACTGTAATAGTCATTCTTCCCCAAAAAGAAAGCTTATCATCAGCCAATCCTTAAGCCATGCTGCAATTTATATACAACGAAGCCTTAATCCTTGCACGCATATACAAACTGCTACATACACTTGGAGAAAAATTTAATTTTTTGAGACCCGAAAATCCGAAAATCGCGTTGCTATGAAAAATACATTTGCCAGTCTTGTAAATGTGAAAATATTTGAAGATTTTTGGGAATTTTCGTCAAAGTTCTGAAAATATTTTAAAATGTTGAAAGCCGAATATAATTCCAAAATCAAAAAACTCAAAATATTTTTAACTCTTAGGTAGAACTAATCTGTAACCAAATAAGCTTACAAACCAAACTATAGCCATCTAATGGATTTTGACACTCTGAACCCGAATGTGAAGTCAAAACTACCCTAGTTATGCTATATATCCCAAAAACCACTGAATTTTAAAATGTATGGTGTTTTTTTTTCTAAATAACGGTTTAAATCATGACTATAAATTGGTAAGTTAAAATCAGGTCTTAGCTTATGTGGAATAAGTCCTCCAAATTTCAGCCGAATCGGCTCAATAGATTTAAAAATATACTATGTCAACCGAATCTAAGAAAGCTCTTTTCTAGAAAACAATCTCATTTCTTAAAAATCATTTGAAAAAGTGTAGATAGAACTTATTTCTGAAACCAAATTTAGATTCAGAAAAGTCAAATCTTACATAATCTCAAAAAATTATATGAAGGCCAAAAAAAAATTAAATTTTTGCAGACCAGTATAATTAATAAAGCACACAATTTCAAATACCCACAATCTCGAAAATCCAAGTTTTTAAAAGCTACAAATTTTAAAAAATCATGAAAATACAAAATCCCAAAACATAAATCCACAAAAAAAATATTGAACAATATTTGATTTTTGGGTTTTCTGTGATTTGAATATTCTGGTTTTCGGTTTCTTGTTTTACCACTCCAAATCTAAAAAAAAAACCTTCCATAACGAAAACTAGAATTCAGTATCCAAAATCCAAAAAAAAAGAAAACCTAATTTTTCACATTTGGGGTTTTCTAGATATTTCGTTTTCATGCCTAACGCTTAAAATTCTTGATTCCAAAAGCAAAAATTTGTGAGTGCTCAAAATCCAAAAATTAAACACAAATTACTGTAAATTCTGAATTCCAAAAAAATCTCGAACACCCATGATCAATATAAACCAAAATCCCATACGTAAAGTTAAAATCCCAAATCTCGAAATTTTTAAATTTTTAAAGCGCAAAATCCCCCAAAAAAAACGATAGCCTAAAATTTCATAAAATTAAAAAAACAGAAAAACTAAAATACCGAAAGCTACAAATCTTAAAAATTCCCTAACTAAAATTTAAAAAAAAAATACTGTTAAGAATTGTAGATTATGAAACTATTTTTCGAACCTAAAGTTTAATGTTAATTTGCGTCTCTGAATTTTCGGGATTTTGGGTATTTTATAAAATAATATAAATCAGAGTTGTAAAAGACTACAGTCAATTGGAAAAGCAGTCACTTGGTAATGCAGTCAATTCAGTCACAGTTAAATGACCCTAATTTTTACTGCAAGTTAGTACTTCTACTGAGTAACTTAACTGTAAAATAAGCAGTTAGCATTCAGTACTAAAATACTGTCTGTAGAGTTAATGAAAGCAGTAAATTGACTAAAGTCTGCAATACATTTTGACAGGTTTTAGTGTTTTATTAGAAAGTTTTTTGTACTGTTGTGTAACTAAAACCATCTCAAAAAGTACTGCAGTTAATTAAGTTTAAGTCAAATAACTAATATAACTGACTGCTGACTGTAGTTTAACAGTCAAAGTAATTTTGTAAGATAAAAGACTTAACAAATTTAGTATTTTTAGTCAATTAACTGCAGTACCGAAAAGACTGTAGATGCAGTTTTTACAACTCTAATATAAAGTAAATATAATGTGCCACCAAACTTTTGAGTCAATTCTAGTGTCTTTGAGTGTAAAAGATTTCAGATCTCGAAAAATACACATCAAAACTTACTAATTATTTCAAAAAAAATCCAACCAGAAATTCAAAATCAAATTCCCGAAATCTCAAAATCCTCAAAATCCTTAAAAATCCCAAAATCAGCAAATCCTAAAAACTCGAAAATTCTTAACCCCCAAACAAAAATTAAAAATAAATCGAAATCGGAAATATTTAATCCCCCGTGAACAAAATTAAGAAATCCCGAAAACTAAAAATCCCGAATGCTCAAAATCTTTTAATTAAAATTGAAAAATATGTAATCGCAAATTTCGAATTATGAAAATGTTTACTGGATTTGGGATTATAGTTTTTTTTAATTATTGGGATTTGCAATTCTTGGGATATTGGTTTAACGGAATCCAATTTTTTATTTTTTTTTAATGTAACATTTTCTTCTCAGTGTAAAATGGACGTGTAGCAACCAAAAATCTACGAAGGAAATGTCCACCCCATATTACTGCCACATCAGACACAAACACGTAGGTATAATAATAATTTTTTTGTCGCCATCTCATTTAAACCCGATCAAGATGTCCGTAAACGGGGTTCTAAGATGATTCTCGTCCTCGACGACCACGTTAATAATAATCTATTTATATTCCTTCCTTCAACAAAAAAATTCAAAAAAGAAAAACCTCCAAAGAAAGATTTCAATCTGGAGTGCAAACAAACCGTTCGTTCGTTGTTCTTTATCCTTTTGTGCTTTTCCAAAGCCACTAACTGATACTTTAAATTGCACTTTTTTTGTATAAAGTGTGTGTGTGTGTGATGAGGACAATGAGGACAATGACTGTTGAAGAGTATAGACGCTCTATAAATGCAACTGTAGACAAAAATCTCATTACCCTTCAATAGTCACTCGTTTCCAAAGTATAGCCAAAGTTGTGTCGTTCTATCCCACACTACCTTATCGACAGTTTGGTTCATGCTTATGAATCCATTAACTCCGGCGGCGGCCGGCGGCAGCGGCAGTGGCGTGTGAATACCAGTGGAACTAATTCCATTTCAATGGCCGCCATAAACGGAACTTGATGCGATCAATAATATTTTATGTTGTCTCCTGGCGAGAAAGTAGGTAGCACAAGTACCATCATCAACGCGGAGAGAGAAAGAGATTTTGAATCGACAAAAGTCTCACATTTGCGTTTATCGTCGTTGTCGTGTCGTCGTGGACATAATAACGAAATTCAAACATCTCTGATGCAATTTGCCAAATGCACCATGTAGACGACAACGACGATGGCGATGGACGTAAAAACAATGACACGATGACGACATTAGAAGAGAGACTCCCCGAGAGCATGGACCATTTCGACTGCATCAATGGCAAATGCATTGCATATTGACATCTACGTAAATCTAGTGCCTCAGGTCCCTGATGGTGCTGTTTCTGGCGTACAAAGGTGGACGGACATCGTCCATGGGGGCGCAAGTACGCCTCCTGTGATACCCACAAAGAGTTAGGAGATGGCATCGTGTGTCGTTTCGTGTCGGTCGTAAGTATATATGAGAGCCGTAATGCCAAAACATGTGCCACTGTCGTCAGTGCCGTTCTCGTTGTCGCCATTATTATTGCAGTTTTTTTTTTTTTTTATTTTTTATTATTATTTTAAAATACTCACTCACTCCTCTGTGTGGCAGATCTAAACACTTAAAAGTTTTATAATATTTTTAGATTTTACGAGGACACACTCACAGGAGTGTGCGTCTAAGTGTCGAGAACTGTGGTGCCGGAGGTAGACTGGGGGAAGGGGAATAGAGTAAATTGACGTTTTAAAAATGCATGCAACCCAGGGGTACTCCTGTTGAAAAAGAAATGAAATGAGATGAGCGTATATGATGGCGCGATGATGATGATGATGATGGAACAAGTGAAGTGGTTGGTACGCAAGCCCCACATGAGTTATGCGGTGTAAACGAGCCGAGAAGAAAATTGCCACTATATTCTCCGAGGGGGTTGTTCCGAAGTGTTTACGAGATGTCGATTTGTGGCAAAAAAAAAACACACACAAAATCTCAAATATTCACATTTATATAAATTTATCTCTCTGTGATGATTGCTGAATGCTCTCTGATCGGAGAAGAAAAGTCATTTTGTTGGACGAGTTATGGAAATATTGAGGCACTTGGCAAATCTCGTTAGGCTTTCCCACGCATCATTAGAGCTGGAGGTTTTTCGTTATTATTATTTTTTTTTTTTTTTGTGCTGATTTGGGTTTTACTTCAGGGTTGATGGGGGGTATAAATTATTATACTGTCAAGTGCTTTGCTGGAAACAGCTTGGTTGAATAATAATTTGTGCAGGAAAATGAACTGCTGGTAGAAGATTGAAGGTTGATGTGATGGTATATTTGAGATTATTAAAAGTCAGGAAGGTATTCAACTACTTGACCGAAATGTATATGTATTGGGCTCAAGGTATAATATTTAAGTTCTCAGGATAATTTGGTCGAGTGATTATGGAAATTGTTGAAGGTCGTCAGATTTAATTGGTCTTTTGTAGAAGGAATTGATATTTAAATGAGAGGAAAAAATGGTCTTGAACTTTCAGAAGAAGAAACGTTTTGGCTAAGTTTTAAGTAGAAAGTTGGTCCTCCTCAGCTTTGAGTTTTTTTTTTTTCAATTTTCCTAGTCTCTTTTACGTCCGATATTTGGAAGGTTCCTGCCTTAGTACATTGGTTTATCATTGTTCTTGATCCCTACTGCTTCCACGTCCGGACTAAGGGGAATGTTCGGACTCCCATGTCTTTTCGAACTTGGGAGACTATGGAATTCGAAGATCTTCGTGGCTTGCGTATTGCCGTTCATTCTCACAATTCACATTTTTCTATCAGCTAGGCTAGGGTATTTTTTAGACGATGTTCCATTAAAGTGTCTTTCTTTAAGTTGATGTTTACTCCGATTTGACTCAATTGAAATTGATGATTTGTTCTAGTACAGATTTTTCCTAGTTATTTGATAGTTTACTTCAAGACCAATCATTTGACCAGCTCTTCAATCACTGTGAACGGATTCAATACCGAACAATATTTAGCAGAAAATTTTGTCTTGTAAAAGGGCATTGAGCCTGTTGTTTTGTAATTCTTAGCCTTCTTCGCTTCTAAGTGGAAGGGTTGTATCTTTATTGACTGACAAAGGGTTCTCTTTTTCTCCCACCCCTCACTGAGCATCTAGCAGGGATCAAGAGGAAACATTCTACTAATAGTTGATTAACGAGTCTCGACTAACTTTCAAGATTCTACCTTTCACAATAAGAGGATGTGAATTATAAAGAAAATAAAGTGCAAAATCAGATATATACCTAAAATTGACACACCGTATGACGGTCGGAAGTGAAAGTGTGACGCTGACATTATGAAGAAATTGGCTGTTCGAACTTGTTAATCATTTCATTCGATAGAGCTCCAAAGCTGTCTAAAATCGGAGCACTTGTAGGCCAGACTAGCTTAAGACAAGGCAGTCGCAGGGGAAGTGCAAACAAATTCTTCTTCTAGCTACTATTTACCTCAGTCTTGCCAATAATTGTCAGTTTTACCGCAGATGAGCCCTACAAACCAAAATCCTTAAATCTATGAAAAAAACTTAAAGTCAACCTTTAACTCCATTTCCAATTGCTATCAAGACAACTTTTTCCCACTCTTTCAAAATATCAATCATTTAGCAGAAGTTGACAGAAAAAACTCAACCATAACGTTTTTGTTTGCTTTTTAGCTAATCAAAACTCAAAACATTATCAAAATATACGATGACTTTTCTGTTTGGTTTCCCCCTGAGGCATCAATGTTTCTATAACTTTCTTCATTCTCCCCCTCATCAATCCCTTAATTGTTTCCACAAAAAAAAAAAAAAAAGATGCTCATAATAATTTATAATGAACTCCCCCAAGGAAAAACAATCAAGCTTTAAACACGTTAACGTGACCGTCAGCTTATTTTAAAGTATCCCTCCCGCATCCTTTATTTTTTTTTCTGTGTCTCTTATCCTTTAATATCAAAATAATATTTGTTTTGGTTTCAATTTATTAATAAAACAAATTATTTCAAAAAAAAACTCCATTTTTTTTATACAAAATAAAACAAGAAGAAAAAAATGTCCTTAAAATAAAAACCTAATCAATCAAGAAATCCTTTAAAATCCGCCTTAAACCTTACGTCCTTCCTTCCTTCCTTACTTTTTTCTCGATAATAAGCCGAAACCGAATAATTCGACCGAAGGACGAAGGGAAGAGAAACAAAAATTGAAAAAATAAATGAAAAAAAATCACACAAATTATCAATCAAAAGGATATTAGGTACTCTCCGCTTGCCCGATTTTCATATTATCATCTCCCCAATCGTCAGCGTCGTCGCGTCGTCGTCGGTCGTTCGGTCGTGGGTCGGTCGTTTCAGGTCGTGTTTTGGATTCCTTCCGATATTACAAATTCTCTTCTCCGGAAAGTGTCCTGTTTCCACCATCATCGCATTCGCATCAGCCAAACGAAATCAAGGAAAAGAAGTTGATAAAATAACCCCTACCCCCCCTTCAGAATCTCTCCAAGGATGCCCAATAATTTATTTACCTTTCTCCTTAGAGATGATGATGATTCGTCCTTCTATCTTCTTCTTCTTCTTCTTCTTGATCTTCCTTTTGGTTGCCACGATTCCATCAAGTCATTAGAGAATATTCGCTTAATTAAAGAATCCGAAGGTGTGAGGATGATGACGATGGCATGATGGCACGAAGTGTTAAAGGACATGGCGTCAATTCCAACACGCTCGCCGCCGCGCCGTGCGCCGCCTACAACTCCACAGTAACTCCCCATGGAGCATGGAGGATATAATCTTGAATTTGGCGAAGCGAATTCATATGATGACACATAGCACACAAACGTGACAGCAAAAATATTTATCATCTAGTCACAGACACGCCAGCCAGCCATACATATCTCTTCTAAGCATTCACCAAAAAAGGAAACAAAAAAAAAAAAAAAGGACAAGAAAAGATACATTGTAAGGAGTAAGAAATTAATTTATTTGCCTTAAGGACTTTCCAAGCGACAGCTATGTTGAGAAGACATTAATAATTCGTCACAGGAGCGGCAAGCCAGTCATCTGCTTCCAGGATATACCAAAAACGCACTAAGGAATTTACTTTTAATCCTTGTTTTTGAAAAGGAAGTTTGGGGGCTATACCCAAGTAATCGTAAAACGAAAACGAGCAAATGAGAGAGGAGGGGGAAGGCGGAGAGGGGGGGGGCAATGTAATTTTGAACAAATTCCTTGAGAGAGATGAATTCTCCAAAGGACGATACTTAGTTCAGGATGTGCACAAACCCTTGAGAGGGACACGACACACATTTTTAGGGAAGTGAAGCTGAAACTATGAGCGGTATGCCATCAGGACAAATTGAATCTTGTTGAGTGGCAGGCGCACAACGCACAAGGAGTGGGATACGGGTAGTTAAGGGAAAAGCAGCCTCCTCATCATCAAAAGGCAGACGAGAAACCAGTTGTTGCCTTCCGAAAAGTATGTTATAGTGTATAGTTACTGTTAACTTAAACGAGAATAGCAGGGAGCTGTGTGCAGTAATGCAGACGTTTGTCGCCATGGCGACAAATACTCAGCTCCTCCGGTGAGTAAAGTTTAGAAGGGAAAGCATAAAAACGGACGCCATTCAGAAGATGACGACGACGGTAGTGGTCGTTTTCTCAACTCCAAGGACGACTAAGACGACGACGCCGCCACCGACTAGAAAGTCGTCGTCGGGATGGAAAAGTTGACACGAAAAACATTTTAGTTCGGTAAATAAATTTTAAGTTTTTTTTTTCTTTATTTTTGTCTCTTATTTTTGTTGTTGTTGTTGTTTTTCTTTCTTTGATATTCTTAAGGTTTTAAGTTTACGTGTGTACCAAGTTTACAGAAAATGACTTCCGAAGAAGGTCAATTTTTTGTTGTTTTATTTTGTTCCTGTTTGGTAAGAAAAAAAAAAAAATATGAAAGTGGTCAGGTGGCAGGGAGTAAAAAATTTTATATGGGAAATAAGATTAATAACTTTTTGAATGATGAGGAAGGAAGCTTTTATATGATTGGACAGTTCCGAAGTTAATAAGTCTTAATACTTTAGGGCAGTAATGGTTGACCGTACAACAGGATGTGTCAAATTCAGGTAGGGACTTAAAATTAAATAGAAAACTGAACAAAAAAAAAATCTTAAAAAATATGTTTGTTTTGGGGTCGAGCAAAGGGGGAGGGCTTAAGTTTATTTTGTGGGTTGAGAAGATTTTAACTTGCTACTTTCAATGTTCTGTTTACGTTATAAAAATAAATCATTTCTTAACAAGAAATGACTTTATATCCTAGATTTATGGATAAATCTGTTCAAATTTTAACCAGAGACTGGGCATGGTTGTACCGTCCAGTCCAGCTTTTTTTTCGGTACTTTCTGACACTTGAAGGATTGACACATGCAAATTTTATACCTATTTTTTTTTTTCAATACGGTCAACAAATAGTCAAAAAACACAATACAAAATATTATAATATCGAAATTTTTAAACAATTTTTACTTATTTCAAAGATTTTGACGTGTCAATTTTTTAATTTGGTTTCAGAATTAATGTTTTAAATTCCATTTTTCGAGATACTCTATTCATATCTGTCTCTTAAGCCTTATCTATATTTAACATTGAACTCAGAGTTTTAAAGGTAATAGTATGAGAGCTATAGCAACGTTAAAAAAATCACTCATTTTGGATATATGCCTCTAGCGGATACAGTTCCGCAGCAGGCAATATGGCTGTTGGGGTTCGGGACAATTTCCTGATCTTTGATTTTAAGTTTTTCTTAAGCATTTGGTTTTAATAAAAAATACAAAAAAGTTGGTAGGACAAATTAAGGGTAGAATTCATATATTGTAGTTCCTCAAGTCGAGATTTTTCTTAAGTTTAAGCTTAAGAGCTTAAGGATGCAAAGGTCTCCTTTGGACGACCAAAACAGACATTCTCGCTAGATTTTGATGAAACTCAATTTAACAATGTGAAAATTTTATAGCATGTAGCGTTAAGGATGACACATCAAATTAAAGGGATTTCGGTAATGATGCTCAATAAAGTTGAATCATATTTTATGTGGATTAAAAGTTATGACGAGTCGTGTAAAAACAACCTTTTTACCGTTATCTCCGCTCACATACTACAGAAAATTGTCAAATTTTGTACAAAAATGCATTTACCCAATATCTAATGGCTGTGTAAATTCCAAGTTTAAAAATATAAAAATAAAAAAGATTAAAATAAAATACAGTTGGAAACGGTCAAAAAACTTGGACTGAAAAATCTTGTTTTTACTGTTATTCATTGAAAAAAATGTTTAAAAATCTAATTTTTTCACACATTTATAGACAATACATAAGCTTAAAAGTTGTTTTGACAAAATATTTTTCCCGTTATTCCCTGATTTTTAAAATAAATTAAACCACTCACATAAACTTTCAAAACCGTTATGGAGCATTTTATTTGAAATTCATATTAGGCTCCTAATTTTTTTTTTTATTATCTTTCAATGTGCATAATTAGTTTTTCAAGAAATTATCAACTGTATCCATAATTAAATTACATCATTTTTAAACGTCCAAAAAAATATTTGATATTGGAAAATAATTTTTAACTTGAAAAGTTAATTTTCGAGATGTACAGAAGAAATGTTTGTCTTTGGCCCATAATTTGCCGGTGGAATTTCGAAAAATCCCGTCGTATTAGAACCTTACATTATATCACCTATCTTTTGATGTATTTAATTTTTTTCTATCACTTATAGTGTAGAAAATAAATCAGTCAGAATATCAATAACAATGGCTGACATCTGTAATTTAATAAATTTATTGTGTTTCACATAAAATGAAAAATAAAAAAAAAACCCAGTATTAAATGTAAGTTTGTGTTTACTCTTTGCTTACTTATAGTGTATGTGTGGAAAAAAACTAGTAATAATGGGCTGAAAAAATCGATGTGTTATTACTGGTTTAATATTTTTATAATCACCGGTAAAGAAGTATAACTTCAAGACAACACCTAAATTTAAAGCCCAATTTCAGTTAAATTTTTTCCCGTTATTCCCCGATTTTTAAAATAAAAAAAAACACTCAAGAAAACGTTTAAAAATGTACTATGTATTTTTGATAGCTAAAAATGTCCCTTATGGAGGAAAAAAATCTAATTTGTGAATCGTTTTTAAAGGTCTGTTAAAAAATTTGATCTTACAAAAAAATTCATGTCTCGAAAACGTGACATTTTTGAATTTTTCGTTAGTGAACAAATATTCATCATTTCGATTTATCTACTGAAATTTATTTCATTATTCATCCTTCATACTTTTCGAGATGTACAAAAACTTTTTTTTGACACTACCCCACTTTACTCTAACTTCTAGGTGGAATTTCAAATATTCCTCTCCTGGCAGAACCTTACACTATACCACCTATCTTTTGGTATAATTAGTTTTTTTCTATCACTTATAGTATCGAATATGAATCAGTCAGATTATCAATAACAATGGCTGACTTCTGTAATTTAATAAATTTATTGTGTGTGCAAAATAAAAAAAATATAAACCTAATATAAAATGTAAGTGTGTTGTTTCGTTTTACCTTCTCATAGTGTGTGTGTGAAAAAACTGTAATAATGTTTACGTAGTTGAATATTTTTATAAACGCCGTCAAAGAAATATAACTAAAAAAACTGCTTCAAAACAATAACCGGTAATGTTTCGAAAAAAAATTTTTATTCTTAAATGCATATAAAAAAAATTTAAGCACATATTGTTCTCTCCCTTATATTCTGTTATGTAAAAAAAATAAACTGTAGAACGCAAAAAATTACGCACAAAAGTGTGTTTACAAAAATAAAAAAAAAACTTTTAAACAACAAAATTTCACCTCATATTAATGTGCAATTATGTAATTTAAATGTGCTTCATTTCTGTTGACACAAAGTGAAATTTAAAAAAAAAAAATAAACCAAGAAAAAAAGCTCATTAATTATAATGTGACTTCTTCCACTCCCTGATTGAAGTTATCAATTTTATTCTTGGACACCAAGCTACCAAGTATAACCTAGATTAAAATCTCCAAAGTTAACACCTATTTCTCATATACTACCCCGCAAACCTAAGGTCGCTCGCCTTCAACAGCAAATAGAGTACCAAAAAAACAAAACATGGTGTCATTTATTTCAAAAATTAATTTACATCCTTTTTGGCTTCTGTGGACACAAAGTAATTTATTTGAATAATTACTCGTAGGAAGAAAAAAGTGGAAAAAAAACCCTTAAGCCTTAAAAATAATATTTCTTTAATATTAGGGGTACCCTAAACTGTATATGTATAGGCTCTCTGTGCAGTATGTGTATTTGTATGGATGAACTATACACTTGAAAGAGTGCGTGTTAAATTCCATGTTCGTGGTTTGGGAAAAAAATGGGTTTTTAGTTCTTAATCAGTTCGTCACGCGAAATAACGGAAGAGGAAAGTCACTTGTGTACGCTAAACGTCGTGCAGTATGAGTTAGTTCCGGAAGAACGCCTTATTTCGCAGTTTAACACGCCGCGCCGCACCACTCTGTGCGATGCAAAGTCTATAGAGAGATGAATAAAAATGAATGAATGGAAAGGTTCTCTCTCGAAGGTGCACTTCATCATAATATTTTTATAATATCCGTGGCGTATGTAATGCGGATTTGAAATTATATTCACTTTGAAGTATAACGCTCACGCCCCATTGCATTCGATTTGAAATTAGATATATTTTAAGTTTATCAGATACGCCTTTCCTTTATCGACTTTTCGAACGAAAGTGGATATGACATGGAACACACAATGGCTACATCAAATTTTATACCTTACATGGGTAGGGTATGGCATGTGTTGTTGTCGTTCCGCTTAAAGGACATTGACCTGTTGGATTTTGTGTGTTTCCTCTCGCAGATCGTAGGTTGGTTTAAAATTTGCCTTGTCCTTAATATTTTCGCACATGAAATTGAACATAATATTCACTGTTGTTGAGGATGTATAAAAAAAGATAAATTATTTTAAGGGGAAGAAATATTTTTGTAAACTTTAAAAGGTGTGTGTACTCATGTACGCGCGCCAGAAGCACATATCATTTTTTACTTTTGTATAGTTTTTTTTTTGGAAATGTAAAATTATTGAAGTGTCGGAAGTATCGCTGCCGTTCAGGCGTACGTAGAAAACGACCCAAAACAGTCAATTCCAAGGCGTTCTCAAGAATTGGGCATCGCTCAGAGCACATTACGGCGTATTTGCGTAAGGATCTTGGTTCACACCCATAAAAGATCAAGCTGACTCAAGAATTCAAGCCGATGGACAATTTGAAGCGACTTACGTTCTCCGATTGGGCTCTGGAGAAGATGCACCAAGGTGATGAATTTCATTGCAAAATCGTCTTCAGTGACGAAGATCATTTTTGGCTCAATGGGTTCGTCAATACAAAAAATATGCGTTATTGTTCTGGTGGAAATCCACATTTGCTTCAAGAAACACCACTTCATCCATAAAAAAAAAAGTTTCGTGCGGTTTGAGTTTTTTTTATCGATTGTCACGTTACTGTGAATGGCCAGAGTTATCGCGCCATGATAACCGATTATTTTTGGCACGAACTGGAAAATATGGACTTGAACGACATGTGGTTTCAACAGAATGATGAGTTATGGTTTATTCTTTTGGAAATAGAAATGTATGTTTCCTTTTTTGAATAAACAATTTTATTTATGAAAACTATTTACAAAAATTAAAATTAAGTTTAAATGAAATCTGAATTTTAACAAAATATTAAATAAACAAGTAAATTATTAATAATAGATAAAACAATAAACAAAGTAATACATTTATTAAACTATCCATAAGATATTTGAATGATTTGGATAATCAATTAAATGTTGTGGGAGTTATGCATCCACACAGCACACCTTACAATCGAATTATTGAAGAGTAAGTTTGATGAGCGTGTTATTTCGTGCGATTTAACTCCTATAGAAACTTTTTTTTTTTTATGCTATGTTGAGTCATTGTCTTATGCCAACAAGCCGACGACGTTGAGAGAACTCAGAGCCAACATTGAACGCGAAATAGCTGCCGATTCGGCCGAAATGTGTTGCCGAGTCGTCGAAAATTGGGTCCAACCATTCGACCGCTGCAAACTTGCCCGTGGTGGCCACATGAACGAAATCGACTTCCATTCATAAATGTTTTGATTGTACTTCAAGCCAATAATAAAATTTTTGAAATATCTCAAATGGTTTGCGTTTTATCTCAAAAAAAAGTTTTCAAGTCCTTATTGTAAAATCTTTACTACTTGACGTTAAGCTGAAAAAAAATTTAAAAATTAATTTTGATTAAATGACAAGGTTGTGTGACAATTTTTTATAAACCAATATATTTATCCAAAATTATTGGAAAAAATATCCAATAGAATCTACCGCAATTATAAAAATTCTGCAACTACAAATAAAGTTACAGATTTTTATATGCAATAGAACCGACTTTTTTTTAAACTTTTTTAAAGTTTTCGTTCATAATAAACAAATGTTTTTTAATCTAGTTCTCCACACATGTGTTGACAACGAAAACCCCATTATAACGCCTAGTTTTTTTTTATTATCTATCAATGTGTATAAGTTTATAAGTTTTTTCACCAAAAAATCTATTTTACTCACAATAACATCCTTTTCAAAGGTCTGAAAAATATATTTGCTTTTCGAAAAATTATTTACACTACCCCTACTTTACCCTTACTTACCACTGCTGACTTAGAGAAGCAATAAAATGCAAAGAAATCCCTTTTTATAATTATTGCGATGTACCAACTATTCAGGGTAAACAAATATTCGCGGCAGGAGAACTATCACCTATGTATTTGTAGAGCTTGTCGCACCTTTTACAACGCGGTATAGTTAAAAATTCCTTAACATTCCTTCTAATTTATTTAAGGTTTAAATTGATGTCACGATGGACAGCATAGATTTTTCATCTTGAAAATTTCATTTCTTTCATTTTATTAATCCTTTTCCCTAAAAACCACCTTCTTCTATAACTTTATTTGTGGCTCTTTATTTTATTCAATTTTACGATTTTGTTTTTTTTTTTTTTGTAATTTCTTGTTTGAAATCGTGTCTTCGCTCGAAGAACCAATCAATAACCAAAGCTTAGATTGAAAATTGAAATGTTTATGTCTTGCCTATAAAACTACTTAAGCAAAGCAACAAAATATACTATAAAATAAATGATAATCATGTGTATTAAAACCAAACGTAGACAACAACAATAACAACAAAAAAAAATAAGAAAATAACAAGCCCTTCCATTAACACATTTATTTCTTCAAACTAATCGATTTGAAAACCATTTCTGCGTGTGATATCCAATTTAGAGAACACAATTTTTATGAAGATATTCGAATCACGTTAATCGTTTTCACATAAAAATAATCCCATTCTTTTGGATATACATTATATAGGTTTGTAGTTTTTTTTTTTTACGTTCCAGGCACGCCTCAAACCGCATCCAGTCACGCAATAAATTTCACTATTCAATGTCATGATTAAGGCAAAAGAAGCTCTTAGTAATTTATTCCTTTTTTATTTATTACATTTTACCTTTCGGTACACTCTGCGTCACTTAATTTAGCATACATACTCGTTGCGCTTTATAACTATTTTTTTTATTTTGTGGTTTTTCTTAAAAAAATTAAATCTGTGTATGTACCAAAAATTATTAAATACTTTAAGTAATTTTTTAAAAACGTCATCGGGGTAAGGCTGAAAATTTGGGATATCATATAATTCTATGGGCGGAAACAAATTGGCAGAAGTACAAGTGGGGTCAAAGCGTTGCCAGATGTCATCTAACCTAAAACCTAAAAAAAAGATTTAAAAAAAACCTGATAAGGTACAAAACTGAAAATTGACCGATTTTATGAATATTAATATGAAAGACAATCGATATAAACGTTGGTGGCTGTTTAAAGGTTGCCAAAGATCATATATTAAAAATGAAAAAAATTAAATAATTATTAAAAAAAAAACTTGCTTTGTACCTTACAAAGCTGAAAAATTTTATAACTAGAGTTGCTTAAATAAGTTGTATAAACAAAATCGGCAGAAGTGTAGATGGAGCCGAAGAGTTGCCAGAGGACATTAAAGTAGATACCTGTAAAAAATAAATATAAACACAATTTGACAAGGTAAAAAGCTAAATATTGATATGTGTTGTGTATAAATCTTGATAATATAATTAAAAAAAAACAAATAAATTTGATGAAGCAAAATCTAAGGGTTGCCAAAGGTCATTAAATTTCAAAAGTTTAAAACATCACAAAACTTAATTCTGATAAGATAAGAACTCGCAAATTGGCATAATTGTAGCTATTATAGACGTTTTGAAGAATTAAAATTGGCAGAAGTGTAAATTTATTCATAGGGTTGCCAGAGTCATCAAACCCGAAAACTTAAAAAAAATTTAAAAAATTGGCATATTAATAGTATTTATGCATTTTTTGAAGAAAACAAAATAACAGAAGCGTAGAGTTAACAGTAGGGTTGCCAGCAGACATAATACTTTAAGTTTAGAAAAAATAAATTTCGAAATCCTGATAACACCTAAGACTGAAAATGAGTACAAATAAAGGTTTTATTTATATATTAAAGACAACAAATTGGCAGAAGTGTTGCTTGAGTCATAGGGTTGCCATAGGTATCAAAAATATAAAAATATATAAAATAAATCTGAAAAGGTACTCAGCTGAAAATTAGTACATAAGAGTAGCATAGATAAGTAACAGAACAAATAACAAGAGCGTAGAATTAATAATAGGGTTGCCAGAAGTCATTTACTTGAAATCTTCAAAACAATGTTTTTAGAAAACCTGACAATTTACCTTCAAGGTTAAAAGTTAGTACAATAATAGCTTTTATTGATATATTGGAGTCAGTATTTCAGCAGAAGTGTTGCTTCCCTCGGCCAGAGCAACTTTTTCTTAACTAGCCACAAGGCTGTCGATTCCCGCAAAATGTATCCGTCGACGTTTATTTTTCGTCGCTAGCTCTTAGACTACACTGCTTATCAAGAAAAGTGCTTCTCAGCTAGCCGTTCGGAACCGGCAAAAAATTGTAAGTTCACTCCTAACTTTACACGCAAACAGGAAATAATTGAGAAGGTCAGTGATTAGGCCTTGGTTCTTGGTTCTTGTTTCTTGGTCATGCCGCAATATTTATTTTTATTTTTATTTCTTATAATGAGGGCTCATTTAGACTTAGAATGATTTAACCGAAAGAAAAATTAAAAGAAACCACATACATGTGACCCGTAGTGTAAAACCTTAAGAAGGTTAAATTATTACAACTTGGTCTCGCCACCACCATAGTCAGTCAGTCTTGGTGAACAATCAAGAAACTAAAAATGCCAACTTTGCACGCAAGTGTAACGATCAACATTGTCGTCGTCGTCGTCGTCGTCTCTTGTTTTGGTCTTGAAGTGCTGCTCCCACTATATTCATCGATAAAGAAGAATAAATATAAAAACAAATATTTACCCCGCACAATCGAACTTCATCTGTTGCCGATTTCCTTCTTACCAGCCACATGCAACCAATGAAAAAGTGAAAAAAAAAAATCATCGTCATTCCACAAAGTTCAGCCAAACACTTGTGTACCATCGAGTACCTTTTTCAGGAGCCCTCCAATCACACAACACCTACTTCACCCCGGAAGGTGGATTCGTGCCACTTTTTTACTTAAGTTCCGTCATCATCATCATCATCATCATCATCCCGGGTGTCGTCTCTTCGTTCCGTCAACTCAAGAGAAGCTTCAATCTGCCTCAAGAGTTGAAACTAAAAAATAAATATATAGTATAGTTGAAAAAAAAAAATGGTATAAATATCTGAGATAAGAAGACTGTACGGGACTTCGAGACTCCATCGTCATTGACTTGGTGAGGTGACACGTGAGACGTGAGAGAACTCAACTCGATTTGACTATACTTTACTCTTGTAAAGAGGTTGGCATCATCCTTATGACGATGATGATGAGGATGACTATGATGATGGTAATGGACCTCCTTTCAGTCCGCCTTATATCACTTCGATCGATCAAAAATCATGCAGCAATAAAAATTTGCATAAAATTCTGATTAGCTTGGTCTTCATTCTCATGATGGTCCTGTCCTGATGGTTGTGGTCTCCTTCTGCTTCTTTTAATGTTATTATTTGTACATTTTTTTTCTCTCTCTTTCTCTCTCATTTTTCTCATATATGAACTGCTTCTGGTTTTCTCTCATTGAAAATTGCTAAGTTATATCCTTTTTAAGTTTTTTTTTTTAAAGGAGGCAATTTGAATGCAAAATGCAACTACAGCTACTTTATAGGGGGACTTTGGAGAGATCTTCATACATAGATCCCCGCCTTTTATGTGCAATTAATTGCAATTACTTTGTCAGGCCATCAGGGTGGTGTATACACTGTAAACTGTTCAACTTTGAAATCAAGCTGGGGATAGTACGAGAATATAATGATGAGGAATTCAATGCAAAATGTAGGAGGACATCAAATAATGTAATGCTTTGTATGTTAATGCCGTCATTACACACATGCATATAGAGGGTGGAAAAGGGGGGGGGGGGTAGAGTTTGCCCTAAGTTAAACGATGGCATTATCAAGGCAAATCGCCAATTACTAATGCAAATCAGGACGGAATCGCAGATACATTTGAAATTAGATTTGCAAGGATTATGCTGATTTCAAAACAGCGAGGGGGGCTTATTGAAGTTATAGTTTAAATAGTTCTAACTAAAGTATAAGCTGTTCAAGATAAACAAGATGAAATAAAGATACAAATAACACGGCAACTGGTACCTGAATAAGGAATATGGCCAGAATAAAAATACAGTAGTCATTTTTATGTGGTCGCTGAATCTGAATCCGAAACTTTGCTACTTCCTACGGATATGACTTCACAACGAAAATTACAAAAATTCTTCAAAAATTTCGAGCATTTTTCAGTTTTTTGCTAAAAACATTATAAAATTAGTGACTTTTTGAGAAAAGCCTCCGAATAAAATTCGGATTACTACTAAATTTTTTCCTGAAACAGCAGTTTTGGGATACGATATACGAACAATTGTTTTATTTTTTTTTTAGGGCTACCTTTTCATACAGCTCCATTTTTTGAAATAAGACGTTAAAAAAAATAGAGCGAGTGTTAAAAAGTAACCCGAAAATGCGACTGAAAAAACTGATATTTTTTTAAAGCTTATACGTCTGCTTAACATTTCTATAAATTTTACTGAAAACTGCAGACAACTACTGAACAAAGTCACTAAAACAAGTACTTAAGAGCGACTTTTCTAAAGGGGATAAAATCAGTTATCATTTCTTTTTAAATGCCGTTTTGTTCTCCATTCTAATAAGTCGGGTCATTTAAACTTCCTTTAAAACAAAATTGAACCATGTTAATATTAATTCATGGAACCGAGATTTTAGCAGCATCAGTTTTGACGATTGGACATCATTTACTTGAAGACCGTCATAATTCAAAAACCTTGATTTTTTAAACAACGTGTTTCAAGTTTTCAAATTGATTCATTTCCAATGAAATAACGTCATGTTCTTGTTTCTAACGGGGAAGGTAGACAAGATTATTAATAGTTATCTTGTTCAAAACATGAAGGATGGTAAAACGAATAATTTTCCATCATTAACTCAAAAATCCCTTTTTTAGAGTTATGACAGCCTTCAAGTAAATGAACGATATGTACTATTATCCTCCATCATGCCTGAAAATTTTATAAAAATCGTTGAAGTGCTAAAAATTTTATCAAACTAAGAGCAAGTCTTTACAAAAATAGTATAAAAGAATTTAACGATCAAAAAGTGGGCGTGGCAAGGGGTGAAAATTAGTAGTTTAAACTTCTCTTGCTATTGATTTATCATCATCATCATCGGCTCGACAATTGGGGTCCGGTCCTGGCCTCCTTCAACAAGTCTCTCCACCTATCCCGGTCTCGAGCCGACGCCATCCAGTTGCGCACCCCAAGGCTCCGAGCGCCCTGGTCTACGCCATCTCTCCAGCTCAAGCATGGTCTACGACGCTGCCGTCTACCATAGAATGTACCACAAAAGACTTTCCGATCAGGTTCCTCTTCGCTCATACGAGCTAGGTGCCCTGCCCACCGGAGTCTGCCGAGCTTAATTTTTGTCACTATGTCTGCTTCAAGGTAGATTGCGTACAACTCATGATTGTACCGTCTCCGGAATCGTCCTTCCTCCCATATGGGGCCAACAATTCTCCGTAAGACTTTTCTTTCGAACGCGGCTAAGAGGTCACAGTGCCCAAGTCTCGGATCCATACATGAGTACTGGCAGGACCATGGTCCTGTACAGCAGCAGTTTTGAAGTTATGGTTAGATTTCTGGATTTGAATAGCTTTGACTGTAGTAGGCTCTGTTGGATTTGAGAAGCCGCCTGCGTATTTCTTCTTCTATATTGTTATCGGCTGCTACTGTTGACCCAAGGTATTTAAAGGATTGCACCACTTCAAATTCGTGCTCCGCTACCTTGATTGTTTGACCAACTGTTCTTCTCGCATTCGACGCCACCATGTACTTTGTTTTACCTTCACTAATGTGCAGCCCCAGATTTTGTGCCTCCTGCTCGATCTGAATGAAGGAATCGTGCTTGATATATAATTGCTGAAAATATTAACAAAATCGGTTCAGTGGTTTAGTTTTTATTAAAATTACCAAAAACTGGGCATGGAAGTTGGCAGAAGTTATTAGTGTAAGTTTCTCTTGCTAACAAGTAGCATAATCTATCAAGAGGTTTAGTTTTTATGAAGTTGCCCTATTGTATGGCGTATCGAGTATTCTTTAAGACAAAGTCATTGTTGTATTTTTTTAACCGACTTCAAAAAAGGATGAGGTTATCAATTATTTTTATTTTTTTTTTTTCTACCTCAGAACTTTTGACTGGGTGGATCGATTTTGATGATTCTTTTTGTATTTGAAAGCTAATGGTTTCCATAAATTCCCATTTTAATTTGGTCCAGCTCTAGCAATAACATCATTAGAAAATATCGAAAGTCATAAATTTGAAGTCGGCTTTTTTTCTTCTGAAAGGTGTAAAAATTAACCAAATTTCAAAATAAATTTGAAATTTGGCTAATTTTACAACGGACTCTTGCAAAAGTTTGTTTGTCCTAAATTGTTTCATTCTGAATTTATATATTTTAATCATGAAATGTTATAAAAAGCAAAGAAAAAAATTTTTTTTCTGTTCGTGGATCGTTGTTATTTGTTGTTGTCTTTTGATTTGACTGTTAGTGTTGGAAAAATGTGAAAGAAGATTCTATCGTTTCGGGTTCTAAAATTGTACATGTTTCATGAATTCAATTGTTTTTTTGAACTTATTATTAAAAAACTATGACTATGACATTTAAAAAATGAAAAAGATATAAATCTAAAAGCGACGCGTTTCGGGTGCTACACAAAATTGTCTGTTATATTTTGAGTTTTTCACTTCCGACACAAAGATTGCCGAATTTCTAAGGTGGAATATAGTTTTGATTGCAGTTTTTACATAAAATACAAGAAACATAAGATCTTTGTGGTTGTCACACATTTTTTTTTCTGGAGTAACGAGTTCGAAATTCATGAGCAAATGTAGAAAAAAATTTATCATAAATAAGTGCTTTTCGGTGTAATGATTAAACCATTGACAACTTTTTAACCATTGAAACTTTTTATCCATACTTTTTCATTGTGATTTAGTTTTTAGACATGGTTTAATTTCTGTATTTTTTTTTATCTATTTACAGGTAAGACGAAGCTCAACAATTATCTATTTTTATATCCATGTGTTTTAGTTGATGGTAAGTGGAGTTTGTTAAATTATATTTTTAGGAATAATTTCAATGTGTGACATAAACAGGGTAAAGAATATTCACGGGCGGAGCCCTAACACTTTTTGTAGAGCTTGTTGATTACAAAACGGTATGTTAAAATTTCGTAACACCCCCAAAATCTGGAGTTAGGAAAAAAAACGGGTTTTTCGACCTTCGTCCAAGTTTCAGCTTCGATCACACGAAAATTTAATATTAACTGAATTACTAAAATTCTCATAAATTGGTTAGTTTTTGTTTTATTTTTAATTTTAATAGTTCGTTCGTGCTGCGCTTACAGCAACAAAATTGCGTTACGCAACATGATCAAAAATTCAAAAAACCGCAAAGTTTTCAACCGTTTTGCTATTTCTGGACAATTTTACCTTGAAGGATTATTTCATATCCCGCTGTTATCACACCCAGGTTACGGTGATTATATATGACTATATTAAGTTACTAGACCCAATTTTTTCGATACAAAATAAAGTCCTCAATAATTTAAGAAAAATTGGATTTACTATCCGTGCAATTGTTTGAACTTCCGAAGTTTAAAGTTTAATTGCCATTTATCGATCGCCAGCATAAAGAGGTACCTACATCTTATATTGTTTTGTTTTTTTAGGGGTAATTTTACCGGGCCTTCCATTAAAAGAGTCATGCTGCTTAGTGTCTATTTATTAAGTTAATAACTCCAACGTAATTTTTTTTTAAAGCAGAAGTTTCTCTTGGAGCCACACAATAAAAGTCCCTAGTCAGTAAAAATAAAAACTGAATTCTTCATCTTGAAGAGAGTTTATTTAAAATATTTTGTATTTTACTTTATGTGTTTGTGCGGTTTCGGTTTAATCAACTGCCTAAATATTTGGTTATGATTTTAATTCATTTATCATCCTTTAATGACAAGGGATTTCCTATAGTCTAACCTAATTTAAACTTTAAGCATCCATAAAACTTTTACTTTTTATTTTTTTTCTTTTTTATTTTTTTTGAAAATTGTCTCCAAAAATGCTATTATCGCTTTAAATTACTTTTTGTCTGCTCACTAAAAATGTTTCTCTTTGACATTTTGACACTTCCTCTTTTCTCTTTTTTTGTTTACTTGTGTATTTGGAAGACAGAAAAAAATTATTCTCATCCAGAAAATCCAGACAAACTTTTTCAGTTAAAAGCAAAAAAAGTAATAAATGCATTAAACAGAAGACAGGAACAAAAAAAAACTTAAAATTTTTGTTAGTTTCTTGTATTGCTGGTCAGGATGTTTCCTGTAATAAAAACCAATGTGACCGCATTATGAGGTTTTTATCCAAATATCAGTGCCCTCAGTTTGTGATGTTTTTTTTTTTTTTTTGTGAGAATATAAATAAAAAAAAACTAAAACATCAAAGTCTGTCCGAAAGGTTCTTGATGTGAAATGCGTATAGAAGAAGCTTATGAAAAATTCACAAGGCAATTCTTTGGTTTTTTTTTCTGTTTTGAATTTAATAAGTAATGTTTCATTTCTATATTTTTTCATCATTTTTTTTTTTTTGCAGCTTAGTATTTCGTCCTCATGACAATTCATGGTTGGGATAAAACCATTTTAAGGGATAAATGCCACCATTTCAAAAAAATGAAAGCAAACATACATATCGAAATATAAAAAAAGAGATACAATTTAAGAAGGGTGTTTGTTTTTTTTTTTTTTTTTGTTGCTCTCGTTGTTATGACAATAAGGGTGGAAGAATCTTTGATCCTTTTTTTTTTGTTCATTCAAAATATTGTCTGTGTAAACGTTTACAGTTCTGTGGATAAATTTTAACTGAAACTTAATTTCATTTTTATTTAAAACTAGCTGACCCGGCAGACTTCGTTCCACCTTTTCCAGTATTAATTCAAAACTTTCGGCTAGCTAACCGCCAGACCTGCCCTACTCAACGACTTTTTTTTACCCCCCCGACAGATTTTTCATTTTCACTAATTGACTTGAAAATATTTAGCCTGGATCTTTAAATCATCAGTTAAAGTATCAGAGGAATAAATTAAATATTAGGCTCCAACTTTAGTAGTAACTACTGACTGTTAAAAATTTAAGTTTAGTATTTTAAATCTTTTCTTTTTCAATTGCTTTTGGATACGCAATAATTTTTTGTTTCTCCATCTGGGGCACATGCATAATCTCGCAAATAAGTTTAAAGTTTTTCCGAAGCGATAGCAGGCCCTATACAGTTGTCCATCTGAGAATCATTATGAAGTCGCGGAAAATGTTTGGAAACTTGTGGAAAAAACGAAGAAAGTTGTGGAAAAAGCGCTTTTTCTTCAGAACTCATTCACTAGTATTCCACGCTTTTCTCGCGGTACCAAGCACTTTTTTACAACTTTCCCTGCTAATATCCGAGGTATTCTATATTTTGCATATTTTTCCGCTACCTTTCACTCTTTAAAGCTTTCCACAGTACTTTCCTGCTACTTTCTTAGTATGTTCCCGGTCAACTTTAAACGCTTATCTCATGACTTTCCACTTTTTCTCCCGTTGCTCCGCGCCTTTCATCAGTACTCAACGCCTTTTTCCAAAGTATTCCGTGACAATACACAATTTGCTCCTTGAATTTCTTCACTTTTTTTCACTGTATTTATTTTTGTGGTAGTAAGCGCTTTTACCATGTTAACTTCTTATGATAAGCTTTCCGCGCTTTTATGGCGATATTTTCCATATTTTCCCGCCACCTTTCACGCTATTTTCCCGCCACCTTTCACGCTTTCTACCGTAACTTTCTACAATTCCCCTGCTTCTTTCTTCGCTTTCCCGCGGTATTTCACACTTTTTACCGGTGTGCTAATTGATTTTCTTATGACTTTTCGCCGCTTTTTCCATGTTGTTCATTTTTTTCTGTGACTTTTTACGCTTTATTTCGGGACCTTTTTATGGTTTCTTCCCCTATTTTCCACGCTTATTTTATGCTTCTTAACTTGGTACCTAATACTTTTTTATGACTTGCTATCGATCTTTCACTAATATTTCCCGCATTTTAACGCGCCCTTAAACACTTTTTGAGAGACTTACCACGCTTTTTTCTGTGTAATGAAATGCTTTTTTCCACTGATACTAAACCCATTTTTTTCCTGACTTCCAATGCTATATTTTTCGCGATATTTCACCAGCATTCTGCGCTTTTTCCGCGGTATTCCGCGCATATTCTTGTGACGTTATACGCTTTATTTCATGACTTTCCACACATTTCATCCCTTTGTTCGGCTGTTTTTTACGCTTTGTAACTTTTATGTTATTTTCCGCGATATTCCGCGATCGTTTAATAAAATGATATTAAAGTGAGAAAACATCTTAAAAAACTATTAAAATTGTGTTTGATAAAGAAATTCGGCAAAACCGTTATTCGCACAGAAAAATATTGCTGACCAAACTAATTTTTAAATTTTTAAATTTATAATTTTTTTAATTAATGAAAGGAAAATCTTACAAATCGGACGTCATTTGGCCAGAAAAATTAACAAATAGAGCCAAAACCATAAAAACCGTAATACTCGAAAAAAAAGCGAAAACAAGAAAATTGCATTATAAGTTTTCTACTTAGAATGACCTCAGGAACTCATGGTTTTCATTTGCGGCGGTGACTGTGGGACAACCAAACAAATCGAAAGACAAAAACTGAGGAATATTAAAAACATTCCAAATGGCTTAAATGTTCAATTCGTTTGGCCCAACATTCTTGTACACATCACTGTTTGTTGGCTTTTGCAAATCTGTTTGTTTGTTTTCTCATTTCCAATTTAACTGAAGTACTGGCTCTTATACATCACCAGCCATCCATATCTGCCACCCTTAAATCGAACAGATAAATATACCAAGATGTTATCCTTATTTTTTAGAACTTCAACCAAAAATATTGAAGAACGAAGCAAAACAACAAATTGAAGGGATATCCATTACAGATGAGATAAATAAAGTTGAGATAAATTATAAAAAATCAATCAACCCCAAAATGCAGTATACTTACCTACTTAATCTAAAACAAACAAACTTACTTCAGCATTATCCTCAATCTACAAAATTGCATTTTGAAACAACAACAAAAATAATTTAAAAAACTTCAAACCACAAGGTGGTGTACCTCAAAACATACCACTCTCTCTACACACACATTATTGAAGCACAATTTCCCATATTATTGACATTGACTTCACTTCATGATTAAAGTTTTAGGGTTCGGTGGTGTGTTTGTATTTGTATTTTGAATTGAAAAATAGGGAAAATAAACATAAATAATAATATGTTCAATTTAAATTGCAAACAAACAGATTGTATGTTGGAAAGTTGGAAATCTATTCATTTATTGACAGACATTAGTTGCAGCGGCACGCTCCTGTATAAGAATCGCCTCCCCCCCCGATGTCGCCGGAACTGGTCGATGGCGACGCAGTATCGGACAGACCCACAGTATAACAATTCGAATTGACATAGAGGCAAAGTTAAGTATATTTTATTGTTCAAACAGCCATTAAACAAGCTGTGGAAAGTGGAAAAGCCATGCGGCCTTCTTCTTCCTGTCTCCTGTCCCACCCAAACCCCCCCCCCCCATCCCTCTCATACCAAACCAAAATCCTTATGGGTATAGTAACTGTTTGCTATTTTGTTTACCTAAGGATTATCTCTGGAGAGAATTTCAGGACGGGAATGTAGTTAGTTTATTGTTGGAGGGTGCATTTAGTAATTTCTATGGAAGGAAACTTTCATTAAAATATCAAGGGACTTCATTCAAATAGCCTCAAAGGACATTGTTCGTGCTGAAGCTGCAGTAGCAGCAGGATGTAATTACACAACACACATCCCTAGCACATCTCCCATACAATTATTGACAAATGAGACACTCTATCTGGCTATTGCATGAGTTAATGGACAAAAAGATCAGTGCTGTCGTTAAAAAGAAATATTCAATTGATAACACTAACATGTCCAGTTGTAGTGTAGCTCACAAAATAAATAGAATTGCTTCTCTAACTTAAGTGAAAATTTTACTGCAGTTTGGAAGAAAATTGAGTTTGATTGATAAGGGAATTAATTATTACATGATGTCGACTTCAAAAAAATTATTGTCTTAATAATAATTTTAAAATTGACTTAAACATTCTTGTAGTGTAACTCACGAAGAAGAGCCGGTTATTAAAAACACAATCAATCATGGCATGTAATGGGTTATTTGTGTTTTTTTCTTGGATATGGGTAAAACATTAGCAAAAAAAAAGGCAAATTCAGATAGGGAAACTAAGGTTGATAACATTTTTGGTAGAATTTGAGGGAAAAACTGATATTAACATTGATGTTTATTTAAACTAACAGCATCAATTGAGTCGCTTCAATATTTATGAAAAACTTCTGGTACACTTGATAAAGTCAAAGACTTTTCTGTCAAAGATGGTAACTAACGCCCAAAGTTCTACCATCAAACACACAAAAATCTTTTACATTTCTCAAGTAATCGAGCAATTTTTTTTTTGGTTCGTTAAACGTTAAGGTAATATTATGTCGGGATCTAGTTTTATTTCTAATGCATATGCATTTACAACTTCTTTGCGCTTTTTAAGACTAGAAACAAAATAGATTAATTATAAAAATTATATTAATTTTCTTAAAGTTTCATTTTAATTGAAAAATGTTAAGAATTATTCAGTACTTGAAGAAAATTTCAAATACGTTTCATAAAAATAGTAGTTTTGTTCTGTAGTTTTAGTTCTTAGTTTTTTTATGAAATAACAGTATGATTCTAGAATCAAAAGTGACTGTAGTGTAGCTCACATTTCGGCCTGTAGTGTAACACACGCAATAACGAAACAAAATTCTAAAAATAAAAGTGTTTTATTTTACCATTTTCCATTAATCTGTTTCATGTGCTTTCGCTGCTGCAGATGAAAAATCTTATATATAATACATACTACTTAAGATAAAACTAAAAACATGGTATAATTCGTAACATAAGTAAAAATAGAACGCCGGTCATGCCAAATGTAGTGTAGCTCACAAATTGAATTGCCCGAGTGATGTTGTAGGTATCCTTCCAAATAATGCTTTGTAGATCATCCCTGACTTACACACACTGAATCTAATCGGCTGGGACACAATTGAATATTTTCACTACGGATCAGATAGAGATCAGTAATATGTTGAACAGTGAACCACGTTTCTTTGCAGTAGTTCTAGCTTGATAACTAAAAGAAAACTATAGTCTATCAAACATTTATGATGGTAATGTTATTCATTTTGTATACATTTTTCAATGCGCAATGTTAATGGTTCAGTGACTATACGCGAGTACTGCGTACATTAAGTGTTTAATAGTGAACCACCTAAAATACACCATTTTTTGTTGATAAAATTTAAGTTATCTTAGAAAATTTTAAGATAGATGTTGTTTTCAACTTTAAAAAATAATTAGGAGTTTTTTATCACTCTCTTCGTATTTAACTATCTACCTTATACTGGTCCACAAGTGAATTCCTATGTTCGGATTCTGAAAATTGGAAGTTCCAGAGCAACGTTTCTGCATTTGGGTGCTGTTCAACTACCTCTATTAGCAGCAGACATGTTCATATCTTGTGATTTGAATATACTCTATTTCTTGTAAATTTTCTATGTAACTTCTAAAAACAGCTATTAATTATCATGTTAAAGTGCTAAAAGTGAGAAAAACATGCGATTGATACCGATGACAGTAAGGTCCTTCACTAGCGTTGAGTTCTGATGATCATGTTCCGTCGGATGACAATTTTGTTTCTTACGAAAGTTGCATTTTTCATGTAATTTTTACTACCACAGGAACGACGTAGTTACGCTTTATCAAATTTGTCTCACTGGATTGATCACCACTATAAAACTACTAAAAAAGTAATCAAGATAAAATAGTACTGATAAGTAGCAAAACATTACATCCAATAGTACTTTCGACATCATTGACTAAAAGTATCAGAAAAAAGTGTGAGGAACTGTATGTGAAATAATATAAGTTAAAAGTGAATCACAAAACTGGTAAATTAATTTTGTAAACTCTTCTGTTTAACCTTGAGTGAGAGTGGCAAGAGAAGGAGAAAAATCTAAAAAAAATAAAAAAAACAGGAAGTTTATCTAACAACTCATTGTTGTTCATTTTGACTTTAGAAAACGATTTTTTTTTTTTTTGTTTTTTTAATTAAGATGTCGCAAAAAGAAAAGATTGTGACTCCAACCAAGGATCCTAGTGCAAAATAAAAAATCTAAAGTGAAAAAACAGGAGGATTTTTTAATGAGATTTATTTTTTCCTGTATAACTCAGTGGCTGGGTAGGAAGAAGAGAAGACAAAATACAAAAAAAAAAAATACAAAAGCGAGAAAGTTTTCCAATTACGACAAAAAATACAATAGGATGAGAGGGAGTTTGGAAAATACTTTTTTTTTTTTTTTTTAATTTTCTATTATTATTGTTTTTTTTTCCTTCCTAAAACAATGCAAGTAAGGAAGAAACCAAACACATACAAAAAAAAAATAAGAAAAAAAAAACAAAGAATAAAAAAAAACTTAAATGCAATTTCAAAAGTATCTAGATCCTTAATCAGAAATAATGATTTCAAAAGTATTCCTAAGAAAACGAAAAAACAAAAAAGGAGAGTTCCTTTTTTTGTTTTTTTTTAATTTTGTTTTTTTTTGTTTGGAGTCAAATTATCGGGAAAATTTGTTTCCAATAAAGTAAGCACAAAGGAAATAGTCGATATGAACTTTTTTAAGATAACTTTTGTAGGTATAAGTTAAGTTAAAGGGCAAATAAGTTTGACTTCAGAGTCTTAGTCGGCCTTAGGTGTTTGTTTTTTTTTTTTTTTTTTTTGTATTTTTTGTTTTTGGGAATTCGACCTTTCCCAAAATTTCAATTAAACGGATTATTGACTTTTGGCTCGTATTTTATTACATTATCAAATTAATACTTCGAAGGCAAGTATTTTTTTTTTTCTTTTCTTTGCAAGTTTTTTTTTTGTGGAGGATGAAGCAAATTATTATTTCAACGTGTTTTTAGGATTCATTTTTGAATTCGGGATTTTTATTGTGTTTTTTTTTTTTTTTTTTTGTAAACGAACCGTATCAATATTGTTGACCTTTGAAAGTTTAATTTTAAACTTGAGAAAATTGAGAAAAGAGTATTTATTTAATGGTAATTGGTGATATTGAAATGCTTATTTATAGTTGTTTCAGGTTGTTTCAGAACAATATACAAAGCTTGGAACAAAATTATTGATACAAATTTATGTATGTTTTAATTTTAAATGAAACAATTTAACGAAAGTAAATATAGGGAAGGGAACAACTATATTGTTTTGAAAGTTGATAACAGATTTTCTAAATAAAAAAGCAATTTTATATACCCGAAGCAGTGAGGTGGGTGTAAAAAATCATGTTTTTTTACGATTTCCATCTAAAGTACTATTTACCCAAAGCATCACAAAAACTGTGTGTTTTGGGAAGTTCAAAACTCGTTATCTCAAAAACTTTGAGTGGTAGAGCAATTCTGATTCGAGTTGAAAGAGTTAAAATCTCTCTTTTAATTTATAATTTAGTTTCTATGACCACTCTTCGCTAGCTGATATTACTGTCATTTTCGGAAAAAATGGTTATTTCTTTTTTCAATTTTTTACAAAGTTTTCTTCAATAACTGTGTTGTTTTCTTACTTAGTCTTAAGAAACAGGATTTAACCAAAAAAAAACCATCTCAAAATTTTCAAGAATCAAAATTTTTTTCGTCAATTTTTTTAATTGAAAATTAGAATATTTTTTCAGAATAAATTTGTCAAAAACACAAAAATTAATTTTTTTCTGTAGTTTCATCAAAATCTTACCGTATTTCTGAAAAAGATAAATATAAAAAACAAACAAAATCGTTCTTAGCATACTTCAAAATATTTTTAAAGTTTTGTTGAAAATTATATAAACAAAGTTGTAGATCTTTTTACCAGCTACAAATTTTGAATGAAAATTTTTCCAATAGAATGTCTTCTTTTTATAGAAATCGTACAAAAACAAAGAAAAGCAAAGAAGTAGGCGAAAACAGTGTGAAAAGCCGCGGCAAAAGATTTGAAATACCGCAAACTACTGCTGTAAAAAAAATGGTCATGTAAATGTATCACGAATAAAAGCGCAAGATACTGATTGGTGAAAGGACTTTTAAACACCACAACTTTTTCCTCGATAACCCAGGTATTCCACACTCGTTCCGCACTTAGAGAAATAATATTTATATTTTTTTCGTTTGCGGCTAATGAATATCCTTTGAATTAAATGAAAATCATTAGTTAGAAAGTAAATAGTATCCCCGCAATGGTTTTTCATTCGCAGCAATTGTATTACATGTAATCCAAATTGTAATGCCAAATAACCCATTCTTTTGGAGGTCATTTTCATGAGTTGATTGCGGCAAACGAAAATGCTTTCCACATCTAAAGACCTTTTTATTTACTAGCTAATTTTATTGTTTGCAGCAAACGAATAAATTGTTTGTGCAGAACCTTTTCAGAAAGTAGTTTGAACTTGATTTTTACAACAATGATGGCATTAAATTTGTTTTTTAGCAATTGACTTTGTGTTTTTGGTATACGAAAGTTATCTAGTTCGTGGCGCAATATTAACAGCCTTAAAAACAAAGTTATTGCAGATTCAATCACCGTTGTAGCATTGATTTCTTTTTTTTTATTTAATCGTTACAAAACTAATTTTTCTATGTTTCAAATGGAAAAATGTACTAGAGCTATACCCCAGGAAAAATATACATCGGAAAAACTTTTGGCACAAGCAATATGCACAGAAAAGTTGATTGATTTTGTTCTTATATTTAGAAGATATCGTCATTCAAAATAAATTGTGAAAAAGGTAAAATTACGAAAATTTCAGTTTTTCAAGTATCATGTGGAGATATGATGAATTTAAAGAAAAAAACTGTGTGCAAAGTTTTTACAATGTGTAATCATCTATTAAAAATACTTATATTTTTTGGCTCAGAGTGACAGTTTTAAAGATATAATTACGCTGGTCTGCAAAAATAAAGTTTTTTTTCCTTCATATTTTTTTTTTGTATACGTTTTTGAAATTATATAAAATTGGTTTCAGAAAAATTCTATCACGTACTAAGGACTGATTTTTATGGATTTTTTAACCTTTTTTTTTGTAATATGAATCCAGAAATTAAAACAATTTTTTGTAAGTTTTTCAATGATTTCTCATGTTTCCTATGATAAATTTTGTTGGATAACTTTAGATTCCTGAGCACCAATTTCAAAAAAACACAAAATTAACCATTACTTCAGAACTTTCCACTTCTAAAAACGCTGTAATTGGACTAAAGAGAGTATTTTGGACAAATCATAAATTTCACTCTGCACCGAAATCGAATTTTTAAATGATTTTATTCTCATTCACATCCGATTAATGGATTTATAATAAAGTATTAACCAGCAAAGAAATTCGACGTTAAATGCTCACAAAAAAACGGTTATTTGACATATCCATATTAGCATATCTCGAAAACCATTTCGTTTTGACTTTAGATTCGGGTTTAGCGAGACAAAATCCTTAAAAAAAAGTATAGTTTGGTTAATTTAATTAATTAATTTTAAAAAGTTCGTTGTATACCAAAAATTTCTGGTGTTTGCTTGTTACACTTAAATGAAGAAGTTGACCAAAAATAGTTTATGCTTACTTATGCTAGACCGGTCTAAAAAAAAAAAGTGTAATTTTTTTTCAAATAAGCTAGCAGTTACCAAATAATGCTATTTCCCAATGGCTAAATGTCGAGCCGGTGAAGATGATGATAAATGTCGATAAAATAGGTTTTTCGCATATAACTCATAAACGGTAAATTTGATAATATAGGGTTTTCCAATAAGAGGTGTTATTTTGAATAGCCCGCTATTTCGGTAGCTGTCACTTTTGAAGCTGTCATTTTTTGACATTTGACAAGTATAAACTACGCTATTAATAAAAATTAATACACGCTTCAACAACGCATTGAAATTATTAAAATTCACTATAAAAATGGTGAAAATTTGGCCGAGACGGTACGTAAAACTAAAACATTTTTGGGTCGTCGTGAAGCACCTTGTCGGACCGCAATACAGAAATTGGTGGACAAATTCGAGCTGTTGGGACAAGCTAGTGATGTGAAGAATAAAACCCGTGCACGTCGCTCAAGAACAACTGAGAATATTGCTGTTGTAGCCCAAAGTGTTGAAGAAAACCCAGGTTTGTCCATTCCTCGTCGTTCTTTGGAATTAGGCATTCCACAAACGTCATTACACCGTATTTTGCATAAAGACTTGGGTCTTAAGGCTTATAAAGTTCAGTTAACACAAGAACTCAAGCCGGCTGATCATCAACAACGTCGTGTCTTTGCTGATTGGGTCCTTGAAATGCATGAAAATGAACCGGAATTTCATCGAAAAATCATCTTGACCGATGAGGCCCATTTCCACCTCGGAGACTACGTCAACAAGCAAAACTGTCGCATCTGGGGCTCGGAAAACCCAAGAGTTATTGTTGAAAAGCCTCTCTATTCTCAACGCGTGACTGTTTGGTGCGGTTTATGGTCCCGCGGGGTCATTGGACCTTACTTTTTCGAAAATGAGGCTGGAGCAACAGTTACGGTCAATGGATTGCGCTATCGAGAGATGATTAATGATTTTTTATGGCCTGAATCGCATGGTATTGATCTGGACAACGTTTACTTTCAACAAGACGGTGCTACGTGCCACACAAGCAATGAAACCATCGATCTTTTACGGGAAATGTTTCCGGACCGTGTTATCTCTCGAAGAGGTGATCACAATTGGCCACCGAGATCTTGTGATTTAACACCTTGCGACTTCTTCCTTTGGGGCCACGTGAAAGATAAGGTCTACGCCAACCTCAAAGATGAAATTCGTGAGGCTATCGAGGACATAGGGCAGCCACTTTGCGATTTGGTTATGGAAAATTTCATGAAAAGGATATGGTCCTGGTCGTGGTCTTGGCGGCCATTTGGCTTATGTTGTGTTCCATTATTAACGGCATACCTTCCTCTTTATAATGAAATAAACATCCGATCATTTATCTCCAAAAATGCCTTTTTTTCTTTGAATATCAAAATAACACCTCTTATTGGAAAACCCTTTATTGTATTTTAAATATTTTGTAGCTTATATAATTCTCCATTCGACACCGTTAACATGTTTTGTATTAGGGCGTATTGAGGAGGACTCAGGGGAATCAAGCCCCTCCCCCCAACATTCATATACTTATTAAAAAATTTCAGCCATGAAATCCTGTATGGATATGGGGCGGCAACCCTAGTATGTTTGATTCAATATTACATCTACAAACATTTTATCCGGGGAACTCAATGATATTATACTACTTTTTCAACAACTATATGAACAATTTGTGAAAAATTTTAAAATGCATCATTTAAACAGAAATGTCTCTAACGTAGTAAAAAAAAAAACAACAATTGCATGCATACGTTGTGTTGATGTATTATCCCCGAAACGAAATTCCATCCATGTTCTTCTTAATGAACCCAATTTAAATGTACAACCCATTGTACTATTGTTTTCCAAAAAAAAAAAAGCAACCCTTCATCATCAATGCTCATTTATGTGAACAACACACACAATACCCTACCCATAACTGGGGTTGTTTTTCCCCCTTCTGCTCTGCAATCGTAGGTATAATGATGAATAGCTTTAAATTTAATCTTCTCTAAAGGGTCTCGTATAACATATCATTGCAACGAAATAAACATAAATCCATTGTAAGAGATGCTCTACGGTCTGGTCAGTCGGTCGGTTGTTTGTGTTTGTGTTTGGCTGCTTTTGAAGTGACACGCGGCACTTACAAGTGAGCTACTGACACTCGTCTAAAAACACACCTTAATGCCTGCTCTGCCACCTCACTGCACTTCTGCAGCACCACACTGGTGCTGATGCTCCTCAACAAGCCAAGCCATACCGTCTAATGTCGCACGAATAATGGGGGATATGCAGTCGGCTTATAAAACGCAGCCAGACACACTTCGGCATATGCACGAGGTGAGGGATATTAAAGAGCGGTAACGGCGGCAACACAGACCGAAACCGACCTCGATACACAGCACACAGGTCGGTGCGGCGACGGTGGCGGTGGCAGCGGTGGCAAATGCTCGGTGTAGGCGATATTTGATTTATTACGAGCTATTCAAGTGAACAATTATTTTTTTTTATCAATATGCAGAAGCCAAGCATAATGTCAGGCGATAGCAGCGTTTCCCGAGAGCTCCCTCCAAACGCAAAACGGAAACCAGCAAACTGATGTCCTGAGAGCACAACAACACAAGCTCTCCGAACACACCCACTCTCTGATAAATTAGTATCGGGGCACAGGTTGGCCATTGATTGCGCCTCCAATATCGAGGTGGCAATGGTGGGTGTTCCATTAATAGTCATCATCATGGCATAGTAGCTTTGTGGGCAGACATAGTATGCTTATGCTATGCTATGCGATGGAAATCAGTATAGTAAGCCGTCTGTAGGACGTTCAAGGGCGGGATGCGTTTTGGAACGGCTCGGCTGTTGACATGATTAATTTATCATCAATTTTGGGAACGGTTTTTTGAGCGTCTGTTGCGAGGCGTTATGAGGTGGAAATGAATGATTTTGCAAAACGATTTTATAATTTTTTTGTGTTTTTGTTTTTTTTCGAAAACTTTTGGAAGTGGAAAGTTTGTTTTATTTTTTTTTTTATTTGAAATTCGGAAGCATGTCGAAATTTTCATGAATAAATTATTTAAATATGTTAGTTTTTTTTTTGTTTTTTTTTTTTCCGACTTCGAATTAAATGGTAATGAAGTACCTATACCCATGAGCCAGGCCAGAACCAGTGTTAACTTTGAGTAGACTTTTTGCATTAACCTTTCTGGAACAGATGTTACCACCTTGTTTTGCATTGAAGAAGAAGATTGTGAGGAAAGGTCAAAGAATATTACAAATTCATAGCCAAATGGGCTTATATCGGAAGTAAGTAAAAGGAGATTATGTAGGTCAGCACGAAAAAATGAAGAAAGGTACAGCAGTGGATCTTTTTTGTGAAGTGAGAAAGAGAGAGAGAGATACTTATAAAAGTTTAAGGATTTACGGGATTAGCAAGGTTTGAATTTTTGGATTCTAACCTTATGATGATCTTTAAGTAAGTACAATCTGTTATTAAATAAAAAGAATTGGGGAATAGTAATTTTATGCAGGGACGTTTCAAGAAAATTTTACATACTTACTCAAACGAGGTAATGGTATTTTCATATGAGAACTTATTACTGTCAATTTTGGAACATAAAAAAAAATCTGACTATGAGCGATCTATTTATAATATTCCCGGTTATAAATTATTTGTGAACTGCAATAACTCTTATGGGGCAGATGGTGTAGCAGTTTTTATAAAGGCTTCGTTTGCAGACCAAAGTAAAATAAATAATATTACTAAAAGCAGTGTTGATACTATTAAAACTAGTTTTGAAGTAGGTAATGAGCATTTTTGAACCGACTTCAAAAAAAAGGAAGCTATCAATTCGTCTAAGCATTTGACTGGGTGGATCGATTTTGATGATTCTTCAAAGTCTCCATTGGCTACCATATTAATTCAGTTCAGTTTTAATTACGGCATCCAGGTCGGTTGATTTTCTATTGAAAGGTATTATCAATTCTTTGTATTTATCGGCTACATGAAAATAATCCAAGCAAGAATGTTTTCCTAGAACAAATAAATAATTTGCTTATTGGGATAAAGACAAAAAATTTAGAAGTAGTGTTACAGCTTTCGCTGATGATCTGGAGTTTCCTTACGAACGCAATAGTTTTTTTGAATTCGTAATTAAACTACATCAAGACTTGCAAATTTTAAGCCAATGGTTTGCAAAACATGAACTTTTAATTAGTGAAAAAACGAAGTTAATGATTTGCATCTTAGCTGGGTATTTTAATTGATAAAAACCTGAACTGGAAAAAACATACAACAAAGTTGAAAAAATACATGGCGTCCATGTTTAAAAAAACCTGCTTTGGTTTTAATGAAATTTGTACCAGCATCAGAGATGAATTGGGTAAAATATATAAAAAAAACTATACTTATGCGCATTTGAATTTATTGACCGAAAAAACTACATGTTATCATGTTTTTACCACAGATACAATAATACGAGTATTGTAACTATTTAAAAGGCTGTTTTAAAAAAATATTCGAAAATAATATTTATTTCCAAACCACACGAGACATTTTTTATAAAAAATCATTTGAAAATTGGCTTGAAAAAAAATGTAAACAATTTTAACCCAGATACAGAATTTCGATCGTTTAGATATTCTATGGCTAAATTTGTCGAAGCTAGATTTTTTTACAATGGATAAAGGTTGAAAAAACCGTTTTTGCCCCAAACTCCAGATTTTGGGGGTGTTACAGAATTTTTTAATACAGTTTTCTAATTAGTGCGTATATTTTTTACCCTGTTTTATTCACACAGTGTAATCTTATAATTATACAGTAAACTGAATTTTCTAAGCTCAGAGCCCAAATTTTCTACGCATTTTTAAACATTAATTTTTTTTTACTAACATTTCTTTACCAAATTATGTCATGACTATTCACATTAATAAATATTCTAGAGATTTTAAGAGTTTGTTATGTCATAACTATTCTACTTAAACGATTTCGGACACCCTTCCAGAGTTTGAAGCAAAAACTAATCCATAAGAATAATTTTTTTTTCAAAAACTTCAGAAAGGCTGAAAATTTCACGTTTTTTTATTTGATATTTTTTATTAATTCTGGACCTAAAAAAAAAATTAAGCACGCTTGTATTTTTTTTAAATCTACTAAATGGACTTTCACTTATCAACGATTTATATTAGAACCTCGTAAGTGATTTTCACATGTTTTTCAAAATCTAATACTGATACTGTGTTGAAATTGGAAAAATGCGGCCCCTTTTATAGATGATTTTGAATGAATAAATTGTGTTCGAGATTTTTTGACTCACGAGGTCCTGCACTTTTGTTCGCATCCACATACAAACTTTATTCATTTCATAAAGTAAAGTCTTGAAATTATTTCGAGGCCGGTTAAACAAAAATTATCAAGTTTACAAACATTGAAGATCCGTAATTTTAGTTGTTGCCTTATTTGGAAATTTTTAGGGCCTTACTCAATTTTTTCGGAAATTTTTCATAAGGTACCTAAAATTTAGTTAAAAATTACAAATAATAAGACTTAAAAAAAACTTCTTGATGATCTTAAAGCATCGAGTAATTACCAAAAGGATGAATACGTAAAAACCTAATCAACGAAGCTTTGAACTCAAGTTCTGTTCCATTTCCATAATTTCGAAGTGGTCTTTCATTTTCATATAGATACGAATATTCTATGTTTTTTTTTTTAATTAAATGCTCCCATTTAGAAGAGTGTTCGTTGTGTAAAAAAGCCCACAAAATTTTATTAATAAAAAAAGTTTAATTTATTTAAAATTTTATACAAAAACATGATATTTAACAAATAAATTTATACAAAAACCCTTTAAACAAAATTAATATGTATTAAAAATTAACTTGAATGCTTTTAAATAAACTTCCGCCGCCGCCTTAAACATCCACTTCCTTTGAATATATTTTGTTTGTCGAATTTTAATTTTAATTTTAAAGACTAATAAAACTGAATAATTACGAATACCCTTAATGAGAGAAAGATGAAACCCTGAGGGCTATAAAATCAAACCGACATCAATATAAATCTTCTCGCCCCCATACAGTGCGCGTCTTTACGACTTTAATTTTAATGAATATCAAAAGTTTTCACCCGAAAATAACCGCACCACAATTTTGTATTCTTTGAGTTTTTTTTTTCTTTTTTTTAATTTTTTCGTTTATACTTTAATAGCCGTTGCATAGTTGCATTATATTGGTAGATGGGAAAAGTCATTCAGCTATTAACCACATTTTTAATCGATGGCTCCACGCCGGGCGTGCCGGGCCAGTCACCGCCATATCTCCCGCCGCCGCTACCCTGTTGATGGTTGCGCCACCGACCGATGCGATGCCTGTGTGGTATTAAAAAAATATCATTTTCGAATGGCATATCTATCAAAGTGCGTTCCTGCATAAAACCAAGGAAGACCTGATACAGACATGGCAGCAACAACAACAAAAAAAAGTTCCCAGTCCGTCATGCAACAGTTTCCACATCCAATATATATCGACAAGTTGAGGGATATATTCCAGAATTCGAAATTTCAAGCAAAGATATGCCACAGAGTCAGTGTGCAACATTTTGCAACGACGATGATGATGGTGGTGGTGCAGTGATGGAAGAGCGAGAGTGCGGGCTTTAAGCTTTTTTAGCCTTTAGATAGATCATACATGGTCGGGTGCACGCATATCCTTTCGATATTTAAATTTCGATGATGCAACGTGAAATCGTTTTGTGGCGCGTGGTGAATTTTTATGCGGAATACCCGAATTAATTTGGTTCACTTGTCTGGTCGCTTTGGTCGGGCTTAAGGATTTTGTGAAAAAAAAAAAGGAAGGAGATTGAACTATGCAACTGATATGGAATACATGATGCGTGCGTGTGGCCAACCGATATACTTTATCCGATTCGGTTAATGACATTCCATCAGAAATTATTTATAGAGGAATATAATTCTTCCACCAAGACCTGGCAGCTTACGAGTATATGAATGGAGGGTCTAGAATTTTACTGTTCAGTATTCCTGTTCATGTGAATATACAAAATGTAAATATAAATTTGAAGGATTTTAATTGACAGGTACAGTCTTGTGCGGGATTAAATTAAAATGAAGATCATTATTAATGAAAACTGAGATATTTTCGAAAAAATATTTTTAAATATTTAAAATTAATATTTTAAGGTTTAAGATTTCTTTTTCGGCTTATTTGTTACTGTCGACTGGGAAAAACATCAGTTGTTTAAAATATCGGAGAGGAAAATTATGTTTATCTGTGTCAAGCCTCATTAAATTTCCTCCACTATTCCCAATTATTGTTTTTGTAATCAAATTTCAAAAAGACTTTACTTATAACAAACACTTGGCACTCAAAAAAATCTGCAACGAGAGTTTGAAACCTTAAATAGAAAGATTTTTGTAAAGGCAAATTTTATATAAAAATTTGCCTACAAGATTTCGATAAATTACAATATTTTTAGTTAAATCGGAAATTACATTGGAAAATTTGGAATTTCTTTAATGCTGTTGAAAAAATCGTAGAACAAAAATACGAATAATTTTTCTTTTAATAACTTTTTCTGAACTACAATAAATTTTTTTTTGTTTCTAGCCTAGTATTCAAGTCGGAAATAAAATTTTCATATAAAATCGTTTGCGTGAAATTTCTTGCTTTACATTCCATAGTAGACCACGGCCAGTGTATATAATTTTTTGAAAAAAAATTAATTATTAGCAGCATAAATGGATGGTGGGAAAAAATAGGTAAAATGGTGTATGGAAAGGGGAAAAATAAATTGCCCACCAACAGATTGGGAAAAAGGGGTGGGTGGGTTTCTGGGTTGAAAAAGAGCGGCGGATGTCGAAAATCGTGTTTTTTCTTACGATTTCTATCTAGAGTAGACCTAGTTGCGAAAAAAATTAAATGCAAGAAATGTTGGTGGTAAACAGATCTACAACTTTTGTTAACATAATTTTTTTTATATAATCTGAAAAAATTGTGAAAAATGGCAAGAACTATTTTTTTATTTTTATCTTTTTCAAAAATAGTTAGATTTTAATGAAACTTGGTTTTAACGTACATTGATATATTTTCTACTTACACACATTTTTTTTCAGCAAAATATGGCTTCTTTTTGGTTAAATCCTCTTTTTTTAAGATTGAGAGAAGAAGTAACACAGTTATTGTAAGAAACATTGTCAAAAATTTAATAAAAAAAAAACAAAAAACACATTTTTAAGATCGATTTTTTCGTAAATGACAGTAATATCAGCCAGTGAAGAGTGGTGAATTCAAATTAAACTTTTGCAAAAGATTTTGAATCCCTTAACTTGAATCAAGTATCAGAATTGCTTTCATATGCAAAGTGTTTGAGATATTCTTCAAACTGAACAAAATGTGCATTTTTGATCAAATTTAACCTTTAAAAGCTTTTTTAGCCTCCCGATCGAATTAGTTAACAATCTCGATATAGTAAACATGGCTGGTTTTTATTACTTCACTATATCGAGCGTCTACTGTATAAATTTACAGAATTTTGAAAACAGAAATTTGAGCAGCAGAACAGAAATAAAAATAAGAAGATTTTTTATCAAAAAAGCAGAATTTTAAAACAAGAATTTTGGCCCGTTCCCTATAAATTGGTGTACCAGGTAAGTTTAAGGAAAGGTTACAATTGGCTTTCATTAAAATCATCTGACACACTCAGACCAATAAGAGCTCCACTGTGATACCATGACTTAAAGGAAAAAACAAAATTCTGCCTGGGTCAAAATTCTGTCTTTCAAAATTCTGCTTTTCAAAATTCTCGTTTTCAGAATTCTGGCTTACAAAATTCTGCTTCTAATAAAAATGAAGGAAACCTTAATTTTTATTATCCGCTGACATTTTAAAAACACTATTCTCTTTCTAGTTTGGTTTTATGGTTCTTTTTTTTTACGAAAATGAACCTTTTATTTTGAAAGTAGAAAAAAACACTTAAAGTCGTTAAATTTAAATTGTATTTTAATCAATATTTATTAATTTTTTTTTTTATTGCAGTTGAAAACGTATAACTCTACTACTGAAAAATTAACAATATTAAAATACATCCAATGAAAATTGTGGCATATTTTATTTTCATATACTTTTTCATATAATTTTTGGAAAAAAAAAAAACGAATTAGCAGAATTTTAATCCATAAATTACGTAAGTACTAGCAAAATTTTGAAAAACAGAATTTTTAAAAGCAGAATTTTGTGAAACAGAACGGAAAGAAAAGCAGAGTTTTCGTCAAAAAATCAGAATTTTGAAAAGCAGTGTTTTGAAACCAGAATTTCGACCCGTTCCCACTAAAATCATTTGGTAATTCTGATGAAACAAATTTGTGTTCTAATCATCCTTTGTTGATTTTATTTCCCCGTAACTGTATACCTATGTTGTATTTCAGCAATTGAAACACATAAATCTTTAAAATCTGTTGCATAAAACAAAAATTATGATTATGAATATTTTCAGTGAACAACCTCAAAAGCCTTTCCGGTACCTTTCGACCGACCAAAGTAGACTTTCTTGCTTGATTTCTATCAGACTCAATTTAAGGCTGTGAAGCCCGATTAGGCTGTGGCTCTATGTACTGACTGACGAACAGACGCATCAACCGAAGTATGGCATAACGAAAACTTTTTTTTTTACTTCTCCATCATCATAATGTTGGTTTTGAAAGCAATACTTGCCTTATAGAGCAAGAAGTAGGTAAAGAAGTATAACTTCAATAAGAGTATATAATAAACATTAGAAGTGTTTTTTTTATTGTTAACAAATGCAATGAATTAATTCAAATCAATTGTTACGTTCACTGTGGCGTATACGTAACCTTTAAAAATAATAAGTAGTTTTAATTGAAAAATCTCAAAAAAAAAATTCTAAAACTGCAATCTTATTAACAAAATTTTATAATATTAGTTTTTACTATTGGTCCAGTTTATAAATGTTCCTAACATGCTTCCGAAAACGGTAAAGCTCATAATGCAAATAAAACCGAATGATAGAAAATGATTATTTTAAAGAATCTCAAATGTTAAATTTAGAGTTATGTGCCCGCCTAAGGTATATTTTATTGAAGTTTCATAATTTGTGTTTTTTTTTTTGTGTTTTACAAATTATAAAATTAATTGAAAATATGACAAATTACGGTAGCCACCTGGCTGTGATTGCAAATCACAGTGATTAAGCATTTTGTGTGTGCCAAAACATTGTTTAGTCAAATCCGTAAATATGCATTGACTGGACCAACAAGCAATAACCCAACGACTGTATACGAACGCCCATTTTGACCACCAACGCAACTGACTGACGGACTCTTTTGGACAGACGGGGCATGTCATTGTTGAAATAATTTGATTTGGACATTCGATTTGGCATTGAATGGGGGAAACGTGAATTGTGATTTTTTTACTGTCGATACATATCTGGTCTACCGTCTGCGTTCAAAGAGAAATAAATCGCATTCAAGTGCAAAACTGCAAACCGATGTGTCAGTTTTATGAAGGTTCTTTGTTCTTTGGACTTTTTTTTAATATTTATGCCACTGTTAGATCGTTGAGGTACATAAAAACATACTACGAACGCAACGTATGGATGCAGATGGTTTTTGTTTTTTTTTGTTTTTTTATTTGAGCTGTTGCATGCTTCAATAGAATGTAATTTGCATTTAATGTTATTTGCTTTTTTGTGTACATATATGCAAATGCACATTAAAAAAAAAAGTTACAATTTGTTTGTGTTATTTATGGGGAATTATTCTGAAGTCGATGGCAAAACAATAAATTCAATATTCATTTTGTAATGATATTTTTCAAGGTAGAATGATTTTTTCTTTTGCAGACGCCAAGGTGTGAAATTCAAATTTCCTTCAATTTATAATGACACAGATCGTAAATTTATTGGTATTGACGCATTTATGTAGGATCGTTGTAGTCTCGATGAAGATTTAGAGAGTTTTCAATGCAAAATAAAATGAATTTTACTGAAAGAGAATAACACACCAAAAGAAACTCTGTAAATATTGTTGGATCTATAAACCACAAAAGGTGGTCTTTCTAAGTCAATGAAGGATACTTTCATCAGCAAAACAATTTAGTAGATTAGAATAGAAGTTTTGGAAGGGAGATTGTTTATTAAAATGAAGTAGAAAATCAGAGACAAAACAGAGCCTTGGGGCACCCCAGCATTCATTTTATAAGTTTTAAACTTGAATCCGTCCAGTACGACATGTATTGATTCGTTCGAAAGGTAGCTACTAATCCAACTAAAAAGAAAGAAGATCACCGAAACAAAATGGAGGCATTTTTGATAAGAGAGTTTTACTACATCAACGCATTAGCTGAAGAAGCAGTAGAGGCCGCAAATCGGTGTGACAGCAGAACTGTTGATAGAATCACTAAAGAGCTTACAGGTTTACAATGCTTAAAACACTGGGTGAAAGATGTATAGATGGTTCTCTGCTTCTTTCGGATGAGGATCAGTTCAAAAGGTGGAAGTAACCTGATCACCCGTCCGAACAAAAAATACCCGGATACGCACCACACCTCCCAGAAGAGAAGAGATCGTTGCCGCGATTAAAACACTGAAGAACCACAAAGCGGTAGGCTTCGATGGTATTCCTGCATAGCTCTTACAAGCAGCACCAACGACATCAAGTGAGCTACTGCATCCACTCATAGAGAAGGCCTGGAACTCTGGAGGGAAAAGCAGAAATCGTGGGGCTGAAAATTAACACGGCAAAAACAAAAATGATCAGCCTCGGAAGTAACTCATCCGCTCAAGTCAATATTTCTGGACAACCGGTAGAGAAAGTAAAAAGACTTTCGATATATTCTTTCTACGAAAGGCGAAACTGAACAAGACGTCGACAGCCGTAGTAAAAACGAAGGCTGCTTTCGGAATGCTTTCCAAAATATGGATAAATAATTTTATCAGCTTAAGGGCCAAGCTAAGACTGTTTCGCTCCAAAATTGAATCCGTGCTTCTATATGGCTGCAGCACGTGGAAAATCTTAACTACTGTCACAAGTAAGCTGCAATCGTTCGTGAATAGTTGTCTGGCCAAGCAGTATTTCTAATGAAGAACTTCATAGGAGAACGGGTCAAGAATCCATAGACAGTATCTACTATATGCAGACGTAAGTGGCAGTGGATTGGTCATACGCTACGAAAAGGCAACGATTGTATTGCTGCCCAAGCGATACAGTGGAACCCATTCAGACAGGCAGGTAGAGGGTTGGATCGGCCGAGAAGCACATGGCGCAGGGCAGTCGAAAGGGAATCTGCACAGCTGAGAAAGAATTGGCGAAAACTGCGGTATATTTCCAGAAATCCATCAAGGTTTAAGGACCTAAGTACGTCAGTAAGAACTGAGAAGTCAACGAGGATCTCAGCATAGCATCCTTTGAGTGTTTTCAGGCCAGAAATGATTGGAGTTCACTGAGTTGCATCATTGCGCGGATCATATCGCTAATCAGCAACAAAACAAATATAAGTGACAATACTCAGCCTTGTCTGACGCCACTAATTCATTTGAAAATCTTTCTCTATACTCGTACAATAGATGAAATTTAAATCTTTTCGAAAGCTACGAACACAGCAAATTATAATAAAATTGAACAATAATCCCTTTAAAGCTTTATGCACCCTCACAAATAGTAACCTTCCAGCTCTAAAGAACTTATTCTTCTGTCGCGTCGTAAGGAAATCCCATACAAACCTTTCAACTTCCTTCTTAAATTCCACACAAAAATGAGAAGTCTCCACTCCAAGCCCATATGTTCCAAGTCAAACAACATAAATTTAATAATTCATGTTGTCACGTCTCATTTGATGCCACAACGTTGCTTTATGTAGAAACAAACAAAACAAACAAAAAAAAAAGAAATTATGCTGCAGGCCATAATTATTCCATTTTAAAATGAATAACTCATGAAAACCGTAATGAGGCCTTAAATTGAAACGAATGTGTAATTTATCCCTTGAAACCTTTTTAATTTTTTATATCAACAACAACAACAACAAACATTCAACCAACAATCTGTTCCTTAAATATTGTGTGTTTCTCTGATTTTTTTTCTCCATTTTCTTCTTCTTCTATTTTATTTAACATTTCCTATTAAAAAGGTTGTTTTCATTCTTTTTTTTTCTTGTACGTTTTTTTTATTATATTTTCCATCAATCCCGAAGGGCATTGCAATAAATAAATAATTTGTCTTCTACAATGTCCTTTCATCCTTACGCACAAATATCAAAACACTCACACAAACACAAACAGAATTTCTCTAGAAAATGTGGTAATTGCATTGCAGATTCTTTTACACACACCCATACAGATATTTCTTATCCAATATTAAGAGGAGAACGGTGCCAGCCTCTGGGCAACATCAAATATTCATTGTTCTGCTTAACCTTCCTGTGACTTGTGTGTTGTTGTTGAATATGCAAACAACGGCTTTTCAATTCTTCCCCATAGATGGCGCGACAGCAGGGGTTGAATGTCATCCGCATCCACACCCTCACCCCTACCTATATAATTTTGCATTACCACAACCACTACCACCACCCATCAAAAGGAAAACAAGTCTATAAATCAGCCCCAAGTATTACAGATATTTTAACGAGATGTAGACATGCTCTTAATAAACGCCATCTACTGGTTTAATTAGCCTTTGGAGACAAGTAGCGTCATCAGCTCCTATACCTACATACATATATAGGATGATACCTCATACTTCCTGATCTTCTTACTTAGCTTGCTCGTTCAGGTTTTGGATTCAGAGATCTGGCGGGTTTATAGGTTGGCGTGCCAACACAAAGTCTCCACCTCATTTGTTGATGGTCTGTTCCACCTGGAGACATAGCTGGCATTCCATTCCATTCCCATCCATTCACAGTAGGTACCTAATACCTAATAGCAAATATAGTGAACGAAAGGCGGATAAAAGGAGCAAAGATTAATGACCCCCAGTTGGCTGCCAGGCGGCGCTATTATCTATGTACATCTCTCTTTTTGCTCTGATGCCGAGCTACGACACGACGACGACCGACGACGACGGTATACGTTTAAGTGCATCGTGTCGTCATCGTCATCGTTGTCGTAGTAGTTGAGCCTTTTTGTGCTTGAAGCTTCAAGAAGAACACGGGAGTAATTCGCTTCCCTTCCCCGAATTACCCAAAAGCGCACAATTGCACAAACACACGTTACAGTGGAGAAACACATTGGATACGGATTTTATATATTTTTTAAAAAACTTTTCATTTTGTATGGAAAGAGGCGAGGTATAGGCAGTGGCGGGCTGTTTTTGTGTGTAGAGAAGCTTCTGTTTATACCTCTAAGGGCATAAGAGGTATTTATATTTATAAATGGGTATTTTGGCGCAACTGTGCCACAAAGTTAATTCTACATAATGGAGGATGTTCGGTGGGTGTGTGGCAGGAACTTGAAAAAAAAAAAACAAAAAAAGAAATTGGATCCACGAAACGAATATACTTTGGAGCAATTCAAGTTTACTTTCAAACAATAATTGAGCTTGGGCTTGGTGTTTATTTTAGTTGCAAAAACGTTGAAAAGTAGGGTATATTCGCTTAGAGTTTTTTTTATTTTACATAATTTTAGCTCCATGCAATTTTATATTCTTTTAACTTCTATGAGCGACAGCACTGGATAGTATTTTAAAGTCCACTTAGAACTTCATCGAGTGCAACGTCTTTGAACTATGTAAAGATGTCTGTGCATAAATTACTATATTGCAACTTAGATTGCCCATTTTGATGGGATTTTGTCTGCGGCATACGATTCACATTCACTTGCACCACAAAATTTTATATAAAGGGCCAAATCGACCAAGAAAATATTGTCTTCAGAAAAAATTTGTTGTAGATTGAGTTGACACCAAACAAATCCTACAGACCCATCATGCTTATTCCTGGTCCTAGCGAAAGTTGTGAAAATACTACTACAGTTCGAGAATTATTCCTGTGTTTCGCATTGATACATTTGAATCGGGTCACAAAACATAGTAAATGTATCCGTCTCACTTATACGCTAATGGCTGTCCAACTTCTCTAGAGTGTGCTTGCAGGTCTGAGGGAATGAAATGGAATGGATCCAATATCCTTCTGAAACCTGTGAGATCTATGGAGCAATTGAATGGTTTGAGAAGACAGTCAATAACTATGGCTGGAAATACAGAAATCTTATAAAAAAATTAGGAACTGGTTTCTTAATCTTCCAGCTCCGTAAGGAAAAATGCTCCAAGAGATACTTCATTGGCAACAGCGAAGACCAACCACTTCTTACTAAATACTTAGGACCCCAGACCTTGATGAGTACGTTGTGGGAAATAGGGCCCCCACTACTCCTACGCGCCATTGCGTTTGTGTACGGTTGCTGGAAATATATCGTAGTTTTCTCCAACTCTTCTCCAGCTGTGTAGATTCCCTTTCGACTGTCCTGCGCCATGTGCCGACCCCACCCTCTACCTGCCTGTGTGGGATCTTCAAATTTGAAGATTGTTTTATAACCTGTCTTAGAAGACCAACAGACAGCATTTGCTGGTGATAAAGTTTGAATATTTCAACCAAGGATCGAATCTCGTCGTCTTACATTCATACGTGTACGGTTGCTGGAAATATATCGTAGTTTTCTCCAACTCTTCTCCAGTTGTGTAGATTCCCTTTCGACTGTCCTGCGCCATGTGCTTCTCGGCCGACCCCACCCTCTACCTGCCTGTGTGGGATCTTCAAATTTGAAGATTGTTTTATAACCTGTCTTAAAAGACCAACAGACAGCATTTGCTGCTGATAAAGTTTGAATATTTCAACCAAGGATCGAATGTCGTCTTACATTCATACGTAAGACGCTATTCGATTACTGGTTGAAATATTCAAACCTTATCGGTGATTAGCAAGAGTAATTCTCAGTTTGATCTCTGAACTGATTTCGTTTTTTGAGTTTGTAGTGGATCCCAGATATACAAAGTCCTGTCTTCATTAACAACCAACCGTTTTTTTGCCGCATCCGATTCAATACTGGCAAATGCATAGACCACAGATCGCTTTGTTTTGCCAATTATGTCTATGTCATCTGCAAACCCTCTGGCGGTACAATCCTCAATAAGACTCGACTGCCAGCTTCTCGTGCTCTCTCTGTTTCTTCCTTAGAAGTCCGTGTTCTTCTTTTCTTTCTTGCCCGTAGTGCTCTCAGGCTCTGGTTCTTGTTTGCAACATTGCCCGATAAGCCTCGTTCCTAGCTGCATGCGCCAGTCGGTATTCTTCGTCAAACCAGAAGTTTTGTTGTGGTCGCCAGCACATAAGTGGCGGCACTACTGATGGCTTGTTGACAGTTCCTTCACTGGTTATATTGCTGCTGGTGGCTGGCTGGCCAAGAGATTAAGAGAAACACGGTCCTTACAAAGTTTTGGCGGTTTCTTGCGATTTGAGTTTCGCGACATCAATTTTTTTTGACAGTATCTGCTCGGCATTGTGCCATTAAATATATCCGTAGCATCCGTACTCCAGACACTACCAAGTATATTCCTCCTCCTTACCAAATCCGGCGTTGAAGTCGCCAAGAATTATCTTGACGTCGTACTTGGAGCACTTATCGTATGTGCGCTCGAGGAGGTCGTAAATCTCGTCATTAATTGGGTCATCCTTTTGTTCGTGGGGGAGGTGAACACAGATTAGCGTCACTTCTGAAATTTTCCTTATCGGATTGTGACTAGGCTCTCGCTTACCGCATTAAAGCCCAAGACTTCTTCTGCGAAACAATAGGTGCTTGAAGCAAATTAGCGTTGGAAACTGCAGGCCGTACTTCATCCCATAATGTAGGGCTGGACTCCAAAGAGCCAACTTAGCTTTCGAGACTGGAGGCAGCCGTGATGAAGGCCGTTATGGTTGAGACAACTGTTTTTGAAGGTTAGATTTTGTTTTTAAATGCAGCCAAACCGAATTGGCTGGTGATGTTGTTTACTGTTGGCCTGGTTCAGTTGTATATTGTATCCCAGAATTTATCATTGGAGGTAGCTTATAGATGACCAAAGTGACTGGCCGTTGTTAGTGTTGCTCCATACCAAAATATAGCACTTCGTCTCGACTCTAATAAGCTTGACACAACTTACGTTCGAAACTGGAAGCAGTTGCCTGATGTCCGAAATAACATGACGGTTATTGGTTATGCGGGTTCGGTAATGCTTATTCCCACAATATAAGTGTGGATTTGAAAAAAAACTTGAGACAAATTAGCGTTCTAACTCCATACTATAATGTAGCTCTCGATACGAAAAAGCTTGAGACAACTTTACGTTCGAAACGGTTTTGTAAAGAAACTTGATTAGCAAGCAGTTTTTGGTTGTGGGCCCGTTCCAGATCCATTCTGGAATGTATTTCGTGACTTGAAAAAACAAATATAGGTAAGTTAGGTGGTCGAAAACCGAGGAAGCATGCGTTTGGTAGTTTTGAAATAGAAATAAAGAAGAAGAAATTTATCTACTGGCAATCTGGCGACAGATCAATATTGACAAAGAAAAACTTAGATAATGCTAATCACGGTGCCTATCTGCTTCTTCCAAGTCGCGGTAAACAGAATACGAATCTAAAACCGAAAACCGAAAACTGCCCTTGTGCAATTGAACAAAAGTTCTTGAAAAAAACAAGTGTGCCAACTTTATAGCCAATAAATTTAATGGCGTTCAGTTGTGCAAAGTCCAAATTTTCACATAATCCTGACGAGTACTTGAATCGTTCTCCAGCACAGATTGAAGGCTACTCTTTGAGACGAAGTTTCTCAATACACAATACACACTTCAGGGCCTATCGTTTCCTAAACTCAACTTGAATTAAAATTTTGAAGTTTTAATTTTTCCAACGAACACTTAATTTGCCCCTAAAAACCTACTACCTGCTCCTAAAAGCCTTCATCGAAATAATAAAAACAAATCATCAATTCAATTAAATTTGAGCACAAGTTTATACTCGTTTTTATTTTATTTTTTTGTTTAAGTTAAGTGAAAAAAAATAAAACAATACAAAAGTTCTACTGTAAATTGAAGGCTCATTGCATTCACAACTTGTTAAGTACCCGTGCTGCACTCGAAAGAGCGCATTAACGTACTCACCCACGATCATAACTACACTTGATGGTTTATACATAAGTAAAGTTCATTACCCTATTTTTTTCATGCCGTTATTTTTCTGTATGTTTTCAGCTTAAATTTTCTTTCTTTTTTTTGTTTCATTTTGCAACTTTTTTTTTTATTTTTCTTGTTTTTTTGTTTTATTTTAATCAATGAAAAATAGTTTTCCACTTAATAAACTTCACAGCCGGTTCTCTCGCTGTTGCACGGCCATTTGCACCTTAAAGCACCGGAAAGAACAAAAGATCAAGAGTGAGTTACAAACTGAAGGTTGGGGATTATGCCGGATTGTGGGGGTGGGGGTGGTAGATGACGATGGATGGTTGGAACTTACAACCATTCATGGTGCTCGTTGTGTGCCTTGCGAAGGGAAATGCATTCACACACATTAAGGTATAGAGTAGGGGATGCAAGTTCCATTCAACCCCATCAGAGAGAAGAAGAAAGAGAGAGAGAGTTGCCACGAAAATACCCCCACCCTTTACAACTCTACAATACCGACTCTGGGATATGGCATTGTTTTCTGTGAAGTTGCTCAGACGTGAAAATGCCCATTTAATTGCTGCGTTAAGTAATTACAGGGTGCATATTATTCGGGTCCAGCCTTCCGACGAACGTTTGCTGCAAGGTTGATTTAATGAGGGGATTTGCATATTGAATATGTCTACCTACCTTGCTTGCGGCAGTAACGATGTGTTGTAGTAGAGTTTATACATTATTCGCTCTGCCTTTACGAACCAGATAAGGGTGTAGATGGGTTGAGCGGGGGGTTAGATTGTAAAAGCTTAAAGCGGAAGGCTCTTTGTGTTTTGATGTTCAGCGGCTGTGGCGGGCGGCAAAGGAGGAGGAAAGATATATGCGGTGAATATGTTTTTTTTTCTGCTTCAATTGGTTGTAATTTTTTAATGGTTGAGTGATTTGTTATTCCTTTTTTTTTTTTAAATTCCTTATAATAATAATACGAGATTGTTGTCGGAATAACGGAAAGAACGAGTGTAATGTGCGGGACGGCGGCGGTTGATAAGTAGAGATCCTTGTTTGATATTTAGTTTGTAATGAGGCTTATAGCAAATCCTTTAATTTTATTGTTGTCTTTCGATGAGTCATATATGCTTTTTGTTAATTAAAGCTTTTTTTGGATTGATAGAGTTGCCGTTTTTTTTTTTTGTATTAAAAGTTTGAAGAAACCGTCAACCTTAACATCTTTACTGGATATCAGTTAAGAAATGATTCCCTTCAGTTCGTCCTCATTTGAAAGACGGTACTGCCTGTCAGGTAGATTGCAGAAACGATTAAAGCGACTCCACTACGATGTACCCTTGCTCGTCTTTGAGGGCTTCAGTTCGGTGTTTGTACCCTTGGGATGTTCCTTGTTCCTTCTGGAGAAACTTCCGAAATTTATTCCTACAAAAGTATCCCTTTACTTTCACGATCTCAGGTTTCTCACGATGTCTCTTATTACTTCTTCGACTTGAAGAATTTACGAACAGTTCTGGTTCTTTTAATAGTTTTTGGCAGAAGAACATACTATTCATCGTTTTATTGGTTTATCTAACTGGTATAAGCACTTTTAGCTGATTGGTATAAACTGGTTCAAATAACGGACAAAAAATTAAGTTCTAAAATACGACTGATATAAAGAAATAAAGAATTTATTTTTATACATAGAAAAAAACATTGATTGCTGATTGGTATAAGCTAGTCTAATTTATAACTTTTTTTTTGTTTTCTCATTTCAGTCCTAGAATTCACATTGGAACCTCAAGATGTGGTTGTGCCCGAAGGAAATTCTGTTCTTTTACAATGTTCTGGCCGAACCCAATTCCCGTCACACCAAAAAGCCGGCAAAACATCACCAAACATCCGGTGGCGAGGTCCTGATGGTCAAGATCTCGGAATCGTCGGTGATACGTTTAGGTTAGTCTCAGAGACCTCTTAGAAGACATTTACCGTTACTTATTTTTTTTTTTTTTATAAATTTTCTTTTTATTAGAACGCAACTTAAAAACGGTTCATTGTACATAAGTTCAGTTGAACAGAACCGAGGCCTTACTGGGTCATATCAATGTCTCCTTAGTGTCGATGGAATTGGCACGATAGTTAGTCGATCGGCAATTGTATCGATTGCCCGACTACCAGAAATCAATCAAGACTTCATGGAGTCATATCTCTTGCCAGGCCAAACAGCCTACTTTCGTTGTATACTTGGACACATTCAACCTGGCATCAAGAATGTCATTCAATGGCTCAAAGATGATGCCCCTCTGACAATAGACAATCTGAGAATGGTAATTCTACAAAATGGTGCTTTAGAAATTGACGAAGTTGGAAGTCCAGATCGGGGAACATATCAGTGTAATGTGACGTCGGGAGTGGTGTCGAGATTGAGTAGTAAAACAAATTTGAACATCAAAAAAGTTACCGAAGGTGGAGAGAGTCAAGTGGCGCCTTCGTTTCTAGTTGGACCATCACCAAAGACTGTTAAGGAGGGTGATACTGTGACACTAGATTGTGTGGCAAATGGAATGCCAAAACCACAAATACGATGGCTGAGGAATGGAGAAGAGCTAGATTTGAAGTAAGTTTTTAATGTCGTGATTGATTGGTTCTTCTTTTTAAGATTAAGTTTCCTTCTCAGCGACTTGGATTCTCGTTTCTCAATACTGGGAACGGGTTCGCTGCAAATTTCTGCTGCCGAAGACATCGATTCGGGAAACTATCAATGTCGTGCCAGTAATACCGTTGATTCCTTAGATGCCCAAGCCACCCTTCAAGTTCAAGTTCCTCCAAAATTCATACAAAGTCCCACCGATAAGTCTGCATTTGAGAAGGAAGAACTTGAATTGGAGTGTGCAATTCGAGGCAAACCCAAACCAATGATACATTGGATGAAAAATGGAGATGTTATTACTCCAAATGACTATATGCAACTTGTTGCTGGTCATAACTTAAGAATCATGGGTCTACTTCAATCGGATGCTGGTATGTTTCAATGTGTTGGAACGAATCCAGCTGGAAGTGTTCAGGCATCTGCTCGTTTAAAAATCATCCTACCAGGTAAGACAATTAATGCAAAAACTGATTTTATATGTATAAATTTTCTGCAGATGGATACGAATTTTTTTTTAATAAACATATTTTAATGTAAAAAGCTAAATTGAATGTATAAAAGTTCGTAAAATGTACTCTTGTGTATCCATTGATGTTGAGAATCCCACCCAGCTAATACAACTATATACAAATATATCTCGCCTCTAATATATATAATTAAATACTTAGAATGGCCCAAAATATTTAACAAAACGATGTAATGGCCTTACCACTCCCCTAAAAACAATATAATTAATATATTCCCTAATATTACCTTCTGTTGTTGCTTTTAAGTTATGTTGCCAATTATTTTTTTGATTTGTTTGTTTATACTTTGTGTGCTTTGTTTTTATTTTAATGATTTATTTTGTTATTTTTTTTTTATTTTATTTCTATTTATTTGACACTTTTTAATACACGTTCAATGTTTTTTCGTAATTTTGCTTTAAATATTAATAATAATGTACAGAAAAATGTAAATCATTGTTGAGCACGTTCTATAAATTGGTGTAGTCTACGTGAAAAGCTTTTGTATGTAAAATGTATTTAAGAGATTAATTTTAAAAACAAAAATAATCTTCACATAAAATTGAAGAATAACTTATTAGAATTTGCGTACAACTTAGGGATAGGAAAGTGGAAAATATTCCATCGATTGCATTGAAATTTAATTTACTATTTGTCGAATTATTGCTCATTTGTATGAAACGTACACTAAAGGATAAATTTCATAAACTAAGTAAATACGCCGCAAGATTCGAAAATATAAAAAGACTTTTTTTTTTACCGGTGAACGCAATACTCATAAATCTCTCAAAATCTGAAATCTTTCCAGTGACCTCAAAACATGCAAATATGTGTAAATTATAGATTCGAAATAGTTCCATTCAAATAAATAGGAAACAGCAAGTTGAAAAGCTACAAATATTTAAAATATTTTTTTTTATAGTAAAGAAACAAAAGAGTTGAGGTAAGAACCTAAATTCAGAATCATATGATAAAAAAATTGCTAATGAATTAAAATTTGTATCTAAATACTGTGTAGTTATATTATTTAGGATTCGTAAAACATAAATTTAAATTGTTTATTAACGGATCACTGACTCTGTAACGCTATGGAGTTTTTTTTATGTAAGTTTTCTGTATGTAATAGAGAACAGCTAGCGACAAAAAGGATAAATCAAATCGACAGTCCTTTTGCTAGTTTAGAGAAATTAACATTAGAAAAAGTTAAAAGTAGGGACAGAGGGAGTAAACGGGGATTTGAAAAGGCATTTTTTTAGTAAATAAACGTCATATTTACACAAATTTGAGATAATATAATTATTATTTTATAGAAAGGTACAAATTGGTAAAACCGGATCTTTTTTTTATAATAAACGCGCACTCAATGGATTTAAATTACCATTAAAATGTTTTAACATTGAACTAGCATTTATAGCCCAGCCAAAATAGATATAAAAAAAGTGCAAACCCAAACATAATTCGCATAGAGCAAAAAGCTAAAACGATTTTGTCTCTTAAACTTTAAATAATGTAAAATCAATCGAACATTTTTTTTTTCTTTGTAATTTCTGAGGGTCATCAGACAAAAAGTGGTCACTTTAACCCAAAATGAATAGATTCCGAATTTGTGGTAATTGCGTATATTTTTGTTGCAATGAATACAAACAAAATTGTACACACTAAAGTTCTAACCTTTTGAACATGCTACCAACTCATTTGACTAACCCCGTCAATGTAAGGAAGTTTGAGAAACTCAACTTTTCAAATTTAGAAGTTAAAATCAAGTTTTGAGCGTGACGTTGTTGCAGCAAATGAGCGATATGCTTTATATATTGTAACCAAATCAGAAGGAATAACACATTTCTTGCAAGGCGGCAAGGATGTCTAAACATCAAGACCGAAGCTTAAAGAATTTGCCATAAATGCTGAAGTTGTAGTTCCACTAATGAAGAGATTTATAGAAGTTGGTTCAAATCGTTGATAAAATTTAGAAAGAAGGTCGAAGATAAGTCAGAGCTTTCTGTCATTACAATACATTTTATAGTGAAAAATAATTTTGAATCCATTAAAGCCAAGAATCTTCAAAACCAAATAAAGTTAATTTTGATAAGACAGCTTTAGGCCAAACTCGATTAAATGGTTTGGATAAAATTATTTTCACGAAAACGATGCAAATATTGGTTTTACATTTTGGTTAGATAGGCCATGAAATTACCAGTGGAACTTCTGTAACGAAAACCGTATTGGCGGTCATTGAGAAAGATAATGTCCATTTAACTTTGGATTGTTGGTCCAGAGTGAACATGAATGTGTTTGGTATCAAATGAAAGGTGAAATTAAGCTTGTTATGTTTCTGAAATATATTTCAAATCGTTCATGGGAGAGAAGAGACATTCGACGGTCATTAAAACCCATTTTGTAAACTTTCTTAACAATTTCTGGACTACTTACATCACTTGGTCAAACGTGGGGACTTCGAGCCTGGATCCTCTTGATCTATAAGATTAAAAAAAACTTGCAAACCACCCCTTGGGTCAAAAACAAAAACAGGTCAGATCAGTTTCGATATCAAAATATCAGATATCACTGGCATTCTCGCAAATCTGAACCAAATTTTTCCAAAACGTTCATCATTATCATTCCAAATGAAAAACAAAATAAAAGATTCCCTTGAATTGTATTCCCATAAAATCGTTTTGGAACTACTTCTCCATCAAAGACAGACAAAAGTGTAAGATAGCAAAAAGATTACTGCTGAAAAATTTGATAGTCGATAGAAAAGACTTTTTGTTTGTATATAAAATAAGGATTTTTAAGTGTAAGTGTGTAAGCTGGCAAGTCATATTTCCTTTCGTTCTGAATGTATTAGTGGAATAACTTAAGCAAATTCTCTTGAAACAGAGCGAAACTGCTCCGATTTAGATGATCAAAAACCATTAATAGTTACCGGTTAAAAATTACCGCTCTTATCAGATTTTTTTTAAAAACTTAATAATTAGATTTTTGTAAGCAAACATTTTTTTATCAAATTTTTTTATTAAAGATGATAGATGATAGATAGATTTTTTATTTCGTTATAAGTTTAACAAAGGTGTGTTAAACTTCTTTAACTAAAATTAAAAAAAAAGTTAATCCAATAAATTGTTTAAGAAAGAATGATTTTCAAACTCAGAATTTTGAAAAAAAAAAATTCAATCCAAATTTTTAACTGATTTTTTTTTTTTTGCAAAATTTTGTTATTAAATATTATTTGTTCTTCAAAAATTTCAATAGCCTTATTTGAAGTCAACTGATTCAATAAAATTGAATGGTCTATGTTTTTTTTTAATTTTTGAAAATCTGTAATTTAAACTTTTAGGAAAAAATAATGTTAAAAAAATCAAACCGTTTTTTTAACATTAATGACTTTTTTAAGAGGAAATTTTTCACCAAATTGAATGGTTTTATTTCATTTTTTGGAAAAAAAAATAAAACAAAACTGAATGATATTTTTATTTAAACTCTTCCTTAAAAATTAAGTAACTTTTTAATTTTTTTTAGAAAACTATAATAGATAAGACATTTAAATTTTCCACATTTGGTTGCTAAGAAATAAGGCCATTGAATCTTGGATGAAAACATTTTATTTTATAACGTAAAATTAAAAAAAAAAAAATCAGTAAAAAATTTTGATTTAAGTTTTCTTTTTGCAAAATTCTGAATTTGAAAATCATTTTTTCTTAAATTATCTATTTATTGGATAAAAAAATATTTAAAAAAAAGGTTTTTGTGCCTATCAAAAAACTTATAATTTCATCTTGTATTTAACTCCGTTGTATTTCAATATTTTTTTTTCTGCTTTAAGTCAATTTTTAAGAAAATTACCCCTCCCATTTGAACGGGTAATATTATACCCCTTTTTTCACTAGTTGTTTTCCTTAAACAGGCCTGGAAAATTTTTGGTATAGTTTATTTTATAAAATGTTAACAAAATTTTTTGATTAAGAAAATGTTTGTTCAAAAAAATTTTTTTGTTAAGTTTCAAAAAAAATCGGATTGTTACGACAATTTTTAACCGGTAACTATTAAAGTATTTTTGAAAATCATCCAAATCGGAGCGGTTTTGCCCGGTTCCGACATCTAAAAATGTATTAATCTTTTTTTCTGTACATAATTCGCATTGTAAAAAAAATATTTATACATACATAATTGTAAATGTATTGAATAAATAAATAAAAGAGAACAGTTTAATAATAAAATTAAATTTTAAACAAACTTTAATTTAAATACATAACTTTCTCCCAACATAAAAAAATCTAAATAACTTAACTGCTGTACAGATAAAGCTTTTATTGTTTGCACTATTTATTTATTTCGATTAAGTTCTTAGTTCAATTTTATTTTCATTTATTTTTTTATTATTATTATTTTTTTTTTATCTATCCTCTTTCATCACATCCGCATCCTCAAACTTATATCACAGAGCAAAAATACAAAACGAAGAAACCCCAATCCCAGACAACGAAATCCTTACAAACCCTTAGTCCAAAACGTCGCAACAGAAATAATAATGGCAGCAACAACAACAACAACAACAATAATTCTGATGAAGTTCAAGTGCGAACAAAGTCTGTTGATAATACACGAATTCTATCCAAAAGTGCACTCGATAGCCTCCTGTCCAAGGGCAAAGGCATTACTATACCAAGTGGTGTTGAAATCGCCCTTAACGACAACACCAACTACGACGACACATACGATGATAATTCCGAATCGCCAGACGACGACGACGATGACGACGACAAAGATTACGACGACGACGAAGAGATCACTGGCAACGAAGATATTATAAACGCCTTCAAACGTGGCGACGATCCCAATAAGATTCTCAACACATGGAAGAACAAGCAGGATAACGAACGACGACAAGAGGAGGCAGCTGCCTCCTCGTCGCAGAAAATTCGAAGAAAAAATCCCTTATCCTCATCCTCTTCACTTGATTTAGATGAAGATGGCCAATTGACTGCAGCCGGAAACCATTTACCAGGACCACCCCGTGATTTGGTCGCGCAAATAGTTAAGCCGAGATTTGTGGCAATCAGCTGGATGGAGCCGGTCAAGAATCCCGATGAGGTCATCTCCTACACAGTTTACTACAAGATGAACAACAGCGAAAGGTAAGTCGCCTTCTATAGAGTAACTCTATAACACTCATATATAGTCTGTATAAGATTACTGCCTGATATCCATTTCAAAAGCCTGAGTGGTGTAATGGAAATGAATAAATAAACAAAATGGATGATGCACCCAAGAGATAGAGGAGGGTTTGATGGGGGTAATGGGGTGGCTGAAACGTGAGCTGGATCCTTTTAAAAGGATTATATATACGTCCGGTAGGTATGTGTTTGTAGCGCCAGAACTATAGAAAAGGGTTAAGTGTAGAATGGGTGGACGAAAATATATAAAAAGCAACTCTGAAAACACATTTCTACAATTTACCAGAGATTTCCAGCGGCGATTTCAATGCAAAGAGCACAACATCAGATTGTGTGGTAATTCAAAAGAAAGCTTTTATATCCTGAGTGCATTTTTTAAGGTTCTCGTTCCTTCTGCTGCATTTCAACTATAACTACGAGGACTGTTAAAACGACGACAACGATGAAGGCGAAGAACAACTTCATTTGATTGCATGTTTACGTTTGCCATTATACCGAACAAAACCTTTTCTATATTATACGAGTACAGGGATATAGGGAGCATAGAAGGTAAGAGAGATAGTGTTTTTGTGTTATTATGATTGCATTCATGATAAATGGACAAAAGTTCTAGAAGACTTTTCTTTATATTAAATGAATATTGGTGTTTTTTTTCTTCTTCTTCTTTTTGTTCGTATATAGTATTTTGTTCCTTGGACTTGTTGTAAGGCAAACTCTTGGCACCGCAAGATTTCAAATCTTCAAGAAGATTAATCCACTTGTGCTGCTTTTGCTTCCAAGCAGCAGCCAGGAACTCTAAATGGACTGTTTCTATATAAGCTGTTCGAATTTATTGATCCTTAGAGATAAAAAATATAGAGAAAAAGGAGAAAGAAGTTGCAAGAATTTCTTATAAGAGGTTAATTTTTAGGAAAGTACTTGTGCTTGAGAAGGCTTTTGTTGTTATTTGTTCGGAAGCAGAGTAAGTGTTCTTTCGAAGAAAAATTATTTTCAAAATGAATTGCATGCATCTGAGATGTTTTATTATATTCAAGTGCTTCAATACTTTTTTGTTGAAGAAGATGAAATTTTTACTAAATAATAGACTAAAGGAAATCAAGATAATACATACCAATATTTAAATATCAATAAGTAAAAATTCCGGATCGTAAAAATCTTTGAAAATAAGTATTATTTTTATAGTATAAGGGTGAAAAAGTATGGAGCCTAGACTGCTTTTTTTTAAAACAAATTTTCAAAATTCTAATTGAACAGACAGAATATTTTTTTCAAGACACTAAGGCTGGTTTTATGCAATTTTGTTCAACTTGTCGAAAACTTCAAAGTTGACCAACTATACTCAGTTGATCCCAAATTGTAAGTTGGAAATTATTTTTATTCAATACTTAAACTTCAAACTCCAAAGTTGAAATTCGCAAGCTTGCATTCTTCCAATTTTTTTTAAATATCTATGAGATATTTGTGAGAGGTGATACACAATAAGCCACTTTCAACTTATGATTTGAAGAGTGTACAGTACTTCCATTGCATTGAGTAAGAAATGTTGTGGAGAACCGTTCAATAATTCAAAATAATGAACACAAGGTGGTACAACTAATCGACAAGTCTTCTTTTCTTGGCAGTACGTAACCTTTATAAATCCAGCACAATGATTGTTCTCGGCTAACAATTAAAAAAATCATATTAGCACATCACATCCCTCATCTTAAGATACATCTTCTTCGATCTTCAAAAATGACAAATTCTCATTAATCAATTTGAGCTAAACGATTTATTTTTTTTCAGAATCATTAGTTTGTTTAAGATTTTTTTGAGGTTAGAAAAGAATTTTTTTCGAAAATCTTAAGTTTTATTTGCTAAAATCTAATTTTTCGGGCAGTGAGTGTATCTAAAGTTGACCAACTTTGACTTTTCTCAACTTTGGAATATCAAAAGTTGAGATAAAACCAAGTTTTAGAGTTAAAAATAGAAATCCTCAAGTTGTGTTGTACTTTTAGTCAATAAAATCGGTCTAAATAAAAATTTCTTATCAAATATTTGATATGAGTTTTTTTAATTTCAATATTTAGAACTCGCTATATGATTTTCAATTTTTTCCATACATTTTGTATTGGAAATTCATGAAGTTTTTTTGTTTTGCCTAAAGCTCACTCCCTTTTAATCGATTTTAATGAATATTAAAGGAGGAAATCTTGATCTTCAAAAACGCATTTAAAAAATGTATCATTGTTCTTAAGTCTTTATCCTGGTAATGAATCCATTATTTTGACAAACCCCCAGCGGTGAATGTGAACTGGTGGTCATGGGCAAACAAAAGCTAAAGAAATAACATTATTCATACTAAACAATTTTATAGGTTATGATTGTACTCTGCTAACGCTCCTCAGTAGGGCAACCAGAAATATGCTCTAAAAAAAAACTGTATATACGCTATAAATATGCCTTAAAAAATGTGTAATATGGCTTTAAAATATAATTTTTTCTGTGATCCCAATATAAAAGATTTTTGGCTGCTGAATTCGAATCTGAAGTCAGAAAAAATCTATGACGTCACGTTTTCAATATAATTTTACACGAAATACCAACTTTTGTCAAAAACGTGACGTCAATGATTTTTTCTTCAGACTCAAACTCAGCAGTTCGAATATTTTTGGGTCACATAAAAATTTAAATTCAGTTTTATTCCACACTGTATAATTATATTATTTCGCTTTTTTTTATTTGTTACCATTAAAGTTAGTTGGCAACACTATTACTTCAAAATTTTCAATTTTTTTTAAATAAGGATCAATTAGTAAGATCACGAAACTACTTATAACAAACAAAAAATCAAAATACAAGTCCAAAAAATTGCTCTAAGGGTGTACGTTAAAGTGTGTGTATATTGCAGGCTAAACTGGTCATCGGTTTTTTGTCCTTCCAATAACTGGAATATGCATAATTACGTTGCAGTCAGTATTAAATTACCTATTTTTGCATAAATTGAGCCAAAATTATAACTTAGAGAATGATTTTGTTTCTAGTTTATCGTTTTCATTGCTTGTTTTGGCCGCCATTTTGTAAATAAAAAAGTCGGTAAACTTTTTATATTTTCCATAATAAAATCTGTAAGTGTATCAAATTTCATAAATTTTCGTCAAGAAATTGCCACGGAAATGAATTGTGTCGCCGAAACGCATAAAAAGCACCACTGTGCCAGTGGGTGTGAGGGCCCAGGTCCCTAGACTTCCAAAAGCAGAAAAACCACAAACTGACTACGAATTATCAATTGATGACGATTTATTTTATGTTTTTTGCACTCCCTTAAGGCTTGCCAGTATAAATATGATGTTCTGACAAGCATGATTATTGTAGTGTGGCCCCTACACTAATCAGGACCCCCAAAAGGAGAAATGTTGAACTTTATGAAGTTTATTGGCAGCCTTTTTGAACTCTTAAGGTTTCTAAGTCTGCTAAGTGAAAGATGAGGGAGTGGGACCCCCGAAAAACAGATCCCCTCCAACTTTCTTCACAATTCCTTTAAATTATTATATGAGTATATTTTTTTTTGAATCACTATTTAACAAATAATAACTATAAGAATTATAAATTTTTACCAACCTTTGAAGGCCTACACTAGACCCTTACATCTTTCAATGACTACTACTCAAGTTATCTCGGGTTAAATTCTTTCTCCTACATTTTGAAATGTTTCAAATATTTTATTTAAAATTCCAACAATTCCAAGAAAAAATCACCCCCTTCAGCAAAATCAAAATGAAAACGACTACGAAGAAGAAAAAAACAAACTAAACTTCAAAAGTCAACATTCTCACTCCTTTTCATGAGAAATTTTTTTTTGTTTGTTTCTTTTGTCAGTTTTATGGGTTTTCTAATCCGACAATTGCTTACATTCTGCATAGCGAATCTATTCTGCCGCATTTAGATACCATTTATCTGCTTGCTTTACTTTTATCTATCTGCATTGGAGTACTTTTTATTTCGTACGAGTACTTTCCTCCCCTTTTTGGAAAATGCCTTTGCATTTTTTTTTTGTTGTTTTGTGTTGTGCCCTTAATTGTCTTTTGTTCTTATAAATTTGATGGTTTACTCATTCTACAATAGCCAGGGCCTAAGTGATGGCGTCTTCTTTCACATTCTATCAAAAAAAAAAAACAAACAAAACAAAAAGAAAGTTCATTGAAATGCTTTTACCAAGCAGCAGCAACTGCGAGCAACCCATACAGCCAAGTCAGCCATTAAAAGTTCACTAGCTTCGGTTTTTATATATTCAACTGCAACTCCTTCCTTCAAACTTCCCTCATTCACTCTGTTTCCCGCTCCTAACGTCTCCCATTTGATAAATGGGCAAAAGTCCAATTGAAAGGGAAACTATTTATTCCAATATCGAAGAATTTTCTGGCATTCTTCCCCGGTCGCATTCGGAATATAGTTCTTTTGGCAAAATTAACTGCTTTAACTATTCAGACTTTCATTGAGATAAATTGCCAAATCGTCGGCAGCAGTGGCGGGCGGGGCGGCGTGTCGGTCGTCCAACAAGTAGGATGTTCCCCCAAATGCTCGTTTATATGAAATTTTTAGTGAAAGTTTTCCAAAAAAAACTCCAACTTTAGACAGAAAGTGAGATACATTTATATATTTTATATCGAAGCCGCATATACTCGTTTTCGTATAGAAAAGTTTCGAGGTTTGAGAAAATGACGACGACGTTCTTTTGGTCCTTTATAAAATGTTTCGGAAGTAAAGGCAGACAGCAGCGCAACAGCGCACAGCATCAGTACCAGTACCAGGACCTACCTACTAGCAGCAGCAGCAGGAAATCATTGATTTCGAATTGAAATTCCTTTTCTAGCCCCAAGGAAAATTAATTTCCAGACTGCTGCATCCATAGCCAGCGCAATGGCATTCTCGCTCGCTCACTCTCTCGAGCAGCCACACCATTACCCATCAGAATATTTACGCCCATACTCCATTGACAGTTAGACTTTTGAAATTGTATCACGTCCAGACAGAGAGAAAATTATAACTTCCTTCTGCCGCACCTCAACTTGCTTCCTTCGTGTCATCCTGATGATGATGATGAAGGGGAGCAGCACGTATCCTTTAATCCAAAAAGGATTCATGAAATATGTTTTTTCTTTTATTTCATTTTTTTTTTTACATCACATCACATCCCACCCACCCACACGTACAATCACCATCAGGGAGCAAAAAATCATCACAAAATCACATGACGACCAACAAGTCAACATACAGTCCCTGATGCCAGGAAAAACCTATCAGTTCCGGGTTATCGGCAATAGCAATTTTGGTCCTGGCGAGTCATCTGAGGTAAGTTATACTTGTATTGGTATTTTATATAAATACCTACCCAATGGCCAGTGGCCACTTTTATATTTCAAATTAAACCCTCTGTGTTGTATCATCACAGAGATTTATTTAAAAAAAAAAAAAAACCTACCTATAAGCTTTATATTTTTTTTCCAAATGATTTGATTTGTATTATTTTTAAATTAGATTTTGGAAGTGAGGACACAACCGGAAGAGAATATTGCCGGTCCACCACGAAGTGTTGAAGGATATGCGTTGAACCACAAAGAGATTTATGTGAAATGGGAACCCCCAATCATCACCAATGGGATTATCTCCAAGTATCGCATTTATTATGCTGAGGTGAGTGTTGGTTTTCTATTCATTTTAAAATGTATTTTTTTTTTTTTGCTTTTTTTCCTCTTTTTGACTTTTGTACAAAATTGGATGGGAAATACATTGTTTTTTTTTTACTAAAATTGGTTGATAGAGACAGATTTTAGAAGGTTTTTTGTCCCATGTGAAATGTTTGGTTTATAGGATAACAAATTGATGTAAATCGTCGATCCTTAAAATCTAAATTTGAAAAAAAAATGAATAATGGCCAGAATAACATAGCACCATCTATGTAAAAATAAAATAGATATACAGCATGTGTTAGATGTGGTATCAATATCAATAGTTCTTAAAGCTTTTTTATTTTATCTTACTCCTTTAATAAATGTGCGGATTTGTTTTAGTAACAAAAAAAAACTTAGTATGCATATGAATATCCAAATCAAACTTTTCTGAGGACTCCAAACTTTTGGTAGACCCTTTTGAACATAGTAAAATGGCATATTTCTTTTTTTGAATATAGCTCCAAAATCTGAATTTAAGGGTAAAAAACGGGTTTTCTGTTGGTTGGTAAACACATAAATTAATTAACTATTTCACTATTTATTTTATTTGAATAAATGACAAATCTTATGAAATAGACCTTTTAAACGGAGTATTATTCATTTCTGAATCATATAAAATGGCGTTTGTATGAGGAAAAGTATTTGCAATTTTTAAAGTTTTTTTTTCAGTTTTACAACTTTTACGAAAATTTCTTCAAAAACGGCTAATCTATGTAAAATCCTATTTTCAGTGTAACAGAAATTATTTTTCAGAAAACTCCTTTCCTCCTTTTCGTCCTTTTCCTCCTTTTGACATGGACGTTTCACTTGCTATGAGAATCAAGAACCAAAATAGTGCATTGAAATATTTTGGTTAAAAGGGTGTTTTTTTTAGCGTGAAAGAACGTTGTGCAACGACTAACAAAACACCCTGTGAAATTATTGGTACATTTAAAATAATTGTTAGATATATTCCGATGTTCATTAGAAATTTAAAATAATATAGATACTGTTTCTACATTCGATTTTTCAGGACTTGGCTACAACATAGGAAATATCGAGAAATTGCCATAGACAGTTTTTTTTAAGTATCAAATCCTCTCCTCTTGACTTTTTTTTGTACTTCCCTGATATGTTAAGGCCTAACTACAACGACTACTTTTGTGAAAAAGAGCAAAAGTGAAAATTTGAAACTTATTTTTCTGACTATTTAACTTCAGAAAAATTTCAAAAATTTGTCAAAAACCTTAGATTTTGGATTCTCAAACAAGTGGTGTACTTTTTTCCGCAAACAAATGGACACATAAAGAAAAAAAAATTATTTTACTTTCGCATTTGCGATTTGCATTTAATAACTCCATCAACTTTTATTTTAACAATAAATGACCAAGGACAACCTTATTAAACAAAACATTATCTAATAAAATGCACGACTGGGTCGCACGTACTTGCTCTTAGGTTTAAAGTTGCTGTGCACGTTAAAGCTTCTTATGTATAGTTATTGAAAATAAATAGCCTAATACGAAAAATCTGTAAAAAAAAGTGTAAGAAAAAATAAAATCCATTACTAAAATGAAATGAAAAAAAAATTTGAAAATCGTAGGAGCCGTTTCTAAAAAAAAAATATTTTTTATACATGCATTTCTCAAAACTTGTTTAAAAAATTCGTTTTTTTAAAAAATTAAAACAAAATCTGAAATAAAATTGCCCTCCAAAACAAGTATGCAGTTTTGATTGATATATTAATATGCATTTTTAGAAAAAAAATTTTTAAAATCGTTAGAGCCGTTTTTTAAAAAACTAATTTTTTATAAATAATTTTTTGCAAAAAAAGTTTTAAAATAAAATTGGTATGCCATTTTGTAGAAACTACTAATCAACATCTAAAAACGAAATTTCAAAAAAATTCAATGTCCCGTTTTCGAAAATTTGATTTTTCAAAAAAAAAATTTCAAAATTTTTTTTTAAATCCAAAAATTATTTTTTTTGAAATTTTATTTTTGGCTTATATTTAAATTATATAAGTGCTTCATCACAAAAAGTTTCGTTGAAATCCAATAAGCAGTTTCGGAGCAAATCAGATTTAAAAAAAACGGTTCTATGGCAGGTACCGTTAATAATGATTTTCAAAAAAAAAAATTTTCATTAAAAAATAGACCTTGTCTTAAAACTTATACTTGATTTTTTTAAACAAAATCGTTGGAGCCGTTTTTGAGCAATTTCAACTTTACTAAAATCGGTATATGACAAGTACCGTTATTTTTAGTCCAAAAAAATTAATTCCAAAAACCCCTCTGGAGAGTCTCCAAAAAATGCTACATACCAAGTTTGAAGTCAATCGGTCCATCCGTTTAGGCTGTAGCTCCTTATACAGACAGACAGACAGACAGACTGACAGACTGACAGACAGACGGACTTCCGGGACCCACTTTTTTAGCATTCTATACCATCGTAATGTCATGGAAAAATGTTATCTCAACTTTTTTTTTTTGTACGAATGCATAACTTGATATATGGTACCCATATCGCAAGTAAAAAATGGGGTATTTACAAACTCTGTGAGTGAATTAAGTTCTATATAATATTTGGCCAAAGTTCACCTATGCTTCGTGTGGTGGGAGCAAAATGACATTTTTGCAGATATCTTGCTGATCTGTGAGTTTTTTGAAAAATGCTTTGAGAAATATTTATAGTGCAAGTTAAAGTTCACGATTTATGAATGAAAATCCATTTTTTCATATATGTACATATAACAAATGACAAATCAAACAGAAATGTCTCCAAAAATGATTCGCTTAAATAGCGTTTATCTTGAGTTCTTTTAATCGGATTATCAAGATTAAGGTCTCCAGACTTAGGAAAAATGACAATGCATTAGTTGCCATATTAAAAATGTAAATGTGAATTTAAGTGAAATTATTTTTCTCAGATGAATTAGAGTTATTAAGTTTCTTAACACCCTTTAAGCAATAAAATACTGTGAGCAAATCTGCTAGGTTTCAGAATTTGAAATCATGACGATTTTATTCACAAAACTGCATACTTAGATTTTGGATATCATTCCACTTCGTTAATCAGGCTGTGAGAACCATAGTGCACTATCTGATATTTTAACATTTTTTTAAGAAAGCGAAATCTTTTAATTATGGCCACGAAATGATTCTTCTGAAAAAGTTATTCACATGACATGTCACTAATTTCAAACTTATCTAACAGATCTGAATAAAAAGTGATAAAATCAGTTAGGCTAATATGGCTCTAACGGCCGGAAATTTGATGTGTACTCTAAGAAAATACTGGCCTGGTCGTTCAACTTCTTCGTCTCAGCCAATTCTGAACCAATTGTCATAAAAATATACCTTGTTGGATTTAGAAATAAAAATTGTTTTAAAATATTTATTAAAATAAACATTTTCTAATTTAAAAAAAAAAATGCTTAACATCAATTCCAAAGTTAAAAAATTAGGAAATAAAACTGAATTTTAAGGTTTTAATGACCACAAAACCACAAGTTTTATATATCGTTGGAAAGTCTTCTTACCAAAACAAGAAATATGTTGATAATTAAAAAAGCTAGAACTGCAACGGCTAAAGGTCAAAAAACGGTCTTTTTTGCCCTAAATCCAAAATTTGGCTATGTAATAAAATTTGTACATACCATTACGTTATCAGTGCGATAAGCCCTACAAAATGTGATACCATTTTTTAAGTCTTACGAGTCGAATTTTGCTGTCAACTTTCTTCCAAATAACCTTAACTATTCGGAATATTTATCACTTTCAAATTATTGATAAACCATAATTTGTTGCTGAAATTTTTCAAGTTTTTTGGTCTATTTGTAGAACCAATCTTACTAACCGATGTGATATAACAGTTGAAGTTGTTTTTTTACAAGTTCTTGCGAAGACTTTATCGTTTCGCCTACGATTTACCAGTTTTGGCTTAGAATTACCAGCTTACCTGGGATCTAGCAGGTTTGCAGGTTTGATTAACCTGCCCTCCCAAAACTTACCAGTTCCATCTGAGATGCATATTTAAGTTCGACTGATATTTACTTTTGGCTGCTTACTAATTTTATCGGCGACCGACCAGATTTACTTGCAGTTAACTATTTTTGTCAGGTCAATCCCTCGATTAACCTGTACGCTTGTGGTTTAGCAGTTTTACCTGAGATGTATAAGTTTCGATTTATCAGGTTCATCTAAGACTTCCTGCGATTAATCAGTTTTACCTCCGACCTGTTAGGTCTGCTTCTGATATGCCGAGTTTGTCGATGGATTACAACTTTGTTTTACCACTTTCACCTTCGATTTACCATGTTCGCATGCAAATTATCTGTTTCCACTGCGATTTACACGTGCTCTTTGAGATTAAGCAGCTTTACTGGTAAATCATACACCTGTTCGATTAACTTTCTCGCAAGCTACCAAATTTCCCAGGCTCTTATTTTCGTGGTTCTTCTCAATTTTAAAAGAAAAAATTGACTTGAAAGTATTTTTCTCTTGGCTTTGCAGTAGAAATTGATATCTGCTTCTTCAACATTGACTCCCGTCATCTAAGAAATTCTCACCAGCACCCAATACATTAAGCCTCTAATCAACCTTAGATTTGAATGTTAATGATTCGACTTCAAGATCTGTCTGCTGGTTTTTTTTCCAGGAGGTGCTCGTTCCTACCAAAATTATTTAAGTAAACTCAACTTAACCTAACCTAACCTTACCTGGCCTATTCTAATGCTATGTCTCCAAATGTAAACTTCAGGCAATCTTTATTTTGTTTTCTATCAAATGGGTCTTTTGTCAGTTAAAAAATGTCTAGTGGGTGCTTGCATAACTGATAATAATTCCCCATAGCATTTTGATAGAAAGCTCAGCAAACCGAACTACTATTATTCATCTTCCTTAAAATACATGCCTCCAATTTTGTTTTACAGGATGACAGTGGCGCTGAGATGTACACCGATAGCACATCCCACAATGTTATCCTCAATGAATTACGTCCGTTTACTGAGTATACAATCACCGTTGTGCCTTTTAATCAAAACGGAATGGGTGATCCTTCGAATGAAATGAAAGTAAAGACTTATTCATCATCGCCCTCAGAACCACCAAATAATGTTACACTCGAAGTAACAAGTTCAACGGTAAGTTTTACCTAATTCAATAATTTTCAATTTCATTTACTAACATCTTTCCAACTTTTTGTATAGTCAATTACCGTACACTGGGAACCACCGGCTGAAGAAGAACGAAATGGCCAAATTACTGGCTATAAAATACGTTATCGCAAATTAAAAGAAGCTCCCGAAGTGAAAAGTACTCCAGCTAATGTTCGTTACTTCGAATTGAACAACTTGGAACGAAATTCAGAATATCAAGTTAAGATTGCTGCGATGACAGTTAATGGAACTGGCCCATTTACGGAGTGGCATCGTGTTGTAACACTGGAAAATGATCTTGACGAAACTCAAGTGCCTGGCAAGCCAGTATGGATTGGAGTACGCAATGGAGCTGAGAGTATAGCTTTGCATTGGGGACCACCAATTCAGCATGAGATAAAAATTCGTAATTTTGTCCTTGGCTGGGGCAAGGGGGTGCCCGATGATAATATTATCGAACTTAACGAAAGTGAACGAAGCTATGTGCTTAAGAAACTAGAACCCAACAGCGAGTATGTGGTTTCATTGAGGGCACGAAATATCAAAGGTGATGGTCCACCCATTTATGATAATATCAAGACCCGCGATGAAGAGCCTATGGAAGCACCCATGCCTCTGGAAGTGCCTGTTGGTTTAAGAGCCATAACAATGTCATCCACATCAATTGTCGTCTATTGGATTGACACAACTCTGAGCAAGAATCAACATGTCACCGATAATCGGCATTATACAGTTCGATATGGTATCACTGGATCCAGTCGATTCAAGTTGCACAACACAACCGACCTGAATTGCATGTTAAATGAGTTGCGTCCCAATACCCAATATGAATTCGCCGTAAAAGTTGTCAAAGGTCGACGTGAGTCAGCCTGGTCAATGTCTGTTCTAAATACAACTCTGCAAAACATTCCTGTATCACCGCCTCGGGAGGTGACCATTCGTGCCGATGAGAATAATCCTCAGAGTGTGATAATCCAATGGCTTCCACCGAAACACAGTATGGGCCAGATATCGGGCTATACTGTCTACTATACCACTGACACCACCAAACGCGATCGAGATTGGTCCTTTGAGGGTTCCAATCTAGATGACAATATGCTGGTAATAAAAGATCTAAAGCAACACACCACATACTACTTCAAGGTGCAAGCTCGCACTGGCAAGGGTAATGCACCATTCTCTGCTTTGGTCTCGCACACAACTGGAGCAGCAGTTTTGATGCAAGAACCCAATACCATTAGCAAAGGAATCACCAATGAAATGATTATTTATATGATCATCTTTGGAACGGCTGTGATTTTGTTTATTGTTGTTGCTGTAATTGTGATCTTGTGTCGCAAGAAGCCACAGAGCTCACCAGAGCACACGAAAAAGAGGTAGGTTGTGATTAAGTAACTTGTATATAGCTTCCCTTTAAAAAGTGTTCCTTTCTCCGACGTTTATAGCTACCAGAAGAATAATGTTGGTGTACCGAAGCCCCCAGATCTATGGATTCATCATGATCAAATGGAATTGAAGAACATCGACAAACCAATGCATAATCATAATTCAACTCCGGGTAAGTGAAAAGTGTGAAATAGACGTCTTAAGCCTTAACCAGCTAGCTTCTTTAGTCAACCTTATATCTAGCTAGCCGCCTCCAGCTTTTTTAAACCAATTTTTTGAGTTCCTTTTATACTTGTGCCCGCCACCTAAGGTGAGGACTAGAAAACTTGTTGGGCTGCTGCTTCTACGTCCATACGCTGCACGTGTTCTAGACATATCATATTTTTAACCGCTTCGACTTTGGTCTAACGCCCCTATACTTGTCGTAAAAGTATATTAACAAATGAATTCAATTAGTTTTCAATGGATCTTGACAATCCATTCCATGTAAATGCCACTACTCCAAGGTTCTATTTACCAGGCATACGTTTCTTGTACATAATTGACAAAATGAGCTGGCATATGGCTCTGGCCAAATCAACTTTCGGCCCACATAGCATTTACTCCACGAGAATTGTACGACGCGTGTGTAGATCTTAAGTGCGACTGCTCTGTCAGCCTTTCTAGTCCAAATTCGTACTAAGCTCCATCCACCCGACTGTTTTCTTCAGTGAATTAGTACTTTCGATGTTGCATCACATCATAGGCAGAGAATTGGCAGTGTTGGTTGCGGGCTTTCTAAAATATTAAGGGAGACACTGCCTTCGGCAAAGGTTACTCGAGTCATTCTCATAACTTTGATCCGGAGTCTCCAGACTGAGGCCGGTATTCACCGACCGCTTATATTGTAGTTATTCCAACTTTATGAGTGGTCGAAACCAATTATGTATAAGTCACTATTATTCCGCGGTAAATACTTTTTTGAACGCTCTTAAGTTGTGAGCGCTTGGTGAATACCGGTCGGAGGAATTTTCTCCAAGTCTTGTCGAATTTAAAATGGCCACCTACCACTTCGTAACCTTTAAGTCTTCCCAGGAAGGCCTTAACGTCCTAAGTACTTGGGACACTTATCATACTTCTTTTTGAAGGTTCTTTTTCTCTATTTGGATGAGGGCATATATCAGCGTTAGTTGTTTTCCGTTAATTTACAGACGATCCACCCTTGCGTAGACCCTCTTCATCCAATTCCAACAAATACTAATGTTTTTTTTTTCTTTTTTGCAGCTTGCAGCGATGGAGCATCAAGCAGTGGAGCTTTGACACTTCCACGACCTAGCCTGCATGAATACGATATAGAAGCACCAGTTCCACCATGTGTTACTAATTCTCTAGACAAACGTTCATATGTTCCAGGATATATGAGTGAGTAGAAAATTAGTTTTACATAATAAATTTTTGAGACCAACTTACTGACATTCTTGTTTTAACTTTCAGCTACATCTTTGAATTCGACAATGGAACGACCACAATATCCACGAACGCAATATAACATTCCAAATAGGCCACATATGGGTGTGGATACAACTTTGTCACAACAGAGCTTATCACAGCCACAAAATAATTCACTGGCCCAGACGCCAGAACATCCATATATGTATGATGGATTTAGGTGTGTAACTCTCATGATGGCTTGCAGCTTAATCTAAGCTTTTGGATAGCTCTACAAATTCATTATACATATAGACTCCCCGGGTTCAAGAACATTCAGTTCAGTTCAGTTGAGACGCTCTGACTGGCCAACTGTCACAAAAAATCTAACTTTTTCAGATTTTTTTGTGACAACTGAACTCAACAAGTTGAAGAAACATACGGCACTAAATATTTACGCTATGATTGGTCAGCTATCAAAAAATCCTTCCAGATTGACTGGTGACCAATCACAGATCTGAAAATTGACTAAATATTAAGTCCCTAATGTTTCCTGAACCTGCCCAATATATTTGGGTTCAGTGCATATGGAAATTGAATTTTGTTTAGCTTTTAAGATGCTCTGATTGTCTAGTTTTCAAAAAAAAAAGTTAGACTACTTTTAACTACTTATGGAAGCTGGTCAATCATTGCATCGAAAAATTGAAAATATGCAATTTCAGTATTCATTGATGACCAAGAATGTATTCTTTTATTACTCAGCCTACGTAAATTATTTCGATATCTTACAAGTTCAAAAAAATTACACTATCGAGTCCAGATGAGCCCCAGTACCAACCTTTCAGATTGAAATTTTAAAAAATGGCAAAGCTTCTTAAATCTATTATTCAATTTCCGAAATTCTTCATCGAAAATAGGAATGCAATCAGAACATAAAAGCTGTGTGAGATTGTAAAACGGATTTACACACACTTTAGGATTTAACAAAAATTTCACTCTGCAATGGGCCCGGACTCATTTGGACTCGATGGCGTATAAGACTTTAAATCAATTTTTAGTACCAATAGTCTCTAAAAAAAAAATTATATTATATATTTTGTTAACTTTTTCAGTAATCCACCATACCAAACAGCAATATCAACTGTGGAGACTTCAAAACGGGGACATCCACTAAAGAGTTTTGGAACTCCAGGTCCACCACAACCTGGTGTACCGCCTCCGGTCATTACCACATGCTCTAAGCACAGTAAGTCAATAATTTATATTTAAAATGTATTTATTTTTGAAAAAAAAATGCGAAAATTTGGAAAGTTTAGTTTCTTGGACTGCGGCATATGAGTCATACGAAGAATGTGTAGAGAAATTTTAATCATTTTCAATGAACGTAAAAACGTAAGAATAAGAACAACCCCATGACCTATGACCTTTCTGTTTAATTTTGCTAGTCTCCATGAAGCCCCCTTCTGTTAGCCCTGCAAAAAAAAAATGAACAAATTGTTAAAAATGTACATAGATGGGAGTTTGAAGTTTTTTTTTAAGTTGTAAATGGTAATATTTCTCCTGTGCCTGTGAAAGTAGTAGGACTAAAACCAGAATAGGGTTATAATAGACCATAAGTGCCTAGAGCAAATTTATGTGAGGATTGGTTTATAAGTCCTTTTAACCAAATTCTTCGGGTTTAAAAAAAACGAGGTTTTTCCAGTTCAGGTTTGAAAGACTGATTCACTTTTAAAATTAACATTTTTTTGGAAATATAAGAAATTATGCTCTGTCGTTTTCCATGAGCAAAAAAAAATTTTAGGAAATTCGTTATCTGAGTTGGAAAGATTTTGAGACTAAGTTTGAAAGGTTATTAACTCTTGTTCAAATAAAACTAAAGCTATAACAAGAATTAGTAGTATTACGGTTCATGGGTCTCTTCCCTAAGTTTAGTTTCATTGAGCTTCCCAAATGCTGTGGGTTTTAAATATTTAAAAAAAACTGCCTACCTAAGAAAATGAGGAAAAATGTATTTCTTTAAATTCTTGAGGTATAAAACTTAAATTATATATGTTATATGTATCGTTCAAAAGGTCTAAATGTCTTGTTTCACAATACCCAAACAAAACTTTAAGCATACAACTCATTCCTTTTTATTTTTGGCCAACACGTAAGCAATTGCCTATTTTTGTCTTTTTTGAAAACCCAGTTAATGAATATTATGAATATTTCTTTACCGTTTGATCTCTTGCCTTAAGATATTATCCAATCTTTTTTTGTTTTCCTAAAAAATAACTTCCTATAGAGTAACGTCTCAAAATCCATAAATATTTTGCCAATACCTTTTACCTGCAATTATCTAGCAAACAGCTTCTAATAAAACAAGGACGAAAAATATATCTTCTTTCAGAATATTTGAACTAATTCAAAAAAAAACCTAATCCAATTTTACTATAACATCTATTTCAAATATTTTCTTAATAAATCCAATCTAATACATCTTATTTATTAATTTTTTTTGTCCTTCCCTCAGCACCATCAGTTACAATACGTCCCCAAAATGCTTCACCATTCAAAAAACCATCATTCTCAGTTGCCACACCCACAAATCGCCTTACAGGCTGTTCATCAATAGCACATTCAACAGATGAAATACAAAGACTTGCACCAAGTACTTCCACCGAGGAACTTAATCAAGAAATGGCCAATCTAGAGGGTCTTATGAAAGATTTAAGTGCAATCACTGCCAGTGAATTTGAATGTTAACATCGATATTAATATATAAATTGATTATAATTAATAATAATAAAATATTAGCCACCATCCCCCCCAACCACCCGCATCCATCCATTCATCCTAAAAAAATACAACAACAAAGAAAAAGAAACACCTTTCACTTATAAATTGTGAGCACTTAAAACAAAAATATAATTATTATTATTTTATTGAAATTAGAACAAAAACAAAAAAGGAAACTAAACGTTTCTTTATGCCATCCCACTTCTGACACATTTTTTTGAAGAAAAAAAAAGTAAAATTAAAATTGAAATAACTACAAAACTGTTGTAAATCAGGTATTTTTTTATAACGAAAACTTAGACAAGTAGATGAGACACATTACAAACACATTAAAAATTAAAAACAAAACAAAAAATACACCGAAAACTAAATTTAAAAAAAAAATTAAAAATTATTGTACGCACTCAAGAACTGCCCCATAAAGCGGGAGAGAGACAGAAACGTATAGATCTACTACAATTAACACATACAAACACACACACACACCCACATGCATGCATATCACGTCAATCATGTTACAGAGGACCACAGAGTGTACACCAAGTCCTTGTTATTTGTTTTGTTAAACAATAGTTTTGTCAGTATAATCATTCATAGTTTGAAAAATTCTACCTAAATTCATTTATTTATTTTCATAACCGGTAATTTTAAAGCTTTCGAATCAAAAGCTTAGTCCTTTTAATCAAGAACCGTTTTAGATAATGAAGACATTTTTAAAAATTTAAGGTTTTTAACTTATATTGGATGGATTTTGATAAAACTTTCATCTAAGATAGTAAAAAAAAGCTCATAGTAGGACACTTACTGAGTACTGCTTTACCTTTTTGTTTTCGAGTCAAAAGTGAGTTATCATAAAAGCTTTGGAACAATTGGAATTAATGATGTGTTCCATAAATTGCAATTGTTTCAAAGCTTTTAAACAAAAAAAAAGTGATAAAAAGATTAAATTTTCATAATTTTTGTGGAAAGCTTTTACTTAGGTGTTCAAGTTTCTCACCGAAATATCACTAAATATGTATCATGTATGATGTGCTCCTATATTTATTTTTCATCTAATTAAAAAGCTTTAAAAGTAAAATGTATAGAGCTGTTTTGTCAAAATGATATTTTTTTTAATAAGAATCTTGGCTTCATTTTATGAAAAGTTTTCGCACACAATTTTGGAACGTAAAGCAAAAGCTTTCAACAAAAACGGTGACAATCCTATTTGATAATAAAGCTCTTTTTGTTTGAATGTTCCAGAGTTTAAAATTATCCTAGATCCATCGCATCTCACTTCTGGCTGAAAGAGAATGGTAAGGTTCTTACTAATATTTGTGGTTTGGACAAAAGCACGGCTTTTTATGATACAAAAATCTTATTTGTTAGTGTGAATAATATGAACAGATTAAAATCGATTAGATAAACCCATGCCTGTCTAGCATTTTTATAATTGTGAACGACCATTATATGAAATGCTTTGGAACAATTTGAAAATATGGAACACACATACTTAAAGAGCTTTATAGCCAGATTGACCAAATAAAGTTCGTAAAAAAATGTTTATATAATTTTTAGAAAATTCTTACGAAAAAAATGTCTACTGACAGTTAAATTCAGAGTTTTATAAAAGAAAGCAAAAGCTTTTGTTTATCAAAGCCCAAAGATTTGTCTGAAAAATTGTTGTGTATTTTTATTGAAAGCTTTTTTTGAAATTGGTTAGATGAATGTAATTGATTGTGTTGTGGCTCTTCAGCTATCACACCTTTAGAAATATTTTATTGATAACTTGGTTGAAAGCTTCTTAAGAAATGCTTGTTTCAATTTTATAAGCTTTACGAAAGAAAAACGACACTACAATGAAGAGCATATCAGCAATTTTGGTTCTAGTTTCTAATCGCTCTTTTATCTCAAAGCTATTTATAAAAAAAATCTAACAAGTTACCAAACACCAGTATACATGCATTGTGCCGAAATTGTATGAAAGCTTTTGATAAAAGCGTACATATATTTGCTTATAAAGCTCATTTTGTTTGTTCCACAGTTTCAGCGAAGTAAAAATTTTTTTTCAGAAACAAAGTTAAAAATATGCAGATAACACTTCTTGCTTTTCTGAAAAAAGAGCTTTCTTGAACAAAGCTTTTTGCATTGAAAACCGATGTGTACCTTAAACTTTTTTTATGCTCATTCGAAAGGATCATTTGCTTTGTAGAAATTCAAAGCTCTCAGAGTAGGTTTATATATTTCACACCTATAAACTTTAAAGATACAAAAATGTCTTCTTCTTCTATCTCGGTTTCTTTTAAATAAAAAATATCTAAGAAAACCTTCCAAATAATTACCTATATTCAATACATAAACATTATTTTGTTAAATAAAAATAAGACGGGGTTTTTAAATAATTAAAAAAAAAATATATATAAATGTGATGTAAAAAAAAGCTATATTATATTCTTTTTCTAATTAAAAACAAAACATACTGCTTATACAATTCTACTTATATCTTCAAATCGAATGTGACTAAAATATATATATATTTTTTTCTTTCCTTTTTTTGTATAACACAAAAATACCTGTAAATATTCTTAAATTAAATTAGAATTAAAAAAAATAACTTCACTAACTTAATTTCTAACTTTAGAGTTTTAAGGCTTATTAAACCACACAACAACACAAAAACAAACAAAAAAAAAACATAAATATTGAGAAAACGAAATTATTAAAAAAGCTAAAAATTACCTAATTATGTTAAAACTATATTTTCCAAAATAAAAATATTTCTTTATTGAATTTGTGTGATTCTCTTTTTTGCTTGCATAAAAAATTTAAAACTATTTTGTGTATTTTTTTATATTTTTCTTTCGATACGAATTTAAAACCATTTTTTTGGATAAAAATGTTTTTTTAAAGTTCTGATTATATTGCGTTCCTTTCTTTCTTATTTTTAAGATACATCTCAGGTTAAAGCGTTCTTTTTCTTGAAGAATGTATTCCAATCCTGCTGACCTCAATCATGCACATTGACTTTTTTTTTTTGTTTAAAATTAGTTTTTACGAATTCATATTTTCAGAGCTAGTTTTTTTTCCTGTACAAGACGTCAATTTTCCAAAATTGCAATCAAACATTTTTTTTTTGCCAAATTTACTAAATTCAAAAATTCTTATATAAATTGTTACAAGAAAACCGTTAGTAAAAAGATTCCACAAATTCGATTTTGTGAAATAAAATTCAAGCAAAGTTTTCCTACCAATTTTTTGTTTTGAATTGTATATTTTTCAATTCTATCTAATATATTATTACATCAATTTATATATATTCTCGATCACGATGATCAAAAATAAAAAATATATATCCCATAACAAATTATTATATTTGTTTATAATATTTATTTGCCATTATAATTTTTTTTTTGTATTAATTTGCAATCAACAACACTCCATCGTGATCATTGTGCCATTTAATAATTGTTCATTCATTATTTTACATCATAAAAAAAAAAGAAAAAATACATAACTTTATTAGTTTTATATAAATAATTCAGTTAATAATATTAAGAAGAAGAAGAAAACAAATATATATGTACTTTATATTATGTAGTTTATAAGAAATCACCCCTTCCTTAATTATTATTTTATTTTTTTTTTTAAATCATTATTTCCTTTTCTAGATAATTTTAAGAAAAAATAAATTATACAATTGAATAATATTATTATTATAAGAAATTTTTGTACAGATTTATAAATATAAAAAAAATAGAAATCAAAAAAATTAACAAAAAAAAAACAATATTAAGTGAACGCATTAACGTAAATGATAAATGGAAGAAAATAAAATACGAAAAAAAAACTATTATGTTGAAAAAAGAAAGAAAAATAAACAAATTGTGTATTTATAATTTAAATTCTACATAAATAAATATCGATTAATGAAACAATGAATTTTTTTTTTTAAATAAGTAGTTAAAATCGAACAAAAAAAATTAATTGTTAACGAATTAAAAATAATGAATAATTGCGAAAACAAAATTAATTCAAATTTTATTACTTATTATTGTAATGTATACTTTTACGTGTACGTGTACGTGTACACTATACGTATGTGTAGGGAAGACCAAGAGACAAATGGGACTATCCCAAAGATTTTTTTTTGTTTGTTTGTTTTTTTTCTTTTTATAATTAATAGTAATTTGTATAGTTGCTAAGAAATAACATTAAAACTAAAAAAAAAAAAAAAAAAAAACAAGACACACAATTGACGAAAATATTAACCAAAACAAATATTAAATAATAAATGTACATTCTTATTTATAAAATTACTGTTTGTTTCATTGAAATTGAATTTTTATGGAATAGATCTGATTTTCAGAGGTTTGCTGACTCTCGGAGGACATGAAAGGATGTACATATTTTGCATTTTATGCTGTGCAGTTTTTTCTATTCTGTTAATGTTACGATATTTCTTAAACCATTTTTCAATCGAGAAAAAACCAAAAGTAAAATAAAAGAAGAATATTTTATGTTTATGTTGTCAAAAGCAACGGGGAACAAGTACTACTACCTACTTTTTGTGATACTTTTCGCAGAAATGGCTAAATAGTCTCATTTAATAAAGTATATTAGCTAAATATAACTGTTTAAATGTTTTAAATCAAATAAAATGGTATTTTGAGTGCTTTTAATTCAATACAAAACATTACAAAATATTCTGTTTTGGGTCAAACAAATCAGTGTCACAGTCCACAAGAAAAGAAAATCCCACATTACTGTAAACAGTTATCTTAGGGTCCCTTGGAGCTATGCTAAAAATTGAAAATGAAATGCAGTGCGATAGTCAGTAAAGTTTGAAATTTTAAGCTCTCCCTATAAAAATCAAGGCTTTATTTATCGTTCCAAAGTGTATTGCTATATTATATTGCTAAAAAATCCTTTCCCTAATTACATTCCTTGGGAATGTTTCCCTAATTTGGGAATGTAAATACTAAAGGAATGTTTCTCTCGGAATTTAATAGAATTAGGAATACAATTTCCAAAGAAATGTATCTGTTTCCTGAAAAGTAATTCCAGGGAAGATTCACGATCGCTAACAAAAATTCCGTAGGAAAAAAATATTTAGAGGGAAACAAAATTCCCCTGGAGGTTCATGATAGGGTCCAATGAGTTTTTAAAATATGTACCAAATTTAAATATTTATCAAGGGTTGGTTGGTCGAAATCATGCCAGTAAAACAATTTTGAAAAACATGTTTTTGAAAAGCTGAATTTGGACTTACAGAAATAAAAACAAGCAGAACTTTGAATAGCAGAATTTTTTTTAAAAAAGAAGAGTTTTGAAACTAGCATTTTGAACTATTCCCATTTATCAAATTGATACCTAGTCGATATTTTCAGTTTTTTTTTTTAAACTAAAAAAACATTAACGCATCTAGTTTTCAATATTTGACTAAAAATGGATATTAGCATTTAAAATTTAATACAAAAAGGGTGCTTTGCATGTACAATTATTGCAAAAAGTAGTTTAAACTTGAAAAAAATCATATTTTTGCAAAATTTTGAGTTTAAAAATATTTTTTTTCAAAACTATCAGCTAAAATAACACTAATGTGACAAAAACAGGGTAAACAAATGTACGTGGGCGGAGATATATCACGATTTGTAGATCTTGTTGCACTGATTACAAAATGGTATGTAAAAATTCCGTAACACCCTCAAAATCTAGAGTTAGGGACAAAAAAGGGTTTTTCGACTTTCATTAATTGTAAAAATCTAACTTCATCGAGTTTTTAATTATCGAGAGGAACTATTATACCTTTGTTTACCATTTGCTATCTTTAAAATATAAAACAAGAATTATAGTTTGTTATTTGAAATTTTGCACATCGGGCGGTTAGTAGTCGCTAATATGCATTTAAGAAACTTACTTACTTACTCTCCAATCGAATCGACGAATCATTTTTCAACCCCTGATTAAATGAGGACGTTAAAACGTTATTAAATTTTCAATTGAAGATTTGAAATATTATTTTTCATAAAAAAAATTAAATGCAGGGTGACCAAGTTGGCACATTTTCGTATTTATCAAGTGAACCATAATTTGCCCCACAGACTGTCTGTGCAATATGTTGCTGCAATTTGAATATTTCCCATAAAAGCTATCAAATTATAAATGTATCTACTCTGCCAACGAGTCACTCAAAAAATCAAAAGTTCATTTATATACATTTTTTTTGTCTCTCAACTCAACAGATACATATATACTCCTCTTCGCAAACCCATCAACATAATTTAGAACGGGCCAGAGACCACCAAAGCATAATAAATGAACTTCAACTGAAAAAAAGCTTGCTCGTCCCATCTTACCGGAGTCGCAGTCACTTGTTGATTTGGTATAGTACTTTACTTAGCATAAGCACGGGCCAACTTATTCACGTATTTTTTGTCGTACATTGGCTCAAAGCATTCGAGTCTTTTTAAAATTGTTTCAGTCCAAGAGCGTCAATCGCAGAGTGTGGACGCCAAACGGGTCATATAGTTTCGAAGATACTTCTGCGCCCCTATAACCATTAACCTCCACGCGCAATTGGTTTATTTCCGAATGCAAATTAATATCGAATTCGGCAAAAAGAAAGTGAATTCCAATCAGCAACAACAAAAAGCGAGCTGTTTTATTGCCATTTTTATTCATTCAGTTTTTTTGGTTTGAAGTGTGTGAAACAAAATTGAAAAAAAAGCAAATCTTTTTTGTTCCTTACTCCTAATTTAAATACGCTAACAAGTTTTAGAAAGAATATTTTAGTTTGTAAAGTGAGAAAAAAGTGATAACAATGAAATCTTCGCCAATTTTAAGGAAAACCAAATGCCTTCTCTCAACAACCTTACCCGAAATTTCACTTATTTCACAACAACGCCAACGATCCACAACATGCCCACATGCTGCAACTGCAACGAATTCTTCTACCACCGCAGATGTTGCTTCTAGCAAAGAATGGGAAAATGCGCTGCCATACCATGAGGTACCTGGGCCAAAACCATTACCAATTCTTGGTAATACCTGGCGGTAAGTTAATCATTCTTTTGAACATTTCTTTTTTTTTAATGTTGAATAAGGTTGGATAGTTGGCTAACTCGTTTTTGTTTTTGGTTTATTTTCGTTTTCCTTCAATGAATTTCGACAACATGTCGTTTTGGAAGTTTATTTAATTCTCTTCGAAGCAATATCTTGATTTTCTTTTGGAAAGGCAGTTAGTGAGTGGATTAATACAATACAGTTTTTGTTAAAACATTAAGGTCTGCTTGCTCAATCGAATTTTATGAAATCGTAAACTAATATAATTTATGTAAATGGAACAAAGGTTGAACTTGAAAAATGATAAATCGTATAGGTAAGTAAAAAGGGCTAGGTTAACGTGTTGTCGTAGGTATGTCTAAACGTTATTTGCTAAACACAATACAAAATTTTGGGTGACAGAGTAAACTATTCATAAAAGATTCAAATTTGATAATAAATTCAATAAACTGATAGAAATTATGAATGCAGATGAGACCAAGGGCGTATCCAGGAAAATATTTCAAGGGGGAGGGGAGAATGATTTTTCAAAATATAATTATTCATTTTTAACTTTGTAACGAACTGACAAAGTCTTTTTTAGTATCTGACGAAACTGATTGGGTCACCAAATTTAAAAAACAAAATTGTCGACTTAACTTTCCAGAAATGTGTAATAATAATATTTCTGTTAGTTAGAAATTACGTAAGATGGTGTGCAACGCATCTTAGGAAAATGTATGCCCCTTTTTTAGACAAAAAGAAATACCTACAATTTTCAAAAATCAAAACAACACAATATTCAAATATAAAAAGCTAGAAAAGAGGTTTTTGACCCTCCCTTTTGACAAAACCCCATGCCAACATAATTTTTTGTAGTTTTGAATGCTTTTTTTTGTTGAAAAATGACAAAATATGTATTGTTCGGAACTTTGTTGCCCTCTCTCTTTTTTGGTGCTAACTTTAAAGGGTCCGACTTATGATATGAAATGTTCAAAATGTCAAGCTGAATATTTGTTTTCTCATAAACATAGAGGAGAAATTCAAATTTTTCTTAGGACTAAACTTAACTGTGGCCATATATGTTAGGAAAAGAATTCCCAAAGAATTTATCAAAACTCAATGGCGAGTTTTTCTTTCGCCCATTTGCAAAGTGTTTCATACGCAAAGCAGGAATCAATCAACTGAATAGGTACAAAGCCATTTTCTTCGTGGATTATGAGTGTTTTGAAGTTCTGTACAATTTAGTGTTTTCAGTGAAATTCAATTCTTGAATTAAAATTAAAAAAAAAACTGTTAGATCTACATGCCTTAACAGTTCTGCAAAAGCTGATAAAATTAACCGAAATTTTAATTTAGTTTATTCTTAATTGAAAAATAAAGATTCGTACGGAAAAAACATGATGCTAGGTAAGAAAACCGCAGCAATAGTAGCTAAGAGACGAGAAATTTTAAGGTGTGCAACAAATTTTTCTGATTCTTCTGATGTGACAAAAACAAAACAAAAATTCGGCGTAAACGCAAGTCACTTTTGTAATCAACAACTTAAGCCATCTTAAACGAATGAAACTTAAAAAAGAAACCGCCACTTGACGAGAAACAAAAAGTTTTGCGATTTCAGTTTTCAAGACTTCATATGAGTTGTTTAATTTCGATGGCCCTGATGAGTTCAACTTTTAATTTACGATTTTAGAAAAACAAAAAGGTTTTTAAAGCGCCATTATAGTCATGAAGGAGGTGTTAAGATATGGAGAGCAGTTAGTTATTTCAGAACAGTTGAGCTTGGAGTCGTAACATCAAAAATGGAAAGGGAAATTTGGAAACAAATTTTCTTAAATTTTCTAAAATCTTTAGACCCATTAACTGGACCTACCAACATGATAACGCGTCTATTAACTCGACACACGAATAATGAAAACTTGGAGAGAGGAGCAAAATGTGCAGTTGCTTCAATGGCCTACGTACTCACCTGATGCCTAGGAATGGTTAGTATGCAAAGTTTATGGGGGTGGTCGTTAGTTTGAAGAGAAATAATTCTTAATTTCTGGAATTAAGTTAGTGTCGAGTGAAATTTCGTTTAAAAAGGTGTACGGATCGAATTTATGAAGTTATTAAAAATAAAGGTGGAAGTACCCACTACTAAACCTTAAGAAAAAATTGGTTCATCCATTCCAGCAATACCAATTATTATTTTTGTACCTATTCAGCTGACTCAAAACAAAATAACCTTCCCTATTTGATTGTTCTAGGGGCCCAGCACGTAACTTAAAACAAACGAATTGAGTCGATAGAATCGAGTCTTGGGATCTAATTTCATTCAATCGAGTATTTTTCATGCAAGATGCAACACATCGACTGAATGGATTTCGATCACAATTTTACAACAACAACAACACTAATTTTTAGCAATTTTATATAAGGTATTTCATATTAAAATATTACCAAACAACGTTTTTTTGAATTTAAAATAAAAGTTTAATTTTTTTTTTCTTTTTAAATATATTTTTATAAGTTTTTGAAATTTTGGTTTTTAATATTTTTTTGAAAATAGCATATCAACATTATTTTTAAGCAAGGTTTGATAATTCTTATGTATAAAAAAACATTTCTTTTTTTTAAACTGTACCTCAGTAAAATGGTCGTTTTGAAATCTTTTATCAATTTGTTAAAATTTATGAAAAATCTACAAAAATTTAAAATTTTCTCTAAATTGAAAGTCCTTACTTTTTTTTCTAAAAATATATCTGATTTCATATATGTATATAAAATCTTTGGAATTCTTTCTAGAAAAAAATAGTTCCTATAGCAACTAAAGCCGTTGCAAGCTATACAGCGTTTGTGAATTACCTTTTTAGCACAAGATTTTAAATATTTTGGTGACCTAACACTCTTTATTTTTTTGAGTGGTGTATAAAATAAAACAAACATTTTTATTCAAACTCCATCAACACGCAACCAAGCATTTATGGCAAAAATAAAAACAGAAAAACAATTAACCTAATTTAACAAACAAAATCAGATAAAAGAACTCAACTTTCTTTGTGAATTGACAATGCTTTGTCTCTAATACGAAATTACAGGTGTGAATCCAAGTGAATGATTTTAATGGTTTTTTGTTTCGTCTTCTTCTTTATGCTGTTTCCATCTTCTTTCCTAATTTAAAAAGTTAACACTCTCTATCACAATGTGTAATAGTGAATCTTGTAACAATTTATTGCTAATTGACTTGACTGGGAAGCGCCGCCGCTAACCACATCTACTTTATATTGCATTCCGATCATCATATCGGGAAATTTTAATTGATTGAAAAAAAATATTTTGAAGTGATAGAAAAATGTATAATCGATATCGATAGTATCCATCTTTTGATAATTGTAATATTTTTAATTTATACCAACCAATACTTTATTCATAATAATGAAGTTAATTAGTAATCTGCCTTACCATGAATTCCATGCGTATCGTTTATTCGCTATGAATCCCGAAAAAAACTATTACAGATTTCATGGTAATTTAAAGTCTCATACAAATTGTCATTGCGAATGAATTCTGTTATTACTTTTTCGGGATTCGTAACAAATCTTCGATACGAACGGAATTCATGACAAGGCCGAATATAATAAAAAATATTAACAGCAAACATGAAAAACCAGATTTTTTTTTTTTTAAACTTTACTGCTTGCTATTTGTTTACGCAAAAAATGCAGAGTCCCAAATCATACGTATGACAATGCAATTTGATATGTAAATTTATTTTTAAGACATTCAAGGGCTTGAAGGCCAAAATACAAGTCTCTTCTCTAGAAAAAAAAAACAAATTTATTATCTTTTGAAGACCATTCAACTTTTGCTATTAAATTAAAACTAATAATTTTTTTCTGATTTAAAGTTCATCACTCCGCAATTGACCAATAAGCAAACAGTAATAGGTACAAGTTTTTTTTTGTTCTTGTAAATAATGTACATAAATACTTTTTCTGAGCCTGATCTGAAGTGTGTGCTTAAGTTGTGTTACACCTTATGTTTTACTTGAAATCCATTAAAAGTAAACAAATATTTGTGTTTGAGCAAGAAATGCAAATTTATTGACTGAAGATCGAGCCTACTTTTTATCGGTAGCTATTTGTTGAAAGTCAATAACGACTATTAGCTTTTGTAATGCTCCAATTATTCCTACGTGTGTATAGGGGCAGGCAGTATTGTTGGTGCTAGCTTACTTGGACTGGCTTTTAGAAACAATCCATTTGGGCGGATAGAATTTGAATTTTAGATGTTTTTTTATCCGTTTGTAAGTCTCAGATAGAACTAGGTTATTGCAGTTTGTTGCTAAAGGAGTGTGGCAGCTGTTGGTCTGCATCAGAAGCACACAAGTTCCGAATTGGTTGTGTGACCGAAAAGTCTAGCAAGTGTACCTCGACGTTTTGGACTGGTAAGCCTGGCACCATCTGTCAACTAAAAGATCATTCTTGGGTACTACAGTCCAACGTTACTCGAAATTACTGTGTGGTAAAGGGGTTTTCTTGTAGTTTGTTTTTTCTATTTCTTAATAATTATAATTATTAAGATAATAATTATTATTCTTGTGGAAAAATCTGGTAGGCAGCGTTGTAGCTTATACATTTTTCATAGAACCTATTGTTTCAAAGATTTATAAGCATCCAACTGTCTCTTATTTTCGGAATTGACTGGAAACTCCAAAATAGCTTTTCACACATTCATTATTTGAAAATATTTAGTAATAGAGTACATAAGGTATAAAAAACACAAAAGAATTCTAAACATGAAAAATAGTTAGAATTTAAATTTAAAGTTATTCACACACAAATTTCAAAATTTAATTTAAAATGTCATCCATTAGTAGAGGTTATGTAGGCTGTTAGGAGAATCTAGTTTCCACAGAGACAAAGTTTGAATTTTTCAGTTTATTTTTGGTTACCTTTTGACACATTAAAAATTTGGAAACATCGAATTGTGGAACATACTTTTTTTGATCATCATCTTGAAAATTTCAAAAAATGAAAAATTGAAGAAAAAAATCCTTCAAAAGTGATGGTACATTGATAAAATTTGGCATTAATATTTTATTACCTATAGTCATCCCAAAACAGAATTTAATTAATTCATAAAAAAATTATGTATGTAGGTACATATTAACAAACGGTAACAAGTTGTTTTTTTAGGAAAAGTGAAGGTGTGAGATTTATTGGATAGGCTCCAACAGCATCCTTTTAAATTGGTATTGACAAACAATATGTCGTTCACTTCCGCAGCCTACCTGGAATAAGAAGCTGGCTAACGTAACACAATTATTGACTTCACACAGCTTTCGCCATGACCGTAAATAATTCCTAGTCGAAATCCTGTGTTCAATTTTAATGATGCTCCTGGCGTAGGTTTGATTGGACCCGTCCTTTGTGGCAAGATCTTTCGTTTTTTACACGTTTTCGTTTGGTACTCCGTAAGAACTTTTTAATCTATCAGAAGCAAAATTCTAAATTACAGGAAAATGCTGGAGGAAGATAAGCCCTTAGGTGTTTAACAGTCAAGAAACTGATAAGATCACCGTAAACATTAATGTGAAAAACAATTACCATTAAAATGATCATAATGACTTCTCCAAGAGACCCACACGTTGTTTACTTTTTTCTAATATCTTACATTTACGTATCTTATAAGAAGATAGCTACTTACACTTTTTTTCGCTCACTAGCTCTAATATCTACCAACAATCGAAGCCGTCATTAGCAATGGCCTTGACAAAATAATTGTGTAAATTGCAATTGAATGACCAGTGTCGTGTCCCTGACAGTGAAACGGAGATGAGTGTCAGTTGGACTCTTGACTTTTTTGTTCGAAAATTTATTTTTTTTGTTGACAATCTTATTAGCATTCAAATGTGAGACGACGGACGAGGTGATTTAGGAGATAATATAATGTATGTAAATGTATAGAAACAGACAAAAAAAAGACTCTTTTTTTCTAGATGAGGATCTTTTTTTGCATGACTAGACTACACGTATAATTCTAAATGCATTTGATTTATTTGATATAAAATTGTTGAAGATGTATTTAGAAGATGACTAAAGTAATTTTATATTAAGATTTACGAAGGATGATTTGATATAACCAATTTTAATGGTTTGCTTTTTAACAGCAGCAATTAATTTCAAACTTAAATGTGTGATTACTAATTGAAACTTATATAAAAAATCGTCAGTTCTGTTGTATGATGTTGTTAAACTCTTAAACCTCTTTCCCCCAAATATGGATTGCGGAAGGAGATATGTCTAGCAATTCAGCGCTGTAGTATGGGAAATCATTTTGATAAAACAAGTGCAATATTGGATTTTTCGGGCTTTGGCTACCTATCATCGGAACGAACACCAGAAATAATTTAATATTTAAGTGTTAACAGACCTGCCTAAGCCGTTGGGATTTTATGAGATAATATATACAGTAGTCCTTCGATATTTTGAATTACCCATAATGCGATAATGGTTTCTTGCGATTAACATATTAGAGAAATTCGCATTATCAGTAATTCACATTATCGAGCGACAACTGTACTTTAAAACTACATGTTCCACTTTAAAATTATATTGAAAACTTCAAAAAATAAAGGGATTCAATTTTGACACGATTCACTTTGAAACCACACATCAGGTACACTTTGAAATTACTTGGAGTTCAAATTAAATGCGAAGAAAATTGAGCTCAACTTCAAAATAAATATGTAACACTTTGGAAATATAGGTTGCCCATATTTGAAATTACATTCCACACATTTAAATTAAACAAAGTTTAACGTAAAATTAATTATATTTATTAGCCGACCCAGCACTCGAAATGCGAGTGCCAATTTATTTTTTATTTTATTTTTTCAGAAAATCACCGATAGATGATCTGAACTGAAATTTGTATGGCGTTAATTATACCCTTTTTTCAGCAACAGATGTCGCTAGTGTATGTGTGTTATCTTTTTCACTTGTTGCAAAAAATGCCGATTATAGTAAACGCTTAATGTTTCAAAATATTATTGTAAGAGCTAAACAACTAACAAAAAACGCTTAATATTTTGAGTTAATTCTTCATTTAGGGGGGCTTACATTCAACAACATGTTGATCAACTTCTGTCATGTTGGCGGATTTGTGTAATGTGAACAAACCCTAATGTGAATCCACCTTAATGTTTTAGGTTCTTGTCTTAGGTTTATGGATTTGACATTTCAATTTTTTTTTTATCTTCCTCGCATTTTTGAACAGTTTCAGTTCATTGTTTTAAACAATTTAAGTGTGAAATATGTATTTAAATAATTTATAGCCACTGCACATCTATGCGAAAAATGCTTTGTTATGTAATTTATGCCCCTTCGGTTTGTGTGGGCCGCGTTAAGTGTACCACAAAAAAATGTTCGCCGTTTTATTATATGATGATTAATGGGGGAATTGTGGTATTGTCAATTGTAGGATTTCTTCATCTTAGCTCCAAAATCGGGGACAAAACTTGGAATTTAAGGACTTATTTATTTTAGGCCCACAGTCGTGTGTAATTTTTTAAAAAGGGAGTATCAAACAATTAACAAAAAAACTGATTTTAATTTTTTTTAATGCCTACACTTTCATCAATAAATATCTCTTAACATTGTTGATGTGAGTTCTTTTTATTTTAATCGAATATGTATTAAATTATTATTTATTTATTTTTATTCATTGAAAAATTAAGGTAAATATATTTAGCCTTAACGACTTGTAACGCATTCATTTAGATATTAAGTGCGAAATTTGTTAGTGATACAAACAAAAATTATTACAATTTAGATATAATTAACATCTTTGTACTGGTAAATGTGAAATTTTTCTATTACAAATAAATAATAATTACAAACATTAACTATAAATTAATCTTACAAAGGCCTAGGTAGGATTTCATTAATTTCTTACGAATTATATTTTTTCATGTTTTTAAATTTATTGAAATTTGTATGTAAAAAAGTATAATAACAAATTGTTTTTGATTTCTTTTCAGAATGATGCCAATAATTGGGCAGTATACAATTTCAGATGTAGCCAAAATTTCCTCTTTCCTCACTATTACACGAGAGATATGGACGAATAGTACGTTTTAGCGGATTAATAGGCCGACCAGATTTGCTCTTTATCTATGATGTTGATGAAATTGAAAAGGTAAAAAAGTCCTAATTATATAAAAAGTGTTCAATTACAAACTTCTTAAATAGAAAAGCACTAGAAAACGTAAGTTACACAATATTGTTGTTTCTGACAGTTTGATCAGACGAAAGGGTGTGCTTCCATGACTGCAGTAACAGCCAAGTAATACAAAGTGTTCAAAAAGACAAAAAATGACTTTAAACACTCACAGTTTTCGTTTAATTTTTATACAAATTGTTTATCCGCTGCAGGCAGCAGTCGCATTAATCAAAATTTAAAACTCTCATCTATCGTGACCGATCCCATTTATTTATATTTTATTTGTTTTTTAATTATATTTTTGTAATTTCTGTTGTTGTTTTGTTTTTCGGTAGAAAGTTCAATGCCAAAAGCACAATATAAAGAAATTACTTATAAAGCCCACGAATTAATACATCTGGGTTTTTGTGAATAAAATTCCAGTAAATAATGACTGGAGAGTTATTGTTATGCAAACCATGTTCCTCTGATGAGTTGGCTGCATGCTATCTGTGAGATATACAGTTAAGCGACGCACTTAATATTTTTCACTTAAAAAAAAAAAATAAACTTAATATATTTATTTATGGAATGTAAGTGAATAAATAATGTTTTCCTTTACATAGGAAGCTTCATACCTACATTGTTTGCTAGTAATTTATTAACACCTACACTGAGAAAAATATTAACAACGAATTGAACTAATTTAAATTAAAATCAATTTAATTCCGACATAATTTCTAAAAGTTCAAAAAAATTTCTTTTAAGAAAATTATAAAATCAATAACCACAAATGTTTCAAACAAACTTAAGTACGGCTATTTTTTTCATAGCCGTAAAACTTGTCCGATTTAAAAAAAAAACTAAACTGTAATCGCTTTGTATTTAAAAACTCTTTTTAGTTTTTTTCAATCATCTTAACAAAAAAGTTTTAGCCAAAAAATACAGAATGGACAAAATAAATTTAAAAATAAAATTTTTGACTTTCGTCACTTCAACTCACGGCAATCGCTTTTACTCGGCAGGTATTTCTCAAAATGGCTCGTACGATTTTGATTAAAAAAATCATTGTCATGTTTTTGGATAGAGAGTGTATCTGTTTATGAAAACGGTTTTTTATTAAAAATTGATTTCTTCGAAAATAAATGAATTTTTTTTCAAAATTTAGTTTAAGATGTTCATAAATAATATCTTTAAAATTACATACCAAAATTTGTTTTTGAAAAATCTTTTGAAAATTTTATAAATGCATACAGAATAGATATGTTTTTTAAACGGCTCTGACGATTTCCATTTTTTTTTCTAAGAACTCATCTTTATAAAGAAAGTCATTAAAAAAGCAATTTTAGTAATTTTAAAATCGAAATAAGTGTTTTTTTTTAATTTTAAATAAAACTTTAATTTTTGTATAAAACTTTAAACTTTAAAGCATCTTTAAACTTTAATTCAAATTCTTAGCAATCCAAGCAACTTTAGGTACAAGAGCAAGTATGTCTACGCACAGTGGCGTTTTGAGGCTGGCTCAGGAGACTCAAACCCCTTCCAAAATTATGTTATTTTTAAGGTGATTTCATCATTATGATTCACATGATTAACTGAAACTTTTCGTAAATCTTAAAGATTTAGTGGAAGCTCAGATACTCGAGGTTCACAAATTTCGAGGACAAAATTTTTTTCTGGATACGTCACTGTCTACGTGAGATCCAGTCGTGCATTTTATTATTCTTCAAATCGATTTATCTCAAATCGTAGATGAGAACCATTTATTTCAAAAACCGTTATTTACGGTACGTTCATGACTCAATCAAATTCAACCATTTTGCCGTAATAATATTTAAAAAAAAAAAAATCGAAAATTATTTTTTTGGATTCTTAAAAAATAGTTGAAATTTTTTTTTGAAAAATCATTTTTGCAAAAATTACTTGATAAATTTTTTTTTCAAAATTTAGTTTTTAGAAGTTGATAAATAATATCTTAAAAATGGCGTACCAATTTTTTCATATTAAAGTCCTTGCAAAATTTTGTATGAAAAAAATATTTTTTTAAAAAAACGGCTGTAACGATTTTCAAATTTTTTTTTCTAAAAATGCATCATTAAAGGAGAAATCAAATTGCATACTTCGTTTTGAGGTTAAATTCATTTAAGAAGATGTTTTTTAGTCATTTGAAAATCGAATTTTATGTTTTTTAATTTTTTTTTTTTTTCTAAAACTGCATTTAAAAATTTTTAATTAAAAAGGCTTAGCATAAATAGTAACTTTATCTACAAGAGCAAGTACGTACGACCCAATCGTGCATTTTATTTACATATGTCTAAAAAAATCAAATTTTTCTTGTATTTTTAGTGCTACAGAAATGAAGGCCCAACACCATTCCGACCCTCAATGCCCAGTTTGGTCAAATACAAAAGTGTAGTTCGAAAGGATTTCTTTGGAGATCTAGGTGGAGTTGTTGGAGTGTATGTTTTTTTGTGTATGCTATATACATTTTATTCATTATATCGAATTGTTATTTTCTATTTTAGTCATGGAGAAGCTTGGCGACAATTTCGATCACGAGTACAAAAACCAGTCCTTCAACTATCAACAGTTCGTCGATACTTAGATCCATTAGAAGAGGTCACCAATGATTTCTTACAGAGATGTGAAACACTTTTAGATGAAAACTCTGAATTGCCCGATGATTTTGATAATGAAATTCATAAGTGGTCACTTGAATGTAAGATACATGATTTGCCTTTAATTTTGATTTTTTTTGACGAATTGATCTTTTCAGGCATTGGACGTGTTGCCCTTGATGCTCGCTTGGGATGTTTAGAACCAAACCTCTCTGAAGATTCAGAACCTCAACAAATTATCAATGCTGCCAAATATGCTCTACGAAATGTTGCAACTTTAGAACTGAAAGCACCATTCTGGAGATACTTCCCAACACCGTTATGGACCCGCTACGTAAATAACATGAACTTCTTTGTTGAGTGAGTTGCGTTCTATCGTTTTTTTTTTTTTTTTTTAAGTGAGAAAAGAGTTTGTTTTGAATGAAAATACTTTTCCTTTAGAGTTTGTATGAAATATATTAAAAGTGCCACTGATCGTATGAAGTCAGAAGGATACACCCAAACCGGAGAACCATCGCTCTTGGAAAAAGTTATACTGTCAGAAAAAGACGAGAAAATCGCTACAATTATGGCATTGGATTTGATTCTTGTTGGAATTGACACGGTATAAATCAATGAGTTTTTTTTACTGAATTCATAATTTCTTTTTAAAAATTTCTGTTAAAGATATCCATGGCAGTTTGTTCGATGTTATACCAACTAGCCACTCGACCTGAGGAACAAGAAAAAGTTCGTGAAGAACTTAGAAGAGTGCTGCCAACACCTGATACACCTTTGACAATACAGCTGTTAGACCAAATGCATTATTTGAAAGCTTTTATCCGAGAAGTATTTAGAGTTTATAGTACGGTTATTGGAAATGGAAGGACACTGCAGGAAGATACTGTGATATGTGGCTATCAGATTCCAAAAGGGGTAAGTTGCAAAATTCTATGTTTTCGTTTAGATTTATTAACTAACTGATTTCTGCAGGTACAAGCAGTCTTTCCCACAATTGTTACAGGCAACATGGAAGAATATGTGACAGATGCGGGAACTTTTAAGCCTGAACGTTGGTTGAAAGCAAATCAAGGTGAAGGGAAACTACATCCGTTTGCTTCCTTGCCATATGGTTATGGTGCCCGCATGTGTCTTGGCCGAAGGTTTGCCGATTTAGAAATGCAAATTTTACTGTCCAAAGTAAGGTTTTATGAAAGAACTTTTGTTGTAAGACTTATAAATTATTGGTTTTTTGTTTGTAATGTCTTTACAGCTTATAAGAAATTACAAATTGGAATTTAAACATGAACCCCTGGAATATGCTGTTACCTTTATGTATGCACCTGAAGGAGCACTCAAATTCAAAATGACCAAAGTGTGAAACTTTGTTGAGATTATAATCTTTAATGTACCTTATTTTTTTTAGTAAAAATATTTATTTAACATTCATTTTGTTTTTTTAAATTTCTTAATAAATAGTTTTAAGAAAATTAAAAATCACTTAAGAATATATACCCATTCGAATATGAGGGGAACAAAGGCATAATTAGGGTTTTTATTTTTGAATATATTTGTGTGATATTTAGGGACGTTTAAGGCACAAGATTCTACTAAATTTGCACATGCATTTTTGAGAGAATGATAAGACTGGTAATTTTTTAATGTTTTCGGTATAACTCGAAAACCAAGACCAATTTGATAATTTAAAAAAAAAATAAAAACAATTTATTAAATTCGGTAAGAAAAATAAAGTGTTAGCTTTTAACTGACCGACATTAATATTTGATACTTCAAAATGACCGCTGAATAAATTGAAAAAAAAAATTATCAATAAAAAAATGTAAATAATACGGTAAATAATGTGAAAATTGATCATTTTTTTCTTTTGGAGCCTATATATTTCGTGCGTGTATACATATTTTTACTAAATGACCTCTGTGGCATTGTTTCATGATAATTGTCCAATATTTTTATAGTCTAGCATTTTATCTACTAGAATCTATCTCAATTAAAAAAATCATGAAACTACAAATAAAGTTACAGACTTTTTTAAAAATTCCTTTTCTAAAATCTTTAAAAGTTCATGTTTAAAATTTTGTACTGCCTTTCAAGAATACTTGTACCAGCAATATTGTGAAATTATGAAATTCAAACAAATTTCATACCATTTTGCAAAAAGAATAAGAAAATTGTTGTAGCCTGATGTTTCGCTAAATTTAGACATCTCATTTAAAAAAAAAAAAAAAACAATAAACAGAAAAGGTTTAACTATTTTGAGCGAACCATCTCGAACTTTATTTGAGATTGCGGTACCTTTCTTCACTGGAAGGTTCGAGTTCCGTCGACCAAAGTAGACATTCTTGGTAGATTTTGATAAAACTCAATTTAAGATTGTGAAACTTTTTTAGCATGTACCGATATGTATGATATATCAAATTAAAAGTAATTTGATTGTGATGCTCAATAAAGTTGAACTATAATTTTTCATGGCTAAGGTAAAAAGGAATGACGCGCCGCATAAAAAAAAAACTCTTTTTTCCGTTATCTCCGCTCACACACTCCAAAAATTTCTGAAATTTTGTACTTAAATGTATTTACCTAACATCTAATACTTTTGTAAATTTCAAATTCCAAAATGAAAATATAAAAAAGCTAAAATTAAAAAAAAAACGTTGGAAAAGCTCAAAAAACTTTAACTGAAAAAAATTGTTTTTGTCGTAGGTAACCCGTTGGAAAAAAAAATTAAAAAACGGCTTATATAGGTTTAGGCAAGTGAAGCCGATTAGTTTTTTTTTAATTTTTTTTTTTATTTTGTCACCAGACTTGGAATCATTTTTATCTGATAAATAAAACGATTTGGAATTGATGCCACAATTTTGTTGGCCAAGTTCTGGCAAATTTAATAACTTCAATACAATTTCTCTGAAGTTAGTCTTCTTATAGTTATGGTCATAAACTCTATTTTTTATATTTAACTCTTGTGATTCTGGTTGAGTCCTGGTCACTTTTGAACAATTATTTATTGTTAAATGCTATACCAACGTTGTAAATAATATCACCTATTGCTGGATCATTTTCACTGAAAGCAACTGTACACATAATATTTGTATAGTTCGTGTAATGAAACTTATCATTTTCTTGTTAAAAAATATAAATACATAATCTCAATAAAAAAAAAAACAATAAAATCCAACTAGGTATAACCTACCCTATGATGATAGATTGTTTTGCCAAAATAATGTTCTCGCAAAAATATACAAATACAAATACATGATCCCATCAACTCATCTTCTGCTCGGCACATTTTTTATTACATAAATTCTACATTTTGTTTTTCTTCTATCGTCTTATCTATTCTTCTCTTTTTTGATTTTGTTCAAATTATAACGGTTTGTGCAAAAACCTTGAAATATACTTTTCGTCGTAGAGGTTAAATTGCTCATCACCTACATATATACTCAAAGGAAAATACCTACAAGGCTACAAGACTACAACCTGCAAAGCAATATTATATGAAAATCCAGAACTTCTTCTGCAAAGAGTGCATTGAAGAGAGATAAACGGTCAACTGATAGATAAACCATCACAGCAACAAAATACGATCTATGTTTCTGTGTAGCTATATTTTTCATCTAGCGGAACTGTAAAAACTAAAGAGCCACAACACAAAAATGAAAATGGTTACCACTTTGGTAATTATTTAATAGATGAAATAATAGTTTTTTTTTAATCCATTTTTTAATAAAAAATAAATTAAATTTAATTGATGAATCGATGTATAAATTACGTAGATAAAGGTACTAACTCTTAAGTAATTAATATTGACGGCTTTTTTATTTATCTAGTACATAAATTGAAATCAATATATTTTGAGTTTGATCTTTTGCACTGCTTTATTAGTAATTCAAAATCTATGTTAATTAGGAATTAATTCTTAAAAATGTCTAAAACATCTTCACTTTTGTTTTAAAAATAAAGCTAGCACTGTTTTGTTTGGATTCGCATTCTCGATTACTTGTATTTTAATTAGAAAAATATGAAAATTATATAAGAGGGAAGGTGGGAAATCTTATTTAAAATGCTTGCTTACAAATAGAGGTACCAAGGTTTTTATTTTTGCTTCATATCTGTAATGGGGTGGCAAGGAAGTAATGAAATTCTACTCTAAATACGAGATTATCTGGGTCTTGGGGTTAAGTCGCAATAATTTCTGAAATTTGCTTGATGCGTTAGCTCCGGTTCGATAGACATTTTTGACATATACGTGTCAAGAAACTTTTGAAACAAAGAAAGAAAATAACAGCTTGGAAATTACCCTTTCGCACCTGTCAAAATTGCATGCCAATCGGACTATTTGTTTACAAGTTACTTGTGTTTAAGTGAAGCAACTTGAAGTGGTAGATCCATCGTCGCATACTGACGAAAAAATCCTATTTATTCCGACCAAATAGCTTTAAACAGCTCTCGGAATCATCGACACGTTGCTGTTTTTTGTATATCCATGGCTTCCAAGATTTAAAAAATTGCAACATTTTTGTCATACTATCTCTCTCTTTTATGTGACGTCATAATTCAAATTTTGTTAGGTATATTTGCTTTGGCATTTGAAATGTGTTAAAATAAACCATTTAAATTTCAACAGCTTAAGCAATTTCTAACATTGATTTCAAGTGACGTAAATAAAATGGCGAGTATAAATAATAGTATTACCTTGTATTTTGTATATGTTGGTTTGACCCTTGATTGGTTAATAAAATTTCTCTCCAGGTGGCAACCATGAATTAGTCAGCTTGCAGATTGTTCTACTTCTCGCCCTTCGTATTTACGCATTCCATTTTTTGGCAGTTTAACTTACATAATCAGTGCGGAAGGTACTAAATCCCTGTACTATACTTAAAATTCGTAAATTAGTCTTTAATCCGTATAAACCCATTTTCAATTGAACTTTCATAACTTTTTTTTGTTGTTGTTTTTTTTTTCAAAAATGCAATCATCTATCGCTGCTAAAGTTAAAGTAAAATCCTTGAAAGATCCAAGCATTCCATATATCTTAAATGGGGAGCTTTATAAAATCTTAACCCAACACGGGGATAATGTCACGGTGAGGTGTTCAAGTTGCCCATCAGATCGGGTCTATCGGGGTAGTGTGCGTTCTACAGGAAATTTTCATATGCATATTAAAGTAAGTTTTTTTTTAGATTTTGAATATTTTAGAAAAACATTTTTTCGGCAAACCACCTGCAGTTAGATTGATATTTTTTTTATTTTATTTTCAAAAAAAATTACAGAGAAGACACCCAGAGTTGTTGGGTAAATTACATGAAATGAAGGTGGGATCGTTGCTGGAACGGCGTGAACGCTTATTAAATGCAAAAAAGCTCGTCATTAGAGGACGGATTAAAAAGGAAATTTCTGGATCTGGAGAAACAATTGTAAGTACAATATAAATAGGAATTGAGATACCTACCTACTTTTTTTTTGAAATAAAACCTTACAAATAAAATTAAGATAATCCAGGTACCTACCCATCGCCTATCTAAGTTTATATAATTTCAAGGTTCGGCTCGGTAGAGCAGGTGCCTAATTTTATTCCTATTTTTTGGTAGCTAAAGAAGAAGTGGTGTGTCTATAAAAGAATTTAGGATAAATGGAAATTCTTTATAATTTTGTTGAAGTTTGGAAAATATTTTTAAAAAAAGTTGGACAAAATGCGAAGTATTTTGTGAAAGTTAAGAAAATAATTTTTTTGTTGTGTAGGTATCTGAGGAATTTTTCAGGGCGGGTGGTAGGTAAGTGGTCTATTATTCCTGTATTGGTATTTGCTAAAATACATACATACATGTACTTGTACAAGTCATACCTACTGTATAGCCACATGTACATATATGAAATATGAAATTCAGTTTTTACACACACAATTGATACATTATACCTAGGCACCTACTATATTTGTCGTAATAATTTTTGAGCAATCAAAATTATGATGGTAAGTTGAATCAGCACAGGGTGGGTCATTTTAACCCTATGACGGCTATCGTAAATAAAAAGTTAGCTTGGAATGTTTTCCTCGGTAAACAAATTGGGAACGCAAATACCTACCGAGGGAATGTTTCCCTCGGAATTTATTGGTATCGAGAACATGATTTCCAGGGAAATTTAGCTGTCATTTCATACTATTTATTCCCTAAAAAAAGTTCCAGGGAAGATTTACGATCGATGAAAAAATTCCGAGGGAAAAAAATATTTCCAGGGAAACAAAATTTGCCTGGAGATTCCCGATAGGCCATAGGGCCCATTAAAAACCAAAATATTCGTAGGTATTTAATACGCTTCACAACAGTGGGCACAACTTTGCTATTGTATTGCAAAAATGAAAACTGTTGAAGGAATTCAGATATACACATTAAGGTGGTCGTTATTTAAAAAAAATTGGAATTTGTATGCTTAAAAAACTCGTTATTTGTACCTAGCTTCAACTCAGAAACTATAAAAACTAAAATACTATAAAAAAAAATCGAAGTGATAGCTCTTAGTATTAGGTCAGCGTGTGTCAAGTTTCAAAATATTTAAAAAAAATTTAGTATACCTAAATTAAACACGAAACAATGTTGGGATGAAACGAAAAGCAGCTGAAAAAATCGTTGTTTTCACCTAGCTATAACCCGAAAACTATACAGATTAAAAATTTGTAAAAATTCGCAAAAATAGCTGTACTTATAATGTTACAGTGTTCCAAGTTTAAAAAAAAAGTCTAGGACAAATAGTTCCATAAGAAACTTCAGCTGAAAGGAGGCACGGGTTAGAGTTGGGCTACAGACTGAAAACTAGGAGAATATTTTTTTTATTTATTTCCAACCAAATAATCCTCAAGGGCATACAAATAACAAAAGAATATTTTCAAAAAATTTAGATATTTTGTAAGGAATAGTTATTTTTATTTGTTTATGTTTTGTCTCACTAAAAAATGTTTTTTTTTTGTTTATTTCTCTGTTTTTCTACGGAATTTTATTGTAGGCCGCTTTTTTTGGGTCGGGCCCTTTTCTTCAGCGGCAACACTAATACATATAATGTCTATCCTTTAATTTTAGGAGATGATACCCAATCAGTGCCAAAGTACATCTCATCCAATTGACTATTCCTGCAGAACTAATTCTCATTCCAATCCACCTGAAGAAGTGTATGAAAACGTATGTTTTGAAATAAAAAAAAATTAATTGGTTCTTGATTATGCCTATATTATATTAATTCTTTTTTGCAGACACAATCACCAACGCCAACTGAAAATGAGCCACACATTTTGATAGCAACAGAAATTCATTGCGATAGTGAAGCCAATATGGGCATCCAAAGAACTCCAATATATTTTTCAACCATCAAGGAGGAGACATCTCCATTAGCACTGGATAATGAACAGGCAATGGACCTAACTACTCCTAACTCCAGACGTTGTGAAAGTCGTAAGTTTAAATAAACTCTCCAAAAACTGCAGATATTTATGATTCATTAATGTGACATTTTAGCATTAAGTCACCAAATGGCAAATCTTAAATGGGATCATGTTCTCCAAAGAGTGGAGAGTTCATTGAAAAATATACAACACGAGATGCGGACACGAAATCAAATTGAAACAAATCGTATTTTCTTGGATTTGGCTAAATTCAAATACCTTAATCCAGGATTTCGGTATCAATCTTAAGTAACATTTCCTTTTTTTTTTTTTGTATCGCTGGTCGAGATTTATTTCTATGAAATAATTATAAACATTTACTTTTTCTATTATTTTAGTTTTTAATATTGTTATTTTCAATAATTGAATTCAAGAGTTTTTATTTTAAATGCAGTTTCATGCATTGATATTAAACATAGTTTTTATTTGGTTTTTATTATCTTTATATCGAATAAAACAATTTTTCTTTCTTTAGTTCTTATTTTATTGATTTGAAAAAAGAAGCTCCAGCGAAACAAAATTTTTCCGAAGATCACCAAAACAACTAACTTTTTTCATTAAGTTTTCTACTTTAAAAACTTTGTGTCAAACATTTTCGATGGTAATTTTGTTACATTGTTTACCACTTTTAACGTTATTTACGGCTGATTCACGACTTTCATTGCGTGAAGAACCTTTTAAGATACAGAATGCAGAAAAAAATTGTAAGTTACTCTCTTCTTACCTAAAACATCACAAAAACAATGTTTTTGGGAAGTTCAAAATTCGATATCTCAAAAACTTTGCAAGTTTAATTTAGTTTCTGTGGCCACTCTTCGCTGGCTGATATTACTATCTTTTACGAAAAAATTGATCTAAGAAATGCGTTTTTTTTTCAATTTTTGACAATTTATTCTACAATAACAATTAAAAAGGTAAAAATAAAAGACAAAAAACATACTTTTGGCATTTTTTACAATATTTAGAGGTTATATAGAAAAATTACTTTAACAAAAGGTGTAGATCTTTTTACCACCTAAAACTCCTGTATCGAACTTTTTTCACTATGAGGTCTACTTTAGATATTAATCGTAAAAAAACACAATGTTTTTTATTTTATTTTAAATCATGTTTTTAGAAAACTGTTCCTTTCGCCTTAACCTAGCAAATATACTGTCTGAGTAAGTAATTTTTTTTTTGTTTAAACTTGTCCATGAATCATTACAATAATAAGGTATTATCATTGAATTTTGGAAATACCCAGTTTTATAGTCCCAAGGAAACGAATTTGGGTTTTGGACACCATTCTGAACAAAATTGCATCCAAATGGCAATCATGGGTTCCCTTACATATATCTGATTAACAAAAATGTCTATTTTATAAAATTTGATAGAAGCTTTTAATAAATTGCCACGAGAATACCTTTATTCGAAGAGTCAGTTCAAATATTTTGGGGAAAGGGTGTTTCTTTTTAGAGTGTGAAAAAAGATAATTATATTGAATTATTTTTAGTCTTACTCCATTCAGAATCTCATATGGATAGATTATTTTGTTAACATACATTTTTGTTTTGATAAACCATCACCTCTCTTCCATAGCCCGCCCCCCCCCCCCCCCCAGGCTTAAAAGCGGATACAAAATCCAATAGAATTAGAGGGCAACATTCTGCGTCGATACCAATCATAAAAAATCATGAATTATTTTTTCTACCCTTGGCCTTATTCTTAAAGGTACATTTAAAGCAGCAATATCGATGCATTTTTTGGAAATGCTGGTCAAAACCTCAATGGAATTCGTTGGCCCTGATTTATATAGTCAAATTTTGTCTACAAAATCTAAATTACTACAATTAACTAGCGGCAATTTACAACGCAGTCAACTTTTAAGCAAAATAATTTCCCAGAAATGGTGTTTCGCTAAGTTAAAGTGAAACTAGCGAAACTTTAAAAAATGATATGAAAACAATGAGCGACGAAAAGTAACGGTGACTTGGCACTCGCTCAATGATGTCAAGTTAACCCATTTACGCCTTGGTTGTTCTCTGGCACCAGAAACAAAACGAAATCTAAATGCAGCTTGGAATTTTCCTTTTAAGTACTTTAAAACTTTATATAATATGTTAATATAAACAAGTAAATTTATGCTTCAATTAATCTGCAGAAATCCTGAATCAAAGCTGAACCACGCTACTTGAAATGGACTCAACAATCTGCCATTAACTAATATCTTAAATCAATTTTGGAAACTTTTATGACAAAAGAATAAGTAGCTTCAGTCTTTAATGGAGGTTTGTCATTAAATGCCAGGCCATTTAAACGATAAACTTTGAAATGGTCAAAAATTTTAAAAACTGTGACACCTTCTCACTCGTGTAAATCTAGCATAAAGCCAACAACAACAGCGGCTTTACTGGCACTTCAACCAAAGCCAACATTAAGAACGCACCACCGATCTGATGGAAATAAAAAATACAGGTATTCTTAAACTGGTTTCAAACTACCTGGTCGTGGCTGCAACCAACTTTCCCTTTTCAAAGTAATTTGAATATCGAATGTCTACGTCTTGTGGATGTCATTTGTTGAGTGTTTTGGTGGATTCATTGAAAAGAAAAATGATTCATTGAAAAAGAAAAAAGATACTAGTGCATTTTTTCCTACATTTTTAACAAACAAAAAGTTAAATAAAACTCTTGAAAACTATCTGTGCAACAAAACAAGGCAACAACTCTAATGAATAAACACTACATCCGGGTCAATTTGTTTTCTTAAGTTTGCATTTTTGCATTATTATGGATTTAATTTCGTATGTGTTCTTTGTTTTGAGTGTCTTGATTCAATTCAGTTCTATTCAAACAGATGCTGGTGCAGATGAAAGAGGTCCCAATCAAGGCAACTATCTGGGAAGGTTTAACTCCTACCATCATCAAGTTTCTGGAGAGGTATATGCCGTCAATGAATATACATTTCTTCTGACTGATTTCACATATGATGGCAACGGTGCAGATACATTTTTCTGGGCTGGCGCATCAAATAATCCTGGTCCGCAAGGCTTTATAGTTCCTGATGAATATGGAAAGACGAATATACTCGACCGATATCATAACAAGGAGTTCACTCTTACTCTGCCAGATAAGAAGAAAATTACAGAAATTAAATGGTTGGCCATTTACGATTTGAATAATCAAAATAACTTCGGTGACGTGTATATCCCCGAGAACTTCCAACCTCCTCGATCGCAGAAAGCTGCCGCACTCTCACGACGAAATCACAATGTCAGCAGTGATCCAATTGAGATTCTAAATTCAAAAACAATACGAATACCAAATCTAACATATGATGGCAATGGCAAAAAAACATTTTTCTGGGCGGGAGTCGGAGCACAACCTTCGGCTCGAGGCCATAAAATCCCAGACGAAATGGGATATCTAGACCCTATCAGACAGTACAATGGAGAAACAATAACCCTTGAGCTTCCTGGTGAAATGACGGTTTTCGAAATCGATTGGATAAGTATTTACGATCTAGAGGATAGCGAAAATTATGGTTCTGTACTAATTGATGACGAATTGAATGTGCCACCATCTTTGGTGAAGGTGATACCTTACACAGATACATTGCCAAACTGCAGGCAGCTTCACAAAGATTTACAAATTGCTTGGGAGGTCTTTGGGCCACAAATTACGTTTAAACTATCTGGAATGGTTGGTGCCGACGACTACATGTCCTTCGGACAATCAGGTTCGGACTCTTCCAGCCAGATGAATGGCGCTGATGTGGTCATAGGTTATATCGACGAAATAAGAGGACACGCTGTAGATTATAACATAACGTCATTGGCACCGTGCGTCCAAGTATTGGGCCAAAACAAAGGAGTTTGTCGAGATGATGTTGTTGGAGGTTTGGATGATTTTCAACTCAACACATACAGTCGAGTGGATGGAGTGAATACAATCACCTATAGGAGAACACTAATATCATCTGATCCTGGTGATAAGGAAATCTATTTGAACCAATCAAACTATGTTATTTGGGCAATGGGACACTTGGATTCTAACTATGAACCAGCTTTTCATAATTTTTATCCCAAAACTGATGTTGTTATAAATTTTAGTACAGTCGAACCAGTAAATGACTGTTTCAGTTTTACCAGAAGAGAGCAAAATAATATCGAGGTCTGGGATCAAGCTAAGATCTTCGACAGATCTGTGAGGACATTCAATGCGGTTTTAGGCCCTGCAGGTGGTTCAAAGGGATACGAAGGACTCACTAAGCATGTCTCAAACGGTCTAGCATGGTACATAAATGGCTTTTTAATACCCGAATTATATTTAAGGCGTGGTCTTACATACTCGTTCAAAGTTCGTGGTGGAAACAATCCCCACTCTCCAGAATACTATCATCCAATGGTTATAACAGACGAACCAAGAGGTGGATTTGATAGGTTGTCCGAAGCACGACAAAGTGAAATCCGTGTATTGGCTGGTGTTGAGTTTACCCGAAGAGGTCGGCCAAAGCCCACAGCAGCCGGGCCATTGTGCATTGGAAAGTATCCGCGCAACTATGATCGACGACTTGATGATAATTTCTTGACTTTTAAGAAATTCAATAGATCTCTCATTTATGAATGCAGTGAAGGAGAACCAGGAATTTTAGAAATAACCCCAAACATCACTTGGCCAGATGTGGTGTACTACAATAGTTTTACTCATGCCAATATGGGTTGGAAGATTCACATAGTTGATAATTATGTTAGGAATGGTGCTCGAGTCATTGATATTTGTGTTCAATTAATGTTAATGCTGCAATTGGCAATGTTTCTTTATAATTAATTACGAATCTCAATTATTAAAAATGTCTGAAGAAGTTTCTTGTGTGTAACACAATTTAATGTTCACTGCCTTCTAAATTATATTATGTATATTTTTTTATGAATTATCTTAAAACAAATTAATTAAATGCTGCATGAAGATAATGTATATTGCATCCGAATTTTGTAATTTTTAAATAAAAATAACTAAAAAGTTACGAAATTGTTTATTTGGAAAAAAAATTGTTAATTCAAAATTCAGAGTTTATATAAAAAAAAAAAATAATTTATCCCCACAAATGGTGGTGGTGGAACTTTAATTCGAAAAAGAAAAAACAGAGTCCTTATTGGAATCATCTGTTTTCCCCCTTTTTTTCAGGAGGTTGTTCTAAGAGCTATTAGAAAATCAAAATCAAAATGCAAATGTAAGAGAGATATTCATCTTAATTATAACAATGTACAGTGCGGTTCACTTGATTAGACTCGATAGAATTTCATTCCTAAAATCGGTTCTAGGAACTTAATACGTCTAAAACTGGTCTAACTCTGATTTTGACAATATTTTGGCATTCGTTTCATTATGTTCCTATTCCTTAATTTTACTCTGCCGTACGACTTAGGTAAATTTTGTTTGTGTCGAATTGTTTGAGAGGTGTGGTTGTAAATCGGTTGAAGGTGCGATTCTCACTTGACTTGCATGCGCATGGCCTCCAGCGCTAGCTTCATATGGAGCGGTTTTCGAATACATCTTCGATTTCAATACGCTCTTTAAGCTCAAAACGGGACTGCCTCAAGTTAAATATTCTCTTCAAACTTTGTAAATGCCTTAAAGATCCCATTTATCCTTATTTCGCAAGGCGTTTGTGCGTGCTATAATATGCCATGCTATAGAAGCGACAACTGACGTTTCTGGATAACGACTTCGCTGTTATGGAGAGAGAGATAAAAAACGAAGAGAACTGTAAAGTTTTATTTTATCTTGAACGAGAATTATGGCTTCTAGAGCGTGGCGTTTTTGAGCAAACGCCTTCCGGAATAAGGATGATTGTCTTCGTAAAGACAATTAAATTTGTATTCATCTGCGGAAGATGGGTGTCTTTAAGACAAATTTTGAGCATTCAATCCCTGCTTCACCAACTAACAAATTACAATTTAGAACCACGTTCTGAAAAATACATTTTAAAACAATAACCAATTTCTTTTTCACTGACTTTAAAAAAATGCATACAAAAATCACAAATTTGTTAAATAATTCGGGTGTAACTACAAATTTGTGTTTCTAATTCGTAATTGGGTGAAGGTATTGAAGGCTTTCTCCATAACATGACAACGAAATTTGTTATCCACGCCACACTAAGCGCCTATTCTGCGATCTAACTAACACCGAGTTCTAACTAATACTCGGGTCCGGTTGAAGAAATGAGTTGATACTGATTTGAGTACTTTCTTCAGGACTAGGACCGGTTCTAGTGTTAGGACTTTTTAAGAAATCGGCTGTAAAAGTTCATCAAACTTATAACAAAACGTATTTAAAAATAAATAAGCAGGAAGAGGTGCGTGGAAGAAAATATGTGCACAGAACTAGAGTCCAAGTTATATCAGTTATATCATCAATATCTGTAAAGCTCCGGCACCGAGTATGTCCAGCGCGTTGCTCAATTAAGCAATTTCTGATTATCTGTTAGTACGGGGTATCAACTCGTCTTTCAAATTGTTTAACAACCACATTGAAAACGCAGTTGATCAACTCCAGGATTGTATTTTTGTCCAAAATAGAACATGCACTAACCAATACTTCAAGGGTACAACGATCGAAAAGAAAAGGTAAGGAAAAAAAAAGTAGGAAAGGAAAAGAAAATACTCATGCCTATTATGAAATTCGCAATATAAACTGGTCTGTATACTGGTCTGCTGCCGGGGAGCCGGTAGTACTAGATTATGACAACCAGTACTCTTGAAGGTTTTATCAATTACTCGCGTGGCAGTATTCCCGAACCCAGACACTTGCGATCACGCCAAGGGACACTATTTCGGCTTCAAATTTCAAACATCTTCTGTTTCTCGGAAGACAATTCTAAATCGCATAAAATACACAAGAAATTGTCACCAAGTGTCGGATGTCGGATGTGAGGCTAAGCGCCGTTCAATAACCATTTATATCCCGTGCAATGATTGCATTTTAATCATATCATTGAAATTAGTGGATGCATATGTTTTGAGAGTAAAGTACCTTTATATTAAATAATTTTCAAGGAGGTTTTTGGACAAAATTAGATACACTGTTATACCTCCGTAGGCTTTTAAACAGGCAACATTAAAAATTCCTTTTGCTGACAGACTCGGGATTTCTATAAAAATAATTTCAAACACTTTTGAAATTAGGTAAAGTCATCGTTCTCATCTAAACATCTAAAACCACACTCTTGCAGGGCTAGAGGACTGGTTTTTATATTTTAGATCATTGTTCCAGGTTAAGCTTCGATGGAACACTTTGCAAACCTTCTGAGCAGTTTAAATAATATTCAATTGGAGAATTATGCAGGCAGGTATAAATCAACTAGGTTTTAGAGTTATTTCTCTTTTTTGTTGTTCTTTAAGGTATCCTTTTGTTGAAGAACCATATTGATGCGAATTTATAAGTGAAGTGAAACTCATTAGGTGCCGGCATTGTATTTTTAATGTAAATTCAGCTAGTAACTAGAAATTTTTGTTTTTATAACCTATACAAATGTGATAAAGGTAAGTTCTTTTTAATTTATAAAATTTAAAAATGCACTCATCAAATCAAAGCCAAAGAAGTAAGCAAATAAACAAGAAAAAAAACTATATTAAGAGGATTCAGACACTCAAATTCGCTTGACATACATAGTTCGATGAGGGTCATCCACACTTGTCAAGCTGCTCTCAAACTTTGTATGAGCGCTAATTATTTTTTTATACAAAGGGGTATCGACAAAATATTCACATGCCACAGTACCATGTACTGTGTATGCATGCAACTTGACTGGCTTATTTATTTTTTGTTTTGATTTAAGGCTTGCCCAAACCAAAGTGCGACAGTGCGACAAGAACTTTTTTATGAAAAACGCTATGCGCTTTGTCGCATTTGGTGTGGGTAGTGGGTACTCTTATATAAATACATTTTGGCGTTTTCGACATGATAACGGCAAAATTCATTTACACAGCTACATAATAAGAGTACCCACTACCCACACCAAATGCGACAAGGTGCAAGTCCTTGTCACACTGTCGCACTTTGGTTTGGGCAAGCCTTTAACAATGTGTATTTTCCGTACTTTCCCTAAACATTTCGCTCGATTTGAAGACCCCATTATCTACTGTTCTGTAACTCTCACATCAAAAAAAAAATTCTCGAAAAACATACATAGGTACATCCCACCTGGTTTCCCGCCCAGTTTCCCACCCGGTTTCCTGCCTGATTTCCGGTTGCCACCCGGTTTCCCACCATGCAACACGGGAAATGCGGTGATTTGAAGTCATGTTTTCTTCTGAAAGCCAACATGATGTTTTTTTTTCGTTAATTTATTATGGGCGAACATCGTATGTTTTGTCGAGCTATGCTCGCCCATGTGAACCCCCCTAATGAATTTTTTAATAAATATTTAAGAATTCAAACAGAACTATAAAACTTGGCAGCACTACATTGTGCAAGCACCCTAATCTTTTTTGACATTTGTCAAAAATGTCATTCCCCGGGAGTCCCCGTTTCTTCTTTTTCTGACTTTTTTTTATGGTTCTCGGATCTCGCTCGCATTCGCATGAAATTTGAAGGTTTCTACTGCATTGCTGCATCCGCTACGCCTCCTAAAAAAATAAAAACTACATCGATACAAATTAATACTATAAACATTAAATCTTTGTTCTTATGTTTCTGAAATAACATGTCAAAGTTTGGTAAAATGAAATCAAAAAAGTTCGGAACTCTTGTTGAAAGTTCGGACGACGAAGCGATGGTACCGAATGATGATGATGAAGCTATCCTAAGTGTTTGTTTCTAATTTATTATTCTTTATTTTCTTATGTTTATGAAATTAATAAAATAACAATTAAATCTTATAATAGGACGATCTTCTACCTGCTGCTCCGTCAGAATCACAAGCAACTAGTAGTAGTCGCTCACAACCACCCGACGTTGAAAATCCAACATTTGCAATAACTTTACAAAATGCATCAAATCAAAACAAAGATATTTACGAGGTGAGTCATTGAATTGCATTTTATCTTAAAGTCTCAACATAAATGCATTGTTTCCTACAGAGTCTCGATTACGAGGTGTGCGAAAATGTTTTGCACAAAAACGAACAAGAAAAACGTACTGAACGTTTTTCTCCACGCAAGGACATTGTTAGATGGCTAATTTTCATACAAATTGGAGTGATAACAGCTCTGATTGCATGTGGCATTGATATTGTTATTGAGGAGTTGTCCAAGCGAAAATACAAATTCCTCAAAGAAGGTGAGTTATTTTCAAAGCAATTTTTTTGGTCTGCATAGTACCTACCTACTATAGAGATTTAAAATTTTAAATAGAAAAAAAGTGACAGTAGTTTAAAAGATTACCTACCAGTTGAGTAAAAAGCAAATAACGATAGGAAAGAAGAGGCGCAGGAAGGTATTCATATACCTACATTCTTTTTGCGAACTTATTGATAGCGATCATTGAAATTCGAAGGCCATTAGACCAAGAACCCTCAAGCACTATAACTTGCTATTACCCTCACTCCGCACCCTCAGGTTCAGCCTGCCCTAATTTAAACACGGATCGTGTTTGGTTAAACATAAAGGTATAAGCGCTCAAGGCGGCCTGATTGACTGAAGCAATTAGATCACATTGGCCTGACCGGAATGACTGAACGTTTCATCCGTGGCACGTCGCATTGTTGCTGTTTTATTCCCTGGAAGAGGAAGATTTAAAAAATTTAAATATGGTCTCATAAAATATGTCGCGATAGCATTAAAAACAAAAAAAAACGATGGTGCCAAAAAACTCGACAAAGATAAAGCGAGTGAATGCTTCATCATCAACATCATTTCTGCAGTCATGTGCATGTCCCACTTTTCAATTTCAATTCGAGGAAAAAATCTTGTACTGTCTTCTATCAAGATAATTTGGTTCGAAAGTTTCGTCATATTTATCTCACTGTAATTTTCCCAAAAATATAAAATTTAAAAAATTTGGAGTAGTGCTTTTTATTTTATTTTGTATGGCAATAAGTGCCTTTTTCATCGCAGTGAGTCGCACTTTCTCACTTGCATTCCTTTTTTCGGAGTTTTCATAAGATTACACCTCTACAAAAACAGGTGAGTAATGTGGACACAATCTTCTCTAACCCCCTGTTCTCCACATTACCCGATAAGTACATGTACCTAAGGTATACATAAAACAATCACCCCTATTATGATTGCCGTTTTAACTAAAACGCCATTTTACACTAAACCATTTTAAAAGTACATTTTTGCGTTTTTACCACGACTCCTCAAAATGGGATCTGCCTCCCTTTCGATGCAATGTCCTCAATTTTAAAAGAAATTAAAAAACAAAACAAATTCCCGTTCTCCTAGTAAACTTTTTTCTAACATGGAAAGCTTCTAATTAAATAAATATTACTTTTACATTTTAGCTATCGATACGAATGTGTCGGCTAAAGGTAATGCCATTGCAGGTGACGTTGTTCTTCCTTATTTGTATTGGATTTTATTAAGCATTATTCCTGTGGGCTTGGGCTCAATTCTTGTAACATATATTGAGCCTATAACTGCTGGTAGCGGTATTCCACAAGTAAAATGCTATCTAAATGGTGTGAAGGTTCCACGTATTGTTCGCATCAAAACACTCACCATCAAGGCAATTGGTGTTGTTACTTCGGTTGTTGGAGGGTTAACTGGTGGAAAGGTTTGTTTAATATTTTTTTTTTTTTTTACTAAATATAGGTTTTTGTATTCATGTTAGTAATTTTGTTTTGTTTGACTCATAGGAAGGACCAATGATCCATGCTGGTGCAGTAGTAGCTGCTGGTATATCTCAAGGAAAAAGTACTACATTTGTGAAAGATTTCCAAGTCTTTAAAGGATTTCGCGATGATCATGAGAAGCGTGATTTTGTTTTGGGCGGTGCAGCTGCTGGCGTTGCGGCTGCCTTCGGTGCACCAATTGGTGGAATGCTCTTCTCTCTTGAAGAAGCAGCAAGTTTCTGGAACCAGAATCTCATATGGCGAACTTTAGTGGCTTCCGTTATTAGTTCGTTTACATTAAACATTGTTCTCTCAGCCTACCACAGCCTAAAGAACTTTACATTCACTGGTCTTTTTAATTTGGGAAAGTTTGTCGATCCAGTGACGTTTGATTATATTGAGCTGCCAATATTTGTTATGATGGGAGTTACTGGTGGCATTTTAGGAGCAATGTGGAACTCACTTAATACGGCAATCAATCGTTTTCGAAAGAGATGTATACGAAGTAATTGGGCAAAGGTATTTGAGGCAATATTGATATCAATTGTTGGTGTGACAGCTGCTTGTATAATGGTTTATATGATTAATGACTGCAGACCTTTGGGCAATGATCCCACGGACTATCCAATTCAGGTTTAAATTTAGTACATTTTTGTCTCAAAATACAGTTTTTATGAATTTCAATAATTTATATTATTTAGTTATATTGTGAAGACAACGAGTATAATGCTGTAGCATCGCTTTGGTTTCAAACTCCTGAGGCCAGTGTGAAATCAATTCTCCATGATCCACCCGGTGAGTTTTATTTTTTTTTAATTAATTGTGATTGTTTATTCTTGAGATTATATTTAAATAATTTTTTCTAGGATCCCACAAGTTTTTAACACTGACCGTATTCACTATCAGTTATTACATTTTGTCGTGTCTGACATTTGGTTTGAATGTGTCGTTGGGAATTTTCATTCCAACTGTTTTAGTTGGAGCTGCATGGGGTCGTTTGGTATCGATGGTCCTGTTTGAAGCTTTTCCAGAAGCGGTAAGAATATTATTATTTAAACAAGTTTTTACAAGCCATGTGAAATTGTTTAACGATCACTTGTACTCTTGCGAATTCGATAATTTAGTATATGTTACAAACAGTGAAAAATGATACTATTGCAAAATTAAGAATTTAACCCCTCCAATTTGTACGGAAAACATGGCATATATCTTTCTCAAAAAATCAACAAAATTCTATTTCTTGGATAGCTAATTAAATTTTAAGAAAGATAAATGGAAACATACGACATATTTTAAGTTCAAGGAGCGGGCTTGTGAGTGGGGATAACTTTCCTACCACGGAAAAACAGTCTGTTCCGAAACACCAACAAGCTTTGGATAAGGGATCTTAATGTTGGCGAACCCAGAAACCGAAATAAGGATAACGAATTTCGGATCTGTACGTGAAATGTACGTGCACCCAACGATAAGAGGAGAACCGGGTTATGCTAAAGGCTGACGTTACAGGAAGTGCGATGAGGTGCATGGGGCGTATGTCCTTTGAGATGAAATGGTGTGACATCTACCATGGAAAGTGCTCTAAGGAGCTGGTTCAGTGGCTGTTTGAGTGCAGTTTTGTGATAATGGAAAGACAAGGAAGTCTTGGGAGTTTATAGTGTAAGCAAAATTTAAGAAACTGACACTGATCTCTAAATCGCAAAGAAAAGGACGACTCAATCAAGGACTCTTTCTACGACTTCCTTAAATGTACGTATATGTGAACGAAGTACGACGGTAGGGAAAGCGTTCATGGTTCGGTAGTCGGAAATCATAGCCTGCATGGCAAAACGTCCAATAACGGTAGACTTTGCGAAATCATCATAGCACCCAATTACAATGCCTCAATTT